>CM061751.1:212007806-212607806 GCA_030979885.1 Lolium multiflorum
CCCCACCCCGAGCCCCTAACAACAACACCACCAACACCAACACCGCCCCCCTAGAACTGGAAGCAATGCCGCCCCCATAACAAGCGTGATGTCACACTACTATCACTGCGAGAGTGTGGTAGTGGGGCACTACCTCCAACGAGAAACCCAAGCTCACAAGTCACGCTAACACCGCTGCACCGCCCAGCAGCAACGCCTGCACTTCACCGGGCAAGAAGTTCGGCCTTCAACAACCTAACAACCGCAATTCGGTCGCTTCTACCACATGAACGCGCCCAAGAAGCCCAGGAAGCACCGATGTTGTACCGGGTATGTTTTCTGTCAATCACATCCCCAAGCGAGTGTTGTCGATCTCCGTAGCATCTCATTCTTTTGTCACCGAAGACTTTGTATCAACAAGTAAAATTCAACCCTCAGTTTGAAGCATGTTATGATAGTCCAAATCCTGGATCAACCACTAAAGCTAGAAAATTTTGGCAAAAAAGTGCCAATCAAAATCCATGATGTAGATTGCTTTGCAAATCTAATCATACTTGCGGTTTGGAAGTTGTCCTAGGAATGGACCGGATGTCCAAGCACAATGGATTGATTGACTGTGCTAAGAAAGCCATAACCATGACTAACAGCACCAGTTGTACGCCAAAATGCCTCTAAAAACTACCTAAAATTTACATGCAACCAAAGTGTATCCAAGCCAACCAGATCAAATCGGGATGCTTGTCACACCGATGTGTTTCGATGACTTGGCCTGCATGCCTCGGATCGGATATCGTAGCTTATCATCGAAGTTAATCCCCGAATCGACCTATAGCCCGTAGAGCCTACACTGCGAACGCAACTGAACTTGTGGAACTAAGAAGCAAATAGATGACATGTCGCCAAAGGTTTGATTAGACCAAGTGTATCCCCCCGAGACCCCTGCCTTGTTTGTCGGCTGGGCATGGTGCAAATCGTTTATGCACGGACTATCGTAAGCTTAACGATGTCACCATCAAAACAAATACCCCTACCCAAGATCGAAGACTTGTTTGGACCAACTACCGATCCTGGTATTTTCTCCAAGATTGACCTTTGTGATTTGATACTAATTAACCAAGATTCGAGCCAATCGACATTCCAAAACTGCCTCACACCGTATATGGGTTGTATGAGTACAACGCTGTCGCTTGGACTCACTCAATGTCTCCGCTTATTTCATGAATTCAAGTGAATAAGATCTTCATGAACTTTTTGACAGTTTGTCGTTGTGTTCATCGACGACATCCTCGTCTACTCCCAAGTCCGAGGAGGAACATGAACAACATTTGGAGATTGTCCTAGAAACCCTGATAGGAAGCACAAGTTGTACGCCAAGTTTAGGGCAAGCAAGAAGCCTTGGTCGAAGAAGTTGGATTCCTGGACACATCTGTCCGTTGTGGAGGAATCACGTAGATCCCACAAGATCAAAACTGCTAGGAATGGAAAGCCCCAACCACAAACCGAGGTCCGCGCTTTCCTTGGATTAGCCGGATGTTACCGCAGATTTGTAGAAGGTTTTCGAGCATCGCTCGACCAATGCCCAACGGCTGAAAAAGGACAGAAAGTTTGAGTGGACCGTAATAAGTGCGGGCGAGAGCTTTCAATGTTTCAAAGTAGGACCGACAACAGCCCCAATCCCGATCATGCCAGATATCGCAAAGCCCTTTGACGTAGGTATACTGCGACGCCTCCAAGACTGTACTTTGATGCGTGCTTATGCAAGAAGGCAAGGTTGTGTCCTACCTTTCAAGACAGCCTGGCAACATGAACAGAACTACCTAACTCTATGACCTCGAGTTTGCACTGTGGGTCTAGCCTTGAAAGTTTATGCCATTACCCTCATGGGTAATCGAATGCAGATTCACTCCACCACAAAAGTCTTCTTCAAATATATTTTCACCCATGAGTTGAACATGAGACAATGTCAAGGATCGAACTGATCATGGATTACGACATGGAGATTCACTACCACCCCCGGCAAGGAAAATGTGGTAGCGGATGCTTTGAGTCGAGATCGTCGTGCCGCTTGACTCCATGCTCGCAACCGAACAGCCCAGCTTGCACCAAGAGTTTGAACAGTTTCAGACTTGAACTTGTTAGTGAAGGATTCCTAGCCAACATATAGAACCGCAACCCACCTTGGTTGGTCGATCAAGGAAGTCGTAAAGATAATTCAGTATTGACGGAATCAGAACAGATAGTCGCAGAAAGCCCCCGTATTCACCAGACAAAGCCGAGTGCTTTGGTACAAAGAACGCCTCTGCGTACCATCGGACTCTCAACTTGAAACAAGCTATTCTCAAGAAGCCCATGACACCCTTTTTTCCATTCACCCCGGAGGTACTAAGGTGGATGAAATCATTCTAAAATAATTTTGGTGGGCATCGAAATGAAGAGAGAGATCGGTAGCTATAGCGCTAAGTGTGACATCTGTCAGAGAGTCAAGGCAGAATATCAACGACCACGGATCGTTACAACTCTCCTGCATTCCGGAATGGAAGTGGGACTCCGTAGAAATGGACTTTATCACCGGATCGCCACCAAATCCAGTAAAGGCAATGATTCAATATGGGTAGTGGTCGATAGATTGACCAAAGTCGCTGATTTTCATCGCGCTTTCGCCAAAACCACCTCTATCAAGGCCTGTGTTAGCTGAACTTGCATCCTGCAATAGTCGCCCGCACGAACTCCCAAATCGAGAAATGGGGATAGAGACCGCGCTCACCCTTGCCTGCAGAAAGTGCATGAAGGACTAGGCACCCGCCTAAATTTCGCACCGCCTATCACTCCTGGACCGACGGACAAGATCAGAGGAGTAAACTGAAGCACTGGGAAGACATGCTTAGAGCATGCGTATCGGAATACGGGATCCAAGTGGAGACCCGCCACCTACTTAATTTTCACAACAATAGTTGGCCGAAGCCAGCCTGCTGTAGATGGCCCCCTTGAAGCCTTGTACGGAAGGAAGTGCCGCACCCTCCGAACTGGTCAGAAGTCGGAGAGAGCCAAGTTTTTCGCCCAGATGTGTTCTTCGAGAAGTCGAAGAGAAAGTACACAAGATCCGAGAGTACCTCAAGACTGCGCAATCTGCACAAAGAGTTACTGACACAAGAGACGTCTGAGATGACCTTTGAGACTGAGACTCTGCCTATCTCAAAGTATCCCCCTTGAAAGGAATGCAAGGGTTCCACTTGAAAGAGCTTGCACCCCGACATGTCGGACCTTTCAAAGTCCTCACCGCCGAGGTGAAGTATCTTATCAACCGGAGCTACCTGAAGAGATGTCGGCTGTGCACGCATCGGGAGCCATCTCACTTCTCCCAAGTGCCTTGAAGTCCCGGAGAAGACCGGCAGCCCAGAACATCGACTGGCGATCAGTGGATATCAACAGATCCGATTTACTGGGCGTCGATTCGCATCCTAGAAGAATCCTACCGAACCACCCGCACCGGAAGCATCAAGTTTCGAAGATCCAAGGAGCAATCATATACCGAGGATGAAGCCACATGAGAACGCGAAGACTTCATGAAGAAGGAGTACCGAGATCTCTTTAGTACCTAGTTTTCTTTAAGATCTCGGGACAGGATCTTTTGTAAGGGGGAAGGGTTTGTAACATCCCAAGTTTTCAATAATAAAGGAATAAACAAAAGAGAAATTAAAATACTCAAATTTTGCAACAAACATATAGTACCATGCATAGGACTTGTGCATTTGAGTGATATGCCATGATGAGTGTTATTATTTGTTTGTGCTATGATCTAAAAACCCTAATGTGATCATATGAAGATCACCAACCAAATAAATCAAAGAGGAAGAAAATCCATAAAATGCAAAACCCTAAAAACCCTCACATATGCCCTATGGCATTTTATAAATTTTGACTCTAGACCTATTTGGTCTTCACCATTAGTTGAATAATGTTATTAAACACTTATTACAACTTTTGGAATCAAAGTTTCACAATTCAAATGAATTTCAAACACAAATCCCACTCACATATGATAATGGTTAAAACTGAAATTTATAGTCTAATCACCACGTTGAGCCCTTGCCATTCATTTTTCCCAAACCAATTCTTGCTAACTCTTTGCACCATTTCAAAGTCAACATCAAGGTGAACAACTTTGATGAAGAGCACCATGCCAAAATCATCCTTGATCATGAGCAAGGCTCATCCAAAGTCTCCACTTTTTAACATATGGAACATTCCACACTTAGCCATTTTGGCCAATTTTTGAATTTTAAAAATTCCACCACCACCTCAAATCACCTCTGGTCAAATACAACTTATTTCAACACTCACATTTCAAAAACATTCACCATTTGAATTATTTCAAATTTGGATATTTTTGGAATTTGCAATTTCGGGCACTATTTGCAACTATTGCAAATAGTGAATCTACCTCACCTAAACTACCCTAATCTATCACATTGTGTCCCCTGGTCCCCTTAAACCCTAAGTGATGCATAGTGAGGCTGAGGAGAGGAGAGAGCAAGCTAGGGCATGGCCATGCCGGCCATGTCCCCGCGACCACCTCCACCTCTCTCCTTCCTTCCAACTGGCCACTCCCAAGCCGTTGCTCTCACACCGTGCCACCCTAGCGCGCCTAGCACCGCCCGGTCGAGGAGGAGTCGACAATGCCCTGACGTACGCCCAAAATCGCCAAGATGCCGTCACAGCCGCGACCATGCGCTGGGCTGGACACGCACGGACACGCGCCGCCACCACCTCGCGCCGCCTCGACCTAACCGTTGAGCATCACCACACCACCACGACGCCGCCGTGACATGGTTACCCAGACCGCCGCCGCCGTAGACGGGGAAGAAGATCCCGCCACCGCCGCGACATGCCTGGAAGCAATGCACCAACCAAAGCCCTCCCACTGTTGTCGTCGCTAACAGCATCGCCAAAGAACCGTAGAACACCTGCCACCACCTCGCTTACTCGACCGTCGCCGGAGAAGCCGCGCCATGGTCGTATCATCATCTTCATCTCAGCACTCATGCGCCAAGCATAAAGGAGACCCCCTTGATGATCCAAGCACACCACCGCACTCCCCACCTTCACCGCTTCTGTCCACCTCACCACCATCTGACCACGGAAAGCAGCACACCGAGAGCTCGCCGTGAAGTTTCACACCGCTGCGAATCCAGCACCTCGTGTGACGCCAATTGCACTGAGCTTCGCCGTCAGTCTGCCCACCCCTGAGCACCGCCATCCTCGCTGGAGCCGCCGTAAGCCCTCCGACCTCATCGCCGCCGTCGCACCGTCGGGTTTCGCTGGAGACAACGACAACCACGGCCTCCGGTCCCCTTTCTAACTAACGCTCTACGTTGTTCTGTGGACCATTCGGGTTTACAGAAGTCAGCCGATAGCGGACCTTCACCTCACGTGCAGCTCACGCTGGCTCAGGACCGTATCGCTGGACCGGGGTCTTATTCGAATCTGGCCCAGTTTCTTTTCCCCCGCCGTCCTTTTAATTCAAACTGGATTTAATTATTTCAAATAGTTTTCAATACTGCCTCCACTTTGAAAATCAATAGATTCAAATTGGCTAAACCAAATTTAGTGAACTTTATATGGTTGGAAATCTAGAGAAATTATCTAACCAATGCCACTGGCCCCATGGTCAGATTCTTTGTAGAATAAATGTGATAAAAATAACAAGACAGGGACTTTTCCCTATTCAAACAATTCTTAAAAATCAACCAAAATATATATTAAGTTAAATCCAACTCTAATAGCTCACATTTGACTTACACTAATTGTTTATGCAATAAAATGGTGTGGTCACCTTGTATGATCATGCCATAGTTTAATGAATGGATCATTTGACTAGTTTAACTAGTTGATATTGTCCAAAACTATTAAAACAAATTATGTGAAGTCTTATACTTCCTTTAAACTTGTCTCACATGAATTCATGGGATGTTTGGACCCCTGGTCCCAAACTCTCTTATATGAATTACTTGAGATTTAAATCAATGTAGGGGTTATTTTAAATAGGTATGAGGTGATTCAATTACTAAACTACAATGATGATGACAAACATTTTGACTTAGGTCAATATGAGTTCATACATGATTGTTTGGGAAATTAAATCTTAAGAAGATTTCAATGAGAGGAAATTATTTCTCAAAAACCCTATGGAAACTATCATTTACATATGAAATACAAAGAAGTGAACTCTATTTAACCCCCACAACCCATGCACCTAAGTAGATTATTTTGTGTGCATAGAATAGTTTGTGTGTTATATGTGATGTATGGAATAGCCATTGAATTAGTGAGTAATTATACTCGTATTCAAATTTAGACGCTAGCACTGGAGAGTACACCGAAGAAGAAGGTTGCTACCAAGAGGAGGAGGAGGAACAGTTTGAGAACTACCAAGGCAAGCTAATATTCTTGCAAAGTGCAAAGCCCCTTGGGGCAAGGCACCATGTTTCTTATCTTTTCTTATATGAACCCATCCCAAGTTTTTACTTTACAAGTTGTTACTTGTTTTCTAAATGAGTACTTTTATAGTTAACTTTGGTCAAAGTACAAGTTGATTACTAGAGTATTGAGTTAGTATTCTCCAAGCAAAGCAAGTTGGGGCACCCCTCATGAATTAGAGCTAGAAGTAATGAATTAAAACTTGACTACTCTAGATGGGAACTTTGTGAATTTTGAAGTGATTTGAAACCTTTGAATGAAGATGCATTCCATTGAATGATTTTGAAGGTGAATATGAACAAGAGAAGATGGTGAGATTTTTGATAAACAATGATGTTGGTTTGAATGTGATACCTTTCCCACTTGGCACTCCTACAATACCTGATTATGGGTAGGGCTGAATCGGAAGTTTATGTATTCTTAGTATGGGTTCCCTCTGAACACACGTCATGGGGGTTACGCTTGAGGCTGCCTCCGTTGTTGAGAAATGATGAATTGAAGTGAATCGTACGGCCAAGCTCCTCGTGGCAGCCTCAGGTTGACAGCTATTCACCGGGAGGCCAAGCTCATGGGGAGAGGTGCTCATACTAGGATTTGTAAGTGAAGTGTTGGTAAGCACAGAACCACGATCGTTACTGATGATTCGGGGTAATCCCACCGGATGAAATCAAATGCTGGCACAAGTTGAGGCTAAACCCAGTGACTCCTATTCAATAGCCACAGCCCACTACACGGACGGTTGGAAAGGCCATACAGCTCCAGTGTTAGAATAAATGATGTTAAAAAGGATGATGGTGAAATGACTTGGTGGTGCATTGAATTGAAATCACCACTTGAATGGTGGGAATGACACTAATGTTCCTACCTGAGTTGTTGGGGCACTCTGAATGTTTTTCTCAAACTTCAGAACTAAAACTAGCTTGTGCAAATAAACTAGAGCTGAGCAACCTTACAAGAATGGATAGAATTTACATTAGTATTAGTTTGCGAGTACTCAATGTAATTAATGGTTTTGTCCCCCGGCTATTCAAATGGCGTAGTATGAAGACGCATCATGAGATGACCAGCCAGACGCCACGACAACTAAGCGCTCTTCCGATGTCAAAGTGCTGGCCCGTGGACCAGAGAGTCTCATCTTACGCTCGCTTATGTTGAACTATGAACTTGTGTTTGTTCATTGATCAATAGATCAACTATTCGTGGTAATATGGATCATGTGATTCCAATTTATAAGACTTATGGTTTGTAATGATGACTGTGATATCTAACTATTATGCCTCGCAACAACAATATTCCTGGGATTGCGATGTATGACACAAAAGGCATTTGGACTTAAAAATCCGGGTGTTGACAATTGAATACTATGTCAAGTTGATTATCAATCTATCATATATGTTGTTTATGTTCTTTGCATGCCCTCCGTTGTTAGTAGAGGTCTAGCTAAGTTGATACTTGTAACTCCAAGAGGGAGTATTTATGCTCGATAGTGTCCATGCCTCCATTGAATCGGGACAGTGAATATAAAGTTCTAAGGTTGTGATGTTGTTGCCACTAGGGACAAAACATCGATGCTTTGTCTAATGAATATTTGTGTTGATTTACATTACGCACCATACTTATCGTAATTGTTCATATTGCAACTTATCATCGAAGGGGTCTTCGGGATGATAACCTCCGAAAGTGACTTTTTTAGGCATAGATGCATGTTTGATAGCGGTCAAAACGACGACAAATGCCCTGATTAAATCTCATAGTACTCATCATGATATATGCATGCATTGTTATGCCTTTCTTATTTGTCAATTGCCCAACCTGTAATTGCTCACCCAACATGCTATTTATCTTATGGGAGAGACACCACTTAGGGAATCAGACCCCTGTCCATTTCACATCTGAAATAATAATCTACCTAATTGTTCTTTTATTGTTCTTCGAACAAACATCATCTTCCACACTCATACTGCTAATCCTTTGCTTTTGAATGTAAGAGACTTGACAACTCACTCTGCACAAGAAGCAAATTTTGGATTGTGTTAGTAGGAATCATCACATACGGAATCCCCGGTGTTGCGCTGCACTACACTGTCACCAACGACTTTCACGTGATCCTTGACTCCTACTGTTTCGATAAACCTTGGTTTCATACTGAAGGAAAACTTGCTTCTATAACGCATCACACCTTCCCTTGGGGTTCCCAATGGACGCGCGTGTTAACCGGACGCATCAAGCACTTTTCCGTGCACATGTTTCTAGGAGATCAAGACGCTCGGTAAGGGGAGTCCCACTCCCAATCTCTTTACTTTGTTTTGTCTTTGCTTTACTTTACTTTATTTACTGCTTTGCTTGTTCTTTATATCACAAAAAATAGTTACTTTCATTTAGTTTACTGTTTGTTCTATATTAAAAACACAAAAAAAAAGAGCATTGGTTACTTGTATTTACTTTATTTAGTTTGCTTTATTTACTACTGTAAAAATGAATACTGAAAACACTAAGTTGTGTGACCTCACTAGCACAAATAACTACTGATTTCATGTACAATCATTTGTCAAAAGATGTAACAGCTCCTGAATTAAACCACATCAATCTGTTATGAGAGAGCAATTTTCCGGTGTTAGTTCCCACATGCTGCTGCCCATCTTATTAATTTTGTTGAACTTTTGAAATGCAAAGTATAGAGATGTAGATGGTGATATTATAAAATTGAAATTGTTTTCTCCTTAAGAGGAAGAGCTAAAGATTGAAGTTATATCCTACGAATAGTATTGATTCATGAACTAGTATCAAGGATGTTTTGACGTAGATATTATCCTCCCGCTAAAAATTATATCTTTGAGAAGTAGCATAATGAATTTTAAGCAATTAGATAATGAACATGTTGCTCAAGCATAGAGAGAATGAAATCTTTGGTGAAGAATTGCCTAACCCATGGACTAACTACTTGGATGATCATCCAAACCTTTTATGTGGATTGAATTTTCTTCGCTAAACCTGTTGGATTCAGTCGGAGGTACCTTATGTCCATTACTTTGGGGGCAACCGCTTCAGATGATATGATGATAAATTACTCATGGCACACTAAAGGGCTCCACAAGGCAAGAAGGTAAATTCTGTGAAGAAACCTCCTTTTGAGTGATAAGATTGATGTGATTATGTCATGCTTGTGAATGGTAGATCTAATGTTGATCCAAATAATGTTCCTTAGCTTCATTGGTAGCTCAAGAAGAGAATGTTGATGTGAACTTCATTAAAAATAATAATTTCAACAACAATGCTTATAGGAATAATTCTGGTAACAACTATAGGCCATATCCCTCTAATGTAATGGTTATGGTAATTCTTATGGGAATTCTTATAACAATAATAGAATGTACCCTCTGGTCTTGAAGCCATGCTTAAAGAATTTATTAGTACACAAACTGCTTTTAACAAATCTTGAAGAAAAGCTTGGTAAAATTGATATTCTTGCTTCTAAGGTTGATAGTCTTGCTCGATGTTGATCTTTTAAAATTGAAAGTTATGCCAGTTCTAGGTGCTTCTATTCTTGTAGACAGTGTTGGGCCTCCAAGAGTTTGTAGAACAGCAGCAAGTTTCCCTTATGGATCACCCAAGGTTTATCGAACTCGGGGAAGAGGTCAAGGATATCCCTCTCATGCAACCACGCAACCACAAAGCAAGAAGTCTCTTGTGTCCCCAACACACCTAATAGGTGCACTAGTTAGAAGAGATAGTGAAATACAAAAGGTAAGGAAAATGTGGCACGGATAGGCTTTCGGCCTTGGTGTGTGGGTTGATGGTGGTAATATTGCAGATATAAAATGATAATGTGAAACAAGCGCGATAGCGATGTTAGGAACAAGACTAGGGATCATACTTTCACTAGTGGACACTCAACATTGATCACATAAAGAATAAATAAATAGATACTAGACTCTACACCCTCTTGTTGGATGATGAACACCACTAACTGTAGGATTACACGAGCCCCTCAATCGGAGTTAACAAGCTCCATGATGCTGTGGTTGGCACGTCTTGGGAACCCCAAGAGGAAGGTGTGATGCGCTTGAGTTTTCAGTAAGAAACCAAGGTTTAATCGGACCAGTAGGAGTCAGAACGTTGAAGGTTGATGGCGCGAGATGTGGTGCGGCGCAACACTGGGATTCCGCCACCGTGAACTGCACAACACAACCAAAGTACTTTGCCCCAACGAAGCAGTGAGGTTGTCAATCTTGCGGCTGCAACAAGGATTAACCGTATTGTGTGGAAGATGATTGTTTAAAACAGTAGAACAAGTATTGCAAAGAGATTGTATTTCATAAAGAGAATTGGATTTGGGTCCACAGTCAATTAGAGGTGTCTCTCCCATAAGACAAACAACATGTTGGAACAACTTCAGTTCATTGACAAATAAAGAGCATGACCATGCACATACATATCATGATGAGTATAGTGAGATTTAATTGGGCATTACGACAAAGTACAAAGACCGTCCAATCGCATCTATGCCTAAAAAGTCCACCTTGAGGTTATCATCCGAACCCTCCAGTATTAAGCAATGACAATTGCATTAAGTATTAGTAATGTAACTGACTACATCCTTGAACATAGCACTAATGTTTTATCCCTAGTGGCAACAGCACATCCATAACCTTAGAGGTTCTTGTCACCTCCGGATTCACGGAGACATGAACCCACTATGAAAGCATACTCTCTCTTGAGTTACTAGCATCAACTTGGCTAGAGCATCTACTAACGGAGGCTATGCAAGATCATAAACAACACATAGATATAACTTTGATAATCAACATAACAGTATTCTCTATTCATCGGATCCCACCAACATAGAATTACAGATAGACGATCTTGATCATGTTAGGCAGCTCACAGATCCGACAATGATAACAATGAGAAGACAACCATCTAGCTACTGATATGGACCCATAGTCCAGGGGGGACTACCACACATCACACCGAGGCGACCATGGCGAGTCCTCCGGAGATGATTCCCCTCTCGGCGGGTGCGGAGGCGATCTGGATCCCCGAGATGGGATCGGTGAGGCCCCTCCGGAAGGTTTCCGTATCGTGGCTCTCATGCGGTTTCTTCACGGAGGCTATTTGTAGGCGAAGAGGTCAAGAGGCGGACGGGGCCCCACACCACAGGGCCGCGGCCAGGGGGGGCGCGCCGCCCAGGGTGTGGCCCCTGCGCCCCTCTTCGCCCTCCTCACTTCAGCTTCTGGAAAAAAATAGCCCCCGGGCTTTGATTTCGTCCATTCGAGAATATTTTTTACTAGGATTTCTGAAACCAAAAACAGCAATAAAGAATCGGCACCTTCACCTAATAGGTTAGTTCCGAGAAAATGCACGAATATGACATAAAGTGTGCATAAAACATGTAGATAACATCAATATGTGGCATGGAACATAAGAAATTATCATACGTCGGAGCGTATCAGCATCCCCAAGCTTAGTTCTCGTCGTCCCGAGCGGTAAAACGATAATAAGATAATTTTGAGGTGACATGCCATCATAATCTTGATCATACTATTTGTAAAGCATATGTAGTGAATGCAGATCAAAACAATATATATGACATGAGTAAACAAGTGAATCATGCAAAGACTTTTCACGAATAGTATTTCAAGACAAGCATCAATAAGTCTTGCATAAGAGTTAGCTCATAAAGCAATAATTCATAGTAAAGCATTGAAGCAACACAAAAGAAGATTAAGTTTCAGCGGTTGCTTTAAACTTATAACATGTATATCTCATGGATATTGTCAACATAGAGTAATATAATAAGTGCAATAAGCAAGTATGTAGAATCAATGCACAGTTCACAAGTGTTTGCTTCTTGAGGTGGAGAGAAATAGGTGAGCGACTCAACATTAAAGTAAAAGAATGGTCCTCATAGAGGAAAAGCATCGATTGCTATATTTGTGCTAGAGCTTTGATTTTGAAAACATGAAACAATTTTGTCAACGGTAGTAATAAAGCATATGCATCATGTAAATTATATCTTATAAGTTGCAAGCCTCATGCATAGTGTACTAATAGTGCCCGCACCTTGTCCTAATTAGCTTGGACTACCCGATTATCACCGCAATACATATGCTTTAACAAGTATCACAAAGGGGTTCTATGCCGCTGTAAAAGTCTAAGGAGAAAGCTCGCATTTGGATTTCTCGCTTTTGATTATTCTCAACTTAGACATCCATACCTGGACAACATAGACAATAGATAATGGACTCCTCTTTAATGCTTTAAGCATTCAACAACAATTAATTCTTTTCTCATTAGAGATTTGAGGATGTTTGTCCAATGAAACTTCCACCATGGATCATGGCTTTAGTTAGCGGCCCAATGTTCTTCTCTCACAATATGCATGCTCAAACCATTCAACTCGGTGTAGATCGCCCTTACTTACAAGACGACATGTATAGCAACTCACATGAAATTCAACAATGAATAGTTGATGGCGTCCCCAGTGAACATGGTTATCGCACAACAAGCAACTTAATAAGAGATAAAGTGCATAATTACATATTCAATACCACAATAGTTTTAAGCTATTTGTCCCATGAGCTATATATTGCAAAGGTGAATGATGGAATTTTAAAGGTAGCACTCAAGCAATTTACTTTGGAATGGCGGAAAATACCATGTAGTATAGGTAGGTATGGTGGACACAAATGGCATAGTGGTTAGCTCAAGTATTTTGGATGCATGAGAAGTATTCCCTCTCGATACAAGGTTTAGGCTAGCAAGGCTTATTTAAAAACAAAATTATGAAAATTCCAGCAAAACTCACATAAAATACATATTGAAAACATTATAAGACTCTACACCGTCTTCCTTGTTGTTCAAACTCAATACTAGAAATTATCTAGACCTTAGAGAAACCAAATATGCAAACCAAATTTTAGCATGCTCTATGTATTTCTTCATTAATGGGTGCAAAGCATATGATGCAAGAGCTTAATCATGAGCACAACAATTTTCAAGTATCACATTACCCAAGACATTTTTAGCAATTACTACATGTATCATTTTCCAATTCCAACCATATAACAATTTAACGAAGGAGAAACTTCGCCATGAATACTATGAGTAGAAACCAAGGACATACTTGTCCGCTACAGCGGAGCGTGTGTCTCTCTCCCATAAAGTGAATGCTAGGATCCATTTTATTCAAACAAAAACAAAAACAAAAGCAAACCGCGCCCAAAAAGCACATAAGATGTGATGGAATAAAAATATAGTTTCGTGGGGAGGAACCTGATAATGTCGATGAAGGGGATGCCGGCATGCTTAAACGCTTGAGTCTTCTTGATATATGCAGGGGTGAACCACCGGGCATCCCCAAGCTTAGAAACTTTCTCTCCTTGATCATGTTGCATCATACTCCTCTCTTGATCCTTGAAAACTACTCCACACCAAACTCGGAACAACTCATTAGAGGGTTAGTGCACAATATAAATTGACATATTCAGAGGTGACACAATCATTCTTAACACTTCTGGACATTATAATGCTACTGGACATTAGTGGATCAAAGAAAATCCAACATAACAAAAGAGGCAATGCGAAATAAAAGGCAGAATGTCAAAACAGAACAGTTCGATTGACTTTTTTAAAATGGCACCAGACTTGCTCAAATGAAAATGCTCAAATTTAATGAAAGTTGCGTACATATCTGAGGATCATGCACGTAAATTGGCTTAATTTTATGAGCTACCTACAGGGAGGTGGACCCAGATTCGTGACAGCAAGAAATCTGGAACTGTGCAGTAATCCAAATCTAGTACTTGCTTTTCTATCAACGGCTTAACTTGGCACAACAAAACACAAAACTAAGATAAGGAGAAGGTTGCTACAGTAGTAAACAACTTCCAAGACACAAAATAAAAACAAAGTACTGTAGGTAAAAACATGGGTTGTCTCCCATAAGCTTTTTAACGCCTTTCAGCTAGGCAGAAGTGTACAAGTATTATCAAGAGACGAAGTGTCAACATCATAATTTGTTCTCATAATAGAATCAAAGGGTACTTCATTCTCTTTCTAGGGAAGTGTTCCATACCTTTCTTGAGAGGAAATTGATATTTTATATTACCTTCCTTCATATCAATAATAGCACCAATAGTTCGAAAAGGTCTTCCCAATATAATGGGACAAGATGCATTGCATTCAATATCCAAGACAACAAAATCAATGGGGACAAGGTTATTGTTAACTGTAATGCAACATTATCAACTTTCCCCAAAGGTTTCTTTGTAGAATCACAAGATTAACATCCAAATAACAATTTTTCGAGGGTGGCAAGTCAAGCATATTATAAATTTTCTTAGGCATAACAAAACTTGCACCAAGATCACATAAAGCATTACAATCAAAATATTTAACCTTCATCTTAATGATGGGCTCCCAACCATCCTCTAGCTTTTTAGAATAGAGGCTTCACGCTCTAATTTCTCTTCTCTAGCTTTTATGAGAGCATTTGTAATATGATGCGTGGAAAGCCAAATTTATAGCACTAGCATTAGGACTTTTAGCAAGTTTTTGCAAGAACTTTATAACTGAGATGTGGCAATCATCAAAATTCAAACCATTATAATCTAAAGCAATAGGATCATCATCCAATGAAAAAATTTCAGCAATATTTCACAGGAATTGAGATTTTAGCAGCTTCTGGCAGTTTTTCGCTTTGTTAGAAGTGGAAACATTGCTAACACCAATTCTTTTATTATTATTAGTAGGAGGTGCAGCAACATGTGTAGCATTAGCATTACAAGTGGTGGTAATAGTCCAAACTTTAGTTACATTCTTCTCTTTAGCTAGTTTTTCATTTTCTTCTCTATCCCACCTAGCACGCAGTTCAGCCATTAATCTTATATTCTCATTAATTCTAACTTGGATGGCATTTGTTGTAGTAGTAATTTTATTATGATGATTCTCATTAGGCAAAACTTTTGATTTCAAAAGATCAACATGACAAGACTATCGACTTTAGAAGCAAGTATATCAATTTTCCCAAGCTTTCTTCAACAGATTTAAAAGTATGCTAATAAATTCTTTAAGCATGGCTTCAAGTCATGGGGTAATTCCTATTATTGTTGTAAGAATTACCATAGCCATTGCCATTATTATAAGGATATGGCCTATAGTTGTTACTAGAATTGTTCCAAAGCATTATATTGAAATTTATTATTTTTAATGAAGTTTACATCAACATGTTCTTCTTGTGCAACCAATGAAGCTAACTAACATTATTAGGATCAATATTAGTCCTATCATTCACAAGCATAGACATAATAGCATCAATCTTATCACTCAAGGAAGAGGTTTTTTCGCAGAATTTACCTTCTTACCTTGTGGAGCTCTTCCGTGTGTTCAGAGTAGTTGATCATCATATTATCAAGAAGCTTTGTTGCTTCACCAGAGTGATGGACATAAAGGTACTTCAACAGCTGAATTCAATAAATTCCGTGAAGAAAAATTTAGTCCTGCATAGAAGGTTTGGATGATCATCCAAGTAGTCAGTCCATGGGTTGGGCAATTTTTACCAGAGATTTCATTTTTTCCCAAGCTTGAGCAACATATTCAGTATCTAATTGTTTAAAATTCATTATGCTACTCCTCAAAGATATAATTTTGCAGGGGGATAATATCTACCAATAAAAGCATCCTTGCATTTAGTCCATGAATCAATACTATTCTTAGGAAAGATAGCAACAATCTTTAGCTCTTCCTCTTAATGAGAAAGGGAACAATTTTAGTTTTATAATGTCACCATCTACATCCTTATACTTTTGCATTTCACATAATTCAACAAAATTATTAAGATGGGCAGCAGCATCATCAGAACTAACACGAGAAAATTGCTCTCGCATAACAAGATTGAGTAAAGCAGGTTTAATTTCAAAGAATTCTGCTGTAGTAGCAGGTGGAGCAATAGGTGTGCATAAGAAATCATTATTATTTGTGGTTGTGAAATCACACAACTTAGTATTTTCAGCGTTGGCCCATTTGCAACAGTAATAAAGCAAACTAGATAAAGTAAATGCAAGTAAACTAAATTTTTTGTGTTTTGATATAGTGAACAAGATAGTAAATAAAGTAAAACTAGCAACTAATTTTTGTATTTTGATTTAGTGCAGCAAACAAAGTAGTAAATAAAACTAAGCAAGACAAAAACAAAGTAAAGAGATTGAGAAGTGGAGACTCCCCTTGGCGTGTCTTGATCTCCCGGCAACGGCACCAGAAATTTGCTTGATGCGTGTGGTTGGCACGTCCATTGGGAACCCCAAGAGGAAGGTGTGATGCGCACAGCGGCAAGTTTCCCTCGAAGAAACCAAGGTTTAATCGGACCGTAGGAGTCAGAAGCACGTTGAAGGTTGATGGCGGCGAGATGTAGTGCGGCGCAACACCGGGGATTCGGCCAGTGGATGCACAACACAACCAAAGTACTTTCCCCAGCAAGCAGTGAGGTTATCAATCTCACAGCTTTGCAAAGGATTAACCGTATTGTGTGGAAGATGATTGTTTGAAAGATTACGGTAGAATTTTGTTTGGAGATGGACCAGTACTTTGATTAGGAAATATGTCTGTCTTAAAACATTAGCATGTTTCCAACAAATTTTTGATTGTTGACAAATACAGTTGGGCATGACAAATGCACATGACCATCATGATTAGTATAGTGAGATTTAATTATTACGACAAAGTACAAAGACGCCACTCAACCGCATCTATGCCTAAAAGTCCACCTTCAGGTTATCATCCGAACCCCCTCCAGTATTAAGTTGCAACATGATAATTGCATTAATTATTGTAATGTAACTAGTGACTACATCCTTGAACATAGCACTAATGTTTTATCCCTAGTGGCAACAGCACATCCATAACCTTAGAGGTTCTTGTCACCCCTCCAGTTCAATGAGACATGAACCCACTATCGAGCATAAATACTCCTCTTGGAGTTACTAGCATCAACTTGGCGAGATCACTAATAATAGAGCAGAGATCATAAACAACACATAGATATAACTTTGATAATCAACATAACAAGTATTCTCTATTCATCGGATCCCAACAAACGCAACATATAGAATTACGAGGACGATCTTGATCATGTTAGGCAGCTCACAAGATCCGACAATGATAGCACAATGGGAGAAGACAACCATCTAGCTACCTATGGACCCATAGTCCCGGTAGACTACTCACACATCACACCGGAGGCGACCATGGCGGCGTAGAGTCCTCCGGAGATGATTCCCTCCGGCAGGGTGCCGAGGCGATCTCCTGGATCCCCCGAGATGATCGGCGGCGGCGGCGTCTGGAAGGTTTTCCGTATCGTGGCTCTCTGCACCGGGGTTCGTCACGGAGGCTATTTGTAGGCGGAAGGGCAGGTCAAGAGGCGGCACGGGGGCCCCACACCATAGGGCCGCGGCCAAGGGGCCGCGCCGCCCTAGGGTGTGGCCCCTGGCGCCTCTTCGTCTCTCCTTCGGACTTGGAAGCTTCGTGGAAAAATAGGCCCCAGGCTTTGATTTCGTCCAATTAAGAATATTTCCTTAGGATTTTTGAAACCAAAACAGCAGAAAATGGCACTTCGGCATCTTGTTAATAGGTTAGTTCCGAAAATGCCGAATATGACATAAAGTGTGCATAAAACATGTAGATAACATCAATAATGTGGCATGGAACATAAGAAATTATCGATACGTTGAGACGTATCACCCACATTCAATGTTCATGTTTAAATAACCTTAGAGTGCATAACGGATCAACATAACCAAACCAAGTACTAACATAGCATGCACACTATCACCTTCACACTACGAGGAGGAATAGATCACATCAATACTATCATAGCAATAGTTAACTTCATAATCTACAAGAGATCACAATCATAGCCTACGCCAAGTACTACACGATGCACACACTGTCACCATTACACCGTGCAGGAGGAATAAACTACTTTAATAACATCACTAGAGTAGCACACAGATAAATTGTGATACAAAACACATTGCAATCATAAAGGGATATAAATAAGCACTTCACTATGCCATTCATAACATGAATAAGTATTCAGGAAATATAGCCTAAGAGACCCACACGGTGCACACACTGTCACCTTTACACACGTGGGACACCTGGAGATCACATAAGTAAAATCCACTTGACTAGCATAATGACATCTAGATTACAAGCATCATCATATGAATCTCAATCATGTAAGGCAGCTCATGAGATTATTGTATTGAAGTGGAGAGAGATGAACCACATAGCTACCGGTGCCCAGCCTCGATGGAGAACTACTCCCTCCTCATGGGAGACAGCAGCGTTGATGAAGATGGCGGTGGTGTCGATGGAGAAGCCTTCCGGGGCACTTCCCTGTCCGGCGCGTGCGGGGAGACTCCTGTCCCGCAGATCTTGGTTCGCGATGGCGGCGGCTCTGGAAGGTTTCTCGTGCGTGGCTTTTCCGTCGTGTTTTAGGTCAGGGACCTTATATAGGCGAAGAGGCGGCGTCGAAGGTCAACGAGGCGACGACACAACAGGGGGCGCCCCCCCCTTGGCCGCGTCGGGCTCACGCTGAGGCCCGTGGCCCCCTACGCGCTCGCTGTTCGGCTTCATGCAATCCTAAGATGCTGGGCGTTGATTTCGTCCGATTCCGAGAATATTCCTTACTAGGATTTACAAACAAAAACAGCGAATAGCAACTGGCCCTTCGGCATCTCGTCAATAGGTTAGTTCCGGAAAACGCATAATAATGACATATAATGTGTAGAAAACATGTAGATATCATCAATAATGTGGCATGGAACATAAGAAATTATCGATACGTCGGAGATGTATCAATGCCTAATGAAGATAAAGATACTAAGTTATTTGCTACAGCAAACGCCATCCAAGTTCGTATTAATGAAAATATTAGATTGATGGCTGAATTGCATGCTAGGTGGGATAGAGAAGAAAACAAAAAACTTGCTAAGAGAATAATGTAGCTAAAGTTTGGACTATTACCACCACTAGTAATGATAATGCTTCACATGTTGCTACACTCCTACTATCAATGGTAAAATAATTGTGTTGGTGTTTCTCCTTAGTGCAAGCGTGTAAATTCAGAAACTGCTAAAGCTTAAATGTTTGTGATAAAGCTGCTGAATTTTTCAAAATATTGGGGACAATGATCCCATTGCTGTAGATCATAATGGTTTAGATTTTGATGATTGTCATATCTCTGAAGTTATAAAGTTCTTACAAAACTTGCTAGAAGTCCTAATGCTAGTGCTATAAATTTAGCCTTTACAAAACATATTACAAATGCTCTCATTAAAGCTAGAGAAGAGAAATTAAAACTTGAAGCTTCTATTCCTAGGAAGTTGGAAGATGGTTGGGAGCCCATCATTAAGATGAAAGTAAATGATTTTGATTGTAATGCTTTATGTGATCTTGGTGCAAGTATTTCGTTATGCCTAAGAAACTCTATGATATGCTTGACTTGCCACCATTGAAAAATTGTTATTTGGATGTTAATCTTGCTGATCATTCTATAAGGAAACCTTTGGGGAGGATTGATAATGTTCGCATTACGGTTAACAATAACCTTGTCCCGTTGATTTTGTTGTCTTGGATATTGAATGCAATGCATCTTGTCCCATTATATTGGGAAGACCTTTTCTTCGAACTGTTGGTGCTATTATTGATATGAAGGAAATTAATATTAAATATCAATTTCCTCTCAAGAAAGGTATGGAACACTTCCCTAGAAAGAGAATGAAGTTACCTTATGATTCTATTATTAGAACAAATTATGATGTTGATGCTTCATCTCTTGATAATACTTGATTCACACTCTCTGCGCCTAGCTGGCTTAAAGAAAAGCACTTCTTGGGAGATAACCCATGTATGTTTTTACTACAGCACTTTTGTTTTAAATTTGAGTCTTGGAAGTTGTTACTACTGTAGCAAACTCTCCTTATCTTTATTTTATTGCATTGTTGTGCCAAGTAAAGTCTTTGATAGTAATGTTGATACTAGATTTGGATTACTGCGCAGAAACAGATTTCTTACTGTCACCGAATTGAGCAGCCCCGTCTGTATATAACTCATAAAATTCTGCCAATTTACGTGCGTGATCCACAGATATGTACGCAACTTTCATTCAATTTGAGCATTTTCATCTGAGCAAGTTAAGTGCCCCAGAAAATTCGTCTTTACGGACTGTTCTGTTTTGACAGATTCTGCCTTTTATTTCGCATTGCATGTTTTGCTATGTTTGATGGATTTCTTTGTTCCATTAACTTTCAGTAGCTTTGTGCAATGTCCAGAAGTGTTAAGAATGATTATGTCACCTCTGAATATATGAATTTTAAATTATGCACTAACCCTCTAATGAGTTTGTTTCGAGTTTGGTGTGGAGGAAGTTTTCAAGGGTCAAGAGAGGAGGATGATACAATATGATCAAGAGGAGTGAAAAGTCTAAGCTTGGGGATGCCCCCGTGGTTCATCCCTGCATATTTTAAGAAGACTCAAGCATCTAAGCTTGGGGATGCCTTGGGCATCCTTCTTCATCAACAACTTATCAGTCACCTCTAGTGAAACTATATTTTTATTCCGCACATCTTATGTGCTTTACTTGGAGCGTCTGTTTGCTTTTATTTTTGTTTTTGTTTGAATAAAATCGGATCCTACCATTCTTTGTTTGGGAGAGAGACACGCTCCGTTTCGTATGAACACATATGTTCTTAGCTTTATTCTTAATGTTCATTGCGAAGGTTGAACTACTTCGTTCATTGATATATGGTTGGAAACGGAAAATGCCGCATGTGGTAATTGGTATAATGTCTTGAATAATTTGATACTTGGTAATTGTTGTGCTCATATAGATCATGTTTAAGCTCTTGCATCATGTACTTTGCACCTATTAATGAAGAACTACATAGAGCTTGTTAAAATTTGGTTTGCATGATTGGTCTCTAGAGTCTAGATATTTTCTGGTTAAGGTGTTTGAACAACAAGGAGACGATGTAAAGTCTTATAATGCTTAGAATATGTTCATATGTGAGTCTTGCTGCACCATTTTAATACTTGAGTTTGCTTCAAACAACCTTGCTAGCCTAGCCTTGTATTGAGAGGGATTACTTCTCGTGCATCCAAATCCTTGAGCCAAAATCCATGCCAATTGTGTCCACCATACCTACCTACCACATGGTATTTCTCTGCCATTCCAAAGTACATTACTTGAGTGCTACCTTTAAAATACTATTATTTGCCTTTGCAATATATAGCTCATGGGAAAATAGCCTTAAAAACTATTGTGGTGAAGAATATATACTTATGTATCTTATTT
Source organism: Lolium multiflorum (assembly GCA_030979885.1). Classification (NCBI taxonomy): domain Eukaryota; kingdom Viridiplantae; phylum Streptophyta; class Magnoliopsida; order Poales; family Poaceae; genus Lolium; species Lolium multiflorum. The sequence continues at coordinate 212,029,618 of CM061751.1, forward strand.
CTTAATAAGTTGCTTGTTGAGCGGTAACCATGTTTCTCGGGGACGCCATCAACTTTTACCTTTGTTGAATATCATGTGAGTTGCTATGCATGTTCGTCTTGTCTGAAGTAAGGGCGATTTTCATGATCAAATGGTTTGAGTATGCATATTGTTAGAGAAGAACATTGGGCCGCTAACTAAAGCCATGAATCATGGTGGAAGTTTCGGTTTGGACACAAATCCTCAATCTCTTATGAGAATATTATCTGTTGTTAAATGCTTAAGCATTAAAAAGAGGAGTCCATTATCTTGTCTATGTTGTCCCGGTATGGGTGTCTAAGTTGAGAATGATCAAAAGCGAGAAATCCAATGCGAACTTTCTCCTTAGACCCTTGTACAGGCGCATAGAGGTACCCCTTTGACACTTGGTTGAAACATATGTTATGCAATGATAATCCGTGTTAATCCAAGCTAATTAGGACAAGGGCGCACTATTAGTATTCTATGCATGAGGCTTGCAACTTAGGATATCTTATACATAATACATATCATTTATTACTACCGTTGACAAAATTGTTTCTATGTTTTCAAAATGAAAAGCTCTAGCACAAAAATAGTAATCAATGCTTCCCTTGGAAGGGCCATTCTTCTACTTTATTGTTGAGTCAGTTTACCTATTCTTTCTATCTTAGAAGCAAACACTTGTGTAAACTGTGTGCATTGATTCTTACATGTTTACCTATTTCACTTGTTATATTGCTTTATGTTGACAATTATCCATGAGATATACATGTTGAAGTTGAAAGCAACCACTGAAACTTATATCTTCCTTTGTGTTGCTTCAAAGCTTTCTACTAAGAATTTATTGCTTTATGAGTAACTCTTATGCAAGTCTTATTGATGCTTGCCTTGAAAGTATTATTCATGAAAAGTCTTTGCTATATGATTCATTTGTTTACTCATTGTCTTCATCAATCACTGCATTCATCTCATGTGCTTTACAATAGTATTGATCAAGATTATGATAGCATGTCACTTCAGAAATTATCCTTGTTATCGTTTACCTACTCGAGGGCGAGTAGGAACTAAGCTTGGGGATGCTTGATACGCCTCAAACGTATCCATAATTTCGTATGTTCCATGCTACTTTTATGATGATACTCACATGTTTTATACACATTATATGTCATTATTATGCATTTTCCGGCACTAACCTATTGACGATGTCGAAGAGCCATTTTATTTTTCGCTGTTTTTGGTTTTCAGAAATGCTACAAAGGAAATATTCTCAATTGGACGAAATCAACGCCTGGTCTTATTTTTCCACGAAGCTTCCAGAAACCGAAAGGATAACGAAGTGGGGCGACGAGGCGCCGCCACACTAGGGCGCGCGGACTAGGGGGCCCGCACCGCCTGCGTGTGGGGCCCTGTCACCCTCCGACTCCGCCTTCCGCCTACTTAAAGCCTTCGTCGCGAAACCCTGCTATCCGAGAGCCACGATACGAAAACCTTCTGACGCCGCCGCCGCCAATCCCATCTCGGGATTCGGGAGATCGCCTGGCACCCTGCTGGAGAGGGGAATCATCTCCCCGGAGGACTCTTCATCACCATGATCGCCCGGATCGATGTGTGAGTAGTTCACCCTGGACTATGGGTCCATAGCGTAGCTAGATGGTTGTCTTCTCCTCATTGTGCTATCATGTTAGATCTTGTGAGCTGTCTATCATGATCAAGATCATCTATTTGTAATGCTACATGTTGTGTTTGTTGGGATCCGATGAATATTGAATACTATGTCAAGTTGATTATCAATCTATCATATATGTTGTTTATGTTCTTGCATGCTCTCCGTTGCTAGTAGAGGCTCAAGTTGATACTTGTAACTCCAAGAGGGAGTATTTATGCTCGATAGTGGGTTCATGCCTCCATTGAATCTGGGACAGTGACAGAAAGTTCTAAGGTTGTGGATGTGTTGTTGCCACTAGGGATAAAACATCGATGCTTTGTCTAAGGATATTTGTGTTGATTACATCACGCACCATACTTAATGCAATTGTTTGTTTGCAACTTAATACGGAAGGGGTTCGGATGATAACTCGAAAGTGGACTTTTTAGGCATAGATGCATGTCGGATAGCGGTCTATGTACTTTGTCGTAATGCCCTGATTAAATCTCAGTACTCATCATGATATATGTATGTGCATTGTTATGCCTTCTTTATTTGTCAATTGCCCAAGTGTAATTTGTTCACCCAACATATTTATCTTATGGGAGAGACACCACTAGTGAACTGTGGACCCTGGTCCATTCTTTACATCTAAAATACAATCTACTGCAATTGTTCTTTGCTATTCTTCGCAAACAAACATCATCTTCCACACTATACGACTAATCCTTTTTTTTCAGCAAGCCGGTGAGATTGACAACCTCACTGTTACGTTGGGGCAAAGTACTTTGATTGTGTTGTGCAGTTCCACGTTGGCGCAATCCCGGTGTTGCGCCGCACTACACTCCGTCACCAACGACCTTCACGTGATCCTTGACTCCTACTGGTTTGATAAACCTTGGTTTCATACTGAGGGAAAACTTGCTTCTATACACATCACACCTTCCTCTTGGGGTTCCCAACGGACGTGTGTTAACTGCACGCATCAGTGCATAATCAAAAATTCACATGTTCAGAGAGGACACAATCATTCTTAACACTTATGGACATTACCCAAGGCTAATGAAAGTTAATGGAGCAAAGAAATCCATTCAAACACAGTAAAGGAGGCAATGTGAAATAAAAGGCAGAATCTAAAAAACAGTCCGTAAAGACGAATTTTTTTGAGGCACTTAACAGACTCAGATGAAAAAGCTCAAATTGAACGAAAGTTGCACACGTATCTGAGGATCACGCATGAATTTTTTCAAGATTTTACGAGTTTCCTATAGAGAGATCAACTCAAATTCGTTACAGCTAAAAATCTATTTCTGCGCAGAAATCCAAATCTAGTATCAACTTTTCTATCAAAGACTTTACTTGGCACAACAATGCAAGAAAATAAAGATACAAAGGTATTGCTACAGTAGTAACAAGGACCTTGACTCAAATATAAAAGAAAAATTGCAGAAGTAAGACAATGGGTTGTCTCCCATAAGCGCTTTCTTTATAGCCATTAAGATGGGTTCAGTAATTTTAATGATGCTCTCGCAAGAAATAAGAGTTGAAGCAAAAGAGAGCATCAAAAGCAAATAAGAAACACTTTTAAGTCTAACCCACTTCCTATAAAAAGGAATCTTGTAAATAAACAAGTCATGTAAGCATAATGCAATAAGCATAGGAAAACAAGACAAGCACAACTTCAAGATTTTAAGCAAAAAGAGAGGTGTTTTAGTAACATGAAAATCCCTACAGCCATATTGTCCTCTCTCATAAAGATTTTCAGTAGCATCATGAACAAACTCAACAATATAACTATCACATGAAACATTCTTATCATGAACTACGTGCATAAAACTATTACTCTCCACATAAGCATAGTCATTACTATTAATTGTAGTGGGAGCAAATTCAATAAGATATCATTATTATTCTCATCACCATAATCATCATATATAGGAGGCATATTGTAATCATAATTAATTTTCTTCTTAATAGTAGGTGGACTGAAAATATGATAGTCATCATTGTGATCATCATATATAGGAGGTAAAGTATCATCAAAGTAAATTTTCTCCTCCATGCTTGGGGGACTAAAAATATCACAACCAGCTTCCCCAAGCTTAGACTTTTCCATAGCATTAAAAATAATAGTGTTCAAAGAATTCATGCTAAAAACATTGGTACAACTATTTTGCAAACAAAGTTCCATGGGTTTTTAATTCTCTCTTCAAACACATCATGTCCTAATTCAATATAAAGTTCATAAAGATCTCTAATTTTTTTGTTGTTTTCCATTAAGCCTAACTAGTGAAGTCACACAACTTAGTGTTCTCAGGATTATTCATTTTAACAGTAATAAAGCAAACCGAATTAAATAAAGTAAAACAAGTAACTATTTTTTTGTGTTTTTGATATAAAGAAAGCAAACAAGACAGAAAATAAAATAAAGCAAGACAATAAACAAAGTAAAGAGATTGGATGTGAGAGACTCCCCTTGCGGTGTCTTGATCTCCCCGGCGGCTGCAAAACTTTGATGGCGCGTGATGCACTCGTCCGTTGGGAACCCCAAGAGGAAGGTGTGATGCGCACAGTAAGTTTTCCCTCAGAAAGAAACCAAGGTTATCGAACCAGTAAGAGATGAAGGCCACGTGAAGATTGTTGGTGGAGGAGTGTAGTGCGGCGCAACACCAGTGATTCCGGCGCCAACGTGGAACCTGCACAACACAATCACAATACTTTGCCCCAACTTAACGTGTGAGGTTGTCAATCTCACCGCTTGCTGTAAACAAAGGATTAAACGTATGGTGTGGAGAATGATGTTTGTTTGCGAAGAACAACGAACAGAGATTGCGAGATTGTATTTCGATGTAAAAGAATGGACCGGGATCCACAGTTCACTAGTGGTGTTTCTCCAATAAGAGAAATAGCATGTTGGGTGAAAATTACAGTTGGGCAATTGACAAATAGAGATGCATATACATATCATGATGACTACTATGAGATTTACTTAGGGCATTACGACAAAGAACATAGACCGCTATCCAGCATGCATCTATGCCTAAAAAGTCCACCTTCGGGTTAGCATCCGCACCCCTTCCAGTATTAAGTTGCAAACAACAGACAATTGCATTAAGTATTGTGCGTAATGTAATCAACACTAATATCCTTAGACAAAGCATTGATGTTTTATCCCTAGTGGCAACAGCACATCCATAACCTTAGAACTTTCTGTCACTGTCCCAGATTCAATGGAGGCATGAACCCACTATCGAGCATAAATACTCCCTCTTGGAGTTACAAGTATCAACTTGGCCATAGCCTCTACTAGCAACGGAGAGCATGCAAGAACATAAACAACACATATATGATAGATCAATAATTAACTTGACATAGTATTCCATATTCATCGGATCCCAACAAACACAACATGTAGCATTACAAATAGATGATCTTGATCATGATAGGCAGCTCACAAGATCTAAACATGATAGCACAAGAGAGAAGACAACCATCTAGCTACTGCTATGGACCCATAGTCCAAGGATGAACTACTCACGCATCAGTCCGGAGGCGGGCATGGTGATGTAGAGCCCTCCGGTGATTCCCCCTCCGGCAGGTGCCGGAGGCGATCTCCTGAATCCCCGAGATGGGATTGGCGGCGGCGGCCTCTGGAACTTTCTCGTATCGTGGCTCTCGTGATAGGGTTTTCACGACGGAGAGAATATATAGGCGAAGGCAGTCGGGGCGCCGAGGGCCCACCCCATAGGGCGGCGCGCCCGGGGGGCCGCCCCCCTAGGGTGTGGTCGCCTCGTCGCCCTCTCTTCTCTCCTCTTCGGACTTTGGAAGGCTCCGTGGAAAATAAGACCGTGGGCTTTTGTTTCGTCCAATTCCGAGAATATTTCTGTGTAGGATTTCAAACCAAAAACAGAAAACAGAACGGCGTGCATCTTGTTAATAGGTTAGTGCCGGAAAATGCATCAAAATGATGTAAAGTGTATATAAAACATGTGAGTATTGTCATATAACTAGCATGGAACATAAGAAATTATAGATACGTTTGAGACGTATCAAGTAGCCTAAAAAACTATTGTGGTAATGAATATGTTGCTTATGTATCTTAGTTCTTATAAGTTGCTTGTTGAGAGGTAACCACGTTTCTGGGGACGCCATCAACCTGTCACACCTTTGTTGAATATCATGTGAGTTGCTATGCATGTTCGTCTTGTCTGAAGTAAGGGAGATTTCTCATGATTAAATGGTTTGAGTATGCATATTGTTAGAGAAGAACATTGGGCCGCCAACCAAAGCCATGTATCATGGTGGAAGTTTCAGCTTGAACATTAATCCTCAGAATCTCTTATGAGAATATTATTGTTGTTGAATGCTTAAAGCATAAAAGAGGAGTCCATTATCTGTTTATGTTGTCCCGGTATGGATGTCCTCAAGTTGAGATCTATCAAAATCGAGAAATCAAATGCGATTTATCTCCTTGGACCTTTGTACAGGTGGCATAGAGGTACCCCTTTGTGACACTTGGTTGAAACATATGTAATGCAATGATAATCCATGGAAATCCGAGCTAATTAGGACAAGGTGCGGGCACTATTGGTATTCGATGCATGAGGCTATAAGAGGTTTTATGCATAACACATATGAATTATTACTACCGTTGACACAATTGTTTCCATGTTTTCAAAATAAAAAGCTCTAGCACACGAGTAATCCTGCTTCCTCTCGAAGGGCCTTTCTTTTACTTTATGTTGAGTCGGTTTACCTACTTCTTTCTATCTTAGAAGCAAACACTTGTGTCAACTGTGTGCATTGATTCTTACATGTTTACTTATTGCACTTATTATATTACTTTGTGTTGACAATTATCCATGAGAAATACATGTTGAAAGTTGAAAGCAATTGCTGAAACTTAATCATCCTTTGTGTTGCTTCAATGCCTTCTACTTTGAATCTATTGCTTTATGAGTTAACTCTTATGCAAGACTTTTCATGCTTGTCTTGAAAGTACTATTCATGAAAGGTTTTTGCTATATGATTCAGTTGTTTAGTCATTATCTTTTTGTTAGCAAAACTATATACCATTGCTTTGAATCACTTCATTCATTTCATATGCTTTACAATAGTATTGATCAAGATTATGTTGGTAGCATGTCACTTGAAATTATTGTTTTTATCGTTTACCTACTCGAGGAAGTAGAACTAAGCTTGGGATGCTTGATACGTCTCCAACGTATCTATAATTTCTTATGTTCCATGCTAGTTTTATGACAATACCTACATGTTTTGCTCATAATTTATATCATATTTATGCATTTTCGGGACTAACCTATTAACAAGATCTCGAAGCGCCAGTTCTGTTCTGCTGTTTTTGGTTTCAAAATTCTACACGAAAATATTCTAATTGGACCCCACGAAGACGAAGTCATTTTACCGAGACGGACCCAGAGAGCTAGAGAAGGGCCGAGGGGGCCAAGGGGCCCCCACACCATAGGGGCGCGGCCACCCAGCCGCGCCACCAGGTGGGGAGGGCACCCTGGGGCCCCTCCGAGGCCGCCCTTCCGCCTATATATTCTCCCAAATGCGAAAACCCTAAAGGCAACAGTCATATTCCACGAAGAGTTCCGTAGCCGCCGCCATCCACCGCCATCTTCATCACCGTTGCTGTCTCCCATGATGAGGAGGGAGTAGTTCTCCCCGAGGCTAAGGGCTCTACCGGTAGCTATGTGGTTCATCTCTCTCTCCATGGTGTGATCTTTATGTGAGCTTTGTAATCTAGTTGAATATGTAGATGTTACTCTTGTCTATTATGCACTCTAGAGGTTACTTTAATATGAACACCGGAGTTACTCTCCACGGTGTGATGGTGATAGTGTGCGCATCGTGTGTGATTCCTTTATGACGTTGTGGAGCTTGTTTACTCCGGTTTGAGGTGTGCTCTTGTAGCCCTACACAATGAATGGTGTTTGTCATCCAACAAGAGAGTGTTTGAGAGTAGCATTTATTTATTCAATTATGTGATCATTGTTGAGAGTGTCCACTAGTGAAAGTATGATCCCTAGGCCTTGTTTCTAAGCATTGAAACATCGTTTCCAACAAGTTCTGCTACATGTTCGATTGCTGCCATTTTTATTTCAGATTGCAATTACTACTTATAATCATCCATATTACTTGTATTTCACTATCTCTTCGCCGAACTAGTGCACCTATACATCTGACAAGTGTATTAGGTGTGTTGGGAACACAAGAGACTTCGTGTATCTTAATTGCAGGGTTGCTTGAGAGGGATATTTTTGTGTTTTTGATATAGAGAACAAACAAAGCAGTAAATAAAGTAAAGCAAAGCAAGACAAAAACAAAGTAAAGAGATTGGAAGTGAGAGACTCCCCTTGCAGCGTGTCTTGATCTCCCCGGCAACGGCGCGAAAAAAGTGCTTGATGCGTGCAACACACGTCCGTTGGGAACCCCAAGAGGAAGGTGTGATGCGTATAGAAGCAAGTTTTCACATGAAACCAAGGGTTTATCGAACGAGGGAGTCAAGGATCACGTGAAGGTCGTTGGTGACGGAGTGTAGTGCGGCGCAACACTGGGATTCCGGTAACGTGGAACCTGCACAACACAATCAAAGTACTTTGCCCCAACGTAAGTGAGGTTGTCAATCTCACCGGCTTGCTGTAAACAAAGGATTAACCGTATAGTGTGGAAGATGATGTTTGTTTGCGAAGAACAGTAAAGAACAAGTATTGCAGATTGTATTTCAGATGTAAAGAATGGACCGGGTCCACAGTTCACTAGTGGTGTCTCTCCCATAAGATAAATAGCATGTTGGGTGAACGAATTACAGTTGGGCAATTGACAAATAAAGAAGGCATAACAATGCACATACATATATCATGATGAGTACTATGAGATTTAATCAGGGCATTACGACAAAGTACATAGACCGCTATCCAGCATGCATCTATGCCTAAAAAGTCCACTTTCAGGTTATCATCCGAACCCCTTCCGGTATTAAGTTGCAAGCAACATACAATTCCATTAAGTATGGTGCGTAATGTAATCAACACAAATATCCTTAGACAAAGCATCGATGTTTTATCCCTAGTGGCAACAGCACATCCACAACCTTAGAACTTTCTCACTGTCCAGATTCAATGGAGGCATGAACCCACTATCGAGCATAAATACTCCCTCTTGGAGTTATAAGTATCAACTTGGCCAGAGCCTCTACTAGCAATGGAGAGCATGCAAGAACATAAACAACATATATGATAGATTGATAATCAACTTGACATAGTATTCAATATTCATCGGATCCCAACAAACACAACATGTAGCATTACAAATAGATGATCTTGATCATGATAGGCAGCTCACAATATCTAACATGATAGCACAACGAGGAGAAGACAACCATCTAACTACTGCTATGGACCCATAGTCCAGGGTGAACTACTCACACATCGATCCGGAGGCGATCATGGCGATGAAGAGTCCTCCGGGAGATGATTCCCCTCTCGGCAGGGTGCCGAGGCGATCTCCGAATCCCCCGAGATGGGATTGGCGGCGGTGGCGTCACAGAAGGTTTTCGTATCGTGGCTCTCGGTGCAGGGTTTCGCGACGAAGGCTTTAAGTAGGCGGAAGGGCGGAGTCGGAGGGCTGACAGGGCCCCACACGCTAGGGCGGCGCGGGCCCAGCCCTGGCCGCGCGGCCCTGGCGTGGCGGCGCCTCGTCGTCCCACTTCGTTATCCTTTCGGTCTTCTGGAAGTTTCGTGGAAAAATAAGACCCTGGGCGTTAATTTCGTCCAATTAAGAATATTTCCTTTGTAGGATTTAAGAAACCAAAAACAGAAAAACAGAACGGCTCTTCGGCATCTCGTCAATAGGTTAGTGCCGGAAAATGCATAATAATGACATATAATGTGTATAAAACATGTGAGTATCATCATAAAAGTAGCATGGAACATAAGAAATTATGGATACGTTTGAGACGTATCAGTTATCCAACAAGAGAGTGTAGAAAGTAGCATTTATTTATTCAGTTATGTGATCAATGTTGAGAGTGTCCACTAGTGAAATTATGATCCCTAGGCCTTGTTTCTAAGCATTGAACACCGTTTTCATCAAGTTCTGCTACATGTTTACTTGCTGCCATATTTATTTCAGATTGTTATTACCACTCATATTCATCCATATCACTTGTATTTCACTATCTCTTCGCCGAACTAGTGCACCTATACATCTGACAAGTGTATTAGGTGTGTTTGGGACACAAGAGACTTCTTGTATCGTAATTGCAGGGTTGCTTGAGAGGGATATCTTTGACCTCTACCTCCCTGAGTTCGATAAACCTTGGGTGATTCACTTAATGGAAACTTGCTGCTGTTCTACAAACCTCTGCTCTTGGAGGCCCAACACTGTCTACAAGAATAGAAGCACACGTAGACATCAGCGGCGCCGTCGCCTTTGTAGCGTCACATGGTGTGGCGGCAAAAGGGTGGGTTCGCTCGACGTTATGCTCGGTGGTGGGCTCAGTAAAGAGGAAGGGCTAGATGAGGAAGAAATGGCGGCGACGGTGTGGTTTTTATAGTGGGGGAAGGAGACATGTTGGCCGCAATTAACACCGACGTGTGTCCTATCGATAGGACACATCAATGTTGCCGCCGGTTGCAAAGGCTGGCACTGAAGACGAGCATGCCATTAACACGGAGCCAAAGGCGAGGAAGAGAATGCTCGGTTCAGAGCCGCTGACAACACTAGCCAACGACAACTGGACGCTCCGCACGTACGTTCTTTCCCGCCTCATTTCCGCCAACTCGCATAGTTTGCCGGATTACTAGTTGGACCTATTTGGTACCAAAACAAAATTGGGGCGACATTTTTTGGGCCGGTAGTCCCTAAGGGAATCTCTAACCGAAGCCAAAAAAGGATTTAGAGGAGAAAATTTGCACCGCTAACTGCCGAAACTGACTCTAGCTGAAATGGTAACGGCTTTAGAGGAGCAATTTTTTGCTTGTCGGCCTCCGCGGCTCCTAAATATCCTCCTCCGCGGCTGCTCCCCAATTTTTTATCCTCCACCTTCACCTCCGTCCCCATACCCCCCCCCCCCCGTAGCGCCGCGGCCGGCTGCTCCTCGACCAATCCGGCGACAAGAGCTGTCTGTCGCCAACTCCGCGTAGGATCCCCCAACCCTCCTACCTTCTCTGCATAGCCGTCGACAGCCTATATCGACCGAATCGGGCGACGCAACCTCAAGCAAATCCGTCGGGATTCGTCGAGGAACAGCCGGATTAACGTGACCCGGCACCTACGGTATGCCTTCATCGTCATCGCGCTGCCGTAGTTCGCCGTATTTAAGGTTGAAGGACCTCATGCGGGCGCCGGCGGCAGCAACCACATCGGCACCAGCTCTGGCACCACCATCACCTCTGGCGTTGGCTGCATCCATTGCCCCTGCCCTAGTTCCAACACTGGCACCGACGGATAAAGAAGATGATCCTTTAATACCCGACCCGCTAAGGTATGCTTTTCAACCCCTTTTTGTTTGGGAAATTTGGTGAATTTCGGCGGATGAACAAGAGGTTTGTTCGTTTAAATTTGTAGCAAGAAGAAGAGACATGGAAAAGGGACTGAGGATGAGGACAACGATTTATACTTTACATGTCATGATTAAACACTTATTGGAGATAAGCAGCCGTTCAAGAAATTTTGGGAAGGGATCCATGTCAACTTCAATCAAAGAACAAGTGGAGATGGTCGATCCTTGCCATCTATAGCAAGTAGGTGGTCGGCTCTAGTCATGTGCTATAATAGGAGGAGGTTTGAGGTAAAAGATGACTAGTGGAGGAGGTTTGAGAAGATGATGACTTGTGGTGAAGATGATGACTAGTGCTATCAATTTGTATTTGAAAACTACCAATTTATTAGGTTTAGATGATGCTATCAATTTGCGTGACTTTATATGTATTATGGATCATCTTATGTTATGTTGTCTTGTATGAATGTGTCTAAATTTACAAATTATGTTGAAAAAAGAAATTTGCTCCTCTAAATTTTTGAGGTTCAGTTCTACGGCGCAAAATTTAGAGAAGAAAATATAGAAAGTTAAGTTTAGGGAGGTTTTTCTGAAAAAATTATATTTCGGTTAGAGATGCTCTAAGCCGTTGGTCCGAGTGGAGATGCTCTAAGCCTCTAACTGCGCCTCTAGTCTCCGGAGACGGACGCCGCCGCCGCAGGAGCTGGCAAGCCGCCGGCACCGCCCCTGGTGTCTCCTCCGTCGCCTTTTTTTCGGTATTCTCCAAGTCACCCCGACCGCCGGAGCAGGGCAACTTGCCGCCCATCGGAACAGTGCCTGAAGCGCTGGCAGCCGGGGAGAGCGCCGAGCTCACGCCGTCCCCTATCCTCCTTCTCAAGTAGCGGCTCTCCCCGTGCCGGCCTCTCCACACTCGGACTTTCCTCTCCCATCGGCCGTCGTCCAAGCCTAGGTAATGTGTTCAATCCTTGGTCGTCTCCCAATAATCAATTGAGATATTCCTGTTCGATTACCTAGCTTTGGTTCTAGCAGAGACATTATGTTGGTGGTAGAATAACTAATCACAACACTGAGATGCTCCCTGCTTATTAGTTTATATAGCTTCTTACTCTGTACTGAAATGGTAGATTTTTGTAGCAGATGGATTTCACTTCCATCAATGCTTGCATGTGGTTTTCTGAACCTTGAAACTGAACCCCATCTGTGGTTCCTGTTTAGATCTGACGAAAGTTAAGGTTTTTTGGTGTTTACCAAAAGGCACAATTTATACATACTTGTCTGAAAACTTAAGCGTTGTTGGGTGGTATAGTAACTCTGCCTGAAACTCTCTAGTGTGTACAATCAGTAAAAACAACATGAGCAATAGGACCTGGGACATGCACAATTTATTTATCAACATGAGCAGTAGAAGTCTCCTGAGTACCATGGTGGCAAACCGTTTGGAAGGTGGAGAAGCGGACGCTGGCAGCAGTGCTCCCGCTCACCACAGTAGTGACGAAGAACCGCTCAGGAAGCCGGAGAAGCGGGCGCGAGTGGCGGTGCTTGTTGAATGGACGACGGTTGTGGTGCCACCTCTGCTCCAGGGCCTCATCAGCAAAATCACGAAAGGTAGGACAAGCAGCAGAAAGTGGTGCTGCTGCATTTGGGCAGCCACTGTAGCTTTGGATGTGCTCTCCCATGTTTGATCTGTTTTGCTGCTGCAAGAGAGGCAGGGTTTGATAAATTGTCTAGATTAATGTGTTTTATCTTGTTGTGGTGCAGGCTGCCTATGAGACTGAGTGGGCATGTCTAAGGTTAGTGTGATCTTGCTCTGTCTCCAGTTGCTAGGCCTGCTATGGAATCGATGAAGTTGGTTCCTAATGGGTGCTATTTGCTTATTTATAGATTCTTCTTTCTATCCTGAAGTTTGCAAATTATTTTCTCTGCAGCTCACTATGGTAATAAACTAAATTATGCTGCAACAGCCTTTTGATGGTAATATATACCAAATGTTTGCTCTATTATTTCTTTGCTGGTGTTTGTATCGCTCGGCTTTCCATGGATGAAAGCATGCATGTGAAGACAAACAAGGTGAGACTTCTTTGGAACGCTAAGAAATTGTAGCCTGAGAAAGAAGTAGCTCTAGGCAATGAGCGCTTGTCCTACTTCATCAAGTAGAATTAATAATTCAGAAATACTTCATACTGATACCTCTGCAGTGTCGCTATCTTCAGCAACAACAAGTTAGAATTGTGGGATTTTTGAAGATATATAAATATGTTCTTCGTTTCTGGAGTGATTGATTTGATACTCTGGTTCTTATTTTAGTTCATATTGACAGTGGAATATATAGCACCAGCATTGTATTTGTGGAGGTTCTAAGGCCAGATTCATATTTCCAATAGTCCTAGGCATATATCCTTTATTGGACAAGCTTAGTCTCAAGTATTTATTCCACGCATTGTTAGGCTTTCTACTTTTATAGACATAATTTGTTGTGAAAGATCAAATCAGTAGAGATTTATTTCTGGATGGTGCAATATTATGACTCTATAGTTGATACATTATTCAATATGCGACTTGCTTGTTATAACTATAGTTGATACAATATATCTTGGACACATTGATTTGTTATCATCCACTATTTCTCTTCTTTATTTTGTGCAAATGTAAAGCCAATGTTGGTTTCAGTCTATACTTGTTTATGAGATCAGTTTGTAGGCTCAGGCCTGACTGCATCTTTCTCAGACTTAAGTCAACTAACCCGTTTCTGTTTCGTAGCACAATCTATATCTCAGGTTCTGACTTTATCTTTTTGAGATCAGTTTTTCTGATATATTTTTAAACAATTAATCCTTTCTCTGATTATTTGTACATATTTTGAGTTGTTGAGATTCTCTGTACATACTTATACCTATTTATTTGTGAGATCGAGATCAAATTTCTTCCGTCAAACTGGGAGTTAAATATTTTAAACCTTGTGTGGAGTAATATATTAAATTTGAAAGCTACAAACTGAATAGAAATTGTCCTTAACAAAGAAAATTGAATATAATCATATTATCTTCGGATGCAGACTAAAAGCTTCCGGTTGCAATATAAATGTCCGTACCGCCTAACCGGACAGCGTGCAGGTGTGGTCGATGCATGCATGCTATTTTTACTAAGACGAGATGCTTAAATGAGACTTTTATTTGTTTTGCAGGGTGAGAAGACTATGAAGGAGAGGGGTTTCTTGGTGATCCTCTTGTCTAGAGGGCAATGGAAGAGAATGGGGTAATTTTCTATCTCATGCTCCAAACTTAGCTCTGATGAGCGGCTGTTGTTCTGAAGGTCCATGTTCTTTGTGTGTCATGTATACTGTGTTGGGTCAGGTTCATCAATCTGCTAATTTTAGTGCGAAAAGCCACATCTATACTTCTATTGTTAATACACCCTAGGCTATATTGTTCATATGCATTCTCTCGTATATCTATACCATTTTTCATCCTACAAGTGAAGATACATGCAGTATATAACATTAACAGATCGTTGTCTCTATGGAACATGATTAGAGTTAAATAAAATAAATAAACTGATGTATAATTTTTGAAGATATCTATTTTAGACATGCTGGTTCTGAACAATTGCAGCATTTCGCAGTGAACTGGCACATCCTTTTCTTGGATGATTGTGTATGCCTAAACTTTCTCTCTAAAGGGCAAATATGCCTTAGAAGTATGTACCACTACTGGGAGCGCCAATTGTCGTGCACAAGTTCATTTCTCCACCAGATAACCTTTTCCGCTTCTCTGATTTGGTAGTTCCATGTAGACATGAAATCCTTGCATTCTGGCCTAGAGTTTAAGGACATTCTGTCAAGTGTTTCGACAGTCACATCTCTCGTAGTACATATGCAGATTCATGACATTGTCTACGGTTTGAATTTTTTTTTGTCTTTGAGAGTGATGCCTTCTGGTTGACACTTTATATTGTCACGTGAAGGAGAACAAAATTGAACAAAGCCGCGAATTTTTTTCCATACACAATGGAATATAGGCCTAGACTGACATCACAGGTTGTGTGTTATTTTAGCCAGCTAGATCATATGTCTGCTGTAGAACAGAGTGTATTCCATGCAAAACAAAGTGCTTTGTTTTACATATGGTTCTTTGTGTATATACAAAGTGAGCATTTTGACTTAGTTTTGCTACAAATGGTTGTTCTGAGTGAAATGCCCAATGTGAGGCATGCACCATATGGTTCCGATATGGTTACTGAAGAGACCTTATTTCCTTACTGAGGAGCAACCTTATGGGGCACCATATAGTGAGAGTATATGGATTTCCTGCAATTTAGTTGCCGCATGTGTTGTATTTTTGGTGTACCATTTTTCTCCTATATAATTTGAACAAGTAACAAAGATTTATGATATGAAAATAAGCAGCATGAAATCCATATTATATTTTTATTGTTTCTTTTGCTCGAGTAAGATTAATATGGATTCTTCATAAGCTAATTCATCTCCTTTAGATATTAGGTGTCCATAGTATGCTTAATAATAATTTCATGGAAGGCATGAGAGACTCTAAATTTCTAATACTTAAATGCACAAAGAACAAGGGCGTGCTGTAACCATTTAGAGTTGTAGATATCTGGATTATTGATTCTTGTCAATTCCGCTGTTTAAAACTTAGTCCTTTTGCAGTATGACTGTACACCTTGAGTGTCAAAATGTGTACTTATATCCACACAAGTGTTTGGAGTAGAATGCAGGTTAACAGAGCAAGGCATATTAGTTGGTCTGATCTTACTGTCCCAATTGAATATGCAGATACTATCTCTAAATCTATGTTTTGCATTTTGGATATTCAATTCAGATGGCTGGTACTAATGGAAATGGTGATTCGAGGTCTAGAGCAGCTCCTTTGATGGGGGCAGTTGATGGTTATCTCTATGTGATCTTTACTGCCACTAACATGCCACAGGCCCATTCACCCTGGTTATCTCTATGTGATCTTTTTACCACCCTTGGATCTAGATATTCTCCTACCAGCGAACTGTTCCTAGATCCATCCTCATCCACAGAACTTGAGATATGCTTGTGAAATATCTGTGCTATGTTGTCAATACAGTATTCCAGTCAACTATGACAAGGTGGATTTAACGATTTTGTAATTTGGCCACGGCTTGCAGGCACCGCCGCCAAGGAGCTCAGCAGGTTGCAGCGGTCGCCATGGCAGGGGCGTCACCAATCTCCTTTTCCTAACTAAAAGAGGGGAAATGCACATTGGTAGTTGTAAGGAATTAATTTGGTGTTGGTACTAATTTCTCTATTTTTGTACATGGTTACACGGTTATGCAGTATCTCTAGAAAGTTGTTATCATATATATAAGCATGCCATTTCAATTCAGAATTCAGATCGATGTAAAGTCCAAATTAAAATGGATCATATCATTTCTCTGTGAGTAGGTCTCTGATCCACTCTGACACCTTCCTGTAATTAGGTAATCTCTGAATATAATTTTGAGTGTGGACTCATTTTCATTTTGATATTGAGAGTGATTCATTTTTCAGATTTCAAATTCGAGACTAGTCTTTATGGTTCATTAGTGTGATTCTTTTCGAGATGAGCTGCTTGTAATAGTTAAGATTGGATAGTACGATTAAATTTGAAAGGTAAAAGAAATACAAGCAAGAGTAAGAAATGATAATTGTGTTGCTTTGCTCCAGGGGAGGAATTTTGTAGATAATGAGAGGAGAAATGGATACTTCAACCATGAAAGGAGGAGGACAATCGATAGGGGGAGGCATGCAGGCAAGGAGGAGAGCATCGGACAAACAGATTGTTTTGTCTCCGAACTTGACCACACAGTGAGTAATTGATGAATATTTTAGCATGCATAGCGATATTCTTCAGTGACTGTTAAATCTAATGATGCCGCCCATCTGTTAGGTGATGCTTCCTAAGAGCCTATCAAAATCCATGTACGTCACTACCAAGAAACTGAGCCAGAGATCCTGACAATGGCGACAAGCCTGCTGCCCAAGCTGTTCCAAAAAACCATCACCCGCTGCATTCGAGAAAATTGAACAATGCAGTACTAATCAAATTTACTGCCTGCAAGATCACTAAATCATGAAAATTCAGGTCAATTCCTGCTGATCCAGGCACTAACTGAACTTCCAGGCACCATTTCAAGACATTCCGTTGCATTATCAACAGCTGCATTCAGTTTACGATTTTAACTTCCTTATCGTAAGAGAGGTAGTTATCATACAGGAACATCAACGAGTATAGAACTATGTAGATGCAAAGTTCTACTCCAGTTTTGCTGCCCTACTTGGTCTACTTGGTCTTCTCCATTCTGCATCTCAAAGTAGATGGTAAAAGTGGAGTTGCTTCCCTACTTGGTATCCCACCATTTGAAAGGCAACCTATGAACGAAGTGCATATGGTGACGAAGCTCTTTGATAGACCGGAGGCGAGCGTAGCAGTCAGTCTCCTTGCACGGTATGCACCCTATTGATTCTTCTTTGTCCGGGGAGGGGTGATTGGTGTAGTAGTGAAGCATTATCTGTGTCAGAAGAAAGTATTATTGTTGCTATTGAATTGCAGTGGACATAAACTAAGTAAGGGCTAGCTAGATAGATATATACTCTGTCCTTGGGCACGACCATACACCACGCGCCCTCGAAGCAGCACAGGTGGCAGGGCGTTTTATTGCTTGAACACTGTGCAAGAGTGGCACAGTAATCCTTGAACAAGTTAACCGTTTCCTGTGGAACAAACTCACCTTTCACGCGCTGAAACAAAAAAAAAGTGTGTTGGTAGTGTGCACACATTGCTAAGTGAATTGAAGGAGACGTCGATTCTTACATATACAGGGAATGTGACTGTTGGCGCCCTTTGTGTTGCTGGCAGGTTAAACTGAAGAGGGGCTTGAGTGGGATCCTTCTTTTTCTTTCTAAATCCGTAACGGAAAGCATACTTCAGACTGTTATCCTGTGCATGCTTGGTACCTTTAGTACTACTCTCGGCAGCTTCTTCTGAACTCTCTGTGATGGTGGCCGGTGGAGTGACTACCCATATACAGAGTGAAAGCCGTTACATTCAGATTGAGGAATATAAGATTTTGCCCATTTCATAGATCCACCCACATTTGTTTGTATCTAGTCTACTTATAGTGTGTAAGTTCACTTCTTTTAGTTTGTATCTAGTCTACATAATAATGCATCAACTAGCATTCGAGCAACAGCAAGCAAGGAGCAACAACTAGCATTCGAGCAACAGCAAGCAAGGAGCAACAACTAGGAACAACAGCAAGCAAGGAGCAACAGAAAGTCTACATAATAATCACTAATTCAACAGTTCACACTTTAAGCAATAGAAAGACAGAGGGGAATAGTGAGGTGCATTTTCGTCTTACCAGCAAGGTACCTTGAGGCAGCCTCAGTGCTCAATTCCTTGAGCGAACGCTTGATGCTGGATATTCTTGAGTTAGTATCTGATCCTTCTGTAGAATGCACCGGAATGTCTTCATTCCAGGGATCGGTTGCATTACATATGCTTAGGCCATGGACGCATAACTGATTTGTGTCTGCAAATTGATTTAACATGAAAGCAACCTCAGCCGAGACTAGCACGATCACGATTGACTGTTGAAAACACCTTGCTGATTCTTGCAGAATAGCCAGAATGTCACTGAGTGTCTGCCCCTCCTGTTCTTGCCCCTGCTGTTCCTCCATATCAGTAGCCCGCTTGAGCATGAGGCGAGCAATTAGAATGCGTGCACGAGGGCAGTAAGGATATAGCTCGACGAACCGCTGTGCAAGTGCAAAGGATCGGCCATCATAGTCCACTTGTGATTTGTTCCGATTCCAGAGCCATTCAGCTTCTCGTGGAATATAGCTCGTGCATATCATGTCCCTGAACTTGGCTAGCTCTTGTTTTGCTTCATTTCGTGCGAGCTGAATCCTTATCCTTGGGGTGGAGCGTATGCTACGCTGTGTACTGGCTTGGGCCTGAGCTTCATGGCAAATGTTGCTTAACGCGGGATCAGAAGGATCAACCATGTGGATTGCCCGGCGGAGCTCCGCCTCCGCAGGTCCGAAATCCGCTGCCCTGAACTGGCTCCGGTAGTTGATGGAAGCCAGATTTTCGTACCGTAGGAGCGCATTGCTTCGACGCACCGCAGTGTCGATGCATCGAGGGGCAAGGGTTGCAGCATTGCTGTGGAAGTCTCTTGCCAAAGCATAGTATGTAACCACGGCATTGAACAGCTCGAATTCCTTATGATTGATCCTTGCGTATAACTGCAGCGCCATGTCTGCTCCAATAGTCAGACAGAGACTACCAGCCAGATTGTTAGTGAAGGAGTACTGAGGATACTCTCGAGCCAGGGCCACGGCGGAGGTGGCCGCCCGTGCGTTGCAGCCGGTCTCCAACACCACACGAGCAATGTCGCGGCATTGGTCACGGACATTCTTCAGCGTGAGGGGCGCTCGGGGTATGCTCTGTTGTGCAGCACGTTCGCCGCCGTCATTGGCGCCTTGGGAAGCGCGGCGCATCCGCTCTCCTCCGAGCACCGTTGAGGAGACGGGGTCGGCGCGCATCAGGCCCAACGCCGCGCTGCTGCTGCTGCTGCTGCTGTTGCGGCGGCGGCTTTCGACGACGTCCCCATGGGCGGCCCCTTGCACGGCGACGCGGGCATGACCTCCGAGCACCGTTGAGGAGACGGGGCCCACGCGCGTCAGGCCCAACGCCGCGCTGGTGTCGCTTCCCTCGCCGTGCTCGTCAGCGGCGGGCTTCTTCCCGTGGACGTCCACGCGGGGATCTCCTCCCAGCGACATGGAGGACACGTGGTGTGGGCGTGCGAGGCCCATCGGCGCTCTGCTCTCGCTTCCGCCGCCGTGCTCGTCGGCGGCGGGCTCCTTCCCGTGGACGGCGACGCGGCCATCTCCTCCGAGCACCGTGGAGGACACGTGCTGCGCACGCGCGAGGCCCTTGGCCGCGCTGCTCTCGCTGCTTCCGCCGCCCTGCTCGTCGGCCGCGGGCTCCTTCGCGTGGACGGCGACGCGGCCATCTCCTCCGAGCACGGTGGAGGACACGTGGCGCGCACGCGCGAGACCCATCGCCGCGCTGCTCTCGCTTCCGCCGCCGTGCTCGTCGGCCGCGGGCTCCTTCCCGTTGACGGTGACGCGGCCATGTCCTCCGAGCACCGTCGTCCCCGCGCTGGTGCGGCTTCCGTCGACGTGCTCGTCGGAGGTGGCCGTCTTCCCGTCGACGGCGACGCCGGGCGGCACCGTGGAGGAGACGGGGTGCGCGCCCGCGCTGCTGTGGGTTCCTTCGGCGGGGGCCTCCTTCCCGTGGACGGCAACCCCAGCATCTTCGGGCGCCATCATGGAGTTGACGAGATGATCGTCGGCGCTGCTCTCGCTCGGAGCCGCTGCGGTCTTCCTGCGGCCCGAGTTGTGGCGTCCGGCGGCCGGCGGTTACTGCTTCCCCTTGCCCTTTCACACGATCGGGTGGAAAGAGGTTTGAGTGCTGCAAGGGTGGGAGGAGAGGCTTTTGGCAACACGCGTTTATGGAAGCAGGGATTTCAGTTGAGGCGGTGGTACCGACTTGGAGCTGGAGAAGAAGAACGAGGGAGAGAAGGAGCTAGTTCTGCCATTTGAGAATTCTGTTTTTTTTTTTTTTTTTTTTTTTTTTTACGGAATGAAAGGTAGTCTCCACGGCAATAAGACAACTAATTAGGACTCATCTTCCTGTAACTCATTTACTTACTTATTACAAGAAGCACCTAATCTAACTCGGCTTGCGATGTCACATGCAAATCCATTCCTCTAAAATCACTACTACTACTCAGGATTATGAGCGCAAAATACCACTGGGCTTCCGTCCTAAATATTGAAACACCTTTTTTTGAGCGGAAAATATTGAAACACCTTTGTCTTCTTATGTGAAAGGTAGTCCTATTGTTGTTCCTCATCAATTTATTGGCGCCCCCAAACACCATAAGGGTAGGTACTAAAATAATTGCAAGCTCAAAATTCATAAGTCAATATATGTGCATTTCTTATAAAGAGGCATCAAGAGCAAAACTCTAGACCCCATCGGTCACCAAAAGTTTCTTACTCTCGCTGCCATGGTGGCGTCGGGTCCGTCCACACATCAAATGTGCGGAGGAGGGATGACTCCTTTGCCACGTGCATCACCCTTTAGGACCGTGGTTGGTCATATATATATAACCCGCCGTTGGAGATGGCTACATGCATGGTAGTGTCTCATTCCCCTTTGGAATAGGTTGACGATAGTCTAGCCTCACTTGAAAGTTGTCGTCAATTCGGTTATCATCGAATATGGATCCTTAATGTTGGACTCATTGTGTCTCTAGTCCTCTCCGCCACCGCCCATAAGGTCCAATGTGTTACTAGGGGAAGGAGGGGAACATGCGGCCCTCTTAGCGTGTTTCCTTTTATTTCCTCCTCGTAGTAGGTATATATGGTTGGTCTTCCCGGGTAGTCGTACTTGATTGGTTTTCATCGCTCTTTGGATAAGTAACCAGATTGTGATGACCTAATGGCTATCGAATTTGGGTGCCATATATAGGATGTTTGTCTCCCTCATTTTGCTAAATGGTGTGCATCCCACATTTTGAGGCTCGACTTCTATGCCGCAAGTACATGTAGAGGCACGTATTTGCGACAACACACAGTGGTGCTTATAGTCATTTCAGTGGTCCCCATCAACAATCTAGCCTGTCCATTGGTTGGATATATTCGAGCAGAGGTGTTGTTGTGTTATGGCTATATCATAGAGTACATGCATCTTTTTCTAGGTGAAACTCTACGATTTTGTTTTCATAGGCCATTATATATAGGGTGAACTACGTGTCTACGCTGATCCGATCGAAGATTCCTTGCTGGATTCAACAACGACCACGTGACTTAGATATCTTCATAAAGATGTCCCTAAAAATTATATTATGTTTGACATCTCTTGGTTTGCGCCGATATTTGGTTTCGCCTAATCAATCTACTAGTTGACATGTTTAGGCTAGACATAGAACGCTATATGTGTGTTGTTACAGTACTTTCTTTTGCTCCATTTAGTATCAGTTTTGTCATGACAACTCTTGTAAGTAAGTAAGTAAAAAAAAAATCAACATCATCTTTTTGGAACTTAGGAGTATATATATACGCAAACCTTGTGTTATTTAAACAAAGCAAACTAAAAGGCGTATGCAGGGATCTCCGGTACATCGTGGAGTTGTGTTGATGAAAACACAAAAGGTTAAGGTCAGAAGGTGATCACGTTGATGGTACGAAGCCCAAAGCCAAAGGAATTAGGAAGTCGGGTGAGTTGTCATGAGCAAGTGGAGCCGCATCATAGCCTGCAAACCAGGGGGTATGTCAGGCTAGGCTCTAGGCTCTGCCGTTCTGCTGCCTCTCTCTTAATTTCTTTCTACGCGATTTTGTGGGCCCGGCCGGCCCTTCTTTTGCTCGTGCTGGCGACGACGGAGGCCTCTCTCCCTTCACCGTATGTAGGTGGTGTCAGACAGATGCACAGGTGGGCGCATGTTCGGGCGAAAGTTTTGTTCGCGTTTCCTGCGCACGAAGCACCCGACATTCTCTGGATCGGACTATATCTATGGTAAACGATGCTTCGTGATCGTACGAACCATGCATTGCGTGGCAGGTGTTACAGAGCAGGGTGGGTATATATACGTATTTACTTCTTTTTTCTACACGAATAGCCGTAGCACTCGTATTTGTGTGTCATAGTTATTTTTGCTGCATTCAGTGCCTAGTTTCTCCTCACAACTCTCATACTACCAAATTAATGAGCATTATCTTTTCAGGCTTTAGAGTACATATAAACCACCATCACAAATCCACTTTTCATCTTGGGTGCATATGCTCCTACCATCATTGGAAAACATATTTTAAAATGTCAAAAAAAAAAATTAAATGGGGATGGTGTTTTGGGGCTTGGGCGAAAGCCCTGCACCGAGCTTGGTTCGTCCTGTGAAGGCCCTGCATTTAGACTTTTGCATTATGTATGGCTCTTGTTCATGCTTGGGACCCCGATGGAGGTAGTTGCGGTGTGAGTGAGTTCTATTGATTTGGATCATATCGAAGCCGCCCCCGAGCAACCAACACGCGGACCTCCCGATGGATTCAAGCGATGGCCTTCGTTTGTTTGCTTGTTTCTTTTCCTTTTGTAGCCTTGTGTTGCTCGATGCGCTTGTATTCTGTAGTTGGTAACCCCAGCAGGTGTGTGTTGTAATTCTCCTAGACGGTTAATGACTTCGTTAATTTCAAGTCGGGCTCATTTTGAGCCTTCCGTCTAAAAAAAACCGAACAAAACTTTCGCCCGTACATCTCGATGTTCTATGTGTTTGTGCCAGGTTTCACTAAAAATGACATTTTCTATGCCATGTGTAAAAAAAGATAAACAAATACGTCCTCCAGAGTTTTTAAGTACTACCTGGGCATGCAAACAGGGGTGGAGCTACGGCTGGTGCTACCTGGGCTATAGCACCGGTCCAAGTGACTAGCCAAACAAAATATGTACTACGTCTGTCCATTTTTAGATGTTAAAAATTTGTCTAAATTCGAATGCATCTAGACATTTTTTAGGTATAGATACATTCAAATTTAGATCTATTAACGGACGAAGGGAGTACTAGATTTTAGATTTTTAATGTAAATGCAAAGATTACAATGGCAGCCCCGATACTAAATTCGAAGCACTGATGTGGCTATAAGCTAGCACCTCCCTTCCCCGGTTCTGGCTCCGCCACTGCACGCAAAATATTGATTTTTTCGGATTTTTTTAGCATTTTAAATTGATCTGTATGTTCATAAGAAAAGTCTGAAATGCTAGTTCAAAGAAAGCGATCGCGTTGGTGACAAAAAAAAAAGCAGTTACAGCCTCGATCAACACAGAAAGTTACACGGGCAAAATGCGAGTTTCATAGGGGTGAGCTGTCCGCTGCAGGAGTGCTACTAGACTCTAGCTAGGCTTTACCAAACGCATCTCTTTCTTTCTTTCCATTGGTCCGTCACTGAAATAACGCGGCTGCGGGCCCGGCCTCATGATTTGGTGGCCCCTACATCTGCAGCGGCAGATAGTATGGTGTTGGATGCGCAGCGCAGGTCGGTGCCAGTTGGACCGTGGCTGACTACACGGCCCCACATAACGTCACATTCTCTGCATCGGACTAGCCTAATTAATAAGTCGTGCAAATCGTCGCGTGGCCAATAAAGGAACTCGTGCAAGTAAAAAATATATGTCGTGCACCATATCTTTGCTGTGACTCCTTTCTGTTGTTAAATCACGCTCCTTCTCATAATAATACTAATCATTCCAACTTAAAAAAATGTTAAAGTTTATTTAAATTTGAATATATTTATATACACTAAAGAGCGTCTAGATATATTTAAATTTGTACAAGCCTCCTAAATTTTTTTATGAATAGAGGTAGTATAATAGTTGGAGAGCAGTTTTCACGCAGACCCGCTGGTCTTATCTTTAACTTGCAATTTTATTTTGAAACCCTGGTGCCGCTTACGCGTTCATTAAGAACTGCACACAACATGGGAAGACCCCAAAGAAATATAAAATTGCACACAGGTCCCTAGACATTACACAAAGGACCCTGAAAAAGGATTGTAAACAACAATCTATCCTTCGTCTTCAATGCACCTTTTACCATGAACCAGTTGCGTTGATGTCGGGGGCAAACCAATTGGCTCACCGCAACCGCTGCAAGACCGCCTCAAGCCAACGCCCAAGGTAGTCGCAAATGTCGGGACATTGGTGTCCTACCTCCGTTTTGGCATAATCGCGTGGATGTAAAAGAAAAGGAGTTGGCCATCTATCACCAAAGCTCTCTTGGGCGAATCTCAAATCCATAGAAGCTGTTATAGCTGATTTGCTCAAAGACTTGCTACATCCACTCCAGATCCGGTGCCAGGAGGCCCTGACCGAAGGGGCGCCTCTCTAGACACTCAAGCCCTGCTGTAGCGTCACCTCAAGGCTAACACCTCGCCGGCAGGAGGATACAAGGAAACAAGAAGAAAAACTCTGATCTGAAACCACGAGCTTATTCTTTGGGAAGGGAACGAGCATAACTCCCTCCATCTTCGTCATCAACCTCTAAAGCACCATGGCGAGGAGAAGCATAACCACCAGCCACCTGCTGCAACCCGCGTGCTCCAATGGACACTTCCCTTGCATGCCGCCAAACTCCACTAGGGAAACCTACTGCTAGATCTAAACCTAATACTATTGTACATGTGATCCTATCCACTTTGCAGATGCTCGCCTTGAGAGCGCCACCATCGTCGGCGAGGGACCGAGGAGCCGGGTAACAAGACATCGGAGCGACTATCGAGAAGGCGAAAGTAGACACCAGATCCAACTTGTAATTTGGGTTGCCCCTTGATAGAATTCACAAGTGTACAAGATTTTAGTTATAAGTGCGTCTCCAGCAAGCCGGTCCATTTCATTCGTTAAGGTTATCCCCGTACAGAAAAGAGGTCGTGTCCTCACCTGCTTTGTGTGGCTCGCGGGTGAACCCAGAAGGCATCCCATTTTATCCACGCTAGACATATTGCACCATTATTTTCCTCATTTCACCATTTGGACAATTTTAACTATATAATAATGTAGTTTACAATCAAAAATTTAATAGCTCGCAATCAATTAATTACCATAGTTGATAATCAAACATAGTTTACACACAGATACAATAAAAAAAAGAGGAGATGACTAGATGTTTTCTGCGTGAGCCCACATAAGCCCAATCAAATCCTCTTGAAATTAATTGCCAGTGTCCCTATCATAGATCTCATGATGCACATGGAGGGACTATTGAAACGATGCTAGCCTAGGCGTCGGCTCAACTTATTGACCCTGAAATTGCTAGGCTTGGTCAAACAGGTTATCATCACGCTTATCCTCAACGATTATGTTGTGCATAAACGCACAAAGCAGTCATCAACTCCCACATGGCCATGTTTGGGGAGACAATAGACCACCGAGATTGGAGGACACCAAATGTCAAATATCTGCTCCACATCCTTCATACAAGCCTCTTGTTCTTTTGTAGACCTACGATATTTCTCTTCTCCAGGGTTGCAGATTGTTTTCTCAAATGTATACCCGCATAATAGATACCATCAACTAGATAGTACCTCTTGTGGTATACATGAAAATTGATCTCAGAGCGAACCACTAGAAAATTGACTATCACAAGCCAAGAGAAATATGGGGAGCACTAGAGCATGTTGATGTCATTGTTAGAACTTGCCATACGGAAGAAACAGATCCATAGATCTTGGGATGTGACAGCCTCAAAATGATTGTATACCCCTGCCAAGGAAAAGAGCAGTTCTTCGTCTCCGAATGCATGCAATCTATGGTTCCAAGCATCCAAGAAAACCATATTGACTTGTTGATTAACATTTGGTTTTCTCAGGTAAAATTTGTCGAACATCTCAACAACTGTCTTGTAGAACTTGTACAACAAGTCAAGGCATGTGGTCTTGCTCGTGCGCATGTACTACCTTGCATTCAATGTACGGATCGTTATCCCTCACGACATAGAGAATAATCACGAATTTTTTTCTTAACATCCAAAAGCGGCACCAGAAAGTGTTTTCCGAGAATAGTGGGTCGGTATGATGGGAGTAGTCGTTGTAGAGTCGGACATTACCGGCTTCTCGGTTACGCTTCAAATTTCTTATGTGGCCTCATCGAGTCCATGAACCTTGGCAGTTGTTTCTTGATGTGCTCATGGATGAGAGTTGCCACATCCATCAAAACACTGATATTACAGTCGTGCTCATCGTTCGACGATGTATCCATGAAATGAGGTTTGAAAAACTCAATGGAGCTACTAGAGGCCATCTATGTACAAAATAAAGGACAATGATCATATAAATGGTCAATAGATCATTTTCTATGCTGGCACATATGAGCCCGAACATAGAGGCCAAGTTCGTACCATAAATTCGGCCGTGAAAATGGCCAAACAAATCTTGGGCGCTTTCGAGCCTACGACTGATAAAGTCGGCATGTCCTGGTCGGAACTGTGAAGACAGCCGCAAGAGGCAACCATGATGGACTGAGGTGGCGGTGGCGACCATGATGAAGACATGGGACGATGATGGGGCCAGGGCGCATGAGCAATGCCGACAAGAGGACTGGCGTCCGGTAAATAGCAGCTGATGTGGGCGGCTCCGACGATGGAGTGGAACAACGCGATGGTGAGGGAGAGGTTGATTTGGGAGTGGAGTGGATTATATGCATGTGACTGGAGAGGCCGAAGATGACATGAGGGGAGTGCGCGCGGATACGACCTCGCGCGACCTTATTTCCAACCCAAATTTAGGCTGGAAATGGGTTCTCGCGGACCGGTCCGCAACACTCGGACAGCTTTGGTCGTACCTCTGGGCCATGCTATATGTCCGCGCACACACGTTTGGATCATCTTCATCCGTTTAGATGAACCAGCGAGATGGCCTAGCCTAGTCGATCATTTTTATTTCGCGGAAACTAAGAAGTACATTAGTGTGTGTGATGCCCGTAGGTTGTGTGTGTGTGCCTGTTCCTTCTCTTTTTGTGATGTTCTGCTTTAGCATGCTTTGCTTGCAGTATAGTCGAAGAGGAAGCTGGCTATGGTAGGTCCAGATGATCTTTGACCTTTTCCTGAAACGAGAGCAGCGCTGACACCGGAAAACCAGCAGAAAGATCCTTCAGCAGAAATATCCTTGGATCAACATGGCTCACTGCCGATACCAGAGCAGCGCTGACACCGGAAAGCCAGCAGAAAGATCCTTGGATCAACATGGCTCACTGCCGATACCCGACCGCGCGACCCAATCATCTCCTACACAGGGGTATATCCACGAGATCTCTGGAGCACGTTGACGAAGCCTGATTAGCAGGCCGTACCGCAAACAGGGGCAAAGTGTGCGCTCGTTCTCATCAATACCATTTACTGAATATAGTGCGTGATAATTTAACTGCCGGCACTGCCCACTCTCTTTTACACTACTACCTCCATTTTAAAGCTTAAGTCTTATATTTTTTGAAAATTTCAACCAAGTAAAGTTTAACTAAATTTTTAGAAAAATCCATTAATAAATATAACATTTTATAGATACAGTACGAAAATATATTTTATTATCTGTTTAACGATATTAATTTTGTATTTTGCATGTTAGTCAAACTTGACATAGTTTGACTTTTCAAAAATAATATAAGACTTAAATTTTAGGATGGAGGTGGTACATCCCAGTAGATATGGACAATCCATTCTACTCCCACCCTCCCGTTAAACTTGTTTTGAATTTGTCTAAATTTGGGTGAAAAAATCTCCCGCATTTTCAGTTTGTGGAGGCCGAATCTAAGACAACATTTGTAAGACAGAGGAAGTACTATTTCATTCGATTAATTTTAAAAACCCACCACATTACCGCACGAAACTCACACACCCACCATTATTCAATGAAATTGCAAAAAAAGCACAGTTATTGCGAGAATTTGTTGCAATATCCATTGTTTCGCATTTTTTGCCATGTTAACACAAAAACTGACAGCAGGACCTAGATGACGTGGAAAAGAAGAGGCCTTACAACGGAGGCAGATCTAACTATTGGGTACTTTTTGTAAATTTTAAAGGGCCCCATTTGTCAGCTCCTTCTTCTTTCTCCCTCCGTTTATCTTATTTTTCTCTGCCTCGTTGACTTATTATCCTGGCCACATGTGAGGTCCGGAATGGCGGCCACGACCGCGCTCCGGCAGTGGCTGGCGCGGCGCGCTCCGGCAGGGGCCTGGGGCGGGCGGGCAGGGCGCGCGGAGTTGGCGCGGCGCGCTCCGGCAGGGGCCTGGCGCGGGCGGGCTTCGGCGAGTTGGAGCAGCGGAGGCGCGCCGTCAGAGCGGGCCACGGACACGGCCGCCGCCAAGAGGAGGAGCAGCAGAAATCTCGCGACCGCCGCCATTGCCCTCGCCGACGACGCTATTGCACCTAACTACTCGAGCTCGCGGCGGTTCGGATGCTGCTGGACTTGCCGGCAGAGATGGGGATGGGGAGAGGCAGGTGCAGGTGCAGGGGAGATGGGGATATACAGATGGCGGGCGGGTGCGTCCGGGCAAGTTTCCTAGGTGCGGGCGCGGCGGCTCCGGGGCGTGCGCGGTGAGCTCGGGCCTTTCTGCCGGATTCCAGGACGAGCAAGAGAGGAGATGGTACGAAAATAAAAATAAAAAATTTAAAAAAATTTAAAAGTACATTGGAAAATATAGGAAAGAGGAGCATGTTCCAAAAAATTTACAGAAAAACTCCTAAAAGCTATATGCCTCACGTTGGTCATCCTCGATCGTCATAAACTCCGCCACGTCACCCTGATAGCTGTCAGTTTTGGGGTTAACATGCCTAAAAACAGGTATCAGTGAATATTGCAACAGATTCTCGCGATACCGGTTTTTTTTTTTGCAATTTCGCTGAATAATGGTTGGTTTGCGAACTTTGTGTGGTAATATGGTGGGTCTTTTTGAATTAACTCCGGTTTATTATGTAATACGCACGACGAGAATGGTATAATTTAGTCAATATAATAATACGAGATATGTGGCACTAAAATTATACCTACGAAAACCAATGGTATAATTTGAATAGCATATATATCTTTTCTGATTCGTGTTTTTACGTGTGTTAAACATTAATGTAATGTTATATATGATTCTAACACAATCTGTTAGAACAATAAAATAAAAAAATATTTGATTATAAGTAGAACCTACCAACATATCAAATTATAATCTCAATGGTTTTTTGTAAATCCTTTATAATCCTACCGATCAGGACTTCTGAATATCCCTTGATCCATGCGTAACTCAGCCTTGATGATCTTTGTTATCGGGAAATACATTTCAGTTCTTATCATCGTCACTGGTAAAAGCAAATCTAATTCAATGAGCTGATAATGTCACCAGTGGAAACATAACGTGCCTCCAGAAATCTTTAAGCCGCCCATTCTCCTTGTATGAATAACAAATAGCTCAATGCTATCTTGTACTCCCTCCGTTTTTTTTAATTGACTCATATTTAGTACAACTTTGTACTAAACTTGAGTCAATTAAAAAGGAACGGAGGGAGTATATAGTAAGGTTTATTGTAAATTCCTGCAAGTCAAGCAATCTTATTCACACTTAACCTAATGAGCCTATTTTTTTATACGTTCTTTTTCGGTTCGAAATCAGTTTTACGCAATGTTCACTACTAAAAAATGTATATCTTTTTCATACGAAGTTCATTTTCGATGTATGACCACTCAAATTGTTCAGAAAAAACATGTGCACCTAAATACATTCACCAAAAATCAACTGAGGGTGGCTTCCCTTCCTTGCCCAAAGGAGAGCTTCGCCCCTGGCCTCGTAGGTTGTGTCCTCTCTTTTTACGTATTGCATCTGTTGCCAGGTCAGTTTGAGATTTGAAAGACACGACTGCGGAGACAACTGAGGATCTTCTCCTCTTCCAAGTGGCCATTCTGCCAGTGAAGGGACTGTTATTGTTTGTGAGGGAACCGTACATGGAGCTGGTACGGGTTGCATGTTATATAGTGTAGAGAGTACATCGTATGTAGGTCGTATCCAATACACAAGAGCGTATGGTATACGCATACAAAAGGTATAAACCAACAACCTATTACATTGTCTAAAACCCTCACTTAATCTCAGCCTGTTTGCCTCAGCCTGCAAACATGTTGAGATTACGCTTGAATTTATCTAGCTTTTTGACTAGAAGTGCTTTTGTAAACCTATCTACAACCTGATCATTGCTTGAAACAAACCGAATAGCCAACTGATTATTTGCAACTCTTTCCCTCACAAAATAAAAATCAATTTCAATGTGCTTAGTTATGGCATGAAATATTGAATTGGCGGATAAATAGGTATCACCCAAGTTGTCACACCAAAGACTTGGTTTTTCCTTCAACTTAACACCAACTTCAACGAGAAGAGCCTCAACCCAAACCATCTCAGTCGTGGCATTAGCTAGAGCCTTATATTCAGCCTCAGTACTAGATCGAGGCATTGTTGCTTGCTTCCTGGTACTCCACGAGACTAAGTTTGATCCAACAAATATAGAAAATCCAGCCGTGAAACGTTTGTCATCAAGACAGTCTGCCCAATCTGCATCAGAGAAAGCATTAAGAAAAGTGGATGAGGGATTGTATAAAAGTGATTCCAAGTTTCAGATTATCCTTGACATATCTAAGAATATGTTTTGCAGCTGTCCAATGTTCTCTAGTTGGAGCATGAAGATACTGGTATACCTTGTTTATATAGAAGGACATGTCTGGGCGTGTCAAAGTCAAGTATTGTAGAGTTCCAACAATGCTTCTGAATTGAGTGATGTCCTTAGAGCTAAGAGGTGTACCATCTTTGAGAGACAACTGTTCCGAGGAAGACAATGGTGTTGGAGCAGACTTACAGCTGCACATACCAACCTTGTCAAGTGAACCCGTACGAGTAACCCATTCAGTAACTTTTTTACTTCAATACCAAGAAAGAAATGCAAGTCACCTAGATTTCTGCTAGCAAAATTCTTATTCAAATCTTGAACAAGGGCAGTCACAACATAATCAGAAAAACTTGTCACTATGATATCATCAAAATGAACCAGAACAAACATACTTATACCTGAATTGTTGAAAAGAAACAGTGATGTGTGTCAGCCTTTGATGTTGTAAAACCAAGATCACACCGCTTGGAACTCAGCCTAGAATACCAGGCTCTTGGTGCTTGTTTTAGACCATACAATGCTTTGTCAAGTCTGCAAATAGGATGTTGAGAGTGGGGATTTTCAAAACCTGGAGGTTGCCTCTTGTAGACCTCATCTTCCAGACCACCATGAAGAAACGCGTTCTTGACATATAGCTGCTGTAAGCTCCATTCACGAGAGACAGAGAGAACCAAAGTCCTAATGGTAGAAATTTTAACCACTGAACTGAATGTGTCCTCATAATCAATACCATATATACCTTTGCTTGAAAGCTTTTGCAACCAGCCGTGCCTTGTATCTATCACTAGAGCCATCTGCTCTTCTCTTTATATGATATACCCACTTGCAATCAATGCTATTTTTGTTATTGCTAGGAGGAACAAGATGCCAGGTCTTGTTCTCAAGTAAAGCAGTATATTCTTCGTTCATTGCTTCATGCCAATTTTCATCATGTAGAGCTTCAGAAAGTCTATCTGGTTCTCCTGTTGTAGCAAGCATAACATACCAAACAGTGCCATCAGTATACTTTTTAGGATGACGTATACCTTTTTGAAGACGAGTGCGAGCACGTGGAGGTGACGGAGGATGAACCACTGATAGCGGTGCAGAATTTTCCAAAGATGTAGCAGTGTCGCCCACATCAGTACTCAGCACAGAAGATCCTGTGGCGCTGGAGGGTGTAGCCGACAGGGATCCAGCAGGAGAGCTAGGAGGCGTGGAGCTGGTCAGAGGTGTGTGGTGGCCGCATGCGGGGACATCGCGCTGTCGGTGCCACGAGGCAACGCGGCGGACGGGGAGGCAGGATCCGCCTCGGGAACCTGCATCTCGAGATCATCGTGTCCAGGAGAATATCCCAGCGAACCATCATTAGAATCAACGTCAGTTTCATTATTTTGTGACTGGTTTCAACTTCATTTTTAGAGTTGTTACCAGCATCATTTTCAGCAGGAGCTTCCTCAACCCGCAGCACATTTGTTATAGGCACAATAACAGTCATATGATCATCAACATTGTGCACCCGCATGAGATTTTTGGAGAAGGAGAATTTTTTCTAAGGAGAAGACCAACGTTTGGATGGAGAGATGCAAAAGGGAAGACATTCTCATCAAAACTAACATCTCTAGATATGTAAACACAACCTGTGGAAATATATAGGCAGTTAACACCTTTGTGACGGGTACTATAACCCATGAACACACATCTTTGGAACGAAAAGCAAGTTTGCGTGTGTTGTAAAGACGAAGGTTGGGCCACCAAGCACACCCAAAAGTTCGAAGAGCATCATAGTTTGGTGTAATATGAAGTAGGCACTCAGTGGGAGTCTCAAGATTAATAACTTTGCTGGGAAGTAAGTTGATTAGAAAAGTGGCAATAAGGAATGCTTCATCCCAATATTTAAGTGGCATGGATGCATTTGCAAGTACGAAAAAACCAACTTCCACTATATGACGATGTTTTTATTCAGCAGAACCATTTTGTTGGTGTGCATGAGGGCAGGAAACATGATGTGTGATACCCACTTTTTGAAAGAAAGCATTGAGTTTCTCATACTCACCTCCCTAATTAGTTTGCATAGTAACAATTTTTCTATCAAACTTGGGCTCAACATATTGCTGATAATTAAGTAAGGCTTCATAAACATCAGAACGATTTTTAATCAAATAGATCCATGTGAACTTGCTAAAGTCATCGATAAAGCTTACATAATATGCATGTTTCCCAGTAGAAAAGAGGGGCAGGACCCCGTACATCAGAAAACACATGTTCCAATAGAAGGTGGAGATGGGGTATGGTAACTGATGGCTCTTGCCTAGCTGACAATATTCACAAACATATGGAGTGATTTCTGGTGTGTAAGCTATCTTATTCCTTCTAAGAACTTGTTGAACCACAATAGAATATGGGTGTCCTAAACGGCGATACCATGTAGAGGATGATAGCTTTATTGTGATGAATGCATGCTTTGAGGACTCACTGGAGATGGGCATCAAGGGGTAAAGACCCCCATAGCAAGTGCCTCTAAACAGAGTTCGTCGTGTTACTTCGTCCTTGATCAAGAAAAAGAAATGGTGAAAATCAATAAAGTTGTGGTTGTCAAGACTAAACTTATGAACAGACAATAGATTTTTGGAAGCACTAGGAACATGTAATATGTCATTAAGTTTAAAAGAGATTATGAGGGGTGTGCTCAGTTGAATGACCAATATGACTAATGTGCATACATGAACCGTCGGCTGTGCCAACATGATCTTGTCCATGGTAGGTATCATGTGTAGAGAGCTTGTTCAGTTGACCAATGAGATGTTCAGTGGCGCTGGTGTCATAGTACCAGTTTGTAGCAACACCCTGAGAGGCAAAATTTGCACTTCTATTGTTGTTGTCACGTTCACGATCTCCATTGTCACGTTCACAACCTCCATTGTTGGGGAGATCATCATCTCAACGCCACCAACAGTCACGTGCTGGGTGCCCATGAATGCTGCAAATATGGCATGTGACATCAACATAAGGGGTCGGGCGACGATCACGACGATGCCCACCATCATCATCCCGACGAAGGGAACGCTCAACATCACGTCGACAACCTTTGTAGCCACCTCCATCACGCCTATCACCTCCGCGGTATCCATAGTCGTGGTAGTCCTGTTGCTACCTGCCATAGTCCTCATAATGACCGCGGTTGTCATCATCACGGCGACGAGGACGATCGTCCCGCTAGCGATCTTCTTGGTCACGCCGCGGAGGAGCACCACCTCCATGACGAGCCAGATTTGTAGAAGATGAGAAGCTGTCATCATCACTCTGGGGCATGCGATCAAAGACTTGAACTTGACTAAACATATCAAACAGACTTGTACTTGGATTTGCACGAACAACAACAATCAACTGGTTGTAAGAACTACCAAGACCTTTGAGAACATACCATAAAATCTCATCATCATCTAAGGGTTTGCCTGCAGCAGCGAGTTCTTGAGCTATTGTTTTCATCTTGGCAAATTATTTTTCAGCAAATATATCATTCTTCTTTGTCTCGACAAGAGCAAACCACAGGTGCTGGATCCAGGACTTCGACAAGGCAGAAACATGGGCATTGATAGCTTCCCAAACTTCAGCAGACGATTCTAGCCCAACAACATGGGCTAAAACATCAGGGGACAGTGCATTCACAAGACACCGAAGAACTTGCTGATCACGAGCAATCCAAGAGGCACACTCAGGGTTTGGAATCGTAATCTTTTCCTTGTTGACTTCTTCAGTCTCGAGGAGTTTGTCGGGGGCTTTGTCCAGGCCTTCAATCAGCTCGAGAACGCATGCACCTCGAAGGAAAGGCACCACCAGTGCCTTCCATACCAGGACGTTCTCCCGCGTGAGGAGCTACGCGGGGGGAGCAGCAAGGGCGGCGACCAGAGTGGTGGCTGAGGATGATGAGCCCATTGTTTGCAGGCGATGTGGGTGTTACGATCGGATCTTGAGGGTTTTGAGGCGGCGGCGGCACGATTTGGTGCGGCGGTGACAACGTGTGTTTGGCATGTGTTTTAGGATTTGATGGCGGCGGTGGCTTTGAAAAGCTGCGGCGACATGGTTTTGGGTGTAGGCTTGTATGTGCTTGTAGGCGGCGGCAGGGACACTGCGGTGGCAGCAAAGCTTGTCGTAGCGGCGGCGGCGACGATTTTTCGGTGGCAGCTAGGTCACGGAAGAGCCTTCTCGGATACCATGTTAATGTTTGTGAGGGAGCCGTACGTGGAGCTGGTACGGGTTACATGTTATATAGGGTAGAGAGTACATCATATGTAGGTTGTATCTAATACACAAGAGTGTATGATATACGCACTGTTTAAAAACTAGGCCGATTCAACGATTACTAGGCCGATTAATCGCTACTAGGGGAATGACCGTGTCAATTACCATTAACCGCTTATGTTAATCCTTTAGCCCGATTAATCATTCCTAAAGTCCGATTACTAGGTATATTCCCGATTAACTACTACACTTGGTCAAAAAAGTTACAATATTTTCAATGCATATCGCTAATACAGGCGCTAACCCTCCCCAATAAAGTAGGTTTTCCGAAGCTCTCTCTTGATTGCAGCCTCCAATAGCTTCATTCCACTATTGCCAAATAGTTCCTTGCCCTTCCAGACCAGTTACTCGTAGTTGCCCAGACCTCAGATACAGGAGCTCGATCAACTTGAGGAGCTCGTTCAGGAGCTGGAGGACGCCTTCAATAGGTTAGGTGGTTAAGGTGTAAGAGGGGTCGTACACTAGGTAGATGGTGCGAGAATATAAACTTTAGAGGTGAGAGGAGAAGAAGTGGAAGGAAGGAACGCGGCTTTGGCCTCGTGACCTTGAAGATTAGGGCATGGAGGAGAAGCTTACATATTTTTCTAGGATTTTAGACTTTAGAGAAGTAGGGAGAGACATATAGAGGCTCATATACTATTATTTTTCTTATATAAACTGTTTTAAGTGCTAATTTGTGTAGATTGCACCGATTAATAGCCAACCGATTAAATCAGTTAATCGTCCGAATTCCGATTAATAGCTACTCCCAAACCGATCGAGCAATTAAACGATTACCGATTTCCTTAACATTACTATACGTATACAAAAGGTATAAACCAATAGCCTATTACATTGTCTAATAGGTACAATAGTGGCGGGGACAGCCCAAACACGCAAGCTAGCTGCCGCCGCGTGACCTCAACTTCCTTTGTAAGCTCGCCCCCTTTGCCTCTAAGTGGTTGTTTGGATACTGAAGATTAGCCCTGAGTTTTAGCAAAGCGGGTTTTACGGGAATTTTTTGGGAAGCAAGTTTTGCTAATAATTCGGTTAGGAACGTGCATTACCAAAACCATGTTTGGATTGGAAAATCCATAAACCAGCGTGTGTGCGTTCATAGGGGTGAGTGTATACGCGTGTATGTGAGCGTCTGCGTTTGTAAAAAAAAAAAAACTCCTTGTTCAGCAAACAGGAATTTAGTTAGTGATACAGTTAACTCAGTCCACGCTTTTTACGTCGCGCCCAAACAGGATTTTAGTTAGTTATACAGTTAACTCAGTCCACGCAAAACTAGGTCTTCCAAAATCTCGTATCCAAACAAAGCCTAAGTCATCCATCGTCTAGCTCAACCAAGGCACCCCTCCAGTCCTCACCCCCTCTCGAGATGGTGCTGCGTTCGCGAGCGCAACATGCAAGCTCTAGAGTGGCAGCAGGGCCACACCGTCCTCGTGCTTGCCAGAGCCAAGGTAGCTCTCATGCAAATTTCATCTCCTTTGGTCACTTATTTCTCCAGGTTGCTGGTGAAGTGTGAGTTATGCTTCCTGCAAAAACTAGCTAAGATTTGGTACAATCTTTACCCACGTCACATCAAGGATTAGTTGTGGTGGACGTTACACATCCTGCTCATCGGGAGCATTGTCTTACCAAAAGCTCTCTTTTAAGTATTAAAGATTGAGTGCTGCTATACACACGAACGCATTCTGTCCAATCCTTGTCCGACAAAACATATCATACCATCCGTTGATTGCACCAGATCACAACACACGACTAGAGATTGTATCTTATGAGTATCGGACACAAACATGTGGTACCTGAAGTACTTCTGTTTTTTGGAGCCAATTCATGAAGACTTTTCATTGCCGTAATAAATATAGCATGCATGAGGTTTTATTCAATTTGTAAATGTTTCATCCGATGAGACTATTTTTCTCCTGCAGTTTTTTAGCAGCTAGAGCAATATGCGCATATTAACATTGGAAGTCGTCTTATATCTAAGCCTAATCGGACCTTATGTACAGGATTTTTTTTATCTCAGTTTGACATCCATTCAACTTGAGAAGTGTTTGGTCAGATGGTACTTCAATAGAGATAGTACTTAAGAGTACCACGGGGGACTCTTTCACAAAGAAGGATGATCAGTACTATTTTTGCTGAACTACGGTTAATGAGTGCAATCATCTGTGTTAATTTCTCTTAGATTTCAAAATTTTAGTGTACTTTAGAAGCTTCATTACTCCAATGATATACATGTAGTGTGCAGGAGTTTTGTTATTGAATTTGTAAATACTTTTTCCCTGACGCATTTTTGCTATTGTAGATGTTTAGCAGCTAGGACAATATGCTTCTATTGATCATTTGAAGTATTCTTTCTATCCACTACTTGGTATGCAATATAAGACGCCTTGAAATATCATGAACCAAAATAATATTTGTTGCGATTAAACTTCACAGAGTTTTTATTAGTGTTTGCATCTTCTTATTTTAGTGTGTGTATATATCCTACACCATATATGAAAGGACGCATGGATAATTAAGATGCTAGCACGTCACCGAGTTTTATTCTTCAAAATAGAGGTTCTACTCCTAGCCTCTGCATCAAAATGATGCACATAGCTTTCTTTTATTAAAATTATTCACCGGAACCTTACAAGAAGAAATACAAAGATCAAGCTGAAGCCACCTCATTAACGACCTCATTAACGACAGATGTCGCAATACCTACAAGTTTGACGAAAGGGGTTATCGTGTCGGGGTCTCATGCCCGGACCTCACCAACGCACATCATCAGAAAATTCGAGGCCTCACCAAAACGTTTCATACCGAGTTGGGAAGTTAAACCGGTCCAGCCAACCCTGAACGCACACTACTATACACGCTCGAGAAGTCGCTGCCACCATCTTTGGCTAACCCATCTTCGGGAATGATCATGATCAACGCATTGACCTTGCCAGGCGTGCCATCGACGCCGTCACGGAGCCAGACGACGCCACCACCCTGCGCGAGTCCAGCCTACCATGTCCATCTCCGAGACTCCGCTGCACCACGCCGCCGAGAAACGACAACGTCTAAGAGGTAGATGAAGACTGCCCCGCCTCAGGCTCCTCCGGCCAGCATCAGCTCCAAAAACGATGTCCCCGTGGGGGAGAACGACGCCTCACGACTTCATCGTTCGATTCGGCAGACCCGGGTCTGAGGTTTCCCCCCGGAGCCGACGACCCTTCCCGCGTCGGGGTAGCGTTCGGCCATCTCTTCGTGCTCTGAAAGGGGAGTGTGGAGGTGCTAGGGTTATCGACGGTCTGGCGGCGACGCGAGGAGGAAGAAGAAGGGGAGGATATATAGGCGGCCGTAGGCCGAGTGTCTGCGTGTCCACTGGCTTGCTGCTCCGGTCACTAATGGCACGCAAAAGCCGAGGAGATGACGATGACCGCCGTGATGTGTCACTGACTGAACGGGCCACTGGCAGGGCGGTATTCTTCGCACGTTTTTTCGGCTCTCTGCGTCCTTTTCTCTCCATCCGGCGCTCGCAGACGCTTCCCAAAAATAGGTGGTTCGGTCTGAAATCGCCGGATGAAAAAACTGCTCAACCCGACGAATTTGGAGACCGCGG
Organism: Lolium multiflorum; assembly: GCA_030979885.1. Lineage (NCBI taxonomy): Eukaryota > Viridiplantae > Streptophyta > Magnoliopsida > Poales > Poaceae > Lolium > Lolium multiflorum. The sequence continues at coordinate 212,068,933 of CM061751.1, forward strand.
CTGAAGAATTTAGGGCCATCCCGGTACGGGTCCGGCCTCCGGGCCGGGCTCCGGCGCCGGGGGACTGTCCCGGCTGCGGTACATCGACCAGCACCACCATCCAGCAGTTCGGCACGATGCAGCAGCCGCAGCACGCGTGGCGGCCCCAGCGTGGCCTCCCGGAGTCTGCCGTGTCCGTCATTCGCGCCTGTCTCTTCGAGCACTTTCCTCCACCCGTAAGCTATCCACCGCGCCGCTGCCCATGCATCCGTTTCGATCGCTTTGTGCTCAGTGCTCACTGATCCCGTGATCCGCCGTGAATGCAGATACTCGAAGGACTCGGAGAAAGTGATGCTGGCGATGCAGGCTGGGCTGTCCAAGTGTTTCGTCAACACGCGTGTTCGGCTGTGAAAGCCTATGGTCGAAGAGATGTACAAGGAGAAGTTCAGCGCGGAGATGGACTCGGCCAGCTCGTCGTCGGAGAACGCCGGAAATGGCAAACACGGCAAGGTCTACGAGGCGGCATGCCAGAAGGACCAGGACCGCCGACTGCGAGGAGTTCCATAGCCCGTCAAGCGCCGCTGCGAGGAACGTCGGCGGGAGCCACTTGCTCTACACCTACAAGTCGTAGCCGGTGTCTGGCATGGACGCAGGCGCGCTGTCCAGCCTCGGTGACCCCCCCATCCTGAACCACCACCGGCCAGGCGGCGGCAGGTTCGTGGCGTTCGGCAGCGACATGGCGTGTCGCTGACGTTGGTCGTGCAAGCACTGCAACAACAACGCCGGCCACGTGCTGGCCGAGTAGCAGGGCCTGTTGTATGGCGGCAACCCCGGCGACTTCGACTTCCACAGTGGCGCCAGCTGCTGCACAATTTCGTCACATGAGCGGCTGCCGGAACTCACGGCACAACGCCTCACAGAACTCACGGCCGCCGACGCCGTCGACACAGTACATGCACTACATGGTACACGGTTAATCTGAAGCAAGTTCATATATACATACATACGATGATACGAGTATACAATTGACTTGGTAAGTGAAGTATGTTTTGGATTTTTTTTTTTGACGGAAATAGGTTTCGTATATGATATGGGGATGTAGCTGCTCTAAACATAGTACTGGTATTTTTTGCAGGTTTCATTAACTAACGATTATTTCATGATACCATGATCTGTTGATCCGGTTTGTTTCTCGATCTGTAGTTGTTGAAATGTATCCAACCTGCAGTGTTCTGATCTTCTGAAGATGTCTTGCCATATCTGCACTTTGGAAGCTGTACAAGAAAGACGAGTTCCTCGAACGACTGTATCCGGTCAGTTTCTTCAGCTGTACAAGAGTCAAGAGGTGGAGCGCGTGTATCTGATCTCCTTGTATATATAAGGACTTTGTTAGCAATAATTTTACCGTACTAGCATAACCAAGTTGATTAGGCTTTTTCTAGTCAGCTTGACGTGCATCGTGAGTCATAGCTTATTACTAGATGATTCCCGGAGCGCTGCGGCGGGACATTAGCATGCCAATCAGCTCATGTGAGAGATGAATACCGAGGACGAAAAGAGAAGAGATACATGCATGCGGCCATGTAGGCAGTGTGGTGGTAGAATGTTAACAATCGTAACCGAGAAAGACAATTTAGCAAAATATCCGAATGGAAGTTGGTTGGTCTGATGAAAAGAGAAGAGATGGATTTTAAGAACACTCACTGCTTATAAGTACACATAAAGAATCAACAATGCTATAAAGAAATACAGTGCCAGAGGCGTGAAAAATTGTTAGTATCTGAAATCGGTGATCATACAGAGAAAATGTTATGTTGGATCTCGATTTAAATATTGCAATACTTACATACGGGAAGAATCAATTGAGAACCGTCCATATTGCAACAAAGATCAACGCGGAAGAGCTGAAAAAAAAACAGATGCATTCACCAAGGTCCAAGGAAGGTCAAACCTTGGACGATTGATATATAGATTCAAATGACCATGCCTGTAAATAAAATGCTGAAATTAAATTGGTGTTTAACAGGAACAATTGGTAGAGCCGAAGAATCATCAAAGCGAAAACTGGAGCCAAACCATATAGAATTGGCCCAATTTTTTAACTCCGAAACACCAATGCTAATTCTGCACTCAAATAATATAATTCAAGCATAGTAATGGGATCAAATTCAGATGAACTAATCCACAAAAAATGTAGAATATAAAAAATGACCAACCAGTAAGAGACAGATAGTTATCTCAAAGAACTCAGCCTCTATTTGAGAGTTCAGAAGTACTCCTACTTGAAGATATATAACATGTTGACTGCTCCTAAAAATAAAACTGCATGACAGTTCAAATGACATACCTTTGGGGAATCAAAACTACTATGCACTAGCCAATGATCATATACTAATTTTCAGTAAGGTATATAAGGTGAATAAGAAATGTCAAGTTAACAAAACTGTGGCAGCGAGGCCGTGATGAAAAACACACCGAGAACAAATAATAGCTCTTGTGAAAATATGGTGTGGATACTTTGCTACCTACTTCTGAAGATACCATTGAAGTTGCTAGTGTTTGTCGTGTAGGAGATCATACCTTTGGGTTTTCCTGATCTATTTGCGTCTATTGTGAATGCTCAGCCATGTCTGATTGCAAGCAAATCAGCCATGGTTCGAAAACCTGAGCTATCAGAGTTTGTGCTGAACCGGTTGGTTTAGCTTGTCCATAGCGGCGTCTGCTTCAACATGGGATTCAAGGAGCAGCAGATAAAGAAGATATCTGCGGATGTTCTTGTATTCGCTGGCGTACATGTCACCATTGTCCAACTGTACAACCACATCAGAAACTGGAGGACGAAGTAGAGCGTCATTATGAAGATGAAATCTGATCGCATTCTGGTCTGGAGCGAAGATGGTTGTTGTTTCTACGGTGGTGATGAAGGGATGGCGGACGAGTATATCCAGGTACGAAGCCTTATTGAGTCACTGCATAGATTTGAAAGTATATATATATGAATGTCGTTCGCACTAACAATTGTTCCTTGTGGATTGCAGCGCTACCCGAAGCACCGTCAGTACGTCGGCACCCCAATCACAAACTACGCTCAGATGAAGACGATCTTCACTCCCCGGTTTGTGTGCAAGGCTGTTCCAGCCTAACTTGCTGGTCAGGGCTATCGACTTCATTGCAGACAATGAAGCAGAGTATGCCGTGTACCGTAAGCTGCATCCACCGAAGAGGAGAAGCTGGCTTAGGACCTAACTCCGCAACCAGTTTCCTGCTTAGTGCTTCTGCTTCCTTCGTCATGATCTGCTGATTTTGGGAGGTGATCTTGTATCCCTCCATTAGCTAGGACTTGCTACAACCACTACAACATAAAAGACACGTAGAGACGTTAAATTTAGGTGGTTAAAACGCTTTAAAGCGTCATTATGTGCTTGTAGAGCCGCTTGTGTAAAGCGTCATAGAAGCGTGTCTATCCCTTTAGAGAAGTTGTGATGATTTCCCCACAAATCGTCTTTAAATTTACGTTCTTGCGTCCTAAAGAATCATAATACACTTTTTTATTTTACATAAAATAATTATTTTATAGTTGAGACAAATTCCTTTCACGTATTAGGATAATATAATATATATGCTATCAAACAAGATAACACAAAATACAATGCATTCTTTGGGAAAAAGCTTTATTTATGGGGAACAACATTACATTACAAGCGATTTGAACATATTCATGAAACAATTACAAACTCGACCATGCAAAATCCTCTAAATCTCGTACACTTTCTTCTATAGTAGTTGGAATATCTCTACAAGCTTCTGCATGGAACAATGATACATCAGCTCTCCATCGCCATACTGCTGGTTTGTCTTGCAATATTCTGTGTTGCTTAAAAACCATCACAAGTAATTTCACTGTAGACAATGGAACAATGTTAGTTGGAATATCAGTATAAATATCTCTACAAGCTTCCGGATGGAGCAATGGTACATAGCTCTCCATCGCCACTACTGCTGGAGTGCTGGTTTGTCTTGCAATATTCTGTGTTGCTTAAAACCGTCACAAACAATTTCACTGTAGACAAAGTCAATTGAAAAGTAAATAAAATAGTATCTTGCAATAAATTTCCATAGCAAGTTCTACTTTTCACATGCACAAATGGAGCACACGCCGTGAGTGTTTTACCATCAGAGCGGTATATCTGCAAAATGCAGCACCATCTGTTCACATTGGCTGCTGCAAGAAAAACAATTACCAAATACTAAATAGCCATACAGAAAAATAGAGTGCTTGCTTGTGTAGGAACTAATTTTGTAGAAAACATAGAGTGCTTACCTCTGTAGAAAACAGAAGATAAGTAGAGCTTAGTTCAGACAACACACTAAGGATTCAGTGTGTGAAAAATATGTACATCGAAAATGATACTTTGTGAACCCGAAAGAGCCTGTCCGACCCCGCTCCCGTCGCCCTCCCCGTCGGGCGGCCGGGGCGCCTCCGCCTCCCACCCCAGGCCCGCCCCCCTCCTCCTTCCCCCGCCGCCGCCGCCGGCGGGAGCCACCGGGCAAAGCCCCGGCGGTGCTGGCGGCGGCGGATCTCCCTTCCCCCGCGCGTTTCGAGGGCCCGACGGGGCGGTTCCCTCCCTAGCCGCGAGGAGGCTCGCCGGCAACCTCCCGGACCGGCGCAGCTCCGGCCGTTGGGGGCCGTGTGGGCGGCGGCCGGCGCTGCCGTGGCCTCGCCCGACGGCAGGGTGCCCTGGCCGGCGGCGGCTTTGGTCGGATCTGGGCTTGTGGGCCCAGATCTGGGCCTAGCAGGGCCTGGCCGGATCTGCTCGATCTGAGGGTGGCCCGGGTGCGCGGCTGCGTGCCCGGTGCGCCACCTCCGCCGCCTCTTGCCGGCTGCTTTCGGGCTGGTTCTGGGCCAGGCGGGCCTAGACCTAACCCTGGCCGTTTGGGGCTGTCGGAGTCCGGCAGTCCTTCATCGCTGCGGGCGATGTTCTGGAGTCGCTGGGGCGATGTCCTTGCTAGCTATCTGGGACGGGGTCCTTGGGCTGGCTCAGTACTGCAGCTACTCCGGCGGCTGCGGTCTGTTCTCCCTCCGACCAATTTGGTCTCCGACCAATTTGGTCGTGCTTGTGCAGGGGTGCTCGCGCGCTGGGGATGGTGGACATCGTGGTGCCGCTAATCTAGGGTCATGGACGTCTAGATCTGGGTCTGGCCGAAACCTCTGCCAGCCAGCACGTGTTTCCTGCGAATGAGTCGAGTTGGGGCTTGCTCATAGTACGACTTAGGTTGGAGGCGCGGCAGTGATCTCCGCCTTGTTCGCTCTACGTCCTCGCGATGGCGTTCGGAATTTCTATTCAGGTTTGGACCTGGGCGAAAGCAGCGCATGGCTCTGGCCTGCGCCGGCGACGGCGTCACCTGCGGGTGTCGTTCCCTTGTTGAAGGCGTCCCGATGATGGCCCTCCTCCGCCTCAATCTGCTCTCCTTCTCGCTTCGTGTAAGCTTCTCTGGTAGTGTCTTGTGGAGCACTGTGTGACCTCTCGTTGGTGTCGCAGCCCTCTCGCAACATCGGCCTGGCTGCTTTTACACGGTTTGCTGCGGTAGCTGATTTCCGTCCTAGCGCCTTGGGGGGCTTGGCTAGGTCGGCGTCTGGTCGTAGCTCTTGCCGGTGTGCCTATCCCAACGCCAGGGGATGATGTTGTGTGTTTGGTCTGGACCTAGCCTGAGCTCCATGGGTGGTGGTTCTCGGGTCTGGGTGAAAACTTTGCAGGTCCTCTGGCCCTGCCGACGACGATGACGCATTCTTGCGCCATTTACCTTCTTGGAGGCGTCGTCGCAAGACCCTCCCTCCATTGGTTCCTCAAGCTCTGCTAGGTGGCCGGCCCGTCGTTGAGTTCCCCCTTGAGTTGTTGTCTTGGTGCGGTGGAGGTTTGTTGGCGTGGACTCGGTCGCGATCGCTCCGGTGCAACAGAAGACAAGGCTCCCTCCTCATGGACCAAATAGCGCTTCGGCTTGCTTTTCTGTGTTGTCTTTTGTTGTGGTTTGGGTTGTGCGCTTGGCGCGTGTGTGTTGTAACTATTGGTGTAACTCCTAGCCGGTTGATGGCTTCGTTAATTCAAAGCCGGGCTCATTTCGAGCCTTCCGTTTAAAAATGATACATTGTTATGTACTTGATCAAAGCAAGTCTTAAGATGATTACATACATGGATGCAGTTAGATAAATAATACTTTAGATGATTAGATAATTGCTCGTGGTATCTGATGAAACATGCTTAGAACTTAGAGGAGAAAAAATGGAACGTACCTTAGCATTGCTTTTATGAGTACATCATCCTTAAGCGCCAATTATTTCAGTTCACAACAACGACTAGATTAGAAATGCAAATAATCTCCCGAAGCTGCAGAACAATGTAACATAAAGTCTTTATATTAAGGTCAAAGAATAAAAACAATTAGTTTGCATGGTTCACGTCTATGTCTTCACTAAATTATGTCTTCGAGGCCACCATAGTTTACTTATATCTGTCATAGCAAATCGAAGTGAAATACTTGAAAAGAAGGAATAGATATGATTGAGTTAATCAAGCATCGAGATATATATAGATCAACATACAAATACTCTGGAAATAGTCATATGAATTTCATGATTTTCGTGGCCTAATACTACAGATTGCTTATGAGCTTTCCAGATGTTCATATTCTTCATGGTATGTATATAATGCTAAGAAAACCATCAGTGACGAGCAGCTTCTCTCCATTCCTTGGCGGCGACGCTTCGAGCATGCCGGCGAGCGGTGACGGTGAAGCTTCAGGACCTGATTGTTTTTTTAGATTTTGTTCTGGGGTGTGTTTTGTAATTTTACAGGCCTTATCTTCAAATTCTAGGTTCTTTAAGGCGAGTGTTGTAAAGGGTCTGTTTGCAATTTGTACCCGTCACGTGTCACTCTAATGGAATACCACCTTCTATGTGCAAAAAAATAAAAATGAATTGTACGGCGTCTCAAAGTACGTCTCTACCACACGATTTTTTTTCCCTCTGTCTTGCACGTAAAGACGAGTTGGAAAGCATCCTATGGAAGACGTCCTTAGGTGATTGATTTCTTGTAGTGAACCTGAGTTCCAGTCAGTAATGATGAACTTGTTCGAGGTGGTATATACTAACCCCTCGTGTGACGAACCTGTGATGCATCACGAAGTAGTTGCTTCGCTCGTGATGCATCGCCACTAAGTAGTTGTTGTGTATTACCAGCACCTTTTGTGATGAACTGAATTTGATGTGTGCTGTTATTTGGGTAACCTCACCACTCTAAGAGAAGGGGTTACCACAGTACGCGGCTATGTGCAACCAAACACGCTGTGGGTTGCACGAGCAGCGAAGAAAGTAGTGGAAACGGGCAACCAAACGATGGGATATGTCTTCCCTCTCCGGTGCAGAAAAGACCGCACAGGCTACCAAACTACCCGGATTTCATGGCTCATTTGCGATGCGCAGGTGAGCCCATCTCACTAACGCAGTGAGCCACGAAATAGATGCAAGCTACCAAACGGCCCCTCATGGCCGGACCACGCAGCATGTTCTTCGTGGCAAGGAACGTGTGCGAAGCAGTACTGTTCCGGGAGTAGCTGGAGGCACCTGCCCGCGCGTATGCGGATGCTCCGGAACAGAGCCAGTACCTGCCTCCCCTCTCTGGAAGCTGATCGAGATGACCTTGTCTCCTTCCCCGGCCAGATCGCCAACTGCAAGTTCGCAAATCTGCAACAATGGTTGCATCGTGCTACTAATGTACTACCAATTCATACAGTGATTCGTGCTCACTCCGCGCCTCCAATTTCCACGACGATCTTGCCGGTCGCATGCCCGTCGACGCTCTTCGCCCACGCCTCCTGCGCTCTGCTCAGCGGGTACCTCGAGTCCACCACCGTCCTCAGCCTCCCCTGCCTCGCCAGGTCCACCGGCCACTCCATCTCCTCCTTCTTGGGCCGTTGGGCGTCAGCATCAGCATCAGCGGCGCCAACCTCTTCTTGGCGAACGACAGCTTCTGCAGGAGCTTCGTGAGCGCGGCACGGACCCCCGGCGTGACGTCCGCGGCCGTTCCGCCCTCGTCGGACCGCACCGCCTTGAGCGCCGGCCAGGACACCCCCGCCGCGCAGTTCGCCACCGCGTCGTACTTCCTGCCGGACGGGCTCAGGACCTCGTCTTGTAGTCCAGCACCTCGTCGGCGCCCAGGCCCTGGACGAAGGCGACGTTGCGCGCGCCGCAGGTGGCCGTGACGTGCAGGCCGACGAGCTTGGCCAGTTGCACCACGTAGTGGCCCACGCCGCCGGACGCCGCGGTCACCAGCACGTTCTTCAGGCCGGTGGCGTTGGACGTGCTATCGTCAAAGCTGACCCCCGTGGCCTTGAGCAGCTGGAGCGCGCTGCTGGCGGCGGCCGGCAGGCATGCGCCATCGACGGCCGACACCTCCGGCGGCCTGGCCACCGTGAGTGCCGCTGGCATCACCGCGTACTCGGCGAGTCCCCCGCCGCTCTGCAGCCACCGATCGTGTCAGAAGTCAAAAGTCAGAGCACTGGGTTTTGACTGTTGGGTACAGACGGAATGGCAGCATTGGATGGTGCGTCGTCCTTACCGGGAAGCCGATCGAGATGACCTTGTCGCCTGGTTTGAAGCCGGTGACGCCGCTGCCCAGCTCCACGACTCCGCCGGCTAGATCGCTGATAAGCATCATATATATAGCATTTTCTAGCACTGATATTGCATTCGAGATTTGTTTTGGGCATCATTCCGAGTGCAAATGCATGCTAAAATACTGAAAGTTGTCGAAACAACAAGTTACAATCTGTTTGTATTATTTTGCAGAAAAGTGCGTCAAGGCACTCTAAAATTCTTCATTTTTGCACTTTGGAGTAATAAGGGCTCTCGGTGATGGACCTCATGTGGAGGAAGGGATGATGTGAAAAAGTAACGGATCAACTTGTGCTAAACTGAGATAAGTGGAGGGACGTACTTGCAAAATAACCAGATCAGATCGGGGCCTTAAATCCCTAGCTGCATCTCCATGTCGAGGCGTGCCTGGCTTCGATCCCTAATCCCCCAAAGCTCCTGCTCCACCTCCGGCCGCCGTCGCGGCCAGGCCAGCGTGGCGGCGTGCCACCACGACGCCCTGTAGCCCCATCCACTACCCTGCAACCTGCAGCTCATGTCCATCACCCATCCAGCGACGGTGACGACGACATTGACGCTGATTTGCTCCGCCGCCAGGACGCCGGGACGAGACAGCCTGCGTCACTGCGCTGCTGCAAGACCTTCAGCAACAACCTCTTCCTCTACCTCCCTGCTGTAACGAAGAACGATTTGGAGCTCTTCTCCCTGCAACCCCTACTGCTGTTCCTCCCCCTCTCCTTATTTTCAGTAATTTCCTTTGAACTAGTGATGTATGTGACTCGATTTGAGTTTGAGTACAGAGACGTGTGTTGTTTCCATTGATGTGCTCGTGGCATGTAACAAGTTATTGTCTGTACGTACTAGTGAATTTGTTTAATGTGTGCTGCGCTAGTGCTTAAGCGTTTTCATTTTCAGTTCTTGATGTGTATGTGCACGTATTGTTCTCTGTCCCATTCCATATCTTGCTTCTATATCCCAGTCTTTGATGTATGCTAGTAATTGTGCTTCTCTGAGTAATAGTTGATCTATTTCTGTTAATTTGTAAAACGAAAATACAAAAAGAAGTATCTAGTTTCAGATTGTAAACTCTGTCCCATGTCCCAAATAATGCTTCTATCTCTTTCTTCAATCTTTGCTTGTTTGTCTAGCCCAGATTAGTTAGTCTAGGTTTATTTTCCGGCAAATCAACCCGTTCGTGTGACCTAGCTTTAGCCAAAACTCTATTGTGGATGGACTAGTCCCTGCGGAGAACACGACAACCTGCAGATTTGGGGCGAAATACCCACTGCTATATTTTGCATTGATCATTTTGGCGCCGTTGCCGGGGACTAGCGTCGAACAGTTGAGTTAGGCTATAGACTAGGTCTTCGTTTTTCTTTTGTGAATATTATTAACCTCTAACCCTTGTTCTAGTTATTTTCCTGTGTTTCTCTTTCTTTTGTGCAGGTTTTAGTAGAACCAATCTCACTCGTGGAGATGGCTTATTATCACGGACAAGTGAGCAGTTCAGTGAACGATTTGGAAAATCTTCAAAAACAGATAAGTAAGCTATCTCAAAATTTGCATCAATTAGCTCTACAGCGAGGTATAGTTTTAGAGGATGGTCCTGGCTGTTATGATCCTTATTCTCAAGGCCATCCTTATGTTGTTCCTACATGCCATATTTGTGGATTTCAGGGCCATACAGCTGCTGATTGTCAGCGTGGTTATCCTCCCACTCAAGATTGTGTTGGTATGAACTTTGCTCAACAGCATGGTTCATACCACAACAATTATTCTGTTGGATGGCCTGAGAACCCAACTATGACATATAGGAACAACAACCCACCTATCTCATCATTTCCTCCTAGTTATCAAATGCAGGGATTTAGGTACGAAGAGGAGAGCAATTGTTCACCACAACAATTTTATCCAGCCTCTATTCATGTACCTCAGCACGAGGAGATGCTTCCAGCAGAGTTAAATGGTCCTCTGGTTGGTCAGCCATCAACACCTCAAGTGCAAGCACACACAAGAGAATTTGATGATGAAGAGAAACTTAGTTTGTTGTCTCTTGAGTTCAACTGGAGCGCTGAAAATGATCCCGTGAGGCCAGTCATTATCAAGGAGATGAAGAAGATCAAGGATGGGAGAGATCTTGTGGAAGAAATGAAGAAGATTGAGAAGAAAATGAAGCTCAGTAACATTATCTCCTCACAGCTTGAGCTGGAGTTGAGTGCACCAGAAGTTTCCCTTGATACATGTGAAGTTCCTACACCTTCACATGTACCTGAGCAAACCAGCCAGAGTACAACTGAAGCTGCCACACTTGAAGAAGAAAGAGTTGCTGAGATTGAAGAAGAGAGATCCCAAACTTTGGAGGAACGAGAGTCGCAATTGGAATTCACAAGCGACCTTGTTGAAGGCCCAATACCTATTACTCCTGAAGATGTGGTGGATATGAATACAGAAGACTCATCCGCTAGGGTGGCGAGTCAAGAATCTGAGAGTCAAGTTGAGTTGCAACTTGTCATGCAAGAGAGCTTATGCAGGTTTAACCATTCCTCTTAATGACTTGTTTCTCTCTGATTTCTCTGCTATTGCTTTGCACTACATCATACCATCACTGAAGAAAGAATTGACTATTGGCATGTTGCATTGTGATCATGCATATCTTGATAATGAAACTGCTATTGATGCTTGTCATGATACATATATTCCTCATGATAGAGTTCTGCTTAGAGATGCATGCTTAGATAATGCTCACCTGTCCCATAATGATAATTGCTACCCTTCTTACGACACTATGCTTGATGTCACTTATAATTCCCACCATGTGCTTTACTGCTATAATTATATCATTGGTTACTCAATTGATGATTTAGTGGGTGTGAGCCCTATCACTTGTGCCAGTTGTTCTTTGTGTGAGTGTACTTTCAGGATTTTACTTGTGCACCACTCATCGAGGCCAAGCATGGTTCGAGTCGACATCCCATGGGATCCTGGTGGATGTATGGCATGGTGATGAGAAGTAAAGTTGAACAGGTATGAGGAGTAGAGTGGAGCGAGCATGAGGAGAAGAAGTGGGTTGTAGAAGGATGTGAGCTGCTGTACATATGAGCCCGGTGAGCTGTGCTAATTCCTGTCATTGCTATTCCGTGCACATTTTCTACATCTCTCATGTCCACTCTAGTTACTTATAAAACATTCTTATTTGGCCAACAATTCATATCTTGTGAACTGAGTCTTAAATCTGAATTGTAACCTATATTCTCCATGACATTACAACACTTATATGCCTGTCAAGCAAGTTTTGTTGTTTACTGCTAATTGGATTCCTACCATTACTTTCTGGTAAATTTGAATGTTCCAGAATAAAACTTGTTGAGAGGATTTTGAAATTTTCTTCTTTGCTTGAGAGCCAACCAACATTGAACCCAGCTGAATATGTTATCCCTGGATATTATATCCGGACTGTGGGAATGTGTTGGTAGCTATCATTCTGCTAGAAATTCACTAACTAATCCTGAACCAAATTGGGCCCATGTGATCTATGGATTGGATGTCTGACTTTGGTAAGGATTCTAACATGTTTTATTTTAACTAATATTGTTTGCGCTAACTCAACTCCTGTGTTCAGCTGGGTGTTGTGTCCCTGGACAGAGCACTTGGACTGAGAGGTGGAGAATAACTTTCTAACACCTCTGAACTTAGCTGGGTCCATGTGATCCCTGGATCGGATGCCTGGACTATAGGAATGAGGACTAACCCATGCTTGTGACCCTGTAAATACCTGTTGATACCTATTTGTTTCCTTTGGTGCTAGCTAAATAAAGGAAAATGGTTGTTACCTGACAAGAGCAAAGAGAAGAAAATTAGTGCCAAATTTGAGTGTGTTCACTAATAAAAGGAGGAATGGAAATTGTTTTTGAGTGATCATTTCATTTTGCCAGATTTGACTCAGTTTCATTCTTTAGCCTTAACTAAAAGTTTTTGCATGTTGATTGCTGGGTTTTCTAGTTAAGTGGTAAATTCAGTTCCTGCCCGACAATAAATTCTGCCTTATTCATATCTTACATTCAGTAATGTTTTGAATCCCATTTTCAGTAAACAGCAAAGCTTGGTTGGTATTCATATCAGTTTAGCTAGTGTCATTCTGAATCTAGTTTACTCTCTCAAGTTTGCATACTCAGTTTTCATTTACCTTTTACCTTTACTTGAGGACAAGCAAAGATTCAAGTGTGGGGGTATGATAAGCATCATATATATAGCATTTTCTAGCACTGATATTGCATTCGAGATTTGTTTTGGGCATCATTCCGAGTGCAAATGCATGCTAAAATACTGAAAGTTGTCGAAACAACAAGTTACAGTCTGTTTGTATTATTTTGCAGAAAAGTGCGTCAAGGCACTCTAAAATTCTTCATTTTTGCACTTTGGAGTAATAAGGGCTCTCGGTGATGGACCTCATGTGGAGGAAGGGATGATGTGAAAAAGTAACGGATCAACTTGTGCTAAACTGAGATAAGTGGAGGGACGTACTTGCAAAATAACCAGATCAGATCGGGGCCTCAAATCCCTAGCTGCATCTCCATGTCGAGGCGTGCCTGGCTTCGATCCCTAATCCCCCAAAGCTCCTGCTCCACCTCCGGCCGCCGCCGCGGCCAGGCCAGCGTGGCGGCGTGCCACCACGACGCCCTGCAGCCCCATCCACTACCCTGCAACCTGCAGCTCATGTCCATCACCCATCCAGCGACGGTGACGACGACATTGACGCTGATTTGCTCCGCCGCCAGGACGCCGGGACGAGACAGCCTGCGCCACTGCGCTGCTGCAAGACCTTCAGCAACAACCTCTTCCTCTACCTCCCCTGCTGTAACGAAGAACGATTTGGAGCTCTTCTCCCTGCAACCCCTACTGTTGTTCCTCCCCCTCTCCTTATTTTCAGTAATTTCCTTTGAACTAGTGATGTATGTGACTCGATTTGAGTTTGAGTACAGAGACGTGTGTTGTTTCCATTGATGTGCTCGTGGCATGTAACAAGTTATTGTCTGTACGTACTAGTGAATTTGTTTAATGTGTGCTGCGCTAGTGCTTAAGCGTTTTCATTTTCAGTTCTTGATGTGTATGTGCACGTATTGTTCTCTGTCCCATTCCATATCTTGCTTCTATATCCCAGTCTTTGATGTATGCTAGTAATTGTGCTTCTCTGAGTAATAGTTGATCTATTTCTGTTAATTTGTAAAACGAAAATACAAAAAGAAGTATCTAGTTTCAGATTGTAAACTCTGTCCCATGTCCCAAATAATGCTTCTATCTCTTTCTTCAATCTTTGCTTGTTTGTCTAGCCCAGATTAGTTAGTCTAGGTTTATTTTCCGGCAAATCAACCCGTTCATGTGACCTAGCTTTAGCCAAAACTCTATTGTGGATGGACTAGTCCCTGCGGAGAACACGATAACCTGCAGATTTGGGGCGAAATACCCACTACTATATTTTGCATTGATCAATCGCCAACTGCATGTTTCCCAAATGGCAAAGGGTTCTTGCATGAACACTTGAGGAATGTCGGAAAACTTAAAACGGAGGTGGAACTACATCATAAGAGGCTATACTCGACATCTACATAACAAAGATGCACGGAGCACACACCCTAAATACCAAAGGTTTCAATAATACTTAAGCTTCACAAAGGGCTTGAACATACCCAATGATCCAACCATCTGCAACTATAGTGTAGAAGGGCTTGCCTATCCGCACGACATTGAAAAGACCTAGTCAGGATTCAATGTGATCCAGTGTGTAGCCTTGTGAACAATCTACAAGTGAAAAACTATATTGTGAAAAACAACAAGGAAAACATACTCACGCCCGGATGTGAGAATTAAGTTGGCAGTAACCTCGATCATTCAACCAACTTCCAAAAGTAGTCCTTGTGCTAGTTGTTGGTGGTAAGTTAAAAATTACTTGAGTTCTCCACCACACAATTTAAAATGGTTAGTGAAGTGGATGTACAACTTAACCACCTAGGTTCAATTTCATATTATTTAGAAAAAGTCGATGTAGGTGTTTCCCCTACCGCATTTCTTAAATAGAAAATCAAGCCAAAAAAATTGACTGAAAAATATCACATTATTATCTTCTCATCACTAAAACAACATTTTATTCACATCTCAATTATATTATGCAAGATTACCCTTAATACACATCGCAAGCTGGATGGCAGTGGTGCCTGTCACAGAGGGCCTAGCAGCCTCTCGTGGGGTGCAGATTGAGTGGTCCGAGGGGAGCGGTTTCAGACAACCAGCAATGAACACATTCCAGAAATCAGGCCACCCGAGGAGGAGCCGGCTCAAACGGTGATTCTGCATATTCTATTGCATGATATGGTCAAGGGGATTTTCAAGGAGAGAGGGGATTTTGGAATTCAACGCGCGAGAGATTGCTATGTGTTTTGCTTTTCCGCTCTTGCAGGGATAGATTGGGCTGGAAAAGATGTTTTCTTTCATGTGCTACCACTGATGATTTGTAACGTGCTACAGAGAATTGGTGCAGATCCACACGCCAATAGCTAGCTGCTCACGGTCATGCAAATCGACACGACGAGAGAATTGGTGCAGATCCACACGACATGCTAGCCGCTCTGATTTCTTTTAGCAAATAACAAATTTATTCTGTAGCTAGCTAACACATTAAGCCGGCCAAGGTGCATCGCTGAGCGCGCTAAGTGAGACCAAACCGTTCAGGACCAAACACAGGTATCAGGTCCGGTCTACAGCCCTACAGGTCAACTACATGTAACGCTCATATATATATGGGGAATTCGGGAGGTTTGTTCTTAACTTCTTATCCTACTGATACTAGCAATGGCGGTAGGACTGAGATTTTGGGAGGAGGCTGAGCACTAAGAGCTGTATTTTAGAGTCAGAATCTGATTATTTTCCAGCGGATAGTATCGACCCTTGGTGAACTGCTTGTGGAGTGCATCCCCTGGATGTGCCATGGCCGGCAGCGGACACTCTACCTCTAGATGTTGCAGGTGGCTGCTCGCCAGAGAACGCACAAGGACACTCGCGACGGCCTGGCTCGGACGCACAGTAGCTCGCAGACAGGTGAGGATTTCATAGTCAATTTCTGGTGGCGTTGCGCAAGCGTGCCATTCCCAAGGCGCACTGCCTGAGTGTCAATAATGTGGATGCAACGTGAGATAGAAGTTGGAAGGAGGTCGGGTGATGGCCGCTGCTTCCTCTGCCTTGAATATCAGATATCACTGCCACTTTCCTACCTGCAACGTTCAGAGGTAAAAGTTGATGGCATTACACAACTGGTACTGCTCACACCTCAAAAGTTTTTAGTTCAATTTCAGTCTCATTTTTATAGAATTGTGTTGTTATTCGTGCTTGATACTGGTTTTTTAGTAGCATCTCACCATGTCAAGAACGATTTTCTCTATAAAAAATGTTGCTTGATACCGTTATGTTCTAGCGTTGCCGAAACACACCGTTTGATTGTGTCTTTTCTAGATACCATTACAATTCTGTGTCACATTTGTTATAGCTAAAAACTAACGTTGAAAACTAACGGTGTTCGGCACCAAATTTTCCCAAAAAAACAACCAGTTGTATAATTCTTTCAAGAACTTTGTGTTTTCGCTTGTCATAAATTCTCGATGGGTGGTGCAATAGGGACAATATGAGAGCCATGAAATAAAGAGGTATGAGTGTACTCGACACTAACCGCGCCATGGGTGGTGCGAAGCACGGGCTTTATCCTAGTAGCTACCAATGGTCGCATCATGCTAATAATCTATTCATACAGTGACTCATGCTCACTCCGCGCCTCCAATTTCCACGACGATCTTGCCGGTGGCGTGCCCGTCGACGCTCTTCGCCCACGCCTCCTGCGCTCTGCTCAGCGGGTACCTCGAGTCCACCGCCGTCCTGAGCTTCCCCTGCCTCGCCAGCTCCACCAGCCACTCCATCTCCTCTCTCCTGGGCGTCAGCATCAGCGGCGCCAGCCTCTTCTTGGCGAACGTCACCTTCTGCAGGAGCGACGTTAGCGCGGCGCGGACCCCCGGCGTGACGTCTGCGGCCGTGCCGCCCTCGTCGGACAGCACTGCCTTAAGCGCCGGCCAGGACAACCCCGCCGCGCAGTTCGCCACCGCGTCGTACCTCCTGCCGGACGGGCTCCGCAGCGCCGCGCCCTCGGGCGTCTTGTAGTCCAGCACCTCGTCGGCGCCCAGGCCCTGGACGAAGGCCACGTTGCGCGCGCCGCAGGTGGCCGTCACGTGTAGGCCGGCGAGCTTGGCCAGCTGCACCGCGTAGTGGCCCACGCCGCCGGACGCCGCGGTCACCAGCACGTTCTTCGGCCCGGTGGAGCCGGACGTCTTCTTGTCGAAGCTGACCCCCGTGGCCTTGAGCAGCTGGAGCGCGCTGCTGGCGGCGGCCGGCAGGCAGGCGCCATCGACGGCCGACACCTCCGGCGGTCTCGCCACCGTGAGCGCCGCTGGGGCCACCGCGTACTCGGCGAGTCCGCCGCCGCTCTGCAGCCACCGATCATTTCACAAATCAGAGCACTGGGTTTTTACTGTTCGGTACAGACGGAATAGTAGCATCTGGTGGTGCGTCGTCCTTACCGGGAAGCTGATCGAGATGACCTTGTCGCCTGGTTTGAAGCCGGTGACGCCGCTGCCCAGCTCCACGACTTCGCCGGCTAGATCGCCAACTGCATGTTTCCCAAATGGCAAAGAGTTCTTGCATGAGCACTTAGCAAAATAGAGGGATGTCGGAAAATTTAAAACAGAGGCCGAACTACGCGTAGTTTTTTATTTGTTAACACTCGTAATTTGTATTTTAAAGTTTTAAAATATTTAAAACAAAATTTTGAAGATAGCCAATCATGTATACTGCAATGATGTAAATTTTCCAGAATTCTGTCTACATCTAAATTCTGCAGCAGTTGCTTGAATGAGTACCGATTTTAAGCTTCTTTTCCGATTTAGCTGCAGATTTCAGTCAGTTCAAGAAGTTGATCAGAAAGAAGAGCATGTCTGTCATTTGTGACAGGTCCCTGGATCATAATCACCAGCCAAATGATATCTCCAGTATCAGCCGGCCGGCGTCATGCGGTTTCTGTTGGCCATTGTTGCGGCAACAAACTTTGATCACGAAACTGAAACTGAATTCTGTAGCCATGTGCCAGTCTGAAGCTAGATTACCTGGCGTGAAGGGGAATTTGGCGGGGAGGAAGGGCCGGAGCATGCCCTTCTGGATCTTCCAGTCGATGGGGTTGATGCTGGCTGCCTCCATCTTCAGCAGCACCTCGCCCTTCTTCGGCGACGGGACCGGCACCTCCACATGCTGAATGAAATCAACCAGTAATGTTCGGTACTTCAGTTCAGTTCATCTCTGCGTCGAGGTTGATGAACCAAGGGCGCGTACCTTGAGGCCTTCCGCTCCTCTGCCATACTTCTCGTACTGCACGGCCTTCATAGTCCTCGGAGTCGCCATGGCCGCGGACTGTTGCGTGCTCGTGCGGAAGAGATGAAAACAGGGGAAGAGAGAGTGAAGAAAGAGAGACAGGCGGGTGGTGTGCAATGCGCTGATGCTGATAGATATTGGTGGCACTCGTGGACGGAACTTGGCCGTCCAACGGTGTCGCCCAGCCGCGGAGGGTACACCGTGGCGCTGGACATGTTTCGTCTCGGCTTTTCTCTACCTTTTCATTTCTTTTGCTTGTGTTAGGCTGTAGCCATACCTTCTTGTGGTAATTCTCCCAAATGTTGTACTGATTCTAGAAAAAAATGCTCCTGCTTTCGGTGTAAGTCTATCACAGGTTTGAGGCACAAGTATGATACAAATTTTGTACCATGTCTAATCATGAAAAGCAAAATAAAATTATGTAATTTCAGCATAAAATATAAACAAGTACATATTCTTTTAGTTTATTTATAATATAATTATTTTGTGAGAACAAGAGGTTGGGATTAGATGATTGCGGAGAGACATGTATATCCGGCAGGGGAGGTTTTTCTTTGGACCAGTGGGCTCAGGGGTTGTCAATATTGAAAAAAATATGTCAAGATTCGGAATATGTTACATGGTCAATGTTTTTTGGGACAAAATCACAGTTTATATTCTTTCTGGACAAAAGAGCACTTTTATTAAACCCAAAAGTTCGCATCAAGAAGATAAAAGCATAAAGTCCTGGCATGTTCTGAGCTAAGGTGCATAACACCGATAATAAATAGTGGAAGAAGATTAAATACAAAAATACAAAGCCTAACATTCTTTTTACGAAAATACCACCGATTTTTTAATAATCACCAAAAGTAGTACAAGTAATCTAAATACAAAATACTAATAGGTTCTTCAACCACCTAGCGAGTGGAGCTTGAATGAAGTTAACCGGCAACCACAGAGTTAGTTTCGTCAGTGAAACACATCGAAGAACACGCACGATGTCTAGTGCCGTGCATCCGAGATTCTGGATCAACCAAGCGTAGGTACCTTGAGGCCTTCCACTCCTCTGCCAAACTTGTCGTACTGCACGGCCTTCTTGGTCCTCGGAGTCGCCATGGCCGCGCACTAGCCGAGAGAGAGTGAAGAAAGAGAGACTGGTGGGTGGTGTGCAATACGCTGATGCTGATACATATTGGTCGCACTCGTGGACGGAACTTGGCCCTTCTTGCGGTGCCGGTGCCTGAACCATCAGCTACCTATCCAACGGTGTGGCTCAGCTGCTGCGACCGATGCATGCCGCGGAGAGTATAGCGCTGGACATATCTCGTGTTGGCTTTTCTCTACCTTTTCATTTCTTTTGCTTGTGTTATTTCAACCTCGGAAGCGGCGCTCGTGCAAGCGGCTACAACAAGAGGAGACCTAGCAGACTATGAAATGATGCTTCGCGTAGTAGTGGAGCCTTTCCTGTGGTGAACAAGAAAGTATGTATGCTAGGTTTTGCATGGTAGTGGTTTCTGATATGCCGTAAACAAAGTAAGGGACTAGATGCATACTCTGTCGTTGGGCACAACCATGCACCATGCTCCCTCGAAGCAGCATAGGTGGCATGGCGTTGTACTGTCGGAACACTTGGACAGAGTAGAGCAATAATCTTTGAACAAATTCATGATTTTCTGCGGCACAAACTCCGCACACGTAGTGTTGAAACAAAGATACAAGTAGGTTGGTAGTGTGTAGACATAGATTGAAGAAGGGAGAACTGAGTTCTTACATGTACACGGAATGTGGTGATTGGCACTATTTTTGGAATTTGTATGTTCAAATTGAGTGAAGCTTGGGTCGGATCTCTCTACTTATTCTTGTTGTAGCCATAGCGGAACACATATTTTGCACTCTTAGTCTTTGCACTTTGAGTACTACTCTCTCTAACATTTCAGAACACATCTCCATGGTGGTGGCAGAAAGGATGACTACAACATACATGGTGAGCCCTCTGTTGAATGCACATGCACATCTTCCGCCCATGGATCTGTTGGATTGTATATACTTTGGCCACGGGTGTATAACTGATGGTTATCTTCCCATTCATGGAGCATATAAGCAATTTATGCAGCCACAAGTGCGACTGACTTTGCGAAAGAACTTGCTGAGCCTTTGACAATAAGGTGCAGTTCCCTCTGTTCTTCTTCATGTATGTTATTAGCACTCTTCAGTGTCGGGAGCAGAATGGGTATAGGTCACTTAATTTATACTAAATAATTTTACTTCACCATATTTCCGCTAAATATATGTCCTGAAATATCAGTACTATTTAATTTTTTTATCTAAACCGATCTGGCCACTAAATATATATCACTTTTATCAATAATATTTGTATATACTATCTTTGAAAAATGCTTTTAAGTATGACTGGCAGACGTAAAAACTAATCATGACATCTATATTAAAATACAATTCGAGTGTTAATCTCTACAAATATAATTTGTTGTGAGAAACATGACCTATGTTTTATTGATTTGTATTATTTAACTTATGCTTATGAAAAATATGATAAAATGAAGTCTAAGCTAAGAAAAATAAAACTCTCACATTACTATCTTGAAAATTAGTTTATGTTCATTAGTATATTCAAGTGCACTTATAGATATACTTGTTCTTTGTTTCTGAAATATCTATAAGAAAAAATGTTTTTTATTATATGCATTATACAAACAACGTAATAGAGGATTGTAGAGTATAAGAGTATCAAGCTTGAGTACAACTAAATCGTGAATTCTACTCCTAAAAATTGTGACTTCTTATGTGTCACCAAGTAGTCCTTTAATCCCCTCTTTCCATAGGTTACCAGACACATCCTTTATTCTAATCCAAATCATGCACACCGCTTGTAACATGCATGTATATTTAAAATATGGATGTGACTATTTCTTAGTCGACTGGGAATTAATTTTGTTCTCAGCTAGATGATGTCATCAAATTTCAGTTGCAACTCATTTTACAACTCATGGCTAGCACGAATCAAAATGCAAATCAAATGGTGTAAGATTTAACTGAGCACGAAGTTAATTCTCAGCTAGCCGAGAACTAGCAAATCCCTTAAAATATAGACTCTGTGTAACGTAAAAGGAACTATTGCACTTCCTTTGTCCTTATTTACATGTACTTTTTTTTTGAACAAACCTTATTTACACGTCGTCCTTGGTTTTTGTCAATCATGAAAAATTCTCATAAAAGTTGTACCAATAAAAACTTCCTGCCAATAAAAATTTGATGGTAGCATTGGTGTTTTGGTCCAGCAATAATGAATATGGGCAGTGTAAAATATTCGATATGGATGGCAGAACACCAGAGTTTATGGTTCTGGCCCTTATGAGGAGGTAATACCCTGCTCTTGTTTGTGGTGGTTCATATTTCCTTTGGTATTTTCCTAACAATACTTAACGGGGACAATGCATGTATCAGAACTTGATGGTAGCCTCCGGAGAACGATTTACACATGTTTGGGTCCGAAAATAGCGTCCAGTAACAACTCTACTCCTGTTTGTAGCTAGTTTGAGCATAAAAATAGAAAGAAGCATATAGGTTTTTGGGAGCACGAGAGGTTGGGATGAGAAGAGCGGGAAGAGGGATGTAGACTAGCCGCAGGGCTCGGATGGTGAATATCAAAGAGCACGTTTATCAAAATCAAAAGTTTGCATCGAAACGATACAAGCTATAGGTTCACAACCAACCTCCGCATTGTTAGGGAGAAAAATCGGTGACTACGAAGATGCCTAGGACGATGCTAGGATAAAATGTGAGGGAAATTTGAAACCAAATTTTTTGAGTGGCACAATGTACATGTGGAATTTCCTTTTTTTTTTTGAAAGACCCGGCAAAGTGCTGGATTTTCGTGTTAGGTCATCTCCTACGGGCTGCTCAATTGCCCCGGACCGGCCAGATTTGAGCAGCCTCGGACAAAACCAGGCACCTACGGGGCTGCTCATACGGTCAGGGGTCCGTTTTTTTTCCGGGGCTGCTCAAATCCAGACCAAATTTGGTCCAGATTTGAGCAGCCCACGGACAGCAAAACTGTCTAGTTTCCTCCCTCCCTGGCCCGCCGCACAGACCCCTCCTCCCATCTCGCGCCCACCCCGACCCACCCCACCGCCGATTTGGCCACCCCCCGCCGTCGTTCGACCTCCTCCGGCCACCACGACCACCCCCTACCTCTCACCCCTCCCGCCGGTCCCGGAGGCGTTTCGCCGGCCATCCACCGCCCGGTCCACCTCCCACCCCGACGGGACGCACACAAGGTGTTCGTCCGTGTGCTCTGCCCGACCTCGGCTCGAAAAATGACGGACAGCGGCGACGAGTTCTTCTTCAACAGACAAAATATGTTTGATTTTTATCTCAAAGTACAAAAAAAAAATCTGAAAAATATGGCCCGGGCCACTAAATGAGCAGCCCCGTAGGGTGCATGGCCCAAAACCGCGCGGACACGGTCCCGGACGGCTGCTCAAACAGACAAAAACCGGACCAAAATGGTCCGGATTTGAGCAGCCCCGTAGGAGATGACCTTAAGGAGAGTAAAGAAGTTTACAGTCCAACTAGTGGACAGGACAAAAGAGAAACATAGAAAAGAAATTTAAAAAAAGGGCTTTACATGCACGAAGTTTAGCCAATTCGTCTCGCTAGGTTCCCCAAGGAGGCTGCTAGGCATTTGGCACCAGCCAGGCTCCAATCCTCCTAAGGTCCGACGGATTGAAGCAACAATGTCTCTCACCGGTCTTACCTTCCCTTCAAAAATTCTCCGGCTTCGCTCAAGCCAAATCTCATAGGCTATCAAAATAACCATGGAATTGACTCCTTTTCTTGAGGCCGGATGCTGGCTGGCGATGTGGAATTTCCTCAGTAATGAATATGATTATAGCATTTTTTGTAGCGGAAACTTTGGACTGCAAAGGAGGAATAGGGCATTGTTTTTGCAAAGAAGATATCACTATAGCCATCTTACAAATAGTCACTTCTCACTCAACGTAGAAACCCATGATTTTTTGTGTGTATCTTTCGCACAAATCTTATTGCTCAAATCATAAGATTTACTTACAAATAGCTATATTTCAGTCAGGCTAGAAATGGCAAAATCAGCAGCAGAGGCTAGCTGTTTCCTCAGAAAAGAAATAGCAAAGTATGGCTATCTTACAATAATTCACTAAGTGACATGGCGTGATCGTGATTATTACTCTGCGTCTTTTACCATGTCCACGATGATCTTACCGGTAGCGTGGCCGCTCATGCTCTTGGCCCAACCCTCGTGCGCCCTGCTCAGCGGGTAACGCGAGTCGACCACCGTCCGGATCTTCCCCTGCACCACCAATCCCATCAGTGCGTCCATGTCCTGCTTCTTCGGCGACAAGATCAGCGGCACCAGCCTCTTCTTGGAGAAGCACAGCCAGTGCAGCACCGCGACGGCGACAGACGCGATGCGCGGGGTGAGGTCCACCACAACGCCGCCTTTATCAGCCAGAACTGGCTTGAATGCCGACCATGGGAACCCCTCCGCGCAGTGCACCACCGCATCGTGCTTCCGTCCGGACGGCCCACGCAGCGCTATGCCCTCCGAGGTGCCATAGTCTAGCACCTCGTCGGCGTCGAGGCCCCTAATGAGGTCCAGGTTGCGCGCACCGCAGGTACCTGTCACGTGGTGGTGTCCCGCGAGGCTGGCGAGCTGCACCGCGAAGGTGCCAACACCGCCGGAGGCCGTGGTGACCAGCACGTTCTTTGCGGGCCCATCGCCAGCGTCAAGGCCGACCCGGGCCGTCCTGACCGCCATGAGCGCGGTGGCCGCCGCGATAGGAATGCACCCGCCTTCGACTGCAGACACCTCTGGCGGCCTCAGCGCCGCGTTCGACGCTGACACCACCGCGTACTCGGCCAGGCCGCCGCTACCCTGAGACCACCAAATAAACAACAGCAAACAACCAAACCGGAGCAGCTGAACAAGCGACCTCACGTCGTCCCGTGCGTGCGTTTTCTTACCGGGAAGTTGACGGCGATGATCTTGTCGCCCGGCCTGAAGCCGCTCACCCCAGCGCCCAACTCCACTACCTCGCCGGCGAGCTCGCAGACCGGGGTGAAGGGGAACTTGCTGGGCAGGAAGGGCCGCCCGACGCCCTTCTGGAACCTCCAGTCCAGCGGGTTGATGCTGGCGGCCTCCACCCGAACCAGCAGCTCGCCTTTCCTCGGCTCCTCCGCCGTACTTGTCGTACTGTACGGCCCTCATTGTCCTCGAAGAAGATGGTGATGACATGGCCGCTCGCCGGAACACAGTAGGTGCTGCTGCCGGCTACAGAGTATCTATGACTATCTCCGGTAATGGAAGTGTCCAAGTGCCGTGATGATTGTTAATGTTGAGGGCGCGCAGACGTACTTGTACATGGCGCCGGTTGAACCGATCGAAGGCCGTGTACTAGTACGTCGCTTGATTTGTTTGACATGGCGACCCCCGATTGACGACGCGCCCCTGAAGAAAGCGTACGTGGCCGGGCTCCTCGCCGCACGCCGGTCGCCGGCGTTGGATCGCAGCGCGGTCAGGCAGTGACAGGTCCGCGTGATCGAACGCCACAGCACAGCATCTGGACTGAGGAAAATTCACCCCGGCCGATCAACCACTACACCGCGCGCATTGGCACCTGCGAAATCGCCGGACGCCGAATTTTCCTCCGTGGCTGACCATCTCCGTGACTACTGGTACCTTCAGGCCAAGAGCGGCTTTGCATCCAAATCCAATCTATCAGCCCAAGCTGGGAGGCAGCAGGTTATTTACTAGTCCCAGGTTTCAACCCTGCTCCTGCATGCTTGCAGTTCCTCCTCGACCAATGAACATCATAAATCAACCAAAAAATTAAACAAGCGGACTGACGAGGCTCATCTACAGAACGGATTCATCCAGCTACGCACCAAAATAAGAGCATCTTCAGATGGGTCTCCAAAAACGCCTTTTTAATAGGATTTGGGTTGCGTCAGACATTTGACCTCTTCCAACTGTCCATTCTAAATCATTTTTTTTATCCGACGCAGCCCAATATAGTGTTCGGTGCCCCGAGCCCATCTCAGCTACACAGGGGACGGGGACGTGGCGGCCACTCCCCCTCCTCCGCGCAGAAGGTGTTTGATCGTTTGTCTGGTAGGCGCCGCTAATCGCTGTTTGTTGTCCCCATTGCCACCATGGATTCTAACAATTTATTTTGCCTCATCGACATGGATAGCGGCGACGAGATGATCCAACAAATGCTTGACGATGGCGCAGCCTGCAACGATGACGTTTGTGAGCACTTGGCGATCATCGCTTACCTTCACAAAATGCTTAATGACGTCGAGGAAAAGAAGAAGAGGTCGTGCCGTGGAGGTTAAAGGCCGGCAAGAAGAAAGTCAAAACCCAAACAGAGGTTGGAGGGAACGTACTATGTTGC
This sequence comes from Lolium multiflorum, assembly GCA_030979885.1. Classification (NCBI taxonomy): domain Eukaryota; kingdom Viridiplantae; phylum Streptophyta; class Magnoliopsida; order Poales; family Poaceae; genus Lolium; species Lolium multiflorum. Next base: position 212,094,451 of record CM061751.1, read on the forward strand.
ACAACGGCAACACTGCAACATATGCCAACAATTTTTGGCGGCGCTATAGGATGAGCAAAGACTTGTTCATGGATATGCTTCATGGCGTGAGAGAGTTCGACCCTACTTCAGGCTGAAGCATGACGCCGTTCTTTTTTTTTTTTGAAACGAGGCAAAAGCTTTGCCTTTCATTGATATAGGAGAAAAGAGTTGGCCCGTTTATGAGGAAAACAGGCCGAAAACCGTACAACGCGACACCACACGCCCCGAGGCTGCGCTCCCACGGTCGACGACCAACCAGGTCGACACCACACCTCAACGCAACAGGCGGAGGCGAAAAACCGGAGCCGCTCCAACTACCACACCGGCCCCGAGGCGCGCCCCCCGAAGACGAACCCGCCTCCACCGAAAAACCACCAAAACACTCCACAAGTCCCATGTCCGGTGGACATCCAAAGCGAGGCCTCAAGAGGCAAAGACGCAAGAGCGCCGCCCACGCCTGATCCCGCGAGGGATCTAGGGTTTCCCCCGGAGAACCCGAGCGGAGAACAAGGAACACCCGCTTCGATGACGCCGTTCTCACAGCTGGCTTCTCGTTGATCCAGAAATGCACCACCTTTATGAAGATGCTGGCATATGGAGCACCTGCCGATGCACAATACGACTACCTTCGCATGAGTAAGTCCACTGCCATTAAATGCACATACAAGTTTCGCAGAGCTATGGTGGAAAAGTTTGGCACATACACATCTTCATAGTTCGACTTATTATCATACATGTTGTTATAGCTACATAGTTTTGCTTCCGACAATCCATGCTTCCTATGTCTCCTTTATGTTGTGACAGGAACATAGATTTGGGTAAGAGCATCCAAGCCTCACATGCCTCATATATGCATCCATTTTTTTTTCTACCAAGAGATAGTTGAAGGTCGTTGATGAGCCCCCTCAAATCTTCGTGAACAGCTCCTTGCTACTTGCAGATGTTGCCTGGTCTCGTATATGCTCCTTCTCGAAAATATGTGTCTACACAGCGGCGCCTATGTTCAAGCATACGCCATTCCAGCAATTGTTGTATCTGGAAGCAAATCTGATGTCGCTATAGGCAAATACTATTTACTATGGATGCAAGTTCGATTCTTTTTGTATGGAGCAATAATGATATAGAAACATGTATTTGTTTCGTTGGAAGCAAATAATACAGTATTTTATTTTGCAGTATATTATATGTTTTCAATAAATACTGACAACAAAAATATTTGTCATATTTGTTTCATTTGGAAGCAAATTGATGCAACACCGAAATAATTCTCTGGTCTTTCAAACGATATATTTTCAAAGCCAGCAATAATAATTAGAAGGAAGCAATCACCGGTTGGCTTTGAAGCAAATATTCGTGGTAGAAATCAAAATTTGGTTGCACAGATAATAAAGTTTACCAAAACTGGAAACGTTTTTTTTACACGACTAGAAATATTTGTCTCCATAGTCTCCATATGTTTGACACATGTAACAAAAAACGCGGGCGTGCCAGTGTACCTAAATACACAAATAAAAAAAGAAAGGAAAATATGCATTTTATTAATCTTGTCACGAGAAACAAAATTACAATATCCCATAGGATGCGCTCCGTGGCCTGCTGGCGCGGCCAACATGACATGGCGATTGCGGTGTTCTGGTTCACGAGGCCTCGGAAAGCTCCCGCTTAATTACGTCTGCAGGTCAAGCCCACAAACCACCTCCGATTAAGCTGCTGCAATGGTCGTCGTCTTCAAGTCTCATCTTCTCCAAGAAGATGGTGGTGGTGAAGTGGGAGAAGGGCGGAATGGTGGAGCAGTCCATCCGTCGCTTCGGCGATGCATAGCCATATGCCTCCGGCTTGTCAATGTCCGATGATGAAGATGTGGGCGACCTTCGCCTCGTCGGTGCCAGGTCTGGTTGTGTCCGCCTTGTCGGTGCCGGACTTGATGACTTGACTTTGCCTCGTCGGCAAAGCAAGTGGTAGTTTGCTTCATCGGAAGAAGACAATTCGGTGGAGTATTACTACGCCTCGTCGGCGCATGGACGATATCGAGGGTGGGTGTTGGTGTAGGTGTCAGAGAAGACTGGGTGATGCCACCATGCTAGCGGTGACATCGCTTGTAGATGATGACGCAAAAGAGCTTGGCCGATATAGACGTTGCAGGTGTCCGCCGCTTCACCGCGGTTCGATGCTACGCGTAAGCATCGATGTAGGCGGCGCCCCGCCTCGAGGAGTTGGCCTAGGCGGCGTCCCACCTCGAGGGGACTCCGTGAAGATGTCGATGTAGATGGAGCCTCTCGCCTCAAGGGGACTCCATGTAGATGTTGATATAGACGGTGTCTCGTCTCGAGGGGACATCGTGTAGGTGTCGATGTAGACGGAAAGAAATAGGGAGAAGAGAGAGGGCCCAATGCGGAAGTAGACGGAGACACACATTGCTTCAAAGTTGTGTGTACCCGGTGGTCGACGAGTGTGCCGCCGGAGGCAGCGGCAGCCTCGACATGGCATGCGTCGAAGAGGCTGGGCGTGCAGCGTCACGACCAAAGGACTCCGACACGCACCACAACTCCAGCGTAGCTTGCGACGTGAAGCAGCGAAGAGCTCAGCCGAGTTCATTGTGCATGAACCTTTTGACAATATGTATGCACATGTATCCATGCAAAGAGCTTTGGCTCTATTTATACGGTGCAGATGCACACGCACGTGCTCATGGCATGCGCGCGGACTGGCGGTAACACCAGCTCGCGGTGCTCATGCGCCCATCGACGTACACTCGGCGCGCTGCTCGGCCAGCGATCGGAAGTTCGGATCCTTAGCACACCCTGAGCAGCTATGATGCCATCTTGTCATCATCGCCGAGAAGGCGACGACAGCGGCCACCTATAGCGCGACGGCGGCCGCGCACAGGCGATGTAGGCAGCGACGTTGGCCACACACCGACCAAGACGGCGGCAAAACACACCCGCGCCCAGCATGATGGCAACGTCGGCGGTCGCGTCCTGCTTGATGGTGACGGTGATAATGGCGACAGTGCACAGCTCAAACGATGTGGCTTAGACGGGAGTACGGACATGGCTAGCTAGCTAGCATGTATAGCTCAGGAGGAAAAATATGCATGGGCATTGCCCTGCATGGAGTTTGAGCCAGCTAATAGCTAGCTCATCAAAGGCGCGTGGGTGCGTAGCTTGAAGATGGATCGACCAGGTGCTGTTAGGGACGAGCGGCACAGCGGCGATCTGACGACTGCCCTGGACGTTTGCACCCGAGCTGGAGGACGATGAGCCGGCAGGGCGCCGCCCATGACGCGATAGCAGGGCAGTGTCCGGCTGACTCCGTAGAACATGACCGATCGTCCGTCCTTCATGACAGCCCGGCTGCGAGCCGTGAGACTCAGACGTCGATGAAGGTGAGGATGACAACCACTATTGCGGCCGTGGTACGGACGGTCGCGGCTGCGCTTGGAGTGATCCGTCAATGGCGCCTCCGCCAACGGAGTGCATTGTTCCCGGTGGCGAGCGCTCCGGGATCCACATCGTCGCCTCCGGCGACGACATAGCACGCACCGGGCTCGGCACCACCTCGGCTGCATGGCCAAGGCAGTGTCGAGGTAGAGGAGGGTGGACGTAGATCGGCGACAGCCGACCCGCCGTCGGCGCCTCTGTCGACGCCGTGGATAGTTCGCCGAACCCCGTGCCTCCCTTGCTGCCGGAGACACGCCTCGCGAGATCACTTGGAGCCACGGCGATCACCCCACGACGTCAGCCGCGCCTCGGCTGACAGTGTAATCGATACCACCATGCTAGATGCAAAGAAGAAAAAGATATGAACATTAGTGTCGCTTCCTCATCATCGGCGAAGACGATCGGCATGATCTTGTTGATCTCCGGCGAGCTTGTTAGCCTGATGGCGTCCACCAAGTCGCCCTCTCCTCTCGGCCACCTGCACGAGAGGAAGGCGAAGTTCGGTATGGGGAAGCGGCATGTAGGCCACCGCCGATACGACAGCGGGTGCTGCTCCCGTTGGTTATCGTTGTCACGCTACCGACTCGCACCAACGGACATGGGTAAGCCGCAGCCTCCTTGCTGCACAGCATGCTGCCACCAGGGGCGCACCCTCCTTATGGAACCTGCTGAATAAGATAAAGAGAGTATGCACTGATAAAAGGCGTACGTGTTATGCTGAACGTCAACCCTTCAGAGTGCACATCGTCGTCGACGCCGGTCATCCTGGTTCGCCGACACTGCCCCGAGTGCATGCTCTCCGCCGATAGACAGAGCCCCCGCAGCAGGATACGTGCTGCTGGGTGATCGTCTAGTGCTCCCGGACAGGGAGGTCGCAGCATGGAAGCGATGTCAGCCGGCGCGGCTCCACCTGAGACCGCCGCCAGCCACGAAGCCCGCGAGGTTCTCTTCGCCCCCTCTTTATGACTGTCTGGCACCTGCTGTATATATAGGCAGCGCCAGGCCAGGTCGGTTACTAGAGTTTGCCTGCCGCAAGTCACGCGCCTCAGTAGAATATTCGGCTCAGATACGATCGATCCAAACTATCAGACTTGGACGATACGTAGCTCAATCGATCCTTCACGTGTACGTCGGGCGTACACCAACCATCGATTGACCAGGCTTTGAAACTTAAAAGCCCATGAGCTACTCCGTACGAATAAGTCCCTTGAACAAAAAGAACAAGCCCGTACAATTAAAATATACAGGGTAGCTTAAATAAATCTAACTGGGCTAATTAAGTCCTTAACACATGTTACGCATCCAAGTATACTTGAACTAGCCGTACATGTATAGTGCAACGATGGATGCATGTACTTTTGTGAATGTGGGTTTGCCTCGCTTCTGCAAGGACAGTATTTTACACCTAAATATACTTTACATGTACTTTGAATATATTTGCACAAAATATCGTCGAACAAATGCCCCCACACCAAGTCGGATTCGAGCGCGAAGCAGATCGAAACCAACTTGGTGTAGATTTTTCTCGACGATTTAGACGCAACATAATTTGATGCTGTCGTTGGTTTGTACTAAAGCCCAACCTGACGTGCTAGATCAGACAGCAACTGCTGAAGTCCTACCGTGTCCTGTGGCTAGTTTCACTGCATGCCTCCATGCCGGGTGTGTGCATATGGGGTCTCCAAGAAATTCAGGGTCCCCTGGTCAAGAAACCCTTCAATAAAACTCGTGTCATAGAGGCGCTTCAAGAATTAACTTCTACATGGACCACTCAGTAAAGGGGCAGCTCAAGAAGTGATCAACTGATTTCTTTCCTGGAGACCTTGGTGATGCGTTTAGAAGAGTGGACACCACCTAGTCTCTTCGGGGAAGAGATCGTCACACTTCAAACGAGCCTGGCTCGTCCCTTGCTGGAGCATTTTTATGTCGTATAATCACACACCAGGTCCGGGAAACGCCTTTCCTGTTAGCGACGAGCGGAACGAGTACAACGGCGCGGCGCGTCTTCAGCGTCGCTCGCCTCCGCTGGCTCGTACCACACCTGTTGCTGGTGACGAATGGTTGCCCCCAGTGACTTGACCGGCCCAGAAAAGTGCCCTTGCATGGACCATGCATGTACTTGTAGCACGCATTTATTCATTCGTGGGCAATCAAATGCTCCATGTATGCTTACAGAGAGAATTAAAACGAGAGAAATCGAATATACTGTCATGAATACTGCCCCCGCCAAGGCGAGTTGGAGTGCGAAGCAGTACATGCTCGGCTTGGTGAGAAATACACTTATCAACTAAATGGCGCAATAGTTTTGTTGCTGCCATCGAGCGAGAACTTCTATTGAAAAGTTCGTGTACATCATGTGTGTATGGGAAAGACATTTTTCTGGCCTGAGGGCATCGTCGTGCCAAAGGCTAAAAGAGTAGGCGGGGTATTCAGTTGGGTCGTATAGCTGGCACGACGCCTATCAACCAAACATCCCGACGTCATCCTCAATTTGCAGCGAAATCCGTGCCGCTCCTTGAAGGCGTTTATCGATCTTGTCGTGACCGTCTAGCTGCCACGGTGCCAGCCGACCAGATCGAAGGGTTTCACAGCTTCACGCTAGCCGCACTGGCGCGTTACACTGCTCCCGTCATTAAGCCTGATGCAGTTAAGTAAACAAGATATCGGAACGCCCATCGATTCTTGGTTTGTGGTAGCCCGTGCCACGCCGAGTTAAGCACAGACTTGTATGACGACGAAAGTGGTAGCAATAAAGGATACCACCCCCATCGTGGAGGAGAGCATAGTATTGCCCCCAGTGTTGTTGTAGAATGTCATGGATAGACATGGTTGAGGGATGTCGTGCCCCCTGTAGAAGCGTGAACGCCGACTTGTCGTCGATGACGGTTGGTGTTGTGCCGACATACCATCGGTAAAGTGGATGTTGCCCCCGGCTCCGTTGCCGAGGGTGACGCCGTGTACTTGGCGCCATTGATGAAGCTTGGCGTTGATGCAGAATGCCGCAGGGGATGGGCATGTTGGGTGTTGCCCCCGTCTCCCGTGGGCTCACACGAGATTGTTGGTGACATGGCGACATAGGTTGGTGACGCCGCCCGACGCTAGTGACAATGTAGGCCATCGAGTGTCAATGTAGGTGTATGGACATGTGAGCATCACTCCGTTTGCATTTATGCTTGGCTGCATAGAGTTAGTCCGAAAAAACCAACTAGAGAAAGCCGAGATAAAACGTAATCGAGGAAGAATGAAGAACAAAGAATTTTTTTGTTTTTTTCTAATGTTGGCTTTTCCGCGTGCACACTAGCTATGAGCGTGACATCAGAAAAGGCTGCCGAAGGACTTAGTCATCGGGAACCGTCGAAAGACCATGACGATCATAAAACAACTTTTCCATGTGTGTATGTATGTGTGTAGCATGTTTGAGGGTAGTGTGCTTGGAATGCGCCCGAGAGACAGCGGAAAATCATACCCTAGCCCATCGGAGCAATGAGTAGCCCCACAGCTCCACCATGCTTCCTTCGGTGCCTCAAGAACCCAGAGACATGGGTGAGGAGGAATTGCGGTAGGTGGTTTTGGGATAACGACTTGAAAGCTTTTCATGCCTTGGCGAGGGGTGGTGAATGACTATCAACCGCCTTCTTTCCAGTGGTTCCCTGCATTCTGGGGGACTTGTATACTTGCTTCTGGGGTTGATGGAGATTTTTTTTGTGAGGACTTCTTGGAGGGACACATTTGTGATGTCCTTTGACTTCATGAGATTGTTTCCTCTTGAGGATTACTTGAACTTGCTTCGAGATTGCTTCATCATTCTCTCTTTTTTTTTGCTTCGTTCTGGGATCGCTTGAAATTCCTTGGAGATTGTTGGTGTTTCCTTGGCGGAACCACCTTCAGAACTTGGAAGATAGCCATCCACCTTGGTGGACTAAAAACCCTCAGGCATATTATGTGGAGCTTTTTGGTGGCATGCCCCAGGGTTGCCACGTGGCTTCGCACCAAGTTCAACTTCCGTTGGGTTGGGCAGCCCTTCCGTGATCTTTTCCCTAGCGTCTTCCCCGAGGCATGGTGTCTTCGTGAACTCGAGACACCTCCGAAAGAACAGGGGTGTGGGACCTCATTACTCGGAAGTGCCCAAGTAGTCTTCTCCACCATCTCTTGGAGCATGTATTGTGTGTGTCGTGTGTTGTGGGTGTAGGTGCCGCTCCACTTACCACGAGATACACCGTGTGTCCGCTAGACAAGTCATAAGGCAGTCAAATCATCAGTCACAAGCTAAGCGTGATTAGGAAAAGCCAGAGTTTTTTTTAGGACTTTGTAGTCCATGAAAAGGGGGAGACAAAGCGATCATGAGTAAGCCTACATGTGCAATGGTAGGTGCACTGTAGACTTTGATAGGCAACCGGAAAACCCCCTTTTGGTAAAATGGCAAAGCGAATCGAAAAGCCAAAAGAAAAGGGAAAAAATCACGCAAAGTACTTTTTCAAGAACCTGCCGTTCATTGGGGGTATAGTCCGGGCTCCTTGTGGATCGACCAGCTGATACGCTCCACCGTCGTACACCTGCTTGATGGCGTATGGACCTTCCCATTTTGGCTCGAACTTTCCCCTTGTCTTGTGTGTGACGACGATGGGGCGTCGAAGCACGAGAACTAGCTCGCCTTTTCTGAAGACTCATCGCTTGACGAGCTTGTCGTAGGCTCTCACCATATTTTGGCGGTAGAGCTCCAGGTTTTGCCACCTGTTGAGGCGCGCTTTTTCGAGGGTGTCAAGCTCCTAGTACCGAAGTTGTATTTTCCCATCTTGTTTGAGCTATCTATGAATAGCCACCCGTAAAGAGGGTAGCTGAATCTCCAATGAGAACACCGCGCCAGGAAGCCCGTGTTGGTGGTGCAGACGGCTTCCTGTCTCGCGGGGTGTAGGTGCTGATGTAGTACCACGAGATGGTGGTGATGTAGATGGCGCTCACCTATGGGCGGACTCCATGCCCACGACGATCACTAGTAGAAAAACGGTCATCTATACCGGTTCCAGAGGGCCATTCGTACCGGTTTTGCAACCGGTACAAATTATTCGGCACTAAAGCCCCCCCCCCCCTTTCGTACCGGTTGCTTACGAACCGGTATAAAACGAGCCTCCACGGGCCCAGGAGAGCTCAGGGCTGAGGATCTTTGGTACCGGTTGGTAATACGAACCGGTACCAAAGTTCCCCCGCGGGAATTTTCCCAAATCTCTGCCGCGGCAGAGAACTTTTTAGGGTTTCGGAGAGGTTTAGGGATATCGGTTTGATTCATATCGCGTCGATGCACCAGAAACGCGTTTGGGTTTAGGTAGTACATGAAGATCAAGATGATGCATAGCAAGTTGGTGCATATAATATAACACACATGTTATTGCATGAGATCGCAAATTAAGTAGCACTATGCATGAAGATCGATCTTCATGCATAGTGGTACTCTCCGAGGCGTACTCTATATATGTCTATTACATGTAGCATAGTGGTACTCTTCGAGTCAACGATATATGTAACATGTACATCTTCATTCATTGTGGTGCTCTGCGAGTGGTGGTATGACGTCCCGAAGGAAAAATCCCGCCAATTCCTCGCCTATTGCTATGAAGCGGTCATCGATTGAGAGCTTGTTCCGCTTTCTTGCCAACTATAAAAGAATAAGATACAAATGAATACATGAAACAACTATTACTGAAACTTTATGATAACAAAACAAATTTGTGAAGATTGTTTTTGTACCTCTTTATTTCTCTCATTATTCGTTCTCTCGTTGACAATTCTGCGGATGAACTCGCAAACGAAGAATCCACAGAGATCGGTCCCCGGAGGTTGTTGCGGGCATTTCTTTACAAGAATATAATTCAATCAAACAATAGTCAAGTATGATAATTGAAAGGTGTGTGGACCTAGGTAGTACTACTTACTTTCGCACGCCGCAGCTTCGGTGGCCATTCACGGGACGTATCTTCCTTGATGAAAGTTTGCCATACTGCTGCTCGACAAAGAAAATGCATAAAAGAGTCATCAATTAGTTCAAAGCAGGAAATTAAAAACAAACCGATAAGAATTCAAATTACCTTCTAAGCATTAAAAAACAAGACACGTATAGATCCTTTTCTTTGGTTAGTGAGTCCAAGACTTCAACTTCTCCAATTTCCAAATTGATGACGAGAAGAATAAAGTGAAACCTACGCACGTTTCAATATGTAGTCATTAGTTAAAATTTTGACATACGGTGAGCAAAATATAATGTGTTATAAGACAGTAAGACTCACTCGAAGTTGTAAGGCCAAAGTATTAGCTTTTTGTCACGTTGTCGCTTCAAAAACCTTAGCAAAGTCTGCGGTGTATCCTTGTTATATAGGGGATCATCTATGGTTTTGACATGCATTGTGTTCGGGTCAATGAACCCAATGTCTGTGATATCGTCCCTTTTGCATTCGAGCATCTTCGATCTGCATAATATAGCGCACAAAAGATTATAATCTGCAGACAATGAACGACTTCTCAAATTAAATAAATAAATCACTTACAGACAATAGCAACTGATGATTGATTTGTCGAGGGCGGAGTATAACTGAAAAGAGTTCGAAGTCAACGTTCACACGGTACTCCTGAGTAGTGCTCTTCCTAACTCGCACCATGATAGTCTCGATCCCTTCCTTTGAGGCCTTAAGGTACCACGAATGCAAGTTACGCATACATGTTGGTACCTTCCTGAGATTCTCGACCAAATCTTTCCCTTGAACAAACTGATATGCTCGTTCAGCTAAGGCGTAATCAGTTGCGTCTTGTCGAGAACTTTGAACGGTCTTCCGTCAAACACCTTGAGAGGGCGACCGATTGAACGGGTTGTTGTCCGAGCTGGTAGACATGTGTATCCCTTTTATCTCCCGATACCCGATTTAACGGGTTTTGTCGCCTCGATCATCTTGTCATACGACCTTTCAATAGAACGCGCATAGTCAGATGGCGGCGATGGTACAGGTCATATAGATTGTCAACGGTGCACAACTTTTCTCCCGATCTAGTGTCTTCTCGAAAGGTATCTCTGGCACTTTCGGTGCAAAAAATTTCTTCACCTCGGCCTTAACGGCCTCCGCGTTTTCCTCTGGAGTTTTTTCCCAAGGTAACTTCTCGGAGGCGGCAGTTGTTTCTCCTTTCTAGCTTTCTTCCTAGGCGGCGTACCGTTCCGCTTAACGACGCTGTCTTACGCGGAGGATCTCGAGATGGTGGACTCACGCTGGGGTCCCTCTCAGGTAGGTGTGGACTTGGCTGCTCACCAGGACTGCCACCAGGAGGAGTCGATGGCATTTGCTGCTCATGTGTAGGAGTCGGTGGCCTTTGCAAAAGGACGACGTACTTCTTCGGCCATAGGGGCGAAACCGTGCTTGACATCGCCCAGTGTCCTCTCATCTTCACCTCTAGGAATATCAAGCTCCACTTTTTCAAACCCGAAACAACTTCATCCACCCCGACACGAACACAACCAGGTGGAATGGGCATATGATGGTGCATTGCTCCATCTTCACTTGGGTACACATAGCCGACCGCCACCTTAAGACGCGGTCCTGATTAACATATGTAGCTCGCAATCTGTCTTCTCCGTGACATAATCCACGGGGTAGCTTCCTCCACATCCGTCAAGATGCGAGGAACCGACACTGCTTCTTCGCTGAGATGGGGCAGCATCGGCTTGTGGATCCTGAAACAACGGCTGATCAGGTGCCCTCTGATTTCTCTCAAGAGCCTCCACCCTAGATAACAACTCCGTTACAATGTCGGCGTCCTTCTTCTTCTTTCGCGAACGGCTTCTATAAGTGTCAGCGCTGTCCGGCCCTTCCTTCATGGTGAGACCTGGGCGAGCTCGTACCCGTCCAACATGTTCAGGGTTCCCAGGAGCGAGTGTCAGCTCGTCATTCTCTCGATCGGGAATGTACTCTCCCTTTCTGACCTTTTCAATTGCATCTACAAGCTTCGGTACAATTGCCTCAATTTTTCCTTCCATTTTCCCTTCGCAACGATCAACCTGTCTTTGGGTCCAACCCTGCCATGAGCGAACAACCAGAACTTGGTTCGGGCCAGTCCCATGTCTGTGGAGTGATTCCATGATCCATCAGTTTATTCTCAAACGCTGTCCACTTGGAATGGCACTCTTGTAGCCACCTGACCCAAATGATGCGGAAGTTTCTTCTTTGCAGCATTTTCGGTATTTTTCTTCGATCGGGACACAAACTTAGACGATTTCTTATACTCCTTAAATGCGGCCCAGTGATCTTTTATCTTCACTAGATTTTCGGTATTATCATCGAATACTGGATCTTCATTCTTATATTTGTCCCATAAATTTTTCTTGAAGCTCTGGAATTGTATGGCCATCTTCTTCCATGTCCATTCCTTGACTTTATCCTTCTGGCCTTCCGTCATGTCTTCCGGTAGGCTGAACTTTGTCGTAGCGTTTCCCAAAGAAATTTTTTCATGCTGTCGTTGACATAAGTAGCACCACTCTCCGGGTTCTTCGGCTTATGCCACTCTTGAATGCTGATCGGTACATGGTCCCTAACAATAACTCCGGATTGACTTGTAAATTTGCGGCAAAACTCCTTGGGCTCCACTGGTTCACCATTAGCCTTGAATGCCGTGAGGGCTAACCTGCCCTCGCCCTTTAGCATCGGGCCTCGTTTTGTTCTAACAGACTTGCTCGATGATCAGAAGGCTAAAAGAAAAAATTATTCGTTAATAAGTGCAATACAAATAAATGAATGCATCTAGGGATGAACACAGACTAATTGATACATAGATATACACCTCGCCGGAGTTTGTGATGGACACTTCATTGTCTTTTCTAACTTGTTCAGACTCAAGTCCCTCGCCAAAATCATTCAGAAAGTCTTGGTACTCGTTGTCATCTCCATCGTCGGGTTCCGGACCACGGGCACTCTCATAGATCAATCGCACCGCTTCTTCCTCATCTCGGACGAAGGTGCCGTCCTCCATACCTCAATGTCACTGCAAAATTAAGAAAGCAATTGTATTTCATTCATCATGTAATGATCATATAACAGATTGCTAGATGGATAACAATTGAAATGAAGAAAGCAAAAAAACCCTAACCACGGACTCGGCACCGCTACAGACCCTAACCCTAACACTCGGCGCTCGTCCTCTCGCTCTTCTCTCTATGTCGCGGCGCATGCAGTGCATCTGCTCGGCGAAATGCCATTGTCACCAACTCACTCGCCGTCTCGGATGCCAGAGCGCGCGCGCGGCGTGGGATAAAAGCAACGGAACAAGGGATGGTCCAACCAGAGCTGCCATCTCGCCTAAATAAAACACTCCCCCACACTTCACCACACTTCGTGGCGCTCTTCGCCGTCCCGCTCCTCTCCTTCCACTTCATCTCCACCAAAAAAACCCTAACACTCGGCGGCGCGCCCCTCATGCTCAACGTCTACCCCTACTACGACTACATGCGCTCCAACGGTGTAATCCCGCTCGACTACGCGCTCTTCCGCCCGCTCCCTCCCAACAAGGAGGTCGTCGACGCGTCCGCCAACGTCCCCGTCATGGTCACCAAGACCGGCTGGCCGCACAAGGGAGACGCGTCCGCCGAGCCCGACGCCAACACCGGCAACGTCGACACCTACAACAGCACTGGATGTCGCAGGCGGCCACGAGCTCCACGCCGGCGCCCACGCAGGCGTCATGCACGGCCGAGCTCGATCCCGCGCAGAAGTGGGGGCCGGCCGCGGAGAGCACGGCGGCGCGCGCCGCCGGGAGGCGGTCCAGGAGGGACATGGCGAGCGGGATCTCCGCGAAGGCCTCCGGCCCATTCAATGCCGTCCTCGCCCTCGTCGCTGCATTCCGTCGAGCACCTGGTGTGCGGCGTCGAGCGGTGGTGGGCGGCAGCGTGTGGCGCGGACGACTGGCCTCCGGGCGGTCTCGGGTGGCGCGCGCGGCGTTGCGCGTAGCGCGCGGCTGCGCGTAGCGGCGGCGCATCGGCGGCCGGCGACAGTGCCGGAGAAGGGGAGGGAGGCGATGGTCGGGCCGGGCGGCGCACGTACCTGCAGACGGCGCGGAAAGGAGCGGCGCCGTGGACGAAGGTGATGGCGACGGTGACGGCCTGCTGCGGCGTGGCGCGGTCGACGGCGACAGCGTGGACGACGGCGACGGCGAGCTAGCGGCCGGAGCTTCGTCTTCGCGCGCGTCGTCTGCGGGAAAGTGTGAAGTGTGGAAATTTGGGGATTTTTGCTCGCGGCCAAGTGAAATCGAGCCGAACCCCCCTTTGGTACCGGTTGGTACCACCAACCGGTGAAAGACCTTTCGTACCGGTTGGTGGTACCAACCGGTCAAGGTTTTTTTGTTTTTCTTTTTTCTTTACTGTTTTCTTTTTCTTTTGCTGTTTCTTTTTCTTTTCTGTTTCTTTTCTTTTCTTTTTGTTTCGTTTTCTTTTATTTTCTTTTTCTTTTTTGTTTCTTTTTCTTTTCTTTTCTATTTCTTTTCTATTTATTTTTTCTATTGCTTTTCTATTGCTTTTCTTTTCTTTTCTTTTTATTTTTTCTATTGCTTATCTTTTTCTTTTCTTTTCTACTCCCTCCGTCCCAATTTAATTAACTTGCTTGTAATTTTGCGCAAAACCCCCTACCATTTTCTGCCTGCTACTGGATCATAGTTTCACCGTCGTTGTATGTGAGATTGGTTTCCGCGGACTGGAATTGGATGGATCGGCCATGCTCCGCTCGCGGGATTGGAACGCGTTCGTTAACCCCCGGATTAGCGGTGATGCGTTGCGACTTGGTGGTGCTCCTCTCCCGCTTCCCCGCGCTGGGAATGCCGGATCCGACCAGCGGCGTCGCGCTCGGACGGAGTCCGCCGCCTAGCCCCACGACGGGCGTCGCGCCGCAACGGAAGGCGCCGCCCGCTCCCCCCATGGCCGTCGCGCTCCGGCGGAACGCAGCGACTGCGGCGCGGCCCAGCGAGAACGCCATTGCTCTGGCTGCGCGCGGCACGACGCTGGCCAAGGCGCTGGCAGGGCGGATGGTGGTGGGCCCCGGCGAGGTGGATCTGGACAAACTAGGAGTGCGCTATCAATATTTTCAATTAGTTAGGACTAAAATGTAATATTGATTTTCTGAACGTTTTCCCCTCCCCAAGTTAATTAAATTGGGACGGAGGGAGTATTTATTTTTTGTATTTCTTTTCCTTTTCATTTCTGTTTCTTATCTATTTCTTTTCTTTACTCCCACGACGCCATCCGCGGGGAAAGTTTCCCGCCGATGTCGCGGGGAAACTTTCCCGCCATAATCGCGCGTGGGAGAAAAAAGGCGAGAAAGAAAGGGCGGGAATAAAATTTTATTACGATTGAACTCGAATTAAAATACATAGTTTAACTGAAAATTAAAGATACATGGCCAAATTCTCTTGTTGGAGTCATTCGGTCATACTCGTGCCTGTAGTAGTCGCCCTTGTAGTCGTCATAGTCGCCGTCATCATCGTCGGCATCGGGGTCGCGGTACTCTCCGGTCGGCGGGTGAGCACGTGGGCTGGGGCGAGGGTAGCGAGCGGGGGCCACGGTAGGCCATGACGCCCTGGAGAAGTCCGGCCGCGCCACCACGCCGACGGCCGGCCTCATTGAAGTTCGAAGGAGGCGGACCGCCCTCCTCATGCCTGGAAACGCCCTCTCACGCCGATTGATGAAGAAGCTTTCCCAAGTCGGGCTGTAGTCGGGATGCCAGGGGATTCCTCCGCTGCTGGCGTGAGCTCGAAGTAGTAGTGGTTCGTGATGGCCATCTCGCGCGCCACCTAGAGGGACTGGAGGGACCGGTGCGCCTCCGACGCTTAGCAACCAGCCGGTCGGGACGCGGTAGCCGGCGGCGGGCGGGGGTAGTTCGAGGCGCAAAGCGCCTCCGCCTCCCGGGGGTTAGAGATGCGATGGAAGCCATGGGAGAGAATGATGAGGTTTGGATATGAGTCTAGATGTGATATGTAAATGGTGGCTAAGCCATATATATATAGTGAAAAAATGGCGGGAAGAAAGAGGCGGGAAGGTGGAAAGCGGGAAGAAAATAGGCGGGAAACGAGAGGCAAACCTTTAGTACCGGTTGGTGGGTGCAATCGGTACTAAAGGTGTTTTTGTCATGTAACAAAGCGTCGGTGGGATAAGGACGCGTGGGTAACCTTTAGTACCGGTTGGTGGGTGCAGCCGGTACTAAAGCTGTCGGCAGATAAGGACGCCCTGCTCGATGAGATAAAGTATGTAGGCACGGCATGTCGGTGGGATAAGGACGCGTGGGTAACCTCTAGTACCGGTTGGTGGGTGCAACCGGTACTAAAGGTGTTTTTGTCATGTAACAAAACGTCGGTGGGATAAGGACGCGTGGGTAACCTTTAGTACCGGTTGGTGGGTGCAACCGGTACTAAAGCTGTCAGCGAGATAAGGACGCGTGGGTAACCTTTAGTAGGTTGGTGGGTGCAACCGGTTAAAGGCTGTCGCGAGATAAGGACGCCCTGCTCGATGAGATAAAGTATGTAGCGCCACGGTGTCGGTGGGATAAGGACGCGTGGGTAACCTTTAGTACCGTTCGTGTGCACCGGTACTAAGGCATCGGCGAGATAAGGACGCTCTGCCTATAAAGGAGCATCGATACACCATGGGAAGCAGCTCAACAAGCCAACATGGATGGAGAGTTTCATCACCATGGATGGAGGAAAGGGTTGGGAAATCTCCCGTGGCGGAACTTGTCGAAGATGCCCTTGGTGCACACGCCCTATGGCATCTTCGGAAGTTCCGCCTCGGAAATTTTTCAAGCCCGTGGAAGACTCCATCTCCTCTAACAAATGTTGGGGAAAGGGTTGGGAAATCTCCCGTGGCGGAACTTGTCGAAGATGCCCTGCACACGCCCTATGGCATCTTCGGAAGTTCCGCTCGGAATTTTCTGCAAGCCCGTGGAAGACTCCATCTCCTCTAACAATGTTGCGAAAGGTTGGGAAATCTCCCGTGGCGGAACTTCTCGAATATGCCCTTGGTGCACATGCCCTATATATGGCATATTCGGAAGTTCCGCCTCGGAATTTTTTCCTGCAAGCCCGTGGAAGACTCCATCTCCTCTAACAATGTTGCGGAAAGGGTTGGGAAATCTCCCGTGGCGGAACTTCTCGAATATGCCCTTGGTGCACATGCCCTATATATGGCATATTCGGAAGTTCCGCCTCGGAAAAATTTCCCTGCAAGCCCGCGTGACTTAACTAGTAAAACAAGCCAACCATCTCCATTGTTAATATCTTACATACAGTAACATCATTACACAAAAGTGATTTCCATATTGAGATACACAAGTTATGATCCCTATATGTAGCTAGCTAGTCTTCTGAGTTTTCTTCGTCGTTTCCCTTTCTTCTTACTGCGACGCAACCATGGACAATCTTCATTGTTTAAGATGATGCTTGGGTCAATTTTTACCTTGAAGGGTGGAATATCGTCAAACTTATTATAATCTTCGACATGTCTGTCTTGTCCTCTACTCCCACGATGTTTCTTTTTCCTGAAAGAACTATGTGCCGCTTTGGCTCATCGTATGATGTGTCCTCTTGCCTTTCTTTCCTTTTTTTCGGTTTGCTAGACATATCCTTCACATAAAAAACCTGAGCCACTTCACTGGCTAGGACGAATGGTTCGGTGTCGTACCCAAGATTCTTGAAATCCACTGTAGTCATTCCGTACTGCGGGTCTACCTGCCTGTCTTTCGAGGTTGAACCATTTACACCGGAACAAAGGGACCTTGAAATTAGGTCCATAGTCAAGTTCCCATATCTCCTCTATGTACCCATAATATGTGACCTTGTTCCCATTGCCATCTTCTGCATCAAAGCGGACACCACTGTTTTGGTTGGTGCTCTTTTTGTCTTGGGCGAAAGTGTAAAATGTGTTCCCATTAATCTCGTACCCTTGAAAAGTCGATATAGTAGAAGATGGTTGCTTGGCCAACAAGTACAGCTGCTCGTCATCGGTGACATTCATGAGACGTGTTTGCAACCAACCGCCGAAAGTCTTCATGTGTTCTCCATCAATCCAATCTTCACGTTGCTCCGGGTATTTAGAGCGTAAGATCTCCTTGTGTTCCTCTTTGTACGGAGCCACCAAGATGGAATTAAGTAGAACTGTGTAGTGTGCTTGAGTGAAAGAATGTCCGTCCATACACGTTGCTGATTTCTTTCCTAGCGTGCCTTTTCCACGCAGTCTCCCCTCATAGCGCGATTCAGGAACACCGATCGGCTTAAGGTCGAATAAAGTCAACACAAAACTCAATGACCTCCTCTGTTCCATAGCCCTTGGAGATGCTTCCTTCTGGCCTAGCACGGTTATGAACGTACTTCTTTAAGACTCCCATGAATCTCTCAAAGGGAACATGTTGTGTAGAAATACGGGACCGAGAACGCCAATCTCTTCGACCAGGTGAACTAGGAGATGTGTCATAATATTGAAGAAGGATGGTGGGAACACCAACTCGAAGCTGACTAGACATTGGACCACATCCTTGTAAATTTTGTAGAGTAAGTGGATTGATCACCTTAGAGAAATTGCATTGAGGAACGCACATAGCTTCACAATGGGTACTCGAACATTTTCCGGCGAAGCCCCTCAATGCAACCGGAAGTAATTGTGTCATAATCACGTGGCAGTCATGAGACTTTAGGTTTTGAAACTTTTTCTCCGACATGTTTATTATTCCCTTTATATTCGACGAGAGCCGACGGGACCTTGATGCTACTCAGGACTTCAAAAAAGATCTCCTTCTCCTCTTTGGTAAGAGCATAGCTGGCAGGACCTTGATACTTCTCTGGATTCAGGTTGTTTCCTTCGTGGATACTTTGCTGGTCCTGCCGTGCATCCGGTGTATCTTTTGTCTTCCCATACACGCCCAAGAAGTTTAGCAGGTTCACGCAAAGATTTTTCACACGTGCATCACGTCGATTGCAGAGTGAACCTCTAAGAATTTCCAGTAGGGTAGCTCCCAAAATATCGACTTCTTCTTCCACATGGGTACGTGTCCGTCAACATCATGCGGAACAGATTGTCCGCCGGACCCTTTCCAAAGATCACTTCTAAATCCTTGACCATATCATATATAACTTCCCCATTAGGGCGGGTAGGCTTGGTTCGGTTATCTGCCTCACCTCCGAAATGCTTTCCTCTCTTTCTTACGTGATGTTGTTTTGGAAGAAATCGACGATGCCCAGTACACATTCTTGTTTCCCAAATAAATACTATCAGGTCTCACCTAAACAGTGTGTGCATGCATTGTATCCCTTGTTTGACTGCCCTGAAATGTTACCAAGAGCAGGCCAATCATTGATGGTTACAAATAACAACGCTCGTAGGTTAAATTCCTTTTGTTCGTGCTCATCCCACACAGGTACACCTTCGTCACGCCACAACTCTAAAAGTTCTTCAACCAATGGCCTCAGTACACATCAATGTCGTTGCGGGTTGTTTTTGGATGGCACGGCATCATAATGAACTTCCGCTTCATGCACAACCAAGGAGGAAGGTTATAGATACATAGAGTCACTGGCCAGGTGCTATGACTGGAGCTCTGCTCCCCGAAAGGATTAAAGCCATCTGTACTTAGACCAAATCTTAAGTTCCTTGCGTCATCTGAAAATGACTTGAACTCTGTCGATTTTTCTCCACTGCGACCCGTCAGCGGGGTGTCTCAGCATCACATCTTTCTTACGGTCCTCTTTGTGCCATCGCAACAACTTGGCATGCTCTTTGTTCTGAACAAACGTTTCAAAGTGGTATTATAGGAGCATACCACATCACCTTCGCAGGAACCCTCTTCTGGGGGTGGACTCACCCTCAACATCGGGGTCATCTCGCCTGATCTTATACCTCAATGCACTACATACCGGGCATGCATTCAAATTCTCGTACTCCCCGCGGTAGAGGATGCAGTCATTGATGCATGCATGTATCTTTTGCACCTCTAATCCTAGAGGGCAGACAACCTTCTTTGCTTCGTACGTGCTAGAGGGCAACACGTTCTCCCCTGGAAGCATCTTCTTTATTATTTTCAGCAACTTTTCAAATCCCTTGTCAGAAGTACCATTCTGCCTTCCACTGCAGCAATTCCAGCGTGGTACCCAGCTTTTTCGGCCATTTTCGCAATTTGGGTACAACAGTTTGTTGTGATCCTCTAACATTTTCTCCAACTTCAACCTCTCCTTTTCATTTCCGCAGTTCATCTTCGCATCAAGAATGGCCCGACCCAAATCGTCATCCGGGTCATCAAAAATCGGCTCATCGAAAATGAGCTCTTCTTCAGCTTCATCTTCCCCCATTCTACTACCACCGTCTTCATGAATAAGGGATAGTTGTCACTATCCTCTTCTTCTTCGTTGTCTTCCAATATAACTCCTCTTTCTCCGTGCTTGGTCCAACAATTATAGCTGGGCATGAAACCATTCTCCAGCAGGTGGACGTGAAGGGTCTTCGAGTAGAGTAATCCTTCATATTCTTACAGGAACTACATGGACAATACATGAAACCATTCGACCGCCTGTTTGCCTCAGCCACGTTGAGAAAATAATGCATGCCATTAATGAACTCGGGATGGCACCGGTCACCGTACATCCATTGTCGACTCATCTGCATTTTATATGTATATCAAAAATCATTAAGTACACAACATCATGGATATATGAGTGACCAACTTAATTAATATTCAAGTTCATCACATAAAACTAAGTTATTTTTATAAAAAAGAAGAGGGGCTCACCGAGGTGGTACCGTGCCGGCTAGGGACGACGCTAGCGATCGACGGCGGTGAGGACGGGGATGATACTAATTAAAACCTACAAAACATACCATAATTTCAGCTCAAATTGCATATAAAAAAATAAAATCACTAACTTAGGCATTTCATCGAACACCTTGCTTGCACTACAAAAATAGTACGAGTTAAAACTACCAAAGAACTGAGCTAAATTAGGAACGCCGGAAGGAAGGATGATATTGCTAACCCTTGGATAGATGTATGCCGTTAATCTTGTTAAAATGGTGGAGAAAAATAAAGATTATTGGAGTGTGTGAGAGGTGGAGAAAAATTTAGAGTGTGAGGAAGATGAGAAAAATGAGAGCCAGCAGGGGGCTCGGGACGAGCTGGGCGATTTTGATATGGCTGGGTACCCTTTGGTACCGGTTCGTGTTACGAACCGGTACCAAAGGTCCAGCCCGGGCCCCACCACGCGTCTGAATTTTGGCCGAAGACCTTTCGTACCGGTTCGTGTTAGAACCGGTACGAAAGCCGGTACCAAAGGTCCCTCGCCCACCTGAGCCCTCAAACCGGTACAAATGGCCCCATTGGTACCGGTTCGTAAGGGAACCGGTACCAATGGCTTAGATGGATGTGAGGTTTTCTACTAGTGGATGTACAAGTTGTTCACCGAACGCCTCGGCAGACTAGGCATTTGGTAGCCCTGGGCGGACTCCGGACCTATATCGATGTAGGTATCTCGCTTTGCGGCGAGAGGCATGCGCCCCCCTTCATGCACTGGTGCAGAGTTTCCGCGGCCCCGGATGCTCAGCCTGAGAGCGGCCGAATGAGCCCAAATCAGTTGTCGTGGAGCCGACCGTACCCATGGCCGTCAGGAGGAGAGATGACATCGACTGGATTTTGTACTCATAGGTAGGGCGCCAATGTTTAACACAATAAGCGTCGCCGATACTTGTATCGTGGCCTCATCGCTGGGTGCACACACGTATGTGCATGCTCACACAGGGGCTGCAAGCTAGCTAGCAGCTCTGTACCTGCACGTGCGCTAGCTTAATAGCAGCAGCTAAAAGGAACTCACGAACTGGCTGGCAGCTCGGCCATGACACACGCGACTGCGAAAGTCGACGCAGCCCGTGGCGCGCGCCAGAATGTACATACGCTATCACATTATTTCTCAAGGGCGTATATGCATAGTATACACGTATATAGGGGACCTACGCGTACGTGCATCCGATGATTAATACCCGGTGTAGCTACCCTACAGCGTGCAACGTGGGCACGAAAGCAGAGTAATGAACGATCTGGAGACCGGGGAGGGACGCTCGATAGCGTGGCCGTGAGCGAAGCCACTGGTGAGCTCCGACCCGTCCATGGCCGTGAGCCTCGACGTGGTGAAGACGCCTCGGGCGCTACCGAGATCCTCGAAAAACGGGGCGCGATAAGCCAGCAGTGCATCCTTTGATGGATACGAACAGCCAAAAGTACCTGTGGGCGAGCTCCGTCCCGTCGGTGCCATCTCCCTCTTGTGGATGAGAGATGAAGCAGGGGAGGTGAACAAGCGCTGTATGTTGGCCAGATCCCGCCCATCTTGTGCCACAGGACACGATCGAGTTCCCATCCTTGACGTGCTAGCCGATAGCTGCATAGCTCAATTACCATGCAACGGCCGGACGACGCCCGCGACAGTAAACTGGCCCGTAGCCTCTGGCCATGAAAGATGCCGCCTCGTCGGCAGCGCGTCCATGACCGTGCAGCGGTATCGCCGCTGCCACCTCGCCCGAGCTTGGTATCACCGGCGTCGGCCATTTGGATAGACCAACGCCTCACAAGGAGCCGAGATGGTTACTGATACGTCCAAAACGTATCTACTTTCCCGAACACTTTTGCTATTGTTTTGCCTCTAATTTGTGTATTTTGGATGCAACTAACACGGACTAACGTTTTCAGCAGATTTGCTCTGGTGTCTCGTTTTTGTGCGAAATCCAACTGGGAAAATCCTCGGAATTTATGAGAAGGCCCTATTTTCCCAGAAACCAACGGAGCCAGAAGGACAATTGAGGTGGAGGCCCGAGGGCCCCACACCATAGGCGGCGCGGCCGGGGGGGGCCGCGCGGCCCTGTGGTGTGGCCCCCTCGGCCGCCTCCGACGCCCTCCTTCGGACTACTTATTCGCCTCGACCTAAAACGCACGGAGAAGTCGAAGTCGCCGGAAACCCTCCGAGCCGCCACATCGCGAAACTCCGTCGCGGGAGCCGAAGTCTCCGTTCGGCACTGCCGGACGGGAATTGGAGGAGATCATCACCGCCATCACCGCCAACGCCTCTACATCAACCAGCCATGTTTCCCCCATCCATGTGTGAGTAATTCCCCCGCTGTAGGCTGAAGGGGATGGTAGGGATTGGATGAGATTGGTCATGTAATAGCATAAGATTGTTAGGGCATAGTGCCTAGTGTCCGTAATTGGTACTTTGATGATATTGTTGCAACTTGTTATGCTTAATGCTTGTCACTAGGGCCCGAGTGCCATGATCTCAGATCTGAACATGTTATTGTTTCATCATGATATTCATTGTTTATGGTCTTACCTATAAGTTGTATACACATGTGCTTTCCGGAACCGATGGCCCCGAAGTGACAGAAATTGGGACAACCGGAGGGAATGGTAGCGATGTGAGGATCACATGTGTTCACGGAGTGTTAATGCTTTGCTCCGGTACTCTATTAAAAGGAGTAACTTAATATCCAGTAGTTTCCCTTGAGGCCCGGCTGCCACCGGCTGGTAGGACAAAAAGATGTTGTGCAAGTTTCTCATTGCGAGCACGCACGACTATATATGGAACACATGCCTATTGATTGCTTTGTACTTGGACACCGTTTTATTATTATCTGCAAATGCCCTGCTATGATTGTTACATGAGTTTCTCTCATCCATGCAACGCCGTTATCCGTCCCCGTGCCTACGGTATTTTAATCCTGCTGTTTACTAAAATCACTACTGCTCTCTGTTCTTTCGCTGCTTTTATTTCACTATTTGCTACTGCTATAAACCTGTTACTGATAAACCCTTGCGAGCAAGTCTGTTCCAGTGCAGCTGAATTGACAACTCCGCTGTTAAGGCTTCCAAGTGTTCTTTGTCTCCCCTTGTGTCGAATCAATAAATTGGGTTTACTTCACTCAAGACTGTTGCGATCCCTATACTTGTGGGTCATCAAGACTATTTTCTGGCGCCGTTGGGAGCATAGCTTTATTTGGAAGTTCACTTGGATTAATATTGTTCGCTGCAAATTATCCATCATGGGTAAACCTCGCGATACTAAGATCGCCATATTACCATCCACTACAAGAAAAGGTACAATTCTGAGTACCTCTGCTGCTCTTGATTCACCATCTGTGATTGATAAACTTGTTTCACCACCACATGCTTCGCATGCGGGTACATCTGCTGAATCTGAAAACTCTCACAATATTGATAATGTTTCTGCTGTGCTTGATGATAGTGGTTCATTGGGATCCTTTCTAGATGCTACAATTGCTAGGTCTAGACAAATTGAAAATACTGAAACTCCTAATGCTACTACACCTGTTAATTCACCTGAACTTGAATACTCTAGTGATGATCTTGATGAAGATTATGTGGAACTTGATGATGATTTTATTGAAAAATGCCATGCTACTACTGATGCAAAAAAATTAAAAAGTTGCTTGCAGAACATGCTGTTAGATATAAACTCTCCTGATCCTAAATTTGCCACATCTCCTATAAACATTAAGGATAAAGATTATGATTTTTCTCTTGATCTATCTCATATAGCTATTGTTGAGAAAACACCCTTTTGTGGTACTGAAAAAGAAAGTGCTGTTGAACACATGACTGAGTTATCTACTCTGAGTAGCTTGTTTTCTGATGATGTTAAGAAGCATACTTACTTTGTTGCTAAAATCTTTCCATTCTCATTAAAGGATGACGCTAAAACCTGGTATAATAGTTTGCCACCTAGCTCTATTAAAAGTCCAAATTGCTTGCTGTTTTCTTCCGGAAATACTTTCCTTTAGTGCTCAACATGCTGCTTTGCAGAGAGTTTATAATTTTGATCAGGGAGATGAAGAGAAATTGCCTGAGGCTTGGGCGAGATTTTGCTCTCTTATTAGAGCTCAGCCTGACCATGATTTAGAAAAGCATGATTTACTTGATATATTTTATAGTGGACTAACCATTGAGTCTAGGGCATGGATAGTTGTGCTGGTTGTGTTTTCAGGAAAAGAACTCGGTGCTGAAGAATTATTGGCTAAAATAAGCCGGAATCATGATGATTGGACTACGCCTGAACCAACTCCAATGCCAATATTGAAGAAGAGGGGTATGATTAAATTAAATGATGAAGATATGAGGGAAGCCAAGAAATCTCTCAAGGAGAAAGGTATTAAATCTGAAGATGTGAAGAACCTTCCTCCCATAGAAGATATATGTGAGATAATTCCCCCTTGGTCCATGATTGAGGTAAACTCCCTTCAGCGCTTTACTAGGGAAGATATTCATTGATTACCTCCTGCACAATGAGATGAGTTTGATAATTATATTGTTAAGCAAGAAAATTTTAATATGAGAGTAGAGAATCATTTAATGGAAAATTCTCAAGCTATTAGTGAATTGCATGATATTGTGGGGAGAACTTCCAATGATGTTAAGATGCTTGTTAAACATTTTCAAATGATTCAAACTCAAATTGATCAACTCACTAAAGTGCAAAATGACTTGTTAGGGAGTAATTCTAAAGAAAACATGCTTATGAAGTAACAACTAGAGGTGGTGTCTCTACCCAGGATCCTCTATATCCTGGAAGGGCATCCCAAAAGAATTGAACAAGATTCTCAACGCATTGAACCTAGTGCTCATTCTAAGAAGAAAAAGAAGAAACATAAAAATGTTGTAGAATCCTCTGAACCTGTTAATGATCCTAATAGTATTTCTATTTCTGATGCTGAAACTGAAAGTGGTAATGAACATGATAAAGATAATGATAAGAATGATACCTGATAAAGAAGAGGTTGAAGAAGAACCTGAAAAGCATGCTAAAAATAAATAGTATACTAAAGAAGATTTTATTGCTGAGAAACATGGTAATGAAAGAGAACCTTGGGTGCAAAAGCAAATGCCTTTTCCTGCTAAAAACTAAAATCAAAGGAAGAAGAACACTATAATAAATTTTGCGATTGGATGAAACCTTTATTCTTGCAAATCCCTTTGACTGATGCTATTAAATTGCCTCCTTATTCAAAGTATATGAAAGATATTGTTACTAACAAAAGGAAAATCCCCAATGAGGAAATTTCCACTATGCTTGCTAATTACTCTTTCAATGGCAAAATTCCAAAGAAGTTGGGCGACCCAGGTATACCTACTATTCCTTGTTCTATTAAGAATAATTATGTTAAAACTGCTCTATGTGACTTGGGAGCCGGTGTTAGTGTTATGCCTTTTTCTCTTTATAAGAGACTTTATTTAGATAAGTTGATACCTACTGATATATCTTTGCAAATGGCTGATAAATCTACTGCTTCCTGTTGGTATATGTGAGAATGTTCTGTTCAAGTTACTACTAACTGCTTGATATTAACTGATTTTGTTGTGTTGGAAATGTCTGAAGATGATAATATGTCTATTATTCTTGGGAGACCCTTTCTTAACACCGCTGTTATTGATTGCAACAAAGGAAAGGTTACTTTCAATGTTGATGATAGGGAACATACCGTTTATTTTCCCAAGAAGATTGATAAAGTATGTGGAGTCAATACTATTACTAATGTGAGAAGTATTAAAGTGGGAACTATTGATTGTCCTATATATGAGCCTAAAGAAGAATATCAAACTCTCGTGATTGGGTCCATATCAATACAATTCAAGGTAACATGATTGATTTGAGGTTTATTTCTTCTTATGCTATGTAAAATTTATTTGGTGGCAAGACTTGATCAACCTTGTTAACAAATACCTTTTTATGCATAGAGGAGGTAAACAACATCTTTTCTTCCTCCACTTGCTCTAGTTGCTGTAGCATTTTTAATTTGCAAAGTTCTTTAGTTATTTGAAGATTTCGAAATTTTTCTGGCCAGTAATTATAAACTAAATACCCAGAAATGTGTTTTTCAAAGTTTTCAAAAATTCACAAAAATTATACCGTTGGTCCTATTTTTCGACGAGGCACAGGAGCACGAGGATGACCTGGGGCACGAGGGCGCGCCCACAGGCCGCGCGGCCAAGGAGGTGGCCGCGCCACCATGTGGTGTGGGCCCCCTTTGCCCCACTTTGTCATCTCTTTCTCCCAGCACCTTCTCTCTCGAAAAAACTCGTACCAAGTTCCTCTCTCTCGCGTTTTTGCTCCAGAGCTCCAGATTTCTCGATCTCTTTGCTCAGCTCAGATTTCTGTCTGAAATTTGGCACATTTGCTCTTCGGTATGTGACTCCTCCACCCACCTAGTAGAATTTCGTTTGGTTGAGTATATCTTGAATATTTTGCTGCTGTAGGTAACATGTTTAGTGAGCTTGCATGCTTGTTCTAAGTGGTAGAAACTAGTTTTGATGCATGATTAGTATTCTAGCAAGTTCCTATGGTAGTTTCCCTCATTTATATGTCACCAAATCAAGTTTTATATTGTTTGTTGAAAAATTTCAGAAAATGGAAGGGAGCATGCACCAACTTAACCAACAAGAATTAGAAGTCCAACAGGTCATGAGAGTTCACCGGGAAGAAGGAGTATACCCCGCTTATTATCCGTGTGTGGATTTCATGAGAAGTGCAGGGATCTTGCAGACGTTCAAAGTTTAATCTCTCGTGCAGGACTGGATGATTTTGTTGATGGGGAACCATGCCAATATGTAAAACTGACTATGTCAGTAGTGCAGGATTTTAAATTCAATCGGTCACAATCTAATCCCATGGTTCAATACAAAATTTATAATAAAACTGTCAACTTGCCATTCAGCGATTTTTGTGCAGCAATCAGAGTGCCGCAATGGGGATCATGCGAGAAGACAAGGGGATCGCCGCAAGAACTCGTGGACCTCTTCAAGATGATTTGTCATGGAAGAAGTTTCTCAGAGGATGATGGTAAGATTAGTAGCATTCACTCCCCAGCTATTCGTTACTTTGCTTATTTCATTACCAAGTGCGTTCTAGCGAGAAAGAATGGAGGTAAGGTAACTATCCCGGATCTAGCCTTTCTAGCTGCTGCATTACAAGGAATAGGACTTATAACTTGGGAGCTTTGATAGCCAACAGACTTGCCACTAACCGTGAGAGGGAGGAATTTGTGGAGGTCTCATCGCCTCTCGCTTATTAGCTATGCATAATGTAGAACCTCACCATCTTGATATTCGGCTCCCCATAGAGAAACTTGACATAGCTTCCATGATTAAGCATGAATTTCTTTCTGATTCGTCTAATTTAGGAAACCTGTCTTACAGAATAACATTTTACAAGAAATCTTGGACAAGGACTAAGAAAGTTGAAAAATTAGTAGAATTGCCTGCACCTTCTCTGTTTAACCTTGATTCCAGGGAGGATTGGTCAGTCACGGAAAGTGCAGTTAATGCATACATAGAGGGAGGAAGCCGTCGTGCAAGAGGAAACACGGAGGAGGTCGAGGAACACCTCGATTCGACATCCGATGCAGCAAGCTCTTCACATCAACACATTGGGCATGAGGATCCTCCACGCTTTTCTTCTGCATCGGTACCTTATTATGACTACTCCATGTACGATTCATCGGCATGGAACCCAGACCCTCGATGGGGTTGAACTCCACTTAGGCCAAAAGCCTAAGCTTGGGGGGAGGTATACCGGCATCACTCATTCTTTGCATATTATGGTTGCTGGATACTTGTACATACTTGTTTTGTTCGTTTGAGTGGTTTTCTAATGAGAGGAAGATGATATTTGGGGAAGTGCTGCCTGAAAACAGATTCTGGACTGTTACTAGAAAAATTCGTATGCACAGCCAGAGCGTTATTTTGAGCTGCCAATTTTTGTGCAGGTTCCCCAGGTTGTTATCTAACTTTCATTAGTTGAACACTTTTCGATCTGAGCAACGTAAGATTTTTGTAAAAATCGATTTCTGTACTGCTGTCAGGTTTTGGCAGATTTCTGTCATCTCGTTCTTATGTGTTTCTTTTAGTTTGCTATTTCTTGTTTTCGCTTTGTTTCCTTTCCAAAACACAAAAAGACCAAAAATATTTCTGTTGTTTCTCTTCACCATTTGTTTGCTTTTGTTTCTTGCATTTGTTTCACTTTATTTGCTATTGCTAGTTTGCTATAAGAAAACCCAAAAAGATTTTGCTTTGTTTGTTTGTTTCCTCTTGTTCTTGTTTCTAATTCGAAAACACCAAAAATATTTGCTGTTCTTCTTTGGTTTGTAAAGTTCTTTATGAGTTCAATGGTCTTCGGTGGCTGGAGCGTGGTTTTCATTTCATATTATCCAAGCTACACAAGTGAAAAGGCAATAATGACGATCTACGACAATCTGATTGTGGTGAGAGGCTGGTATGAACTCTATTTGTTTTCATTTTTGTACATATACTCATCCATGTGAGCATGCTTAGTTGGTTCATGTGAGGTATATGTTATTTAAGAAAGTCTAGTAGTTTATGATCTCTCATGTTTAGCTCCAATCTATTAATATGAGTAACATGTCATGGATGTTTGCTTGCATTGTTTTATTCATAAGTAAGTATGGCATTGTGGTATCCTCCTCTGAATAATTCATTCATATCGACTTAGCACATGCTCACGCATGCATATGACTGAACAAAAAGTCAATTAAGCCTCGATGATCTATATTGCTTCAGAGTTCTTGTATCACTTTTATGCCTCCGTTAATTTATTTTGCCGCAAGCATGATTATGACATTCTGCTCTCTTGATTTGTCGCTCCCTAGTCTATTGCTAGCCTTCACTTGTACTGAGCGAACGCTGCTCGTGCTTCCAACCACATGAAAACCAAGTTGTTCCAAAAGTGTCCACCATAAATACCTATGCATGGCATTTCAAACCATTCCAAGTAAATTCTCATGCGCTACCTTTAAAACCTTCAAAATGCTTCTCAATTTGTGTTTATGTTTCATAGCTCATGAGGAAGTATGTGGTGTTTAGCTTTCAACCTTGCCATTTACTTTTGACGGACTCTCATATGGACTAGTGGCACATCCGCTTATCCAATAATTTTGCAAAAAGAGCTGGCAATGGGATTCCCAGTCCCGAATTAATTAACTTAATAGACACTCCTCCATGGTTTGTGATTGTTGGACGGCACCCGAAGGATTCGGTTAGCCATGGCTTGTGTAAGCAAAGGTTGGGGGAGTGTCATCATCATAATAAAAATAAAATAAAAGGCACTCCTTCATGGTATGAGATTGTTGGCAGGCACCCGAGGATTCGGTTAGCCATGGTTTGTGAAAGAAAGGTTGGAAGGAGTGCCAAATAAATATGCAATAATTCATGGGAGCCGCTCTTGAAAGTCTGGTTGGCGAGGTAGTTAGTGTACCCATTACCATTCGTTGACAACAACAAACACCTCTCAAAATAATTTTACTCCTGTCCTTATAAAAATAAAAAGCTCTAGCGCATGTTAATCCCTGCTTCCCTCTGCGAAGGGTCAATCTTTTACTTTTATGTTGAGTCTCCATTATTTCTTTGAGCACTATCTTGAGAGCACAACTGTCATTCTTAGTGTAATATGCTTGTCTCAAAATACGATTGATTGTGGTATAACTTTGATGCATTTATCTTTTGACAATCACTACTTCTAGTCTTTCTATGAACTCCAGAGGTGCCCGGGCATTTATGTTTTGCCAATCAAATACAGGCAAGCGAGATACCACTTTATCTTACTCTCTTATGAACATTGCAATCCTGCTTATATACATGATTCATGATGCTTATTATTAATTGTTGGTACCTCTCCATGTTTGGCATAGCTGTTAGATGATCTTATTTGCATGTATTTCATTATGAACTGTTTAAGTATTAGCCATAGCATGAGAATATATACATCATATGAGCAAATGTGTTCGTGAAAGTTCTTTTATCGCTCAGTTGTTAACTGAATTGCTTGAGGACAAGCAATAAGCTAAGCTTGGGGGAGTTGATACGTCCAAAACGTATCTACTTTCCCGAACACTTTTGCTATTGTTTTGCCTCTAATTTGTGTATTTTGGATGCAACTAACACGGACTAACGCTGTTTTCAGCAGAACTGCTCTGGTGTCTCGTTTTTGTGCAAAATCCAACTTTCGGAAAATCCTCGGAATTTATGCGAAGGCCCTATTTTCCCGGAAACCAACGGAGCAGAAGGACAATTGAGGGGAGGCCAGGGCCCCACACCATAGGGCGGCACGGCCCGGGGGGCCGCGCGGCCCGTGTGTGGCCCCCTCGGCCGGTCTCCGACGCCCTCCTTCGGACTACTTATTCGCCTCGACCTAAAAACGAGAGAAGTCGAAGTCGCGAAACCCTCCAGAACACCACCACATCGCGAAACTCCGTCGCGGGAGCCAGAAGTCTCCGTTCGGCACTCCGGACGACGAATTGGATGAGATCATCACCGCCATCACCGCCAACGCCTCTACATCAACCAGCCATGTTTCCCCCATCCATGTGTGAGTAATTCCCCCGCTGTAGGCTGAAGGGGATGGTAGGGATTGGATGAGATTGGTCATGTAATAGCATAAGATTGTTAGGGCATAGTGCCTAGTGTCCGTAATTGGTACTTTGATGATATTGTTGCAACTTGTTATGCTTAATGCTTGTCACTAGGGCCCGAGTGCCATGATCTCAGATCTGAACATGTTATTGTTTCATCATGATATTCATTGTTTATGGTCTTACCTATAAGTTGTATACACATGTCGCTGTCCGGAACCGATGGCCCCGACGTGACAGAAATCGGGACAACCGGAGGGAATGGTAGCGATGTGAGGATCACATGTGTTCACGGAGTGTTAATGCTTTGCTCCGGTACTCTATTAAAAGGAGTACCTTAATATCAGTAGTTTCCCTTGAGGCCCGGCTGCCACCGGCTGGTAGGACAAAAGATGTTGTGCAAGTTTCTCATTGCGAGCACGCACGACTATATATGGAACACATGCCTATTGATTGCTTTGTACTTGGACACCGTTTTATTATTATCTGCAAATGCCCTGCTATGATTGTTACATGAGTTTCTCTCATCCATGCAACGCCCGTTATCCGTCCCCGTGCCTACAGTATTTTAATCCTGCTGTTTACTAAAATCACTACTGCTGTCTCGTTTCTTTCTGCTGTTATTTCACTACTACGTTATAAACCTCGATAAACCCTTGCGAGCAAGTCTTTTCCAGTGCAGCTGAATTGACAACTCCGCTGTTAAGGCTTCCAAGTGTTCTTTGTCTCCCCTTGTGTCGAATCAATAAATTGGGTTTTACTTCCCTCGAAGACTGTTGCGATCCCCTATACTTGTGGGTCATCAGTTACACATTTGCGTGTGAGTCCAGGGCCTTGAGACCCTCGTACATGCAAGCTGGCTAGTAGCCTGCTTGCAGATACACATGAGTGGGTGGTCAGCTCGACACGCTGAGCCGTGACTACACGGACGACCTGCCATCCTTCATCATGATGAAGGCGTACGAGGGCAACGGGCGGACCAACAAGGGTGGCTTGTCGTCCTCCGTTATGATGATGGCGAGGGCGACAACGCATGCCCGATGGTCTGGCTGGCCATGGTGTGGTCGGCCCTATTTAAGTGACGCTAGCGAGCTTATCTAGCCTGCCAACAGTGGTGCTAGGCTTAGCTCTGCACTCGTGTTGGCGAGCTCCGGCTCGATGGAGCGAGATACGACCAATCGCACGGTGGTGTAGGATAGGCGAGGGTAGTCGTGGGCTCACATCGACCGAGCTCCAACCTGTCGACGGTGCAACTATAGTTGGCTTAGAGCCTCGCATTACCAAGCTCCGAAACACATGAACGATACCTCATATTGCAGCTCTGGATGACCAGCCTGCCTCCAGGTGGTGGCTCCTTCAGCTAAAGAAGTGATGAGGCGGACAAGGGACCGTGCCTAAGCACGCTCCTTCCCGCCGTCGACCACGCCATGGCCGCCGAGGCTGTACCATATGCCCCAAGCGTCTTGGGACACATGGTCGTAGGAAGCGCATGGTAAATGTCGAAGAAGCTTGCCTTCACCCATGCCCATGTTCAGGACATACCCGAAGAATATTGAGCTTCCATTAAAGGTTGATGAAGCTCAAATTGGTGTATAGATGACACCTCCTTGATTTAGGAGATGCCCCATACTACCGTCTTGTGTATTGGAGAGGAGCTTGGAGATGAAACCGACAACCATTGTTGCGCAGCAAAGATGAGAGGAGAACCAGGTCCCACCGGGCGTGCCAATTTGTTTGACACATGTAACAAAAAACGCGGGCGTGCCAGTGTACCTAAATACACAAATAAAAAAAGAAAGGGAAATATGCATTTTATTAATCTTGTCACGAGAAACAAAATTACAATATCCCATAGGATGCGCTCCGTGGCCTGCTGGCGCGGCCAACATGACATGGCGATTGCGGTGTTCTGGTTCACGAGGCCTCGGAAAGCTCCCGCTTAATTACGTCTGCAGGTCAAGCCCACAAACCACCTCCGATTAAGCTGCTGCAATGGTCGTCGTCTTCAAGTCTCATCTTCTCCAAGAAGATGGTGGTGGTGAAGTGGGAGAAGGGCGGAATGGTGGAGCAGTCCATCCGTCGCTTCGGCGATGCATAGCCATATGCCTCCGGCTTGTCAATGTCCGATGATGAAGATGTGGGCGACCTTCGCCTCGTCGGTGCCAGGTCTGGTTGTGTCCGCCTTGTCGGTGCCGTACTTGATGACTTGACTTTGCCTCGTCGGCAAAGCAAGTGGTAGTTTGCTTCATCGGAAGAAGACAATTCGGTGGAGTATTACTACGCCTCGTCGGCGCATGGACGATATCGAGGGTGGGTGTTGGTGTAGGTGTCGAAGAAGACTGGGTGATGCCACCATGCTAGCGGTGACATCGCTTGTAGATGATGACGCAAAAGAGCTTGGCCGATATAGACGTTGCAGGTGTCCGCCGCTTCACCGCGGTTCGATGCTACGCGTAAGCATCGATGTAGGCGGCGCCCCGCCTCGAGGAGTTGGCCTAGGCGGCGTCCCACCTCGAGGGGACTCCGTGAAGATGTCGATGTAGATGGAGCCTCTCGCCTCAAGGGGACTCCATGTAGATGTCGATATAGACGGTGTCTCGTCTCGAGGGGACATCGTGTAGGTGTCGATGTAGACGGAAAGAAATAGGGAGAAGAGAGAGGGCCCAATGCGGAAGTAGACGGAGACACACATTGCTTCAAAGTTGTGTGTACCCGGTGGTCGACGAGTGTGCCGCCGGAGGCAGCGGCAGCCTCGACATGGCATGCGTCGAAGAGGCTGGGCGTGCAGCGTCACGACCAAAGGACTCCGACACGCACCACAACTCCAGCGTAGCTTGCGACGTGAAGCAGCGAAGAGCTCAGCCGAGTTCATTGTGCATGAACCTTTTGACAATATGTATGCACATGTATCCATGCAAAGAGCTTTGGCTCTATTTATACGGTGCAGATGCACACGCACGTGCTCATGGCATGCGCGCGGACTGGCGGTAACACCAGCTCGCGGTGCTCATGCGCCCATCGACGTACACTCGGCGCGCTGCTCGGCCAGCGATCGGAAGTTCGGATCCTTAGCGCACCCTGAGCAGCTATGATGCCACCTTGTCATCATCGCCGAGAAGGCGACGACAGCGGCCACCTATAGCGCGACGGCGGCCGCGCACAGGCGATGTAGGCAGCGACGTTGGCCACACACCGACCAAGACGGCGGCAAAACACACCCGCGCCCAGCATGATGGCAACGTCGGCGGTCGCGTCCTGCTTGATGGTGACGGTGATAATGGCGACAGTGCACAGCTCAAACGATGTGCACACGCTTAGACGGGAGTACGGACATGGCTAGCTAGCTAGCTGCGCATGTATAGCTCAGGAGGAAAAATATGCATGGGCATTGCCCTGCATGGAGTTTGAGCCAGCTAATAGCTAGCTCATCAAAGGCGCGTGGGTGCGTAGCTTGAAGATGGATCGACCAGGTGCTGTTAGGGACGAGTGGCACAGCGGCGATCTGACGACTGCCCTGGACGTTTGCACCCGAGCTGGAGGACGATGAGCCGGCAGGGCGCCGCCCATGACGCGATAGCAGGGCAGTATCCGGCTGACTCCGTAGAACATGACCGATCGTCCGTCCTTCATGACAGCCCGGCTGCGAGCCGTGAGACTCAGACGTCGATGAAGGTGAGGATGACAACCACTATTGCGGCCGTGGTACGGACGGTCGCGGTTGCGCTTGGAGTGATCCGTCAATGGCGCCTCCGCCAACGGAGTGCATTGTTCCCGGTGGCGAGCGCTCCGGGATCCACATCGTCGCCTCCGGCGACGACATAGCACGCACCGGGCTCGGCACCACCTCGGCTGCATGGCCAAGGCAGTGTCGAGGTAGAGGAGGGTGGACGTAGATCGGCGACAGCCGACCCGCCGTCGGCGCCTCTGTCGACGCCGTGGATAGTTCGCCGAACCCCGTGCCTCCCTTGCTGCCGGAGACACGCCTCGCGAGATCACTTGGAGCCACGGCGATCACCCCACAACGTCAGCCGCGCCTCGGCTGACAGTGTAATCGATACCACCATGCTAGATGCAAAGAAGAAAAAGATATGAACATTAGTGTCGCTTCCTCATCATCGGCGAAGACGATCGGCATGATCTTGTTGATCCCGGCGAGCTTGTTAGCCTGATGGCGTCCACCAAGTCGCCCTCTCCTCTCGGCCACCTGCACGAGAGGAAGGCGAAGTTCGGTATGGGGAAGCGGCATGTAGGCCACCGCCGATACGACAGCGGGTGCTGCTCCCGTTGGTTATCGTTGTCACGCTACCGACTCGCACCAACGGACATGGGTAAGCCGCAGCCTCCTTGCTGCACAGCATGCTGCCACCAGGGGCGCACCCTCCTTATGGAACCTGCTGAATAAGATAAAGAGAGTATGCACTGATAAAAGGCGTACGTGTTATGCTGAACGTCAACCCTTCAGAGTGCACATCGTCGTCGGCGCCGGTCATCCTGGTTCGCCGACACTGCCCCGAGTGCATGCTCTCCGCCGATAGACAGAGCCCCCGCAGCAGGATACGTGCTGCTGGGTGATCGTCTAGTGCTCCCGGACAGGGAGGTCGCAGCATGGAAGCGATGTCAGCCGGCGCGGCTCCACCTGAGACCGCCGCCAGCCACGAAGCCCGCGAGGTTCTCTTCGCCCCCTCTTTATGACTGTCTGGCACCTGCTGTATATATAGGCAGCGCCAGGCCAGGTCGGTTACTAGAGTTTGCCTGCCGCAAGTCACGCGCCTCAGTAGAATATTCGGCTCAGATACGATCGATCCAAACTATCAGACTTGGACGATACGTAGCTCAATCGATCCTTCACGTGTACGTCGGGCGTACACCAACCATCGATTTACCAGGCTTTGAAACTTAAAAGCCCATGAGCTACTCCGTACGAATAAGTCCCTTGAACAAAAAGAACAAGCCCGTACAATTAAAATATACAGGGTAGCTTAAATAAATCTAACTGGGCTAATTAAGTCCTTAACACATGTTACGCATCCAAGTATACTTGAACTAGCCGTACATGTATAGTGCAACGATGGATGCATGTACTTTTGTGAATGTGGGTTTGCCTCGCTTCTGCAAGGACAGTATTTTACACCTAAATATACTTTACATGTACTTTGAATATATTTGCACAAAATATCGTCGAACACCATAGAAAGCAAGGTTGAAAAACTTTTGAAACACAATTGGATTCATATAAGAAGAAGCATACTATTTGGCGTGGAATCTGATTTTCCTGGAGTTATTAGTTTCCATAAATTCCCGAATTCGTTTCCAAATAATCTGGAGAAGTTAATTAGAATTAGATAGAACGTGATTAACGGAATTTCTTTCAAGCTAACTAACAGCCTATGTTTTTTTTATGTAACCATATATTTCATTAGACAATATGTTTACAGAGATTACACATATGATCACCACACAATACAAATATTTGCGTCAAACAACTTTGCACAAGAAACCTCACAAGAAGTAAAACTACAAGTTCACCCTTGGAGAAACATGTGCCTTGCCGAAACATCATCCATCTTTCTCCACTGTCACCATCGTAGCGCCGGGAAAAGAGGCGAACAACTGCCACACCGAGATCTGGGGGAGCACCATCACATTCAATGATGCTTTTTGAGCCGATGAACCGGGTCGTCGCAGAGGACGAGCCCGAGACTTTGTGGCACGTCGGCCGGGGATCTTCCCCGTGGTCACCAGATCTCAGCGCTGCCATCTTCCACAGACTGAGTCGAAGAAGACGAACGCCGCCGCCTGCCGTCATCCACACACCCAACTGCAAGACGTCACACATAACTGCAGCAGCCGATGCAACCGTCACCCGCGAGAGTGCCGAATGCCAACCACCAGACACGAGTCTCACAAGATCCGAAGACCGGCGAGAAGACCAGGCCACCTGCCCCCCGATGCCACCGATTGAAGCAACGCCGGGATACAGTGGAGACAAAACAGATCGCACGGTTTAATACTAGCGGTTCCCGGAAAGAGCATTATAATCCATCGAATCAGCGCGACCTGCTGCTCCAAGTCCTCGTTCGCCTCCGCTGCGCCCGCGCCCGTGATGCTGCCCTCATCACGAGCTCCCACACGCCTCTGTCGTCATCGCCGATTGGGTTTGTCCTCACAGAGATCCTCCTAGTTTCCCAATCCGTCTGTCTCAAGGTAGATGGCCATGGCCATGTCCGCCGCCGCCACCTTCCCCAACTGGGTGATGCTGGACCGCTTCGTCTTCCGCAGGGACGACGACGAGACTTTCCCAGACGACAGCAAAGCGCCCATCAGGGCGTCCGGCACCACCTCGTGGAACGCCCCCTTCGGCTTATCTTTCTGCCTTGCCGATACCCCGTCCATCTCCCGCATCTACGCGCATCTGCCTGGATTTCCTCCTCCCACGTCGACCCACCACCATCTCGTCCTGCGGTGCGTCGGTACCATGAAACTCGGTGTCGGAGTAGTGCAGGACTTCTTCATCTACTCTGCAACCAACCCTACATCGCTCAAAGCGCTCCCCCCGTGCACCGAGCCGAACATGGACCGTTCCCGCCGTGATGGCCGCATGCCTCGCCGTCCTCCCCCTGCCCAGAAAGAGGAGTCCAACAACTGGCGTCTGCTGAACACCGCATCCATGGGCGTCTTGTGCCGAGGCGATGAAGAGTTTGTGGTGGCAGAGCTAACGCTTTTCAAGCCCACCCGATGTAAGGCCTATGCTGACATCTGTTTGTTGCGCTCCAGCACAGCCGGACCTGCCGGCAAATGGAACTCCATGCGCGTATCAATCCTCAGCAGCAACAACCCTGATGATGTCTGGCAACTCTGCTGCTGGGAAACAAACACCGTCATCCCCTTTGGCAACCGCCTATGTTGGATCGACTACTTTTTTGATAAAGGGAATATATTAATATCAAAAGGATACCAATTACACCCAGCCTCTGCAACAACGCACCACCCTAATGGCACTACGGATGCACACAGCCAAAAAAGAAAAAGAAACTAAGAAACAAAAGTCCCTACGTTATCTCGGGCCTAACAACAGCAATACATCCACCACCAAGACAACACCTGAAATACGACTCTCCAAAACGACGCCTCCAAGAAGGGAACAGTGCTCTAACCATCGTCGCCCGATCAAAGATCTTAGGTTTTCACCCTGAAGATAGTCCCCGCTCTCAAAACAATGCGTCCAATAAGGTCATTACCAGGCACAACCAGTTAAGGCCAGACCTTGGGTTTTCACGAAAGGTAGGACTCGAACTTCACTGTGTTGTCGCCCCCACTTTCATCCGCTGCTGTGAAGCCCGGACCAAACAAGTCCCTCAACAACGCGGAGACTTGAACCTCCCTTAGCTAGTCCTCCCCTCCGGCCTTCATGAACTTCTCTTCTTCCGACTTTCATCATGGATCCATAGTCACTTGATGTCAACACAGAAAAAGAGCTTCGCGCTCCCTCCAGAACCAATCGGTCGGAATAAAAACATGGATGCGCACGACCGAATACCCCCAATCCAGCAAACTCCAGGCAAAAAGCACTGTTACATTCGCCGGCGGAGCCTTCCGGAACTCAACACTCCAGCTAGATCACGAGTCCAGGCCTCCGGTAGGTCTTCCTCTTCACGCAAGAGAGACCCTAGGACCACCGCCTTTATTCAGGTCGGACCCCACGTCGGCGACCATCCCGGGCTGGCCACTCCAACCCTCCACCAGCGACTCCGTCGCCGGCTTCCATGCATCTCCATCTCGCCGCCGGAACGCGGTGATAGATCGATAGATCCACCACCACCAACCGCAGGCCGACCCTCTCCGGCGAAGAAGCTGGCCACCTCCACCGTCGTACACAAGGCTGCTGCCCTGGGCGACCTCGTGTCGCGGGTGAAGCCCGAGATCGCCTCCACTCACCGGCGAGGCGGGGGATGGCGCAGGCCATGGGCCTGGCCGCCGCCCACCACCAACCCTGCCGGAGTGCTGCGGAGAGCCGACGGGAGGAGGGAGACCGCAGCGCTGGCCGCCGCCGCCCATCCCACGCGCCGGCCGATCCACCAGGGGAGAGCCGACGGGAGAAGGGGGCGCAGTGCAGGCCGCCGCCGCCCATCCCATCCGCACGTCCGCCATGCGTCGAGGAGGGGAGATCCGGTCGCCGTCCACCATGCGTCGACGAGGAAGGGCCCCTGCCGCCGCCACGCCCCGTGGGTCTTTGCCCCGGCAGCGCTACCGGCGGCGGCGGCGGCGGCGGCTGCGGTTAGGACTTGGGAGGCTGGGGTGCGGGAGTCCTCGTCCCGTGAGTCTGTCCCGTCAAAAATGGCCTCCGGATCGACTACTGCAGAGACATCCTCATGTGCGACATGTTTGGAAAGCCCACCCCTACCGTTTCTTTCGTGCGGTTCCCTCTGAAAGAGTTCCCTTCTTCCAGAATCCGCAACATCGCAGGCAGCTGGTACTACCGTGGTGCGTCCGCCATCGACGCGGGCCGTGCGCTCAATTTTGTCAATCTGACCCGCGATGATGGCATTGGCTATGGGCCGCTCAAGCCTAGCTCTAGCTTCACCATCACCTGCCACACCCTCACCTCAAGCACCATGCTTTGGAAAGAGGACTACATGGTCACCTTCGCCCGGCTCTGGTCTACCAACACCCCTGATGTCCTCCCACGTGAGATTCTCATGCTCCCTCAAGTGGACATCGAGAGGCCACATGTAGTGCACTTTCTTATGAGCGAGTTCGTGTACGTGATGCAGAAGATGCATGTTGTTTCCATTGACATGAAGAAGATGACCGTGGTGTCAAGCTTTCAGTATACTAATGGGGAGGAGGCCCTTGGAACTGAGGACGCTGACTTCGTACGTAATAAGTCAAGCTCTCCCATGCCCTTCCTCCCCTGTGAGTTCTCCAAGTTCCTCGACATCGCAAAGGTGATAATTCTTTGCTAGTAGATTTTTGCCCGTTACATATTTGTTGTTGCATAAGTATATGCAAGATGTTTATCACTTTATTCTTGTTGCCGTTTCAATAATCTAGCCTGCATGCTACTATTTTTTTTCAAGTTTAAGTGAAAGATAAGCATCAGACTTATGAATGAATGATATATCTAGTTGTTAATACCTTCTTTTACACGCTGGAAATTATAAGCAAATGCAAGCGAACTATAATACTTATTATTATCTTCTGTCTAATTTTGGTAATTCTTTCCTTAGGAACTATGTATAGCACACCTTTTTACAAAGTTCCTTTGCATGCTAACCTTCTTATTGCTAACGGAAGCAAGTTTGAATTGAAATCATCCATTTAGACCATTTTTGTCACAGTGTATTTATTTATTGCAGGAAGAGGAAGTAGAATGTTTTATTGCAGGAGGAAGTTGAATGGAGTCACATCTCACGTCTGCAAACCTCAGCGTAGGAAGTATATGGAATGGAATGAGTCACATCCGCAAACTTCATCCTACGGGCTCCTTTGATTCAAAGGAATATGAAGAGTGTAGAAATAAGAAAGATGTAGGATTGAAATGTCATGCCAAGTTGAATCCTACAGGAATATGGTGTGTCTTTGATTGTGCCAAAGAATTTTTTCCAAGAGATATGAGCTAATGTTTTTTCCTATAGGATTTGCACGTACTACAAGATTTTTATAGGAATAGTTCCTATAGAATGTGTTCCTATTGTAGAAGGATAGAGAGGGAGGAGAGATTGCGGAATATGATGGATATTGTATTGCACCTCATGGGCGAGTATATATAGAGTACAAGACTTGGAAGCTAAGAAACCTCCTAGGGAGAATATGGAAACAATCCTAATACAATCCCGTGTAATCTATAACTACCAAATATACTCTAACACTCCCCCGCAGTCGTAGCGGTAGCGACATGAACAACAGTAGCGTCGCGGACGGTCAGGAGAGAAGCCGAAGGTAGGAACCAACGGGCTGACACTCCCCGCGCAGTCATAGCGGGAGCATCGTGGATGGAGTTGCGTCGCGGATGCTTGGACTGTAGAGGAAGCTGGTGAGGTGCAGGCGAGGTGGTAGCCCTTGTGCCGATGTCGAGGAGCCGAGAGCGTTGGGCGGTGCAACCTTGGTCGGGGTAGCCGCGCGAGGGATGCCGTGGTCGATGTCGTGGTCGGGTGCCGGTGTCGAGGTAGCCGCACATGAAGCCGCAAGCGCATAGTGCGCGAGGAGAGTGACGGAGACGCGTCGAGGCAGTCGTGGAGATGGTCGATGCCGAAGTCGATGCAGTCCGAGCCGTCGAGGAGGAGGTGCTAGTTTTGCCAGAACTAGGCGCACGTCGGGGACGAAGGCATACTCCGTTTTGCCAGTACGCAAAGACGAAGTCGGCGCGCGGTCGGCGAGTCGTGGAGGCGATGCCGAAGAAGACGTTGTCGGCCGATGAAGACGAGACGTCCGACGCGAGTTTGCCAGACTCGGGAACGTCTCGGGGACGAAGGCACTTCCGGTGTTGCCAGTACCGGGCATGCGAGGGTAGGGAACATTACAAAGTGCGCGCCATGTCGGAGTAGACTAGTAGAGGAGGTCTCGACGACGGGTGTCGGAGAAGAGGAGCAGGTGGTGTAGTCGGGGAAGAGGCGAGTCGGGTGGTGGAGTAGAGTAGCAGGTGGGTCGGGGAAGAGGCGAGCGCTGGCGGCGCGGAGTGAAGAAGCGAGGGCGGCTAGCCAGATCAGGGGTGGTGCACGCCTAGAGGCGTTGCGGTGGTCGGCGAGCGCAGAAGCGGTTGGCGAGCCCAGCGGCGACCTGGGGTGGCGGCGGTAGTGCGGCGAGAAGAGCGGCGTGACGAAGACCATGCGCGGATGGAGGCGCCCGCGCCGAAGGGCTGTGGTGGCCTCGGACATCGGCGGGTGACGGCGGCGACCGCGTGCGGCGACGCCACGGCCTGAGGGCCGGCGTAGCTGCAGGCGCGAGTCGGTGCAGCAGCGGGCGCCACCAGCGACGTACGCGTCTTGGAAGGCGCGGCGGACGCCGGTAGCATGGACCAAAGGCGGCGGCGTTGGCCCGAAGCGGCGCGCGGTAGCCCGTAGCTCGATCGGTGGTAGGCGCGTGCTCGGGGACGTGCTTGGCGGAGACGTGCGCGCGGTCGGTTGATCAGACCGACGGCGGCGCTGTACGCGCCATGGCGTGGACGACGTGCCGCTGATTGGAGTCGTTGGCGACGTTGTCGGTGATGTCCCGGGCGATGACGGCGAAGACGGACCAGTGATGGAGACCGCGCGGGCGAGACAGCCTGCTGCGTCGCACGTAGGCGTCCCGTGTGTGCGGCGGCCGCGCCGGTTGATGAAGATGGCCGGTGCGTCGATGCCGAGGTTGAGAGAGGCGCGTGATGACGACGGGTGGGCGACTCAATCCGATCTATGATTGGCAAAACCAAAAGAAAACGCCGGTCGAGCGACCGGCGGAGTTCCAACCTCTACGGAAAAAAGGACTCGAGGGCAGCGGATCAACAGATCGGCGAACGAACCCTCATACGGGTTGCGCGGCCCCGGAGTAGGCCATGGAGATTGACCTCCCGGGCGGCGCGGCGGAAGCTTGTGCGGCGGTCAAGGAGGTGCGCTCGATACCATGTAGAAGGATAGAGAGGGAGGAGAGATTGCGGAATATGATGGATATTGTATTGCACCTCATGGGCGAGTATATATAGAGTACAAGACTTGGAAGCTAAGAAACCTCCTAGGGAGAATATGGAAACAATCCTAATACAATCCCGTGTAATCTATAACTACCAAATATACTCTAACACCTATGAATCAAATGATTTGTATAGAAAATTTTCCTATAAAATCCAAATCCTACACAATTCCTGTTTCAATCCTATGAATCAAAGGAGCCCTACATGTGTTCACATGTCCTGCCTGTCCCACCATTTTGCTTTCATCTAAATACCCGATGACTCCACAAGAAAGGCTTCTGACATGTTGGTCAACAAAATTGAAGGAGCTATTTCATGTTGTCAGATAGGAACAGTCTTGTGGGTCTATTTGTATGAACGGTTAATTAAGTTGATATATCTCATGGTTCTGTTTGTTTGCTATATGAACGGTTAAGTTATAGTATAAGTTTGTGGTGTGTTCTATTTTCTCGTCAAAGAAAGTTTGTGGTGTTTGAGCTTTGATGAAGTACAATCTTTAAATTGTGTCATTATGTGGATGTGGCTTGGTCCTTGAACGTGTCTGTGTTAATACCAAAAGTTCACTGGAATATGTTGCAAACATTTAATCTCCAAGTAACAATATGTAAATCAAAAGTTCACTGGAATATGTTGCAAACATTTTGAAGGATTAAAGATTAAAATTGACATCACATACCCGGATATTGAAAACTGAACTCGAGGTACATATCCTGCCATCAGGCGGCGGCGAGCGCCATCGGTGAGGGTGCGTCGAGCTGTGCACCGATCCATGCACAGGTGGACCCGCTGGTCCACGGGCCGGTGCACCGTTCGGGTGACCGGGTCGTGCCCGTCCAACGGCCGGTCGCGGGCGCGGCCTGCGTCACGGTGGGGCCCTCTGCGGGCCGGGCTTTGGACGCTTCCCGTTCAAATCTGGCGGCGGAAGGTGGGGGCGGACCACGAAGCTTCCGCGTGGGTGCATATGAGATTCCCTTTCCCGCGCTGGGGGGTGAATCGGCGCCGGAGGAGCCCCCTTCCCTCCAAATCGCCACGCTGGAGGACGTGGCGGGCCCGTTTGTGCCCAGGCCGCTGTTGGGCCTGGACGCCTTCGCCAGCCCACCATCTTCCAAGGCTTTTCACAGTGCTGGGCCAGACAGCGCTGTGGGATCTGGTGGACGTGATGGTGCTGGGCTGGGAGCGCTTGCAGTGCATGGCCAGGAGCTCATTCTCTCGACTCCTTCTTCGCCGTTTGGCGCCAGGATGGAGGAAGAGAGCGATGATGAGGCGTTGGACGGTGAGATTGTGGCAGATCCGCCCCCTCCTCGGGATGGCGTTGACACTGGCGCTGCGGCACCCTCTAGTGCCGCCCCTCCGTCGGTTTGCCGTTTCGCCACACCTCCGCTGGTGTTCCAGAGGGCGCGACAAACACCGGTCCTCAGGGCGCCGGTTCCTTTGGCGCGACCAAGGACGCTGGGGGAGTTCCTCGAGGCTGCAAAGTCGCGCTCAGACGCTCTTCTCCAAACCCCAGCTGTGAGGAGGAGGTTGGTGGAGCTAAACTTCCAACCACGCCGCAGTTCACGGATCGCAAAACAGCCGGGTGGGATGAACGCCGAGATGAAGGCGGTGCGTAACCTGATGCGCAAGCTTGGGCTAATCTCCGGGGATGAGGCGCCGACAGAGGCAGCCCTTGATGCTTACCACAAGATGTACGAGCTCCCCCTGACGGATGACATGATCGAGGCAATCGCGGAGTTCTACGGTTGGACCCTCTCCTCGATCAGAGGCTGCTCCCCGCCGATGTTGGGGATGTCGGGTGGTCGCCTCGTGGAGGCATGACCCTCTCTTGGGTCGCCCGGGTGTTGTTTCATCGCTCTAATGTCATACGAACCTAAGGTGTTGGTGGCCAACGTGCGAGGCCTTAATGATCGCGCAAGGCGTACGGGTGTTAGGAGTGTTGTAGGTACCTCGGGTGCGTCCATTGTCTGTCTCCAGGAGACTAAGCTATCGGTTGTAACCCCTGCCATTGTTATGGAAGCGCTAGGCGCGGATTTTGATGCGTACTTCTGCTTGCCTGCGTCTGGTACTCGGGGTGGGGTGATTGTGGCCTGGATTAGCAGGGTGGTGCAGCTCGACAGCGCCCACATCGCTGCTAATAGTATCACTGCTAGGGTGGCTCCCTTGGGGGGGAACCATGGTGGTGGCTGACTTGTGTTTACGGGCCACAGGCGGAGGCTGACAAGATCGCCTTCTTGGATGAGCTGCGCGATGTTCGCAGAACCCACCTAGGCCCATGGGCACTGTGTGGGGACTTCAACATGATCTACCGCGCGGAGGATAAGAACAACGGTAATCTAAACCGTAGGATGATGGGCAGATTTCGCCGCTTCTTGAACGACTGCGA
This sequence comes from Lolium multiflorum, assembly GCA_030979885.1. Classification (NCBI taxonomy): domain Eukaryota; kingdom Viridiplantae; phylum Streptophyta; class Magnoliopsida; order Poales; family Poaceae; genus Lolium; species Lolium multiflorum. The sequence continues at coordinate 212,139,423 of CM061751.1, forward strand.
GCTGAAGGAGATCTACCTGCATGGTCGTCGATACACATGGTCGAACGAACGGGAGACCCCTACTCTAGTTCGCCTGGACCGGGTGTTTGTCACGGTGGCTTGGGAAGAGATCCATAGTAGCTGCAGCCTGCGCTGCTTGGCGACGGTGGTGGCAGATCATTGCCCCCTCCTCCTTGACTGCACCACACAGTCGGCGGGGCGGAAGAGGTTCCAGTTCGAGCGATTCTGGCTGCGCCTGGACGGGTTCGACGAGGCGGTTCAGAGCGCCTGGGAAGTGGTTCAGGGGGATACCGACCCCTTCCGGCGACTCACCGCTAAGTTGAAGCTCACAGCGCGCCGGCTCATGAGCTGGAGTGACAGAAAGGTTGGATGCATCAAACTGCAGCTTATGATAGCGTGGGAGGTGGTGCTGAGGTTGGATATCGCCATGGAATCACGACTGCTCACCCCTGATGAGCGTCGACTCCGGGCACACCTCAAGCAAGCATACCTAGGGCTAGCCTCACTCGAGCGGACGATGGCTCGCCAGCGGGCAAAGCTAGCTTGGCTGAGGGAGGGGGACGCCAACACGGCCTTCTTCCACCAGCACGCGGCATACAGGCGCCAGAAGAATGTGGTTCATAGCTTAAGGGTGGGCGACGCGGTTGTCTCTGATCATGCGGCCATGGCTGAAGCTACCTTTGCGCACTTTGAGGGCCTGCTGGGCACCTCAGTGGCAAGGGCACACTCGCTGGACTTGGACTTCTTGGGCACCACACCAGAGGACCTCTCCGAGCTCGAGGTTGCGTTCACCGAGGAGGAAGTCTGGGATGTGATCAAACACCTGCCGTCGGGCAAGGCTCCTGGCCCCGACGGATTCACGGCTGAGTTCCTTCAGAGATGTTGGGGGGTGGTCAAGGCGGACTTTATGGCGGCCTTCGACAAGCTTTTTACGATGTGTGGGCGCGGACTCCAAGGCCTCAATCAGGCCCTGCTAGTCCTGCTGCCCAAGCGCCCGGACGCTATGGCACTAGGTGATTACAGGCCGATAAGCCTCATTCATATCTTTGCCAAGCTGGTGGCGAAGACGTTGGCTACTAGGCTGGCACCGCGGATGGAGTCGCTGGTGGATCGCAACCAATGTGCCTTCATTCGCAAAAGGTGCATCCACGACAACTTCATGTTGGTGCAGCAGACGGCTCGTTTCCTGCATAGAGGGAAGGAGCCGAGGGTGATGCTGAAGTTAGACATCGCTCGGGCTTTTGACTCAGTATCCTGGGGTTTCCTCATGGAAGTTCTCCAGAAGATTGGGTTTGGACCGAGGTTCCGAGAGATGGTCTCTCTGCTTCTGGCCACGGCCAGCACTCGGGTGATGCTCAATGGCGAGCCAGGCCCCCCGATCTGGCATCGGAGGGGTCTGAGACAGGGCGACCCCCTGTCGCCATCGTTGTTTGTCCTAGTGATGAACTCGCTCAACAGGTTGCTCGCCAAGGCGGCCGAGCTGGGTTTGCTGCGACGGTTGGCGCGGCGGGACCTGGTGACCTCTGTGTCGCTATATGCGGATGATGTGGTGATCTTCTGTCACCCGGACGAGGTAGAGTTGGGTGTGGTCCGTGAAGTCCTGGAGATTTTTGGACAGGCGTCTGGCCTACGCACCAACTTTGCTAAGTGCTCGGTGTCTCCGATCGCCTGCTCGGACGCGGAGGCTGTGGCTGCTGCAGGGCACATGGGGTGCCAGCTAGCGCCTTTTCCGGTGAAATACCTGGGTATCCCCCTGTCCACTAGGCGTCTGCCGGCCGAGACCTTCCAGCCGCTCTTGGACAGGATAGCTGACAAACTGCCCACTTGGCGGGCATCCATGATGCCGCAAGCCGGACGTTTGACGCTGATCCGAGCTGTGCTCGCGGCAATCCCGCTGCACCAGCTAATGGTTCTTGCCCTGAACAAAAAGACCCTCAGACAGATCAACAAGATCCTGCGAGGGTTCCTCTGGGTGGGCCGTGCAGAGGCCAACGGAGGTCACTGTCACGTGAACTGGGCAAGGGTGTGCCGGCCACTCCACCTAGGGGGGTTGGGAATTCCCGACCTGGCACGGATGGCCATAAGTCTTAGGGTGCGCTGGTTATGGAGGATGCACATGGACCCCCAGCGACCATGGCGCGGGCTGGATATGCAGTTCTCGAAGGCGGAGCTAGACATTTTTGCGGCTTCCACCTCGATGACACTGGGGAACGGAGAGTCCGCCCTTTTTTGGGAGGACCGTTGGCTGGATGGCAGGTCCATCAAGGAGATGGCGCCAGAGGTGTTTGCGCTGGTTCCTAAGCGGCGCAGGAAGGTGCGTACGGTGCGGCAGGCACTGGTGGACCGCACTTGGATCCCCGACATAGCTGGAGCACCATCTCCCCTTGCACTATGGCAATATGTGCAACTATGGGTCAGATTGAGGGAAATCCAGCTCTCGGAAGAGCAGGACACGATGACCTGGTTGTGGACGACGGATGGCCAGTACACATCCCACTCTTGCTATGAGGCCCTCTTCCAGGGGGGAATTACCTCAGCATCTTGGGAGTTGAACTGGAGATCATGGGCGCCTCCTAGGGTGAAATTCTTCCTTTGGCTGGCCTGTCTGGACAGGTGTTGGACGGGTGAAAGGCTGGGGCGTCGGGGATTACCGCATGCGCCCCGATGCCCGCTGTGTGACCAATCCGAGGAGACTATGACGCACCTGCTCACTGGATGCTCATTCTCCAGGACAATCTGGTTCGAGGTCCTTTCGTGGATCCGATCCACCTCGGGGCCTCCGGCTTCGGAGGGGGACTTCGCGGAGTGGTGGTCACAGGCGGTGCGGACCGCTCCCCGCCAGTTGCAAAGGTACTTCGTCGATAATCATGCTCACGGCGTGGTGGATCTGGAAACACCGGAATGCTGCGATCTTTGATAACGCACAACCTTCGGTGCCTTCCTTGCTCAACGACATCAAGACCGAGGCGCAACAGTGGGCGAGAGCGGGAGCCCGGGGTGTCCGGCACCTCCTGCCTTAGACTAGGTCTCCTTTCCTGGGTCGAGTTGTAATGCGGGGTGTTGGTCCCTTCGTGGATATGTACATATAACCTTTCTCTTTCTATCAATGCATCGAAACGCAAGTCTTTTGCGTTTTCGCGAAAAAAGATATCCTAGCGAAAAGTTGCATTGTCCTCGTGTTTTTGTTTTTGTGCATAAATGTGAAATGCGTTGGCAGAGTCCTGGCACGGTAATCATCACACCACCTATGTGCCCTCTTACTTTAAAATACACACATAGGGGGGAGCACATAAACTATCCTAATTTCGAACACACAATTGGTAGAAATGCACATCTAAACTGAAAAAAATTGGAATGATACACAATCATACATGTTAGTACACCGAGTAGTACTCACCCCAATATGATACATCTAGTCATCTCTATAAAGAAGAGGTTTGCAAATATAATTGCTTCATATAGATAAAATTCCTGGGCTAACCCTCTCGACCCATAACCCTCGCCCCGCTTGGCAGCGCCACGCCGATCCCGGCGACTCCCTCCTCCTCCCTTCTCCCGTAGGCATCGCCGGGCAAAGCCCTGGTAGTGTGGCAGCAACGAACTCTCCTCGGTCAGGGACTTGGCACGGGGTCGCGGCTCTCACGCCGGTGGCGGTGCTTGCCCCGGCCTGGTCAACAGCGTTATCGTGGAACAACGGGGAACATCGGATCTCGGTGTCCTTCTTCAGCAACGACCGACGTCAGGTCCGGTGATCCGGGCCCTGATCTAGGCCCAAATGGGATTGGTCGGGCTTTGTTGCAGGCTAGGCTTGATGCATCGTGTCCTTCACCGATGATGGCTCCCAAAGGTTTTCTAGTGCTAGTTCCGTGACACAAGGACGCTAGTGGCATTTGTCCCGGGCATGGTGGTGGTGGCTTCCTCCTATGTCGGGTCGGTCTCGACGATGAGTTGGGGAGGCCGGATGCCGTGAAAACCAAGCCCCCGACCCCGGCCACGGTTGAGCGCTTTCGGTCTTGGGCTTTTAGAGCATCTCCAGTCGCGTCCCCCAAACCGTCCCCCAAATGGCGCCAGATCGAGCGTTTGGGGGACGAGTTTTGTTCGTGCCACGTTTGGGGGATGTCACTCCCCAGCCGCGTCCCCCAAACACCATCTCCAATCAAAAATTCAAATAGTTTGCATTCAAAAGAGATCGTTCCCACCGAAGTCGTCGCGATCAGAGTAGCGGCGATCAAAGTACTGGGCGCGCGATCATATTACAGGCCGACGCAAGAATTAGAAGAAGGGGAAGGGTTGGGCGACGCCGACACCGACGACGCATCCTGAGTCGACATAGGCCCGTCGATCACGATGAACTCGTCGTTATCTGCCCGGTGTGCATGCTCCGTTGCCGACGCCGAGGCAGAAGCCGACGCAGGTGTAGTAGCCGATGCTGTGGCAGACGCGTCTGCCGGCTCTTGCTCCGGGGGTGGGGTTGCTGCCGCTGCCTCTGCCTGGACCACCACCGCCTCGGCCGCCGCCATTTTGGCTTCGATGTCGTCGAGGATCTGGCCTTTGAAGAAGTTGTGCGCCGCCCGTGTTCGGGGAGACATTCCTTCTATCGACGCTCTCAGCAGGGACATGTCGTCCCTGCGTTTCTTGAGCTCCATCTTCTCCTCTTGCCTCTTGAGCATTGCCGCCCACCTTTCGTCGGCCTGTTTGTGGTGGGAGAGCAAGGTCGAGGAGACCTCGGCGAGGCACTGCGTGATCGACGCTTGCGTCTTCTCGGACAACGCATCGTCGTCCAAGGCGGCCTTGGCAGCCTTGTTGCCGATAGGACGCGCCGCCGATGTTGCCTGCTCCGCATCCAGATCAATGGCGTCTTTCCCCTTCGATAACGAAACGCGCGTCAACTGCCATTTGGGGTTCTTTTTGAGCTTGCTATAGCAATGCATCAGCGCGAACGACTTATGCCCGTCCGAGTTCTTCCGATACAAATCCATGGCCTTGTCAAACTAACCAAAGGAAGTACAATCATTTCATCGAACAAAATGTAAGCGCTGCCGATTATGTAAGAAAGAGTCGTACCATTTGGTTGACGTCGCTGCCACTGCCGGCTCTGGTCTCGATCTCGTGATGGAACCCATGGAACATGTTCACCGACGCCTGGATGATGGCCCATCGCGTCGACATTGTCTTTTGCCACCTCTTCATTGTCACTTTGTTGTAGTCGTTGTTGATCAGCTTGCGCTCATCGAACTCAGCCTTGATCCTCGCCCAATACTTCCCGTACTTTTGGTTGGCGCCGATGATGGAGTCATAGGTCAGCGTCGACCACGACTCGCACAGACATTGATCCTCCAGAGGCGTCCACTTGGGGCCTCGTGTGCCCGACGCCTTCTTCTTCTTCCTCCTCCTCCTCACGTTGTCCGCATCAACCTCCACGAGATCATTGGCATCCTCACCGGCGCCCTCGTCGTCCTCTTCGTCACCGCCCTGTTCGTCCTCGTCGTCATCGTCCTCCGGGTTCTAGCTCGCGCTGGGTAGATTGCTCGTACGCCGGGAGTAGAACATGGCGTTGGGGTTGAAGCCGCCATGCGGCAACACATCCTCGTACCACGGCGACAAGTTTGACGTCACGCACCCAGGAGCGGCGGAGGGGCCGTCGTTGTAGAAACCGGATGTCGACGGAGACACCACTTCCAGAGTGTACGGCGGCACCGACGTACTCAATGGGCTCGCGTTGCTGGCAGTGATACACCCGGCCAACGCCTGCTGGTGCGCACGCGCCGCCAACGACTTCTTCTCCAGCTGCGCCGCCCTCCGTCCTTTCCACTCCGCCGTCGACATCTTCCGGCGCAGACAGTCTTTATGCCATTGATCATCGTTCCAGCTTTCCGGCTTCTCTTCGGAGCCGGCGCCTTCCGCGGCTTCGCGAACGGCGCCTTCGCCCCTTTCATCTCATTGCCCGGCGGCTTCTTGGCCCCTTTCTTGGCCATTCTTTTGGGGGCTGTCGGCGGCGCCATGGATGGGGAGAGGGTAGCGGCGGCGGGAGGAACGGCGTAGCGACGACGGGAGGGAGAAATGAATCGGTGGGATAGGTCAAATGTGTTGGGATGGCATAAATGCGCGCGGAAGAGGCACGATGTAGCGGGAGAGGCGGAATTTGGTGGGAGAGGGAGACGAATTTTCCTGTGCCGTTGACGCATCGGTCCCGCCACGCCTCGCCCCGCTTTTCGGTGTGTCCGGCGTCCCCGTAGCGTCCCCGGATGGGTTCGGGGCAACGGACACCGTATCGTGCCGCGCTGAACAAAAAAAAAGGGTTGACGCGACTGGACATTTCACACATTTCAGTTCAGCCGGACCGCCGCACGCCACTCACCCAGGCGCACCCACACTCGCTGCCGCCGGCGGTTCCGGCCACCGAGCCCTTCCTTCCGGTTTATCTCAGGGAGGGAACTACACTCGGGCAGTCGCTTCCAGGAGCTCCCCGTTGTTCCTTGTCACGGCGCTGCCCAGATGGCAGCGGAGAGGACCGGATCAGCGCCCTTCCGAATGATATGCTGCTCCAGGTTCTCGTTCGCCTCCGCTGCGCCCGCGCCGCCGCCGTCACGAGCTCTCTCTCCCGCCGGTGGCGCGGCCTCTGGAGGCACCTCTTCGCGCTCTCCTTCTGCGAGATCCCCTTGGACGCAGTCGACGCCGCCCTCAACAGGTCGCCTGCCCTACTCTATCTCGCCTCGCAATAGAGATCCCCGAAAGGCACTGGATCATGGACCCTGCCCGCATCTCCGCGCTGCTCCACGCCGCCGCGCTGCTCGCCCCGGCGGATCTCGTCATCGATGTCCACGGGGACTGTAAAGATCATGCAATTCCTATCGAGATCCCCTCCTTCCAACGCGTCACCTCGATCAAGCTACACGTAGCCAACCTTAAGGCGTGTTCAGTTCCCTATGCTGGAACGATTGTCTGTCGCCCACTGGCACTTCGACAACATGAACATGGTTGAGCTGATCAGCCGGTGCCCTCACCTGCGCGTGCTAGAAGTGGACCACTGCTGGGGTCTCGACACGCTCAAAGTTCACTCGGCGACCATTGAAGAGCTTGTGGTGGACGACTGGCTGACCAACGTTGATATCGTGGCCCCCGTGCTTAAGAAGTTCAGGTTGAAAGCCACCATGGAGAGATGCTTCAGCGTGTTGTTCTCAGCACCGATGGTGAAAGATCTCTCGTGGTCATTCTTGTTTCACCATCGAAATGTCAGGATTGGCGAGATATCGCTATGGTGTGTGCGCGGCCTGAGTCTACAGACAAAAGAGCGCGCCCACGTCCTACTGTTGGACATAGATTTTGCGGTGCGTATTCTCTCCTGCTCAATTTACCTTGCCTTATTGTCCTGATGCTAGATTGTCTTAGTTGGTATTTTACATGACAATGTTTTTTGTATAAATGGTCGAACCTCGAAATGCTGAGCTGGTGGACATTCTAAATGGATTGATACTTTTGGATACCATGTCTTGGATAAGGTTCCTATAAATTGATGAAATAAGATCAGTATCAAATTTGTTGCCCAATAAAGGTCCAGTATGGGATGAGTATTGCAAGTTACAGATCGAAGCATAAAAGCTGTTTATCTAGGTAAGTACAATAAAAAGGTACTCGTATTTTAGTTTTGCAAGTCTAAAGCTAAGCTACTCTATATTCAACTAAGAAAGAACCAAACAATGAAAAATGGTGAAATAGTTTAGTGTTGCTGTTCGGTGCATCTTCCTCTCCTGCTCAATTCATCCTGTGGTACAGTCTTCATGCCAGGTTCTCTTAATGCATGACTAAGATAAGCATTACAACTTCGTATCCAAGTATAAACGACCTTTTATCTAAGTAAGCACACATAAAGAATTATTGTTGTATTTATGTACTCTACAGTTAGGCAACTTTTTCCAAAACACCCCTGGTGTCGGGCCGATATACTGATATGCAACAAACTACTAACTATTAACTATTAAGTTCTGAAAACGCCATTCCAAAACACAACCATGCATTGGTAGCGAAAAGTCACTGCTACGACTACTACTACTGCATAGATACCGTTGCCAAGAATAGCTTATTACTTACCAGCTATTGCCCCACCACCTCGTGTTCAACCAATCAATGCCAGCTGCTAGCCTTCTCTGCCATGTCAACTGCATGGCCTCCATTCGGACAGCACATTGCTTTTGTGCTTATGTTTTGTTAGATATAGTATTAGCTTAGGTCTTAAGCTAACTAGGTAGTTATTGTTTGGCCAAAGCCGTACAGGCGTCACGCCCCTTCAAGCGGACGCGAACCTTGTAGTTACCACCTCATTGGCACCTGTTCAGATTGTATATATACCCAAGTTCTTGATCAATAAAACAGAGATTTCATTCTCACTTCTTTTACATCAAACATGTTTGACCTTGAACACTGGTATGGCCTCCAAGGAACCACTTTTCCATGGGTATGGTAGAGGTGTCATTCAGGATTTTAAAGGCGTCTAAGAGAGGTTTGGGGGCGCTCTGACGCCTAGTCGCCTAAAGCGAACGACTTTTCAAGGCAGAGGGGTGGGGGCGCCTTGATTCATAAGCGCCACCTAGGCGACGATTTTAAAACCATGGTGTCATTTAGAGTAAGTGCTGATCAGAAGAATAGTACAGTACCCAAGTTGAAACCAGAGCAACAGATGACAGTGAATTGAGTGAGTTTGGAATTTTAAATGAGGAAAGAGAAACCAAGGTTTGATTATAAATTTTGTATGGATGTAAATGGAGCCAAAGTAGGCAAGAGAATTAAACAAGAATCGAAGGATTTTTTAGTGCGAAGCCAGATCTGGGAACTGTATTTTGTGTTTTAAGCTTATGCATGTGCTTAAAATAGTGAGACGCTATAGCATTGTAGATTTCGTCGAGTAAATAGAATTTTATTTAGCTACCAAGTCCATAAGCCCAAGACCACCTTACCAGCTGTAAGCTCATAAGGCTAACCTTCCCACACATGGGGTGTCACCTGAGCTACCACAGATCTCCACCACCACACAACATAGTAATTGTTGTTACATCACATATCAATTGTTTCGCTCAATGTTCATAAGGGCTGAACAATATAGCGACATTTTGTTTTCAAGTTATCTGGAAGAGGTTAGATACATTTTAATTTGGCCAATGACTTTGGCCATGTTTGAATTGCAGTACCCATCCCTGAAAAAGTAACAATATAGCTAGGGGAGCTTCCTAGGCTGATGTCAGGAAAGGCTTGCAGGGCGATGGATCGGCTTGATTGAAGTCAAAATTTTAGCAGTCTTTTATAAGTTATGGTCTTCAAAACGACAAAGTATTGAGAACATGCAGGCTTGAGGTAGTCTGGGAACATTGTGATGTAGCTTTGCTATGCTCCTGCTTAGACATTTCTTCTAGTCATGTCTGCCGAATGCATGCATAATAGGTTGTTGACCTTGGATCAAAAGTCACACATTCAATTACTTCTGCTTCACATCATCAAATTGCTTTAATAGTACTCTGAGTTGATCTTTTTTAAATTTCCTTTTCATGGACCTTCTATGCATTAGCACGAGGAATTTCTTGTGGACAGTGACTTGTTCCAGCAGATATCACCGCTTCCTGAATTTTCTGTTTTGGAGATGTATTTGGGATCATATGGACATGTTTTTGGAGCAATGATGTTGGATCTTCTTGGGACTTACAACACTATAACCAGGCTTAAAGTCACCATGCGAAGCTCACCGGTAATTCGTCAATCTGGGCACCATGATATATAATGCATTTAAGAGACCTGATTTTATATACTCTTCAGATGACTGTATAACTTGATACTCCTGTATGAGTAGGTTTTTCGGATTCTGTTGCGGTCAGAAACCCACCGGCGAGCAGCGACGGGCAACACGGTAGAGCCGGGAGGCTCCCAGGACTGCGGATGGCCCTGGTCCCTCCGAGCGACCCAAAGACTCGGCACGCACGTCCGATGTTGGTGCAGGCGTGCCACGACCTATACCTCGGAAGGTGATGGATGTGCCTCGCTTAGTTTCGCATGGCATACACGTAAACATTAAATACGAGCCTCGATCGGCTCCCTGTGAATCGGCTCAAAGAGCCGATCCACCCATGATCCGTACGAGGTGTACGAATATATGGTGGTCCTGCTTGATCAATATAAAGCTAAAACGACCTACTACGATTTAGGGTTTTCACCACATAATCGGAACATCCTACTCGTGATTGAGCCTGGCGGCCACGCACGGTGATCGTAAACCGACCCTAGACAAGGCCTAAAAACCAACACGAAGTTGATCCCCGAACATCCTGTCTAGGGCTAGGCTAGCAAACTACACCCTACGCGCCACTGGATCCTTCAACCCGTTTGTAAGGCCTAACTATGCAGATATTAAACTAATCCTTGAAGAACAAGGAGCAATCATAACGGATCGGATCTACTAAATAATAATCAAGCGGTGCCGCCCTTACACCTAAGATAGGTGTAAGGGCGGCTAGACGTCTAAGGGTTGCACGACGACAGCATATGATACGATGAACAATGCTAACCCTAACACATCTAAGATAACTACGTTGCTCGCCATCAACAAGGCTTCAGCACGAGCAACGCATGAACAAATAATAGACGCCTAGATCGCAAGATGCGATCTAGGCAGCATGATGCTTACCCGGAAGAAACCCTCGAGACAAGGGAGTTGGCGATGCGCCTAGATTGGTTTGTGGTGAACGTGATTGTTGTTTATTTCATAAACCCTAGATACATATTTATAGTCCGTAGACTTTCTAACGTGGGAATAATCCCAACCGGGCACGAGCCAAACTCTATCTAACCGACACGTATCCTACTATATTACAGATACACGGGCAAACTAGCCCAAACTTTGCATATAAGGCCGATTCGTGTATTTCTTCCATGTATATCCTTCAAGCCCATCTCCAATCGCGGCCCACCTCTGATCCGGTCAAATTCGGTGATAACACATGCCCCCTGGTTTTGGAAATGACAATTCCAAAATCACTGCTTTTCTTCATCGGATCATGTCGTGGCGTCTTGCCTCCTTGATCTCATCACCAATCTAAAAAACCCCTCTTATTAATGAAGGAGTGCTTCTATTTAATTTTACCGATAGTCGAAGTCAAACACTCCCCGAAAGAGCCGATGGCATCACATCAGCCTCTATGATAAAACAAGAGTAAGGCCAACCTAATTGCTCCTCCAAACGGTAACCTGCGACCTCCGTCTGAGAAAGCAAACTCAGATCCCCAAATCGCCGCCCAAGCAGCTCCACGAATCTCAGATCTCAACCACGCCATCCCAATTCCTCAGCGCATCAAATGGCGGAATCATCCAACGCCAACGCCATGGTCTCCGGTCTGAAGGTAATCCTCAACCGCCTCCCCGCCATTCGAATCAATGTTAGGAGTAAACAAACACCTGAATTAATGTCCTATTCCGTTATCAATTTTAGGTTTCAGACATCCTGCCGCACCCTTCTCTCCCAAACTCTATGTGTCTTGGCCCCCGTTCTTCCGAGAGTCCCGCTCACCTAATCTCATGCGAGGCCAATAGAATCCCCTTCGTGAATCGGAATTTAGATCTGACTTCCTGGGCCGACCGCCTGCGAGCCTGCCTAATCCTCCCGAAGGTTGGGTGGCATGGTACAGTAGAGTGTCTAAAACACACTATGCTACCTGGGACGTGATAGGGATAGCCGATGCCTTATCATTATCACTATCTCCTCTTGAAAAGAATGAGAACATCCTGAAAACCATCGGCTACTTTTGGTCTGATGCACTGAATTGCTTCATGTTCGGCCATGGCCCCATGACGCCAACTCTGCTGGACGTGGCCATGATCACAGGCCTGGACATTGCATCTCCAAGCCCCTCTGCCTTTAAATTGCCAAAGGTCCCTTTCACCCTTTCCTCTAAAACAGAGTGTACAAGCTGGGGCGCCTACCTCAGGCGTTATATGAAAACCAAAGGCCCTGTGACAGAAAGAGAGCACACGGCCTTCTTGAACTTCTCACTTCATATTTTGTGGTCCTTCACTTGCCCCAACCAAGAATTACCTTTCCCTGGCCTACGAGCTCGCCAAAGGTACTCAGCTTGGCCTCGTAAAACTGCTCCTTGGAGAGGTCTATCGATCTCTTCAACTGATGTCCGTCACTGTTCTCCCAAAAGACAGTTAAAACAGGAGGCCCCTGGTGGTTTATTCAGTTATGGGCTCAGCTGTACTTTCAAAACCAGATCCCAAACTTCCCCCCTTTGGCCACCTGCACATTCCCAGATGCAAATGGGAAGGATATCCGATGCACTAGCTATGGTCAAGCTCTGTATAGTCTCCCAGGCAGCAGGTTGATCCCCAAGGAAGCAGCAGAGTGGTTCAAGATTTTCTTTCAAGGCCTGGACAACCCCCTGTTCTTTCCCTATAAATCGGAAAACTTTGAGAATCCAGTCTCCTTCCGATTAGACAGCCTTGCCGATGACGCTAACACCCGGCACTTGTACTCTATCATGATCCGTCCTTGCTTTCTCCCAGTTGGTATGAGTACCTCAAAGGATCATCAAGCCTGGTTATGAGCCTTACCAACCGGTGGTAGTAGCCCGGCAGCTTGGTCTTGGGCAAGTGCCCCCACACTTCTTTCTCCACCACCTGACAGCAAGCAGAGCTGGACTGCCTGACATTCGTACTGGCCAAAGGTGCTATACCTTCTTTGACGCTCTGGCCATTCCAATTCCTCATAACCTCTGCTTCACCACCACTACCGATGGTTTCGAGACTTGGTGGTCCATGTGGAAGACCCACGCCTTCAGAAGAGCTCTAGGACCATTGCTGAAGCAACTTGATGCCGACTATGACGTTCCTGCACACCAGGTACCATTCCTCATAAATTACTCGCAATGGCTCATGATGATTGTCCGTAACCTGACTCTATTTCTTGGCAGCAACAGGATGGTCCAGAGCCCACGCAAGCCGATGGCTCCCCTTCAAGTTCCTTCCACCAGCCCCGGTGGTTCTCTTCTGCCAGAGCTCAAGAAGGTCAAATGCAAGCCAGCCGATTTCACCGAAATCGGCTCCCAAAGATAAAGCATCTTCGGGCCCGTTGCCCCCCGAGCCTCAATCCAGGTGAGGAAGGTAGTGAGGAAGGTAGCTGCCAGAAAGACCCCGAAGCGCAAAGCTCCTGTCCAAGCAAGCTTGCATGTAAGCTGACTCGTGCCTCGACCAAATTCATTTGCCTTCCCAGTCTTCCCAGTCTTTGTAACATGGTTGTACCTCTTCTTACAGACTTCCACTGAAGAGAACTCCAGCGAGGAAGCACGTCCAGCCCAAGGGACTCCACCCCGGGCGCTTCTGGGAGATCCACCACTCAGAGCCAGACGGACTCGCCAACGCCGGCTTCTAGGAAAAGGTCGACTCCCGAGCCTGCTGACCTTCAAGCTCCGATCAAAACAGGGTCACGCGTGAAGCGTCGATGCGTCAAAAGAGCTCGCAAAGACCCACGAGTTTCCTCGCCAAGCCAGGAGGTTTCAAATGTAATTACTTCAACAGCTCATATTCCATACCGTCCCGTCGCTACTTGGATCGGCTCACCATTTCTTTTGCAGACTAATGGGACCTCTAGCGGGGACGTTGAAGAGGTACCGATGCCATCCGCCACGCTAGGCCTAACCACCTCGACGAGCGTGGCTGACCAAGTGGCTAACTTGGCCCAGTCCACCGAAAAGCCGATTGTCACAACATCGGCTGCTCTTCCTTCTTTGGGAGAAGTACGCTCCACTCTCTCGGGCCTACCCTTTTCTTTGTTGTATGCTCATACTGCTCTTGCTCGTCTGTCAGGGTTGTGATCTTTCAAGCTTGCTAACGTTCGATCCCGACTCCATCGAGCCAGCTACTTCCAAAGTAGGTGAAGAGCCAAGCCCTAGCGCGGTCCATGGTCCGCTCCAGCGTCTCAAGGTTTTGCTCTCCTCCTCGGTCGAAACCCTGGTCGAAAACCCCGAGGCAGTCAAGGGCATCCTCGAAGACATCCAGCCCCATCTCCCGTGACGCTGCAGTTAAGCTTTGGCCGGCTGTGACTTTGTTGGTTTTCAGGTCAAGGGTGCAGTCGGCTCGTCAAAGAATTATTCTTCGGCGCGCCCAGCTTCCGTTGAGAGCCGATATTGCAGACAAGTGTCAACGGCTCAACGAGAAGAAGGCCGCTTTAGACGCCAAAACCGACACTTCTACCAATAGTGCCGAACTCGAGATCCTGCGCAAGGAACTGGAGGACCTTGAAAAGAGGGTCAGGGAGACCAAGCAACTTATCCAAGACAAGGAAACCCTCATTGCTCGCTCTCAAGAGGAAGCAAAGGCCTCACAGCCAATCTGAAGACCGATCGCTGAAATTCGTGCTTTGAGCAGTGGTGACGGCAGAGACGAGGACGACGAGGCTGAGATCGCCGAGGTGGATCGAATCCGTGCCGACGCCCTTCACGCCCTCAACGCTTTTCTTCAGTAGAGCCTCTCTATGTAAACTGATAAATGTTTCTGACAAATGTTTTGTCTGAAGTCGACGGCTGTGCATCGGCTTTTCACATGTACTGATGTTTATATATATATTTTTTGTTTTTACTGGCCGATTTTTCTATCGGCCCCTCTATCGGCCCCCAATATTTCACTGCGCATGTATCGCACATGTTCATCTGATTAGGTGCCCCCCGAGCCGAATCTGCAGTGCGCGGATATCGGCATGAGCCAAGGCACCGTATTTGAACATCGGCTCTAGGACCAATGTTGACTTCTTCCAGCTCATCACCCGACGTAAACCCGTTGCCCGTTAGATCGACGTTGAACACGGGAGCGTATGGTGAGATAATTTGGGCCGATTGCTGGAATCGGCCTCCATGTTGATTGAATCGCTCAATGAAGGTTTTGCAATGTTCGATCACAAGGATCGGCCTCGCCACGTTCGTCTATAGATTTTTTGGGAAGTGCTGGAGCCGATCGCGTGGAACGGCTTCCTCCTTGTCCTCGTTATGAGAGCAGCTGCCCTCGTCTCTGTCCTTACCAGGGTGGCGCCCAAGTCCTACCATGTTGATGTTGAACGAGAATCTTGGCTGGCACCTCCCAGGGTACGTGCATTCCACCATGTCAACGGCGTATGCCGGTGAATTCGGCACTTCTGGTGCCGCCAACGCGAATGGCAGCGGCGGTCGGGACTGGAGGGCGTCTCCTTGGTGAGTCCCTAGAGCTGGTCCCGACGGAGTACCGATGCCTCATGATTTCCTGGATCATCCGAAGAGCGACACGCTCCAAAGTGTTCATCGGCTCTCGAATGGCGGTGTAGCGAATGAGCTACCATGAAGTTAATCTCCGACGCAGACCTGGTGCGTTCTTCCCGGGCGGACAGGTCCACTCCATCGAGCGCGCCAGTGAGAACCCTTTCCACCCGATGCCATGTGAGCGGGTTCGTGAAAAGAGCCGACGGCTTCGAGGATTGCTTTGACCTCGTATACTTCTTGAGTTCCTTGGTCGATCCTCGTACGTGATCGGAGTGCCTTCCGCCATCTCAGATGTAGATGGCGATGCGGTTGATGTCGAAGACGTCCCACCGGCGTGCCGAATGTGTTGCGGTCGAAACCCACCGGCGAGCAGCAACGGCAACACGGTAGAGCCGGGAGGCTCCCAGGACTGCGGCTGGCCCTGGTCCCTCCGAGCGACGGCCCGCAAAGACTCGGCACGCACGTCCGATGCCGGTGCAGGCGTGCCACCGACCTATACCGGTCGAAAGGTGATGGATGTGCCTCGCTTAGTTTCCTGCATGGAATACACGTAAACATTAAATACGAGCCTCGATCGGCTCTCGGTTGTCCTGTGAATCGGCTCAAAGAGCCGATCCACCCATGATCCGTACGAGGTGTACGAATATATGGTGGTCCTGCTTGATCAATATAAAGCTAAAACGACCTACTACGATTTAGGGTTTTCACCACATAATCGAACATCCTACTCGTGATTGAGCCTGGCGGCCACGCACGGTGATCGTAAACCGACCCTAGACAAGGCCTAAAAACCAACACGAAGTTGATCCCCGAACATCCTGTCTAGGGCTAGGCTAGCAAACACCCTACGCGCCACCGGATCCTTCAACCCGTTTGTAAGGCCTAACTATGCATATATTAAACTAATCCTTGAAGAACAAGGAGCAATCATAACGGATCGGATCTACTAAATAATCAAGCGGGGTGCCGCCCTTACACCTAAGATAGGTGTAAGGGCGGCTAGACGTCTAAGGGTTGCACGACGACAGCATATGATACGATGAACAATGCTAACCCTAACACATCTAAGATAACTACGTTGCTCGCCATCAACAAGGCTTCAGCACGAGCAACGCATGAACAGCGAATAAACGTGTCGCCTAGATCGCAAGATGCGATCTAGGCAGCATGATGCTTACCCGGAAGAAACCCTCGAGACAAGGGAGTTGGCGATGCGCCTAGATTGGTTTGTGGTGAACGTGATTGTTGTTTATTTCATAAACCCTAGATATATATTTATAGTCCGTAGACTTTCTAACGTGGGAATAATCCCAACCGGGCACGAGCCAAACTCTATCTAACCGACACGTATCCTACTATATTACAGATACACGGGCAAACTAGCCCAAACTTTGCATATAAGGCCGATTCGTGTATTTCTTCCATGTATATCCTTCAAGCCCATCTCCAATCGCGGCCCACCTCTGATCCGGTCAAATTCTGGTGATAACAGATTCATAATCAACAACGCTTCACGATTTTTTCAGAGAACACAAGCATGCCCACCAGAATGTCTTTGTGATGAATACCCAAACTGGAGAAGTCAAACTATCCCGCTGATGTCTCTTGAAGAAATAGATATAGATGGGTTTTTGGGAGAAACTTCTGTTCAGATCCGCAACTTTGATGAAAACAATGGTCGTCAGGTTATCCCGTAAGCTTTTCCCAAGTGATGGGGGATATAAAGAAATGTGCAGCATCTTCGAGGCGAATCCATCTGGGAATTGCTATGTTTATCGCAGCTCTGAATGGTATTAAGCATGTTATTGAAGCATGTCTATCTTATGATTCTAGTTGTAACTTTATATGACAGCCCCTACTAAAACTTGAGCTACTGCCCTATCTTCATTGGTCGTCTTCATGTTTTGCGGAAGATTTACGTCAGTACTGCAAACTTCTCTGTTGTCTTGGATTTTTTTTCCATTAAAATAGCATGAACTTGGTTGGCAGCAGTAGCAGGTGCAATGGGAGCTCATGGTCTACAACTGTTAAGTAGGCCAGTTCAAGTATAAAAGAAGAATGGAATGGGAGGGCAGGCGCTAGTTCACTGGACCTGTTTACGAGTTCCTAGACTGGAGGCAGTAGCCAGTAGATGAGTACTGAAAGGGCTTCCTCTCCAGCTTCTCGGTTGAAGTACTTCAGTTTCAGCCCTGCTCATCAAACAGCGTGTCCAGGAGTTGTCAAGATCGCTGACGTCCAATTCGCTTACGCCATTGTCTACCTTCACTTCTATTAATTCCCAGCGGCGTCAACCACATCGAAGCTAAAAGGACGGTGATTGTTTCGTTTTAGTGTGAAAAGTTATGGGTCATGAACACATAATCTCTATGGCTCTACCGCCTGTGCTTTTTCTCAAATGCGTGGATTTGACACGACTGTTTGGTTTCCTCTTGTTCGTGCACTAAATTGCACACGTTTGGGCAAGTTCATGTTAAGGACGTACCCAGTGCTGAGAGCTTCCGCACTGTGCGGAGTGAGAAGGTGTTAGTGGCAAGCCTTACCCTCACGAAATCCAATGTGAGGAATCCGCGACTCGAACCTGGGCAAGTTCATGTATGCACAACAAATTATGTTAAAAATAGGGTGACATGAGATACTTATCCCGATCATCTTTTGGTCCTACTAGAAATATGTAGGCAATGATCTGTATATGTATTGTATTATTATTGTTGAAGAAAATGCTTGACTTCAGCAATGTTAGGCGTAACCAGTTTATTCTTATTTTAACGGAAGACATAATGAGATTGATTAAAAATTCCATCCTTGTTTTGGACCGGTAATGCTACACCTACAGATGAAATTGGCTATGGAACGCTACGCGCTGACGTGACGAAGGGACGGTGGAGCCAGCGTGGGTAACTTCTCGCTCACAGGCGAAAGAAAATCAGTTACGAAAAATATCCCCCATCTTCCCAGTAGAGCTCCACTACTTCATGGGCGGTGAGGCGGCCTAGACCTGGTCGGCGGCGGCGCGGCGACCTAGCCCTCATCCTTGGCGGCACGGCGACCTAGCGCTCTTCGGCGGTGGCGCCGTGACCTCTCCGTCGTCATCGGCAGTGCGGCGACCTAGCCCTCGGCGGTGGTGCAGCTCCCCCTGTTCTGCAGCTGGACGGTGATTCCCCTCTCTTGCAGACCCATCTCGTCAGAGTTGGTCGTTAAAACTACAAGTTTCAGAAGTACCAATGCAAGTGTGGCATCTTGCTAAAGAATTTTGTCTCTCTTAATGCTGGTCTCTTACAATTTCATTTCGTGGGTATGCCACGGCCGGATGGATGAGGCTAATGTGGTCTGCACTGAGATCAAGGCGAGACGATTGCTGCCAGATTGCTACTGGATTCTTTTCTGCAGGAGCATACAATTTTATCTAGTGGATAGTCTTGGGGATAATGGATTGTATTGCAGCCTGTAGTAGAGTTAATGAATGTAGAAACAGGGCTGGGTTGTATGATTTCTTCTCAGGGTAAAAGTTGTGTGACACAGCTTAGTTGTGCACTTTCATGTGTTATCTTTTTACCATACTACTTTGTATAAGCTTCACGTTTATATTTACATGAATACAGATTGTTCAGATGTACCGGCACTTTGGTTTCTGTCGTTGTGCCATGTTGTACTGCTGCTAGCTCATGGTCTGGCTACCAATTAGCTCCACTACCTGGTTCTTGTTTGTGGTTCTGGTACATTTGGATTGTTTCGACAGTTTTCTAGCTGATAACATTCTGGACTCAAACGCATGCCAGACTTGCTCTTCTGAACTCAAACGAGTTCAGTTGTACATTACTCTTTCTGTTGGCATGTCCAAGGGAAAAGAATGTGATGTGTATAGTATTGGATGGTACAGGCCTGAGATTCTGTGAACTACTGTTGCTGGTAGCTTGTATGCTATACAATGTGATATGTTGTATGATAAGATAATAAATAATAAACTCTTTTGATGATAAATTCATTATGATATCTTGTTCTATTCCAATACTGACAATTGCAATCGCATATAATTCAATAATCAGTTCAAATACACTGTGGAGAAACCAGATTCCGAAACATAAATTCGTTTACTTTCTACTACCCTGTACATTAAAATTTCCAAGTGCATAAAAGATTATAACGAAGGTCTGCATCCAACATCCTTAAATTACACAATTCATCTCTAACTTTGATCCATCGTATTGTTGGACTTCTCCAGTTCCATCAAAGCGTAATTGCAAAGAACTGGACACATGAGCGGAGCTTTGCTGAACTTGATACAACATGCTTGTATATTTTCCTAGAATTGGAGGCATAACGACAGACGATGAACCTCCGTATGGTGATGCAGCTGTCATTGCTGGATTTATGTTGGTAACACTAAAGTCAAACGGTTCCTGCACCAAGCAAGTTTAGAAGGTACTTGCTATAGAAATAAATAAAGACACAAAAATATATACATGAATTGCTCCATATGGTATTGCGGCTTCATCGAGGTCAATGTTGGCACACCTTATGGGGACTACGGAGCTCTTGAGGAAGTTTGTACATAGCCCGGTAACCTTTCCGAAGTCATTGAGAATGTGGGCGAGGTTTTGAATGTCTTCTTTAATAAGGGCTACAAAACCACCGCATCATCCGCATAAAGAGATGTGCGGAGGATAGTACCCCGCCCTCGGATCTTATGGAGAAGCCCATGTCCCGTTGCCTTTTCCAACGCATGAGCCAAAGTACCGATAGTCCAACACCTTTTTTTTCTTGTAAAACTTCTCCTTAATTAATAGAAAGGGCAAAGCTTTTGCCCGCGTATCAAAAAGAAAAACTAATGTCCAAGAAAAAAGATTCCTGGTCCAGATAAAGTGGTAAAAGACACATGTGCTCAAGTATGTAGTGAAAATAAAGAGATGACAAACAAAGATACTTGAATTGTGCTGTAACTAAAAAAATAGCTACCTCATATTTCGTCTCCTCTTGTTGTAGGCTGTCTTTCTCGGATGATTTTCTTTTTGCATTTGATCTTTTATTTTTGATTTTCATGGAGCGAGCCTGAAATAAATACTAAATTAGTGGACTTAAAGTGTAGAGCTTTTCGAAGAATCAAAGTATTTGTTAGAAATATCTATTGTTCAGCTTTCTTCTTCTCCTTTTGTGCAGATTTCTTCTTCTCCCATCTCCCATTTCTGTACATCATGATAATATTATAAGAATATATATAAGAAGTTAATTAAACAAAGAACATATTAGTCAAACCAACTGAACACTAATACTACTGCCGCTTGAGGTAATGGACTACTACTTGTGTGCACCGTGACCAGTGTTATCCCCTAAAACAGGTGCTGATTAGCTAGTGATCAAATTTAAAAAAGCTTGACGAGAGACATTTTTTTAACATGGCAGAATAGGAAGATTGAGTACCTGCAAACGCAGATGGATAAGGATCAGGCAAGCTGAACTGGGTTTGATCAATTTACTTGAACCTGTTCCTCTGCCATAGAATGATCGATCAACAGCTTGGCGTGGTCAATCTGAACCTACAGTGCAGTTTGTTGCATAATTAGAAGAATGTCCGGTGGCCGCCAACGGTCAAAATGGCGAGGTCTATCTACGGGTTGAGGACGATGGTGAGGTACCTGCATGAAGCCCGGCCGTTCACCACGGCGCGATGGAGGAAGCGGGACGGTGGCGGCGGCCCTGCACGGCGGCGCGATGGAGGAAGGTCGGCGTGATCGATCTGAACAAGGGCAAAACGTATTGGGCACGTCCTATTGGTTGCATAATTAGCGGCACGTCATGTTTGTTGCATAATTAGCGGCGCTTTTTTTCCTTCCATGCAGCAGCCACGTCCAATTCCATCTGCCAATTCCATCTGCGTCAGCGTATTCCGTAAGTCTCCCTAGGTCTAGCATTTCCGGTTTTGGGCCTTCTCCTCTAAACACTTTCTTTGGGTTTTGCCATTTCAGCCCAGCCTAACCGCTGCCCCCACCACTCCAAAAACTCCATCCTTGTTGTTACATGCCAGTGGCAGGGGCACGAGCGAGTACGGGAGCAGAAACCGTCGGGCTCCCAGCACCCTCGGTGGAGGAGGTCCCCGTCCGCTTGGTGGGTGGCGCAGACGGCGCATCCAGAGCTGCCTTCCTCTTTCCATTGCTAGAAAATGGTGGTTCTCCTTTCCCTGGCATACGACTCTCATAGGTTGGGACTGATGTTCTATTAGCTATCACTCCAACTAAATCACCGAAGCCAGGTTCTTGTTCCTCATTCTGTATTTCATCTTCTCTTCGAGCTTCAGTACCAGTATCCATGTAGTCAACTGAATAACTACATGGGCTACGTCCCTTCCATTCCGTCTCCTCAGGCATCAAAGGATCCCGCTGACCTGAGCATCACATAAGAATAATAAAGTTAGCATGATCCACTTGCTTGCATGCCGTAATACAACCTTGGAAACCAAGAGCGAGTAATACCTTCGGCTTCCCCCTCAATGGTATCTTTCTTCTTTTTAACTTTCTGTATCAAAAATTTCTGATGTTAGCACCAAGATCACAAGCAAACACGGAGGAGAATTCAGTTGGTGATAAGCAAGACATTTTAGAAAACGATTACAGCACATGAATCGAATGTATGAATTATTACCTTCTCTGACATGCTGCGATGTTCATCCCAATAACAATTATCTACATAAAAGAATGTGTTAGGTAGGTGGACAAAAGACAGAGGGCTGCTGCAGGTATACAGAGAAACAGGGACAGGCACATACGCTTGTTCTAACTAAATTTAATGCTATCCTTAGTGATTTTTTGTATTTTTTCTTTAGGTTGTGTTGTTCTCTTCTCTCTTTTATCTACAATATCTTCAATATCCTTATCCGTTATTGTGCTATCCTCGAAACTGAAAACCTTTGTAGCACCCAACAATGTCATTTTTGAACGGTCATCTTTATTGACAGCTGAACAGAAGAGAAATTTATCAGAAAAAAATCATATACCCAATTACTAAAGAAAAATGCTCGAACAAGGCAATGAGCATCAAACCATACTTTCTCCGTGTGCGAATCGTGTTTGCCCAAAAATTAAAGGATACAATGCTAGCTTTTTATACCCTTCCTGAAACACTTTTTCCTCGACGGTGTGCTGTAATTTCGTTTGCGTTATATTTCCAGACAGGTAGCAATACAAAATTTGGCACTATCTAGAAACAACAAACCTCAGTGCAAAAGCGGAAAACTTGAAATTGTTTATTTTGACCTATTCCAGTAACACGGTCTAAAGCTTGCAGATCAGCATGTGGATTCCAGACAGGCTCTATTGTAGTGCTCTGTTTGTAAATGGCAACAACAGGACCATGAAGATGCGCAAGGTCAGCAACCATCCAGATTTGAGCAAAGATACTAAACCTGTCAGCCCGACCTAACAAACTTTAGAAGATCTAATTGAGAATTCATGTAGCATTATATTCTTTGCTTATTTCACATATTGATCCCATATTTTTTTATACAACCGTAACATGTTTACCTACATAATTTTCTGTGAATTCTCATTGACGTTTTTTCTTTATGTTTGCATAGGAAAAATGGTTCTACTAGATAAGTTGCTGCATAAGTTAAAGGAGCGTGGTTCAAAGTCTTTATTTTTTCAACGGTGATTGTTTTTTCACTGCCATGCATATTTGAATGAATTACTGGTTTATCAAGTGTGTCGGAGATATACCACTCGTCGACACTAAGCATGTGCACAGCGCAACTCACTAAGCAATTTATTTTCCCAGAATTTTGCTTTGTCTAACATATATAGCACTATATCCTGCAGATGCCTACGCTTTTAAAAATCTTGGAAGAGTATCTTAATTACAGAGAATATAATTATTGTAAAATATATGAAGGTACACGCCTAGAAGATCGTGATGAAAGTCATTGAAGCCTTCAACAAGGAAGACAAGTTTGTTTTCTTACTTTCAACTGGGGCATGTGGCGGTGGTATCAACTTTCCCACTGCTGATGTTGTAATAATTTACGACAGCGATTGGTATGCACTTTATTATGCTAAACATGATTTTGTTGCTCACCCTAGGAATCGAATCTTAATTCTTTGATACTTTTGTGCCTTCAGGAATCCACATGTTGATCTGCAAGCTCTAGACCGTGTTACTGGAATAGGTCAAAATAAACAAGTTCAAGTTTTTCGCTTTTGCACTGAGATTTGTTATTTCTAGATAGTGCCAAATTTTGTATTGCTACTTGTCTGGAAATATAACGCAAACGAAATTACAGCACACCGTCGAGGAAAAAGTGTTTCAAGAAGGGTATAAAAAGCTAGCATTGTATCCTTTAATTTTTGGGCAAAGACGATTCGTACACGGAGAAAGTATGGTTTTGATACTCATTGCCTTGTTCGAGCATTTGTCTTTACTAATTGGGTATATGATTTTTTTCTGATAACTTTTTCTTCTGTTCAGCTGTCAATAAGGATGACCTTCCAAAAATGACATTGTTGGGTGCTAGAAAGGTTTTAAGTTCTGAGGACATCACAGTGACGGATAAGGATATTGAAGATATTCTAGTTAAAAGAGAGAAGACAACAACACAATCTAAAGCAAAAATACAAAAAATCACTAAGGATAGCATTAAATTTAGTTGGAACAAGCGTATGTGCCTTCCCTGTTTTCTCTGTATACCTACATCAGCCCTCTGTCTTTTGTCCACCTACCTAACACCTTCTTCTATGTAGATAATTGTTATTGAGATGAACATGGCAGCATGTCAGAAAAGGTAATAATTCATACATTCGATTCATGTGTTGTAATTGTTTTCTAAAGTGTCTTGCTTATCACCAACTGAATTCTCCTCCGTGTCTGCTTGTGGTCATGGTGCTAACATCAGAAATTTTTGATACAAAGTAAAAAGAAGAAAGATACCATTGAGGGGGAAGCCGAAGGTATTACTAACTCTTGGTTTTCCAAGGTTGTATTACAACATGCAAGCAAGTGGATCGTGCTAACTTTATTATTCTTATGTGATGCTCAGATCAGCGGGATCCTTTGATGCCCGAGGAGACGGAATGGAAGGGACGTAGCCCATGTAGTTATTCAGTTGACTACTTGGATACTGGTACTGAAGCTCGAAAAGAAGATGAAATACAGAATGAGGAACAAAAATCTAGCTTCAGTGATTTAGTTGGAGTGATAGCCAATAGAACAGCAGTCCCAACCTATGAGTGTTGTATGCTAGGGAAAGGAGAACCACCATTTTCTAGCAATGGAAAGAGGAAGGCGGCTCTGGATGCACCGTCTGCGCCACCCGCCAAGCGGACGGGGACCTCCTCCACCAAGGGTGTTGGGAGCCCGACTTTTTCTGCTCCCGTACTCGCTCGTGCCCCTGCCACCGACAGGTAACACAACACTCCACCCGACACACACACACACACACACACACACACACACTTCCGTTACTCGTCTAGCCCGCCGCCGCCGGTTCCTTTGTTCCGGCCGCCGTCTCTGTCCCGGCAGTTCGCCGCATCCTTCCAATTTGTATCAGGGATCGAGCTGCGGTCAGGTCATCGTCTCAGCTCGCAGTCGCTGATAGGATCTCGCCGTCGTTCCAGCCACGCCACTGCCCAGACGGCGGCGGAGACGACCGGATCAGCGCCCTTCCGGACGAAATGCTGCTCCAAATCCTCGTTCACCTCCATTGCGCCCGCACCGCCGCCCACACAAGCTCTCTCTCCCGCAGGTGGCGCGGTCTCTGGGGGCACCTCTTCGAGCTCTCCTTCCGCGGCATGCCCTTGGACGCAGTCGACGCCGCCCTCCAACAGGTCGCCTGCCCCGCCCTGTCCCGCCTCGAAATAGAGATCCTCGAGAGACAGGATTCTGGACCCTGCTCGCGTCTCCACCCTGCTCAATGCCGCCGCGGGGCTCGTCCCGGCGGATCTCGTCATAGATGTCTGGGGGCACTGTAAAGATCGCGACTTTCCTATCCAGATTCCCTCCTTCGAACGCGTCGCCTCGATCAAGCTACGCGTGGTCAACCTCTACCTGACTTTACCGGCGGGCGACAACATCGAGTTCCCTGCGCTGGAGAGTGTGTCTGTCGCCGGCTGCCGCGTCGACAACATGGCTGAGCTGATCAGGCGGTGCCCTAAACTGCGCGGGCTAGAGGTATGCGGGTGCTGGGGCCTCAACACGCTCAAAATCCACTCGCCGTCGATCGAGGAGCTTGTCTTGGACAACAACGGTGTACTGGGTAACCTTGACATCGTAGCCCCAATGCTTGAGCAGTTCAGGTTGCAGGCCACCATGGGTAGGGACTTCAATGTGCTGTTCTCAGCGCCGATGGTACAATATCTCTGGTGGTGGTGCTCGTGTGAGCAGCGGAATGTCGGAATTGGCGAGGCATGGTACCTAAGAAGCCTGGATCTATGGACAGAGGAGAGTGCCTACATCTTACAGCTCAACATAGATTTCTCGGTGTGTCTTCTCTCCTCCTCAATCTACCTTACCTTGTACTAGTATTCATGCTAGGTTGTCTTAGCTGGCATACATGTCTATTCTTTTCTGTATAAATTGTCAAACCTAGAAACGTTGAGCTTATGCAACTTCTAAAAGGACTTACATTTTGGATTTGAGATAGTATGCAGCAAATAGCAGGTTGTTATAAACTGATGAAATAAGATCAATGTCAAATGTGGATAAGGCCGAGACTAAATATATTGCTGAAGATCCAGAACGACATGAGTACAGAAACTTTGTTTCTAACTATAGAAACATTTTATCTAAGTAAGAACGATAAAAAGAAGTATTTTAGTTATGTTACTCTACAGCTAAGCTAAATAGCTAATCTATATTCAACTAGGAGAAAAACAATGAGAAATGGTGAAAATTTTGATGCTGCTGTTCGGTGCTTCTTGTCTCCTGCTCAATTCACTTTGCGGTATTGTCTTCATGCTAGGTTGTCTTATTAGATTACTAACTTGGACTTACATGTTTGATCGAGGACAGTATTGCTGCAGTAGGTTGCTGTAAACTGATGAAAAAAATCATCCACATATCAGCTAGATAGCAAATTGGACAAGGTTGAGTCCAAATAGAGTGTCCAGCTAAGATCTAGTACCAGATAGGAATTGCAATTTTGTATCTAATCTGGACCTATACTTTATTATGTTGTGCAAACATGTACATACATTCACACTTGCCTACCATTTCACAAAACTTTCCCAGCAAGAATTTCTTAAAGAACTCTTACTACTTTCAAGCCTATTCCTTGCATTTTGCAAGGAACAAAACCCGGATCGCCATCTGTAGCAACCACACATAGCAAACAGGAAGGGTTAGAGAGAGAGGGATTACCTCGTCACCGTAGTTGTCGTCGAGCAACAGGACACAAGGACGGCGGCATCCTCTCCGGCGACAACAGCAGCGGCCCACATCCGCCACCAATGTCAAAGCCAGGACAAAAAAAAAACCATGTTACGGTAGGAAGAGCAAGAAGCCATGTCCAAGGGTAGCTGCAACAAATTAGTTATCAAACCTTAGTGAAAACTGAAAACGGATTTGACTAGTAATAGCTCCAGACAAGACACAAGTTTCATCAGTGTTTGTGCATCATGAGAAAAAAAAATCAAAAGAATCTAATGCCTATGCAGGCCAAGTTTTTAGTTAAGTTAAATTAAACAGACTTTCCGCTTCCATATTTCAACAGATATAAAGTGTGCATGCAACCAGGAGTCCGGGACGTAGTCCAATCCCTTGGGAATCAACTTCACTTCACACTTGAAGCTATGTACTAGTGAGAAATGAATGCGAAAAAATGCAGCTTTTCAGGTGCAACTACAACGACACAGGCCAGAGTTTTTTCCCTGAGAATTTGTGGCCTAATTCAAGTAATCGTCAGGCTCTACAGGACCAAACCTAAAGCCATGGCACAAGAGATTTATGCATAATTTTCGCCACTAACACATTTATTCAACATGATAAAATGATCTATACTGAATTTGAAAGGACTCGAAGTCGATGAAGAGGAGGAGAGTAAGCTCACGGGCAGCAGAAGCTTGGGGAGGTAGTGGCGGATGATGTGGTGGTCGGCATGATCGAGGAGCAACAGTTCGGGTTCGTGGCCGGCGCCGGCAACATTATGTATGCGCCATTTTACGCTAAATTATGATGATTCATGGATTAGATACCAATCAAGAAATAAATGTTTGGATTCCTTCTATACCTTTGAGCAGGCCTTGATGACTACATGGCAGAATCACGATAACATTACACGACCAAAGAAAAAAAAAGCAGTTTACATAACATCAGACCCTATATCTGTCCTACGACGTATTAAGACCCCAACTTAGTTTCTCAAGAAGGATTAAGGAATGTGAAAATCCTTGCAACTATTGAATTGGTATGTTAGCAACTACACCATATGTTCGAGTTTAGATCTCACCTTGAGCATGGCTGACTAAACATGCATACATTTATATTGAAACCATAACCAATAAACAAAGAGTCACAAAGCACCAGTTATGTGGCCCATGAACTAAATGCTCAATAATAATTGGGCCAGACCAAGCCAGGAAGTCAGTACAGACAGCCGTGGCATCGCATAACACAAACAAGCTAAAGTTAAAATACCTCAAATATCAGTACAAGAAACAAAAATATAATTCAAAGCAAGAAACAAAAATGTATAAAAGTATAGTTCTAACTGTAACATCGAGATGATACTTCTAATCGAGCTTCTATACATAGAGGAGCTTGCAGGCTAGCTTTCTACTCTAAAATGAATGATGCAAAAACAGGGCAGCAAACAGTAAAGCTCACAATAGAATTTGCACTCAGTATTAACACTAGGCACGACACATGCATGGATAAATATATATACCCAAAGGTGATAACAACACCCAAATCATGCAAGAGCTAGTAATAAAACCAAACAGTCTTAGAATCAAGGAAAACTACGATAAAACCAAATAGTCCTAGAATCTAAGATGTGCACACCAGCCAAGTACAGTCAAAATAAGTACAAAAAAGTATGAGGAACTATTTACATCTAGGGACAAATGTACATCACGTTGCCCAGAATCTCACCTTAACCATGCAGATCAAGAAAAGGACATCGCTGCCACAGGCAAATATTCATTCCAGCCTATCTGCATACACACTAGGCGGTAAAGTTGGGTTAAAAACAGGCAACCAAATAGAGAACCAAATAGACATAGCATGCCAAATTAGTTTCTCAAACCATAAGTTCCAGATTAGGATCATATAGCATGCCAAATAGACACCAGTGGATATGCATAAATCTACCCCCGGAAAGACATGCCTGACGAACAACAAGAGCCATCACCAAGCTAGTAATAGAACTGTTCGACAAAAATACAATTAACATCATATATCATAGTTGAATACAAACCTACATGTCATGCAAACATGCCAGGAGACAAATATAAAACAAAGATCGCTGACATGCATGATCAACTAATTAACTAGTGTCCAATTGAATCACCCTAATTAACCATAAAAAAGCAGATCGAACCGCCACGGTAACACCAGATTGAACATGACAACACACAGGTACACCGAGAATATGCTAACTCAAATGCCGTTCAAAAGCACACATTCATGATTCATCGATCTCATGGTACAATAGCTGTCACAACAAGAGAGAGGCATCGCGGTGGATTGAGATATACCAGATCATTATCTTGAGGATGCAAAGCTTCATGGAGCCGTTATCGAATGCAAGGAGCAATAGAGGTGTCTAACAGTAGCTGCACAGAAATACCAGGGGCTACCATCGGTTAAGGCTACATGGGAGAGGAGGAGCTGGGGTCTTCGGCTACAGGAAACTGGAGTAGAAGAGTACCTACAGAGGACGACATAGAGGGTTTCAAGTGCATCCTGAAAGAGCTGCATCGGAGAGCCAAACCCTGCATGTAGCAGTAAAATTATGTCAGCGCATGTTTATGTCCGTAGCTCGGATGTGTCACATAAGAACAAATATATACATGAAAATTCAAGAAAAATCCAATGAAGAAATTCACTAAATAAAGAAAAATTGAATAATGCTGCTCCAATGCTCCAGAATGTATATAACCAATTCATGCGAACAATATATATGTGAGAGAAATTCTAACTAGAGACCTCTCTGGTTCATGTAACGTAGCAAATGATATGCTAGAACTGAGAAATGATTCACAACAAGAAGGTACCAACGAAAGACATTGGCAATCATTAATATTTACCTTGTGGCAGGCTTGAAATGAACCAGCATCACGGTCCAGTTGTCCCTCGACCTTCTCCCGGAAGACGCGTGCATTTGCTCCAAGTGGAATCCGGGCGACAACAGACCGGGCAAGAAGAGGAGACCACCACCAAGAGCTCAGGGAGGTCGGCGTTGATGTCATTCAACGTTTTCTGCATGGGGCACAAGCATGGGCATGAGTACTATGAGCAAAAAAAAAATAGGATCATTTGTCTACATAACATTCTAGATTATACCCATGACGATAATGATATATGTTTTGAACCAGGAAATGTACATGTTTCCAATAGGCACGGCCAAAATAGATCGTTTAAGTTTTCTTTTCTTCTCTCAATAGTGATGTGAAAATTACTCTCAACAGTTCACCTGTAAATATTCAGTATGCTTTAAGATAATACAATAAAGTAATGCTATTGTTTAGTCACGGCAACATCAAAGCAAGCAATAATACGGAACAAGTAGTACCATGCACATCAAAGTAGACCGACCACCATACTCAAAGACCCAACCAAGGCATCGCTGTCTCCCATGACGACGCCATCTTGGCGATGTTGTAGCTGATGGTGTTCTTGATGCATATTTTGTAGCAACCAGTTTTCCGAGAAAATAACTCGTATTAAAAACATATTATACTCTTGCTGCAATCTAAAGCTCTTATATCAGGCTGATCAAAACTCAATTTAATGGTGTGGGGATGATCTAGTCTATTAGTTCCAAAACACATCCATTTCATCAAGCATGAAATAAGTATGACAATGAACTCACAAACAACACCAGCTAACTTGAGTCCCTGCAAGATACTACACTGTCCAGGTAAACTTGTTATGTTGAATGCTTACTCGGTCAATTGACTAACTTGATGAAAGATAATATATTTTTTACCTAATGCCAATTGGGAGCTCAATTTGCATATGATTACTAATCTACTGATAAGAGTAAAGATCACATGGCCTAAATTTTTAGATGATCCGAATCTACAAAGTCATGCCAAGGGTTCAAAAAATGTGAGTAGATCACATGGCAAATGACCAGATCAGAACTACACTTGAGAACGAATGCAGGTTCAAGAAACAAGTGATCATATTTACACACAAAATTACATGTATGACCGCTTAAAATCATACAGCTAATCGCAAAAATCGAACCAACCCAGAAATAATACTAGACAGGCTTGTTTTTACTACAACCATTAAGTGCATTAAAAAAAGATCAAATAGTAGAGAACAATATCCAACTGAACCAGTCACGAATCAAAAATGATGGATAACTTTACAGAATTAAAGTCCCCAGTCCCCATTGTCTAAAAGACTGAAGCATGAAGCTAGACCAAGATTTTAATCACGTAAAATAGATTTCCTGCTTCCGTATTACATCAATAGGAAAAAAAGCAACATATACAAATTCTGCATGCAACCAGCAGTCCAGGACATACTTCAATCCATTGGGAATCAAAAAACTTCACTTCAAACTTGAAGCTATGTACTAGTGAGAACTGAATGCGAAAAAATGCAGCTTTTCAGGGGCGACTGAAACGACACAGGCCAGAGTTATTTCCCTACGAATTCGTGGCCTAATTCAAGTAATCGTCAGGCCGTACAGGACAAAATCTTTAATGCCATGGCAGAAGTGATTTATGCATAATTTCAGCTACGAACACATTCATTCAACGTGATAAAATGATATGTACTGAATTTGAAAGGACTGCAACTCGATGAGGAGGAGGAGGAGAGGGAGCTCACGGGTAGCAGCAGTTTGGGGAGGCAGCGGTGGACGATGTGGTGATCGGCATGAGGAGCAACAGCTCGGGTTCGTGGCCAGCGCCAGCAGCAGCACCTCGGTAAGACGACCGCCAGCCTTCCTCCATGCCTCATGTTGCAATTCCTGTGCCCCTCCCGCCGGAAAGAGGCACGGCTGCGCCGCCTTGGTCGTCCCCGACAGCGGGGCACCAGGTCAACCAGTGGAGTTCTACGTCTCGGCCAGGCACCACCAGGTCTCCCCCTCCGTTGGGTGCTGCAGGAGAGGAGACGAGGACAGCAGCGTCCTCTTCGGTGACACCAGCAGCGGCCCGCGTCAGCTGCCAACGTCAATGACAACAAAAGAAAAGAACCCCAGGTTACAGTAGGAAGAGCAAGAAGCCACATCCATGGGTACCTGCAACACGTTAGTTATCAAACCGCAGTGAAAACTGAAAAAATATATGAGTAGTAATAGCTTGAGACAAGATAGAGTTTCACCACTGCATGTGCATGATGAGCAGAAAACAATCCAAAGAAACTACTGCCTATGCGGACCAAGTTTTTAATTAAGTTGAATATAGATTTCCCGCTTCCATATTTCAGCAATAGGAAAAAAGGCAACAAATATAAAGTGTGCATGCAACCAGGAGTCTGAGGTCGTACTACAATCCCTTGGGAATCAAACAACTTCACTTCACACAGCTATGTACTAGTAAGATTCTGAATGCGAAAAAATGCAGTTTTTTGGGGCCGACTAAAACAACACAGGCTAGAGTTCTTTTTCCTGTGAATTCGTGGCCTAATTCAAGTAATCATACTGGACCAAACCCTAACGCTGCCACAGGAGATTTATGCATAAATTCCGCTGCTACCACATTCATTGAACACGATAAAATGATATGTACTGAATTTGAAAGGAATGCAAGTCGATGAGGAGGAGGAGAGGAAGCTCACGGGCAGCAGAAGCTTGGGGAGGCAGCGACGGACAATGTGGTGGTCGGCATGAGGAGCAACAGTTTGGGTTCGTGGCCGGCGCCGGCAGCAGCACCTCGGGAAGGCGACCGCCGGCCTTCCTCCGTGCCTCATGTTGCAATTCCTGCGCCCCTCCCGCCGGCGAGAGGCACGGCTGCGCCGCCCTGGTCGTCCCCGACGGCGAGGCACCAGGTCAACCCGGTGTAGTTCCACGACTCGGTCGGGCATCACCAGGTCTCCTACTCCGTGGGGCGCTGCAGGAGAGGAGACGAGTAGGCGCCGGCTCGACTTGAGTCCACGGCGTCCTTGCCGGAGGTCGAAGCGAAAGACGGCGGCGGGTGAAGCCCACGCCGACGGGTTGGACCTGCTGCGGGAAGGAATGGGGGTGGAGTGGGGGCCGGTGGCCCGTGCCGTAGCTTGAGGGGAGGTTGGCGGCGCATGCCGGGCTTGGCGTCGAGGAGATTGGAGAAGAGGCTCAGGCCATTGGAGGTTAGAGTTGGCAATATAGTTGAGATCCGATTTTAGGGGATTAGCATCCTTAAAGAACGCGGGCGCTAGGGTGGTTTTCCTGGCCTGTCCGTTACGAGCAAATCCTTGTCAATCCTGGGAATACCTCTTGCGTCGACGCCACAATAGGAGCCGGCGCTCCAGTTCTATCTCCAACAACCAACATTTCCTTCCCAACAGCAATGACTACCCACGCGGCAGAAAATAATTCTGTTTTAGCGCGGAAATTCAATTCGGCTCCCGGGTGCGTATGCTCCCTCTACCAACAAAATATATTTCGAAGTGTGGAAAAATTTTGATAAAAAATGTTACCATAATAATGTTAAAAAAATATTTTGTGAAATATTTTTGTGAAAATTGTTTTCATAAATTTGCTTTTTAACATTTTACATGATATTTTTTTTTTCATTTTTTATGAAACACTTTGACGTAGCAAGATGTATGTACGTGTGAATTTTTTGTTTCAATTTTTTTGAAATTTAAAATATATGTAAGATGTATTTCAAAATATAGGGAGCATATGATCCCATGTTCCAAAACACCATTCCCCCGTATTAGCAGCCAGCGTTGGGATATAGAGCGCTTGGTTGTTTTCATTTTTGGTAGGCATTATTTTTAATCAGCTAAGCGCCTCCTTAAGCGACTACGGTCGGCGGTGGCTCATGTCGCTTAGGGTAGAGCCGTTCTTGCCGCCGCCGCCAGCCCGTCGCATCGGTTCCCCGCCACTAAGTCGCCTTCGCCCGCCATCAAGCTGCTGTGCCTGGAGCTTGACCGAGGCGTCGCGATGCTGAACCTGTAGCTGGGACGAGTATTACTTCATCAACAACGATGATATCACAGGGGCTTAAAAATGCCGACACCTTTGAAAACCATGCACACTCCACCATTGAACTGGAAGCTTTGTTTAGCAGTTCTTACATAACCAAAACGAAACAGTAGAGTAAAACCAGTAGCTCATGAATTTCAGTGAGGGTTAGCATACCACTGCCCGGTTCTTCTTCCGAGACTCTAGAGTCCAATCAGTCCCTCGCAGTCATTGGATAGTTTCAACATTTAAAAGTCATCAAAGAAGCGGAAATTCAATTTGGCCCCCGGGTGCGTATGCTCCCTCTACTAACAAAACATATTTTGAAGTGTGGAAAAATTTTGATAAAAAATTCTACATGTACATCTCCATAATATATGTGTATGCGTCAAGTTTCACGAAAAAAATAATATTTTTGATGGCCTATGTAAAAAAGAGAAAACTTATCCTGCGGAAAGCATTATTTTCAGCACTGAATTTTGTCTTTTTTACCCACGTCACATGATAAGTTCATTTTTTTATGAAACGACTTTGTGAGCGAGTAGCACATGAAGACGTATGTTCGAGTTTTTTGTTTCAATTTTTTGAAATTTAAAATATGTGTAAAATGCATTCCAAAATATAGGGAGCATATGCTCCCATGTTCCAAAACACCACTCCCCATCTTTACTATTATATTTCAGTTGGTCGTACGTCATACAACGCGTTTGGTGAAGGAGATTCGAAACATCTGGGCCGCTCGATCTAAATCAAATCCTCCGCGCAAAATCCATCCATCCAATCTACTTTCCATGTAAAATTGCCCCTCCTTTTGGACCTTCCTTGCCTCTAATCAAGATATAAATCGTAATCAATTGGACCCTACTCCCACAGATCCCACTACTTCCAATATTAAGGCATGATTAAATATTATTCCTTTTCCTAGCTACTAATCATACGGTATTGTAATATCCCAGGTAATGGGGTTACAAAAATAGAGGAAACAGATGTGTGCATTGCATTCATGCATAGAAAATCTGGGGAATTTTCGCGCTTTAAAGTAAAACAGTCATAGTAACTGAAGTTTCACTTGACCTTGGTGGAATTGAAGTAGCTCATCAAGTCAAGCGCTACAAACCTCAATGTGACTTTGATAAAACCTTGTTTTGGGTAGAGATGATTTGATCTAAGGGGTTAGATCAAATGGAACTAATAATCAACATAACAACACTTTACTCAATGATCAATTGCTTGATCTTATAAAAGATCATAACATGGAATTCCTTGCCATAACATATGAACCTACAATTAATTGGAAATCAAGTAACAATAAAATGGAGAAACCATTCTTGACTTATCTTTTCCATGTCTTAAACTAATCCTTGATCCTACCATGAACCTCATGGTATTCATTCTATCTCAATCTTGGAAACAAGATAAGGAGATCAACTTTAGAAGTATATATTCTTCTCTATTCTAAATTATTATACATCAAACCCAGAGAGGTGAGAGTTCTATATTATTTATTAGAGAAGCAATAACAAACCTGGAGCTAAACCTTGGATATACATCCAAGTCTTCAAATCATCATCTTTAAGAGGAACACTAGTATATTATTCAAGACCTTCCCTAGAGAGAGAACCCATTTATGTTAACCATAGATTCTGATGATCACATCAACCTCTATGGAGCCTAACCTTAGGTTAGCATTGAAGTCCTTCCAAATGAGAGAAACCAAAGATACTAATACTAGCTTTACCTATTTAAGAATAAAGGACAACCATTGAATTAAAGTATTAGCTTGTAAACCATTTCATCTTGGAGTAGTGAGATAACCTAATATCACATGGAATAAGATTATATCCATGAATTGATAAAGAAAGGAGGAGACTAATCCAACTAAGCATCTAGGTGGAGACTTAACCCTTTGCTATCTAATGAGATCTTGTGAACATACCATTGAAGGAGATATGCCCTAGAGGCAATAATAAAGTGGTTATTATTTATATATTTATGTTTATGATAAATGTTTATATATCATGCTATAATTGTATTAACCGAAACATTAGTACATGTGTGATATGTAGACAACAAGAAGTCCCTAGTATGCCTCTTAAACTAGCTTGTTGATTAATGGATGATTAGTTTCATAATCATGAACATTGGATGTTATTAATAACAAGGTTATGTCATTGTATGAATGATGTAATGGACACACCCAATTAAAGTGTAGCATAAGATCTCGTCATTAAGTTATTTGCTATAAGCTTTCGATACATAGTTACCTAGTCCTTATGACCATGAGATCATATAAATCACTTATACCGAAAGGTACTTTGATTACACCAAACACCACTGCGTAAATGGGTGGTTATAAAGGTGGGATTAAGTATCCAAAGTATAAGTTGAGGCATATGGATCAACAGTGGGATTTGTCCATTCCGATGACTGATAGATATACTCTGGCCCTCTCGGTGGAATATCGTCTAATGTCTTGCAAGCATATGAATAAGTTCATAAGAGACCACATACCACGGTACGAGTAAAGAGTACTTGTCAGGAGACGAGGTTGAACAAGGTATAGAGTGATACCGAAGATCAAACCTCGGACAAGTAAAATATCGCGTGACAAAGGGAATTGGTATTGTACGTGAATGGTTCATTCGATCACTAAAGTCATCGTTGAATATGTGGGAGCCATTATGGATCTCCAGATCCCGCTATTGGTTATTGGTCGGAGTGAGTACTCAACCATGTCCGCATAGTTCACGAACCGTAGGGTGACACACTTAAAGTTGGATGTTGAAATGGTAGTACTTGAATATGGAATGGAGTTCGACTATTTTTCCGGAGTCCCGGATGAGATCCCGGACATCACGAGGAGTTCCGGAATGGTCAGAATAAGATTCATATATAGGATGTCATTTTATGTGAATTAAAATGATGCGGAAGGTTCTATGGAAGGTTCTAGAAGGTTCTAGAAAAGTCCGAAGAAACCACAAGGAAGGTGGAGTCCACATGGGACTCCACCTCCATGGCCGGCCAACCCTAGTGGGGGTGAGTCCCAAGTGGACTCCCCTTAGGGGGGCCACCCCAGGTGGAACTCCCACCTCTAGTGGGAGTCCTAGCTTGGGTAGGTTTCCCACCATATGGAAGGTTTTTGGTTCGGCTTATTCGAAGACTTGGAGACCAACACTTGGGGTTGCACCTATATAATGAGGGGCCAAGGGAGGGGGCCGACCACCCCAAGACCACAAGCTGGCCGCCCCCTTGAAGTGGCCGGCCACCCCCTCCCAAACCCTAACCGCCCCTCTCCTCCATATCTCCCGCGTAGCTTTAGCGAAGCTCCGCCGAGTTCTCCATCGCCACCGACACCATGCCGTCGTGTTGTCGGATTCAAGAGGAGCTACTACTTCCGCTGCCCGCTGGAACGGGAGGTGGACGTCGTCTTCATCAACAATCGAACGTGTGACCGAGTACGAGGTGCGCCCGTTCGTGGCGCCGAACCGATCGTGATCAAGATCTTCTACGCGCTTTGCAAGCGGCAAGTGAACGTCTACCGCAGCAACAAGAGCCTCCTCTTGTAGGCTTTGGAATCTCTTCAAGGGTGAGACTCGATAAACCCCTCGTTGCTACCGTCTTCTAGATTGCATCTTGGCTTGGATTGCGTGTTCGCGGTAGGAAAATTTTTGTTTTCTATGCAACGTTATCCTACAGTGGCAGCCGTGTCTATGCATAGATGGTTGCACGAGTAGAACACAATGGTTTTGTGGGCGTTGATGCTCTTGTTATCTTTAGTTTGAGTACTTTGCATCTTTGTGGCATAGTGGGATGAAGCGGCTCGGACTAACTTTACATGACCGCGTTCATGAGACTTGTTCCTCGTTCGACATGCAACTTGTATTGCATAAGAGGCTTTGCGGGTGTCTGTTCTCCTACTATAGTGAAGATTCAATTTACTCTTCTATTGAAAACATTAGTATCAACGTTGTGGTTCATGTTTGTAGGTAGATTAGATCTCTCTCGAAAACCCTAAACCACGTAAAATATGCAAACCAAATTAGAGACGTCTAACTTGTTTTTGCAGGGTTTGGTGATGTGATATGGCCATAATGTGATGATGAATATGTATGAGATGATCATTATTGTATTGTGGCAACCGGCAGGAGCCTTATGGTTGTCTTTAAATTTCATGTTGAGTAGTATTTCAAAGTAGTTGTAATAGTTGCTACATGGAGGACAATCATGAAGACGGCGCCATTGACCTTGACGCGACGATGATGGAGATCATGCCCGAAGATGATGGAGATCATGTCCGTGCTTTGGAGATGAAGATCAAAGGCGCAAAGACAAAAGGGCCATATCATATCACATATGAACCGCATGTGATGTTAATCCTTTTATGCATCTTATTTTGCTTAGATCGCGACGGTAGCATTATAAGATGATCCCTCACTAAAATCTCAAGATAATAAAGTGTTCATCCTTAGTAGCACCGTTACCAAGTCTTGTCGTTTCAAAGCATCTCGTGATGATCGGGTGATAGATTCGATAAGTACATACAACGGGTGCAAGACAGTTTTGCACATGCGGATACTAAGGTGGCCTTGACGAGCCTAGCATGTACGACATGGTCTCGGAACACGTGATACCAAAAGGTAGAGCATGAATCATATGGTTGATATGATGAACACTTTGAGTGTTCGCCATTGAAATCACACCTTTTCTCGTGATGATCGGGTTTAGGTGTGGTGGATTTGGTTCGTGTGATCACTAAGACAATGCAAGGGATATTGTTTTGAGTGGGAGTTCACCTAGTTTTTTTTAATTATATTGAATTAAAATTTGAACTCAATTTGTCATAAACTTAGTCTAAACTTTTGCAAATATATGTTGTAGAGATGACGTCCCCAATCAATTTTAATCAGTTCCTAGAGAAAGAAAAACTTAAGAGCAACGGTAGCAACTTCACCGACTGGTTCCGTCATGTGAGGATCTTCCTCTCTGGCGGAAATGCAATATGTGCTTGATGCACCGCTAGGTGACCCTCCCAGAAACCGAAACCGATGAAGTAAAAGTGTTTACGAGACTCGAAACTCGGTACTCTCAAGTTTAGTGTGCCATCCTGTGTCTGGAATCCGATCTTCAAAACGTTTTGAGCACCATGATCCTCATGAGTTGATGAATGAGCTGAAAGCTATATTCGAGACTCATGCGGCCGTAGAATGCTATGAAGCATCGAAACAATTCTTCAGCTGTATCATGGAAGAAGGCAGCTCCGTTAGTGAGCACATGCTCGCCATGACCGGCATGCGAAGAAACTCAGTGACTTGGGAATAGTGATTCCTAACAGACTGGGATTAATCGTGTCCTTCAATCACTGCCACCAAGTTAAAAGAACTTCGTGATGAACTACAATATGCAGAACCTGAACAAGGAGTTACCTGAACTCTTTGGCATGCTGCTGAGATTGAGATCAAGAAAGAGCACCAAGTGTTGATGGTCAACAAGACCACCAGTTTAAGAAGGGCAAGTCTAAGGGAAAATTCAAGAAGGGTGGCAAGAAAGCTGCCTCCTTGAAACCTAAGAACGGCCCTAAGCCGATGCTGAGTGCTATTACGCAAGGAGAAGGGACACCTGGAAGCGTTATTGCTCCAAGTATCTGGCTGATCGAAGAGCGGCCTTGTCAAAAGAAGAAAGAAGGTATATTTGATATACATGTTATAGATGTTCATCTCACTGGTTCTCGTTCTAGTA
This sequence comes from Lolium multiflorum, assembly GCA_030979885.1. Taxonomy (NCBI): domain Eukaryota; kingdom Viridiplantae; phylum Streptophyta; class Magnoliopsida; order Poales; family Poaceae; genus Lolium; species Lolium multiflorum. Next base: position 212,178,684 of record CM061751.1, read on the forward strand.
CTGGTATTTGATACCGTTCGGTTGCTCACATTTGTAACTCAAACAGGAACTAAAGAATAAACGACTGCGAAAGATGAAGTGACGATGCGCATTGGAAATGGATCCAAGGTCAATGTGATCGCAGTCGGACACTTCCTCTACATCTACCTTCGGATTAGTTTTAAGCCTAAATAATTGTTATTATGTACCGCGTGAGCATGAACATTATATCTGGATCTTGTTTAATGCAAGACGGTTATTCATTCAAGTCTGAGAATAATGGTTGTTCTATTTTTATGAATAATATCTTTTATGGTCGAGCACCACAAAAGAATGGCTTATTTCTATTAGATCTCGATAGTAGTGATACGCATATACATAACGTTAATGCTAAGCGAATTAAATTGAATGATAATTCTACTTATATGTGGCACTGTCGTCTTGGTCATATTGGAGAAAACATGAAGAAACTCCATACTGATGGATTACTTGAATCACTTGACTTTGAGTCACTTGATAGATGCGAAGCATGTTGATGTCTACACCCCCTCCTTTTCCTGTAGACAGTGTTGGGCCTCCAAGAGCAGAGGTTTGTAGAACAGCAGCAAGTTTTTCCTTAAGTGGATCACCCAAGGTTTATCGAACTCAGGGAGGGAGAGGTCAAAGATATCCCTCTCATGCAACCCTGCAACCACAAAGCAAGAAGTCTCTTGTGTCCCCAACACACCTAATAGGTGCACTAGTTCGGCGAAGAGATAGTGAAATACAGTGGTATGAATATATATGAGCAGTGGCAACGGCACTAGAAAAGTGCTTTGCCCAGGACAAGCGGTAGTAACGGTAGTAGTAGCAGAAAAAGAAACAAGCAGCGATAGCGTATTTAGGAACAAGGCCTAGGATCATACTTTCACTAGTGGACACTCTCAACATTGATCACATAACAGAATAGATAAATGCATACTCTACACTCTTGTTGGATGATGAACACATTGCGTAGGATTACACGAACCCTCAATGCCGGAGTTAACAAGCTCCACAATTTAATGTTCATATTTAAATAACCTTAGAGTGCATGAAAGATCAACACGACTAAACCAAGTACTAATGTAGCATGCACACTGTCACCTTCACTACGAAAGGAGGCATAGATCACATCAATACCATCATAGCAATAGTTAACTTCATAATCTACAAGAGATCATAATCATAGCCTACGCCAAGTACTAACACGGATGCACACACTGTCACCATTACACCGTGCAGGAGGAATAAAACTACTTTAATAACATCACTAGAGTAGCACATAGATAAATTGTGACACAAAACATATTGCAATCATAAAGAGATATAAATAAGCACTTCACTATGCCATTCATAACAGTGAATAAGTATTCTGTGAAATATAGCCTAAGAGACCCACACGGTGCACACACTGTCACCTTTACACACATGGGACAAGGAGTCTCCAGAGATCACATAAGTAAAATTCACTTGACTAGCATAACGACATCTAGATTACAAGCATCATCATATGAATCTCAATCATGTAAGGCAGCTCATGAGATTATTGTATTGAAGTACATAGGAGAGAGATGAACCACATAGCTACCAAAGAGCCTCGATGGAGAACTACTCCCTCCTCATGGGAGACAGCAGTTGATGAAGATGGCGGTGGTGTCGATGGAGGAGCCTTCCGGCACTTCCCGTCCGCGGCGTGCGAAACGACTTCGTCCCCTAGATCTTGGCTTCGCGATGGCGGCGCTCTGGATGGTTTCTCGTGGCTTTTTCGTCTCGAGGTTTTAGGTCGAGGGGCTTTATATAGGCGAAGAGGCGGCGAAAGGTCGAAGGGGCGCCATAGGGCGCGGCTCCGGCCGGCCTAGGGTTTGGTGGGCCCGTGCCCCTCTCTCGCGGTTCTCGTGTGTTCGATGCTTCCGGCAAAATAGGAACCGGGCGTGATTTCGTCCAATTGAGAATATTTCTTTACTAGGATTTAAACCAAAAACAGCAGAAACAAAGAACGCACTTCGGATCTTGTTAATAGGTTAGTTCCAGAAAATGCACGAATATGACATAAAGTGTGCATAAAACATGTAGATATCATCAATAATGTGGCATGGAACATAAGAAATTATCGATACGTTGGAGACGTATCACATGTCTAATGGGAAAAATGACTAAGACTCCATTTTCTGGTATGATGGAGCGAGCTACCGACTTATTGGTACATACCGATGTATGCGGACCAATGAGCGTAGCATCGCGGTGGTTATCGTTATGTTCTAACCTTCACAGATGATCCGAGTAGATATGGGTATATCTATTTCATGAAACATAAATCAAACTTTCGAGAAGTTTAAGGAATTCCAAAGTGAAGTAGAAAATCAACGTAACAAGAAGATTAAATTTCTACGATCTGATCGTGGAGGTGAATATCTGAGTTATGAGTTTGGCATGCATTTAAAGAAATGCGAATACTTTCACAATTGACACCGCCGGGAACACCTCAACGTAACGGTGTCCGAACGTCGTAATCGAACTCTCTTAGATATGGTTCGTCTATGATGTCTCTTAATGATTTGCCGTTATCATTTTGAGTTATGCATTAGAGACAGCCGCATTCACTTTAAATAGAGCACCATCAAAATCCGTAGAAACGACACCGTATGAATTATGATTTAATAAGAAACCTAAGTCGTTCCTGAAAGTTTGGGGTTGCGAAGCCTATGTAAAGAAGTTACAACCGACAAGCTAGAACCCAAAGCGAGAAATGCGTCTTCATAGGATACCCTAAGGAAACTATAGGGTACACTTTCTATCACATCCGAAGGCAAAATCTTTGTTGCTAAGAACGGAACTTTTCTTGAGAAAGAATTTCTCACTAAAGAAGTGACTGGAAGAAAAGTAGAACTCGATGAGATTGATGAATCTATACTCGTTGATCGTAGTAGCGCAGACGGGTTGTGCATCGCCTACACAACAAGAGGAAGCTAATGATAATGATCATGAAACTTCGAACGAGGAAACTACTGAACCTCGCAGATCGACAAGGGAGCGTACCACTCCCGATTGGTATGATCCTTGTCTAAATGTCATGATTGTGGATAACAATGATGAGGACCCTGCGACGTATGAAGAAGCGATGATGAGCCCAGATTCCAACAAATGGCAAGAAGCCATGAAATCCAAATGGGATCCATGTATGATAACAAAGTATGGACTTTGGTAGACTTACCTGATAGCCGAAGGCTGTCGAGAATAAATGGATCTTCAAGAGAAAACAGATGCGATGGTAATATTACGTCTATAAAGCTCGACTTGTCGCAAAGGGTTTCCGACAAATTCAAGGAGTTGACTACGATGAGACTTTCTCACCTGTAGCGAAGCTAAAATCTGTGAGGATTTTGTTAGCAATAGCGCATTTTTCGATTATGAGATTTGCAGATGGATGTCAAAACGGCGTTCCTTAATGGAGACATTGAGGAAGAGTTGTATATGGTACAACCCAAAGGTTTTTCGATCCTAAAAATGCCGACAAAGTATGCAAACTTCGTTCAATCTATGGACTGAAGCAAGCATCGAGAAGTTGGAACCGACGCTTTGATAAGGTGATCAAAGACTTCGGGTTTATACAGTGTCATGGAGAGGCCTGTATTTACAAGAAAGTGAGTGGGAGCTCTGTAGCATTCCCGATATTATATGTAGATGACATATTATTGATCGGGAATGATATAGAACTATTAAGCAGTGTTAAAGGTTATTTGAATAATAGTTTTTCAATGAAAGACCTTGGTGAAGCATCGTATATATTAGGCATCAAGATTTATAGAGATAGATCAAGACGCCTAATAGGGCTATCACAGTACATATCTGGACAAGATTCTAAAGAAGTTTAGAATGGACGAAAGTAAGAAAGGGTTCTTACCTATGTTACGGCAAAGTCTTGAGTAAGACTCAAGGACCGGCTACAGAAGAAAGAGAAAGGATGAGTACAATCCCCTATGCCTGGCAGTAGGATCTATCATGTATGCCATGCTATGTACTAGACCGGATATAGCACATGGAGTTAGTTTGACTATCAAGGATATCAACGAGATCGGAAATGGACGGACTGGATACGGTGAGAACCAAGAGTGTTATGGTTAAGTTTGCAAGTGGACACCGATGTGACCCTCTAAGTCACAATCCGGGTACGTGTTTATATTGAATGGTGCTGCAGGGCAAGCTCGAAACGTTCGGTGGTGAGTACAGAATCGAGTATAGCGAGAGGCTTCATTAGAAGCGGTATGGATGAAGAGGTTCATTGTAGAGCTCGGTGTGGTTCCTAGTGCATTGGACCCATTAATCATTTACCGTGATAACATGGGTGCCATCGCCAATGCACAAGAGCCAAGGTCACACAAGAGGTTGAAGCATATCAAGCTGCGTTACCACTCGATTCGCGAGTACATCAAAGATGGAGAAGTAAAGATTTGCAAAGTACACACTGATCTGAATGTAGCAGATCCGTTGACTAAAGCTCTCCCTAGGGCAAAGCATGACCAACACCAGAATGCCATGGGTGTTAGGTATATTACAATGTAATCTAGATTATTGACTCTAGTGCAAGTGGGAGATCGAAGGAGATATGCCCTAGAGGCAATAATAAAGTGGTTATTATTTATATCTTTATGTTTATGATAAATGTTTATATATCATGCTATAATTGTATTAACCGAAACATTAGTACATGTGTGATATGTAGACAACAAGAAGTCCCTAGTATGCCTCTTAAACTAGCTTGTTGATTAATGGATGATTAGTTTCATAATCATGAACATTGGATGTTATTAATAACAAGGTTATGTCATTGTATGAATGATGTAATGGACACACCCAATTAAAGCGTAGCATAAGATCTCGTCATTAAGTTATTTGCTATAAGCTTTCGATACATAGTTACCTAGTCCTTATGACCATGAGATCATATAAATCACTTATACCGAAAGGTACTTTGATTACACCAAACACCACTGCGTAAATGGGTGGTTATAAAGGTGGGATTAAGTATCCTAAAGTATGAGTTGAGGCATATGGATCAACAAAGGGATTTGTCCATCCCGATGACGGATAGATATACTCGGGCCCTCTCGGTGGAATGTCGTCTAATGTCTTGCAAGCATATGAATAAGTTCATAAGAGACCACATACCACGGTACGAGTAAAGAGTACTTGTCGAGACGAGGTTGAACAAGGTATAGAGTGATACCGAAGATCAAACCTCGGACAAGTAAAATATCGCGTGACAAAGGGAATTGGTATTGTATGTGAATGGTTCATTCGATCACTAAAGTCATCGTTGAATATGTGGGAGCCATTATGGATCTCCAGATCCCGCTATTGGTTATTGGTCGGAGTGAGTACTCAACCATGTCCGCATAGTTCACGAACCGTAGGGTGACACACTTAAAGTTGGATGTTGAAATGGTAGTACTTGAATATGGAATGGAGTTCGAATATTTGTTCTGAGTCCCGGATGAGATCCCGGACATCACGAGGAGTTCGGAATGGTCGGAGAATAAGATTCATATATAGGATGTCATTTTATGTGAATTAAAATGATGCGGAAGGTTCTATGGAAGGTTCTAGAAGGTTCTAGAAAAGTCCGGAAGAAACCACCAAGGAAGGTGGAGTCCACATGGGACTCCACCTCCATGGCCGCCAACCCAGTGGGGTGGAGTCCCAAGTGGACTCCCAGGGGCCACCACCCCCATATGGGAGGTGGAACTCCCACCTCTAGTGGGAGTCCTAGCTTGGGTAGGTTTCCCACCATATGGAAGGTTTTGGGCTTATTCGAAGACTTGGAGACCAACACTTGGGGTTCCACCTATATAATGAGGGGCGGGAGGGCCGACCACCCCAAGACCACAAGCTGGCCGCCCCCTTGAAGTGGCCGACCACCCCTCCCAAACCCTAGCCGCTCCCTCCATATCTCCCGCGTTGCTTTAGCGAAGCTCCGCCGGAGTCCCACACCGACACCACGCCGTCGTGTCGGATTCAAGAGGAGCTACTATCCGCCCGCTGGAACGGGAGGTGGACGTCGTCTTCATCAACAATCGAACGTGTGACCGAGCACGGAGGTGCTGCCCGTTCGTGGCGCCGAACCGATCGTGATCAAGATCTTCTACGCGCTTTTGCAAGCGGCAAGTGAACGTCTACCGCAAAAACAAGAGCCTCCTCTTGTAGGCTTTGGAATCTCTTCAAGGGTGAGACTCGATAAACCCCTCGTTGCTACCATCTTCTAGATTGCATCTTGGCTTGGATTGCGTGTTCGCGGTAGGAAATTTTTTGTTTTCTATGCAACGTTATCCTACAACCATAAACCCTAGAATAATCCATTCCTATATAAGGGAGCTCAAGATATGGTGTTACACTCAAGTTAGTTGAGGAAACACTTGGATTTAAGGGAGAGACCTATTATATATATCCAAATGGTTATATCATCATTCATGAGAAGAACTCTAAGTAATTATCTCAGGGAATCTCCTGGGATATAAACTAATGAGGCAACCATAGTAGTCCCATTCAAGAAGGTAAATTAGAAGTACTATACCTTAGCTGATCAAGACAATGCTTGATCATGGAAGTGAGAACCCCATTTAATGAGAGATCCTTAGGAAGCCAAACCTTGATCATTATAAATTTAGTGATGATCATAAACCCTAAGAACTTGAGGTAATGATATCAAGAACAAGTTGATCATGTCTAACCATGATCATGCTCTTGAGTTATGTGAGGATAAGTTAAATCTTAATAAGATAAGTAGATATCATTCACCACATGAAATTATAGGGATGTAACTAGTAAGCAAACCTAGACTTATATCCCAACCTTTACTTGTGAACCACTTGGTGATCACAAATAAAATCCTACCATATCTATATTTCATAAATTAATAAACCTAAGAAAACCTTAGAGTTAAACACTATACTTCATATGGTGAGAAACCATACATCCATATGACCAAAGTTAACTATAAAAAGAACTATAATCAATGTAGTTACTTTAATGATAAGTTGGGAATAATAGAAGTTAATTGGTAGAAGATAAAACCAATTCTCAAATCCTTAGTAATTAGGGAAGCACATGAAATATTAAGCAAGTAACCACCTTATCATGGTTAGGGGAGATTAAACCCTAGCACATGCACTATGGTGTCATCCCATATCTACAACCTAGAATTATATCTTAACCTAGTTTGTATACCACTTGGGTGAGCACAACTAAAACCCAATGAAGCCAAATTTGAGTTTCAAACCATATGTCAGCCAGCACATAGAATTAGAACCCTAGCATTGCACTCTCATGCTTAATTATAAAATAAAAGAACCACCTAATGTTTGTACTCACAATTAAAACCCATGTGTGGTGAATAACGACTCATACCAACCACTGATCTATATAATTAAGACCCAACCTTGAGGAGAATAATATCTACTCTAAATAAATTCAAAGTGTTAATAGACCATATCACAAATGCTAATGAATATGGGATTATCATCCAACCTACAAAACCTTTATAAAATGTTGCTCACATGAACTAACATGCAAGTGATTAATTTGTCAAATAGAAACCAAGCACTAATAACAATCTATGAGATACTCTGAGTTAACAAAATTAACTCCAATCATTCCAAAAGTTTTGATCTATAAGGAAAAGGAAATTTAAATAAGAAAATGAACTCATGTCCATTAGCTATTTTGAGTAATTTTACATGTATTAAATTTAATCAAATATAAAATACTTTCTACAAATAAGAAAGCGGTGAAATAGTTACTGTACTACATTCTCATTGAAATAACACAATTGAGACACCTGCAAAAAATAATAGAATTCAAATATGAGTTCAATTTGGTAAATTATAAAACAGAAAATGAAAACAGAAAAAGAAAAGGAGGAGAAAAAAACCTTACCTAGCTTACCTGGCCATGGCAGCCCACCAACAGCCCACCTCGGCAGCCCTCAGCATCAGCCAGCAGACCAAACCCACCAGCAGCCTAGCCCAACTTACCTCTTCACGTTCTTTTCACGCAGGGGAGGGGGCTATCGTCTTCGTCCATCCCGGCAAGCAGCTCGGTGGCAGCTCCTCCGCCACCGGCCGCGCCAAGATGCTCGCCGCCGCTCTCTGGCCTCTATAAAGCTCAACGAGCCGCCGCCAGATGCATATGATAGTATCACTTTATGCATCTTCACCACAAATTTCAGCTGCCCTACGCCTACAATAAGCATATGGGCAAAACTTCTCTATGCCAAGTTTGAACCTGGCAAAAATATACACATTCATCGGCTCAATTTGAGAGGAACTCGGTACAACCACAACTAGATGACCGTGGCATCAAACAACACAGACAAGATAAAGGAGTGGAACAAGAAACTTACAAAAAAAGCCATGTAGTCAAAGAACGAGGCCACCCTCTAGTCATGCATCAGAAAGCAGCCTCCTATGCTCCAAGGCTTCAAAAAATTGCAGTTAAGACATCAAAATATCAGTACAAGAAAATAAAAGTCGTACCATTGTGATTGAATCAATATAAGCGAGTTCAGAGCAAGAAACAAAAAAAGATAAAAGTATAACTCTATTTGTAACATGGAGATAGAGGACCTTACATGCTAAGCTTGCTATTCTAAAAAGAATAGGGGAGCAAACAGTAAAGCTCACATATGTACGTAATTCAGACATAATATTTACACTAGGCACAAAAACATACATGTATAAATACACCAAACGGTCCAAGAATCAAGGAGAACTAGGAATAAAATCAAACAGTGCCAGAACAAGGGATGAGCACATCAGCCAAGTACAGTCGCAATAACTACAGAACTCGTATATGAGGAATCAATTGTATCCAGGGACAATGGTAGATCAGGTTGTTCCAAGCTAAATGTTTCCTCATGCATTACACAGTAAAGTCACATTAAAAAATAGGCAACAAAACGGAAAACCAAACAGATATAGCAAGCCAAATCAGTTTCTCAACTTATAAGTTGCAGATAGATACTGTTGTTCAAGATACAAAATCATTGCGGATTAAGGAAGGGACAAGAACACATTATATCTACAACAAGATTCTTATCTGAAAAGCAAGATATATAGTTGCAGCAAACCAATTATACAGTGATCTAGATGTTGACATCTTCACCTAGAAAATAGGTGGCCATTGATCATCATCACCATAATTCAAATACAGGTCATCACAGAGCAGATGCGAACCAGAGATCGAAAGGGTAAACTAGTAGCTCACTGGAGAAGTTGTAGACGAGGCCGAGCATCATCACCACCACTGTTGCGGCATGATGAACTCGTCACACACATTGATGACCTCGAATCCCACTGTTCGAGAAGACAAGCTATTTGATAACAAAGACCATCGCGTGTCTCAAAACTGATCTGCAATGGAATACCATCAATGTCAGTGTAGCAAAAACAGTACTACACATCAAACAAAGTTAAGGAAACGAGCGAAGCCCATAAACACTTTAATTGTATTGTCATTAATCTCATCTACTGGCTAGCACTACCAATACGTAAAGCACACAACCGACATAGGAGCTCAACACAAAATCGACAAGATCTACTATGTTAAAACCAACAACAATATCATAAGCGACAGTGTTGCAGATGCACATCTTCAGTTCAAGCAAAATTGAAGACCTCAAATATTGCACGCCATATAAATTGCATCATTGACAACACATTCCAGTATAAGAAAAGCTCCACAAATAGTTCAACGGCCATGGCCAGACACAGGGCATCTCAGTTCTCAGAACAAGACATCAAAGAAAAAATGATTGCAGCATGTGTCTAAGAGAAAGAAAGATCTATTTGTAGCATGGAATGGACTAAATAGTAATGACACATGCCATTCATATTTTCTGCCCAGCTTAAGCGTGGTTTGCAGGAAATTTTTGACACCTTAGCATTACAAGGAAAGACATGAAATTCCTCAAATGGTAGGTGTTGTTGGGGATCTACAGGGAGGGATATGATGCATGCCATTCATATTTTCTGCCCAGCTTAAGCATGGTTTGCAGGAAAGTTCCAACACCTTAGCATTACAGGGAAAGACATGAAATTCCTCTAATGGTAGGTGTTGTTGGGATCTACGAGTCTTGTACATGTAAAAAGAGGGGGGGGGGATAGGTGGAGCTGACCAAACTCAGAGAGGAACCGACCATCAACACCATCATTTGCAGCTTTGGTCATCAGCCTGCAGAATTTCAAGAACATTTAATATATGTTCAATTACCAATTATGGAATAACTAAGTGCATGGATTGCAGAAGCATCATCATAATCAGTACACCATATAGTCGGGTTGAAAAATAAGTATTAAGAAACAAATGGACTGCTCACGGAAAATGTGATTACCTAGGACAATACCCTCCTTAACAACAGCTCTTCCAGCATTTCGAGCATTTGTGACCCTATCTTTTTTCTCACCAACTTAAACTTCACTAGCTCCACCAATCTACAATATAAGTGTGTATGTTGGGAAGACAGAAGAACATAGAAAAAATGGACTTGACAGTTCAACCATACTTCAAAACTAACAAATCTTGAGGACAGCAACACCTCGAGATAACTTTTCTGAATGCTCTTGAGACTTTTCTTTGTCAAAAAATGGGGGTGTAAGCTATCAAGGAAATCCACACATAAAAGGATGTAACTTGTACTGAAACAGCAACTTGAGAATGATATCCATGTTGTCTTAACTTAAGCTCATAGTCAATATGATGATTCTAATGAGTACCTCTCTTCTATATGTAGCTTGCCTCCTCCACCATCTTATGAGTACCTCTCTTCTATATGCATAAATCTACCCCCAGCAGGACATGCCTGGCCAGCAACAAGAGCTATCACCAAGCTAGTAATAGAACTGGTAGGCATAAATACAACTAACATCATGTATCATAGTTGAATACAAACCTACACACTAGTAGGAAAACCCTTATAGGCGGAGCTTACTGGACCACTAAAAATGCGCCAGTATTATTATTGGCGCACCATTCGGTGCGCCACAAATAGCTTAATTTTGTGGCACACGCTTAGTGCGCCACGAAACTATGTGGGGCCCACATCCTGCCACCACCAATTATTGCCGTAGGTATTTCGTGGCGCACATGGCGTGCGCGCGCGCTAACTCTCGTGGCGCACGTGCTTCGGTGCGCCACGAGTAGTTGATTCGTGGCGCACCTGCCGGGTGCGCCACGTAATTAAGGTAACTTATATCATCTCGATCGCCCGTGCCCTCCCCCGCCTGTTCACCTCTCCCCTCTCCCGAGCCCCTCCCCTCTCCCCTCTCCTCCGTCGCCGCGATTCTGTTCGCCTGGATCCGCCACGCGCCGCCATGGTCGTCGCCATCGCCGTCGCCGCCTTCCTCCGCGAGGGGCGCATGCCGCCACGGTCCTCCCATCCCCGCCACCGCAGCACAAGCTGCCCCTACGCGAGGAGGGCCGCCGCAGGGGCCGCCATCGCGGCAAGGTGGAGGAGCCACCTCCTCCTCCTCCTCCCCCCCCGTCATCTTCAACCTCGTCCTCCTCCCCTCCCCGTCATCGGTGATCTCTCTCCCTCCCCTCCTCTCCTCTTAATTCCTCCCGCGCGCACAAGGTGCTCGAAGAAATGTCGTTGTGTCTTGCTTCGCGCAATGTGCCGTGTCTTCGCTGTCGTGCCGTGCTTCCCGTTGGCTCATTGCGTTGTCGGCCGGTTGGTGCTGTGCGGGTTGCCAGGCCGTTGTGCGGGTTGTCGTGCTGCTGTTGGCTGTCGCGTTCGTGCTCATTGCTGTTGGCTATGCTCATTGCTGTTGGCTCATTGTTGTTGGCTGTGCTCATTGCTGTTGGCTCATTGTTGTTGGCTATGCTCATTGCTGTTGCTGTTGGCTCATTGCTCATTGATGTTGGCTCATTGCTGTTGCTATGTCTCTGTACATATTTACTTGATGGATTCTTGTGAGCTTATGGTATGCTACTATGCTACTGGTGGGCTTGTATACATACATATTTGTAGTTGCTCTTGGTTGGCCTAAGAATGCTCCCTGGCCAGATGCTTGATGTCTTGGCTCAGCCAATGATGCAAAGGCCGAGGCAAAAACTTGGATAAGAACAGATACTAAAATGTGTGATTTAAATGGAATGCTTATGATGGTATACTAAAATAGAGATATCCACAGTAGGGGATCATGTAAATGAATGCCACTGTGGTATCCTTTGAAGAAAATGGGAAGTTTCTGATGGTTTAAAAGACTAGGTGATGCTAGTTGGTTGTCAAGGTTGGTTTTATCTGGTTAACTTGGATAGGCTATGTGTTCTTGCTTACTTATGCATATCCATCTCTACTGGATTGACTAGCTCAGGCTTGGCCTCTCTCTTGCCAGCATCACTTGGTTAATCCCTTATGGTACCCCTTATGGTACCCAGCTTTGTTTTGAACTCAACTGAGTAATGATAAATTTCTATTTCTTGTTGGCTTTGATGAAAATAGAGATATCCACAGTAGGGGATCATGTAAATGAATGCCACCGTGGTATCCTTTGAAGAAAAAGGACTATTTCGATGGTTTTAAAAGGCTAGGTGGTGCTAGGTGATTCAGTTGGCTACCAAGACTTGTCTCATCTGGTTAGGGATATGCTATGTGTTGTTGCTTGTTTAGGCATATCTATCACTTACTGGATTTACTGGTTCTTGATTGGCCTCTCTTTGCATCACTTGGTCTATATACCAAGTGATGAATAATCCCTTTGGAGCATCTGCTCCATGCATGCTATGTGTGTTTGAGCATCTTGACTTATGTCACCATGGTTGCCGGTTTGTTGGTGTTTTTGTACTTGCCGATTAGATGGTTGGTCGATCACTCGTACACTGGAGCGAGCCTGGTGTGATGGCACAAATATCAATATCTTGTTCATCCTACCTGGCCTCACTTACTCCATCCCTGGATGTTAATATTTGTTTCGACCAACAAAGTATGAGGCATTCCATTTAGTTGATACCACTTGGCTCTTTCTTCCATTTTAGTGCCGATGATTAGAATGTTCGGTCACTACACTCCGGGGTGTCGCTAGTGAGCCTGGTGTGATGACACAAATATCAATCTCTTGTGCATCCTACCTGGCCTCGCTAACTCCATCCCGGGATGTTCATATTTGTTTCGACCAACAAAGTATGAGGCATTCCATTTAGTTCATACTAGCTACTTCTTAATTGCATTGGCCTTTCTTCCATTCTAGTGCCGATGATTAAATTGTTTGGTCACTTGTACACTCTGGGGTGGGGCCACTGAGTGGTGCGATGGCACAAATATCAATCTCTTGTGCATCCTACCCGGCCTCGCCACCCCATCCCCGAATGTTAATATTTCTTTCGACCAACAAAGTATGAGGCATATGATATCTAGTTGAGATACCACTTGGCTCTTTCTTCCATTTTAGTGCCGATGATTAGAATGTTTGGTCACCTATACAATATACTTTGTAGACGAGCCCCCTTTCCTCGCGTTCCGTGAACGAGTCCTTGACGAGACAACAACGCCGATGCCTCCCAGCAAAGACCACTTTTTTTCTCTCTCTCAGCCAACGAGTCCTTAATGCCAAGTGCCAGCCTCCCTAGCATCATGCCGACCAGTTTGCGCTCGACTGACGCGTCGCTCGGTTTTGCGGTGAACGAATAGACTAATCGTTGGAATAAGGAAGCCGATGACGCCGATCGCAATTTAATCTTGACCACTGTCATCGGTTTCCTTATTCCAAGGATCCGCCTATTGGTTCACCGGCAAGAAGGCGAGGCAGGCGCGGACACACGCTTGAAGCGCAACACGCCAGATAATGCGGGCCGCACGTCTTTGCATCAAGGACTCGTTCACCGGACAACGGGACTGGCGTGGTTCTGCGCCGAGATGCAGACGGCGTTGTTGTGTCGTCAAGCACCGTTGACTTAACGCCGACCGGGAAAGGCCCTTTGCAAAGTATACGGCGGTGTATCCGCAACTATGGTTTCGACCATAGTATTTGTGTTGACCAACAATGTATGAGGCACATATTCTATTTTGTCATTCCATTTGCTTTGAGATTTTCAAAATGCCGATGATTAAAATGTTTGGTCACCGTACACTCGGGTGGCGTAAGTGAGCCTGGTAAGATAGCACAAATATCAATCTCTTGTGCATCCTACGGCCTCGCTTACACCATCCCTAAATGTTAATATTTGTGTTGACCAACAATGTATGAGGCACTTATTCCATTTTGTCATTCCATTTGCTTTGAGATTTTCAAAATGCCGATGATTAAAATGTTTGGTCACCGTACACTCGGGGTGGCGTAAGTGAGCCCGGTAAGATAGCACAAATATCAATCTCTTGTGCATCGGACTTGGTCTCACTTACACCTCTCTGAATGTTAATATTTGTGTTGACCAACAATGTATGAGGCATTTATTCCATTTCTCTTGTGCATCGGACTTGTTGGTCTCACTTTCTTCCATTTTCATCATAGTAGGAACTGGATGAAGGACCCCGATGCAAGCGAGCCTGGTGGGTAGAGATAGGAACCGGATGAAGACTACTTTGTATCTCGAAATTGTGAATTTTGTATGAATTAAGAGTTGTATGCAAAACATTTGACACTTGCCACTATATATGTATCTCGATCGGGCTCTAAGTAATGTGATGATGATGTCTATGTTATATCTGTGCAATGTACATGATATTTATATTATATCCGAATGTTGCCGTATATAACCTGTGTATCTGTATTGCTGTCTATAAACCGCATGTGTATAGCAAGACAAACGTGTATAATACAAGCAAATTCGGGGCGCACTAAAAACCAATTTGGCGCACGCTTTTGGTGCACCTAAGAACAAGTGCGCCACGAACCTTAATTCGGCGCATGGGTGCGCCACAGAAACCTTATTTTTGTGGCGACGTTTCTGTGGCGCACCTCCCATGCGCCACAGAATCCATTTTTGGTGCGCCACTGATGAGGTTTTTCCTACTAGTGACATGTCATGCAAACATGCAGGAGCCAAACAGAAACCAAAAATCGCTGATATGCATCATCAACTAATTAACTGGTATCCGATTGAATCACCCTAACCATAAAAAAAGTAGAGCAAACCGCCGCGGTAACACCAGATTGAACATGAAAACACACAGGTACACCAAGAATATTCTAACTCAAATGACGTTCACAAGCACATATTCATGATTCATCAATATCATGGTATAATTGCTGGCATAACACGAGAGAGGCCGCGCGACGAATTGAGATATACCAGATCGTAATCATGAGGATGCAAAGCTTCATGGAGTCGTTAGAGGGCGAGGAGCAAGATAGGTGTCTAACATATGCAAACAAATGCCAGGGGGTACCATCAGCTAAGGCTACATGGGAGGGGAGGAGCTGGGGTCTTCAGCTACGAGACCTCAAAACTGGAGTGGAAGAGTACCTGCTGCGGCACATGCGAAGTAGAGAGTTTCAGGTGCATCCTCAAGGAGCTACATCGGAGAGCCAAACCCTGCATGTAGCAATAGTATTATGTCAGCGCGTGTTTATGTCCGTAGCTCCGATGTGTCACATAAGAACAAATATATACATGAGAATCCAAGAAAAAATCCAATGAAGATATTCTTTAAATAAAAAATTGAATAATGCTGGAATGTATATCAGTATATGATCCTTGCAATTCGTGTGAACAATATATATGTGAGGGAAATGCTCCCTTGAGACCTCTCTGGTTCATCTAACGTAGCAAAATATATCCTAAAACCTAGAAAAGATTCATGACAAGTCGGTACCAAAGAAAGACATTGGCTATCATTAATATTACCTGGTGGAAGGCTTGAACTAAACAAGCATCACGGTCCAGTTGTCCCTCCACCATCTCCCGGAAGACACCTACTTTTGCTCCCGTTAGACCACCACCAGGAGCTTAGGGAGATCGGTGTTGATGTCATTCAACGTTTTCTGCACAGGGCGCAAGCACGAGCATGAATACTATGAGCAAAGAAAATAGGATTATTTGCCTACATAACATTCTACGCATGAGGAAAATACTATACGTTTTGAACCAGGAAACGTACAAGTTTCCAATAGGCACGGTCAAGATAGATTGTGTAAGTTTTCTTTTCTCCTCTTAATAGTAATGTGAAAATTACTCTCAACAGTTAATCTGTAAATTGTATTATTGTTTTACCAAAAAATAACTCGTATTAATAATATATTATACTCTTGCTGCAATAGAGAACAAAACATAGCACCATCAGTAAAAGGTCGTTTTCAATGGCAAGAAAACTATTTTCACCTAGCATGAAAGCAACAACGTTAACTTGAGTATTTGACCATAGCAAGTGTAGATTTCCCGGCCAATTAAGAGCAATTTATTTCGACTTCGCAGGTGTACTATGTCAAAATAACCCTAACTGGGCTATCATTTAACATGTGTGTACCAATATTTTATAGTTATTAAATTTAGATTTAAATATCACTGCAACATAGATTCTATCAATCTAATCTCTTAGATCAGGCTGATCAAAACTCAATTTAATGGAGTGGGGATGGCCTATTACTTCCAAAACACATCCATTTCATCAAGCATGAAAAACGTATGACAATATTAACTCACAAACAACACCAGCTTACTTGAGTCCCCGCAAGATACTACGCCATCTACGTAAACTTGTTATGTTGAATGCTTACTCGATCAATTGACTAACTTAATGAAAGATAATAGTACAATTTACCTAATGCCAATTTAGAGGTCAATTCGCATAAGATTCTAATCTACACTTAAAAGTAAATATCACAAGGCCCAAATTTTTATATGATCAGAATCAACAAAATCATGCCAAGGATTCGAAAAATGTGAGTACATCACATGGCAAATGATCATATTAAAACTAAACTTCATAACGAACGCAGGTTCAAGAAACAAGTGATCATATTTAGACACAATATTGCATCTATGAACGCTTAAAGTCATACAGCTAATTGCAAAATTCAGACCAGCATTAATCCTAGACGGGCTAGTTTTCACAGCAGCTATTGAGATGTCAATGCGTCAGAAAAAGATCGAATAGTAGAGAACAATATCCAACGGAACCAGTCACGAAACAAAAATGATGGCTAGCTTTACATGAATAATAAAGTGCCCGGTCCCCGTTGTCTCAAAGACTGAAGCCTGAAGCTAGCATTTTGAAAAGGTCAACTAGAACAAAACAAATTACAGTCATATCAGGTTCAATTACACAGAGAACATTTTCTAATTGTAAACTAGAAAAGTAACATAACTAGCAATGTGAATTGGGCGCCATATCAGGTTCAATTATATAGACAAGGGGCAGTGCACAAGAATCCAATCAGACTATATATATAGTCAGGCTCCATTCAGTTACATCAATGACACAAGCTAACTACAACGGTATTCAAAGAGACCAAAGGTTTCCTTCTTCGCATGAGTCGACAAGCTTGACAAGGTCACAATTCACACATACTTCCTCTACTGCAGAAAGAAACGTGATTCAACTGCAATGCTGAGCCAAAGAGAGATCTTAAGAGTTGATAGATAAAGTTAACAAGAATGGATCAGAAAAAAAACCACACTTAGAAGAGGGTTATGAGCGTTTTAAAGAACATAAATCATGGTTTGAGAAACTATGCTAGCAAACACATATCTCTAGAAATTCAAAAAGCTCTGAGTACAAAACTAAAATTTCCCACTACCACATAGAAGTAGTACCGCACGGTGCAACAAGCACTGCCAACACACAGTTTAACAGATGAACCCTTTCAGAATTCAAGATGGACAATTCAATGCAAGATTCAGTTAAGTATGCCTGCATATTCAATGATAATATCAAGATGTCAAACCTATTTAACAACAAGTTTGTTAGAAGAATCAAAATCACCTACAAGGGTTCTCCATTCGTCGTGTTCGCGTACCGAGCCCTCTTCCAGGCCATTGCTTACGAGAAGTACCCATCCGCTAATCCGGCACACACCTCTCACCCAATTTATCATCCATCTTCCTCTTCGTCACCACACGTTGCTGCCATGCTCCCTCTATGATGAAAGGTGTTGCACAAAAATTCAGTCAGTACACAACCAACTGGATACAAGGCACATGGTATGATGATTAACTCTCAGGGGCAGCAACCAAACACAGTAAATGGCACCATCAACTAACACAGTGTAAAATATGGACATGTGCTATTATGTTGTGCAAACATGTACATACATCAAGACTTGCCTACCATTTCACAAAAATTTCCCGGCAACATTTTTTTTACGGAACTCTTACTATTTCTTAGCCTATTCCTTGCATTTGGCAAGGAACAAAAGGCGGATCACCATCTGTAGCAACCATACATGGCAAACCGGAAGGGTTAGAGATAGTGGGATTACCTCGTCGCTGTAGTTGCCATCAAGCAACATGACACGAGGACGCTGGCATCCTCTTCGGCGACACCAGCAGCAGCCCGCATCAGCTGCCAATGTCAATGCCAAGACAAAAAAAAACAGGTTACGGTAGGAAGAGCAAGAAGCCACGTAAAAGGGTAGCTGCAGCACATTAGTTATCAAACCTTAGTGAAAACTGAAAACAGATATGACTAGTAATAGCTTCAGACAAGATAGAAGTTTCATCTCTGGATGAGCGTGATGTAAGCAAAAAAAAAAATCAAATTAATCTGATGCCTATGCAGACCAAGTTTTCAATTAAGTTAAATAGATATCCCGACCCATATTTCATCAATAGGGGAAAAAAGCAACAAACATAAACTATGCGTGCAATCAGGAGTCCAAGACGTACTTCAATCCCTTGGTAATCAAAAAAAAAAACTTCTCTTCAAACTTGAAGCTATGTACAAGTAAGAATCTGAATGCAAAAAATGAATCTTTTCGGGGGCGACTAAAACGACACAGGTTAGAGTTTTTTCCTGCATATTCGTGGCCTAATTCAAGTAATCGCCTGCAGGCCGTACAGGACCAAACCCTAACACCATGGCACAAGAGAATTGTGCATAATTTACGCTGCTACCAAATTCATTCAACATGATAAAAAAAACGGAAATGATAGACATACGGATAAAAAAGATACAACTGAATTTTAAACTAGGAATCCTAGTCGATGAGTAGGAGGAGGAGGAGAGGGAGCTCACGAGCAACACCTGTTTGGGGAGGCAGCAGCGGACGAAGTGGTGGTCGGCCTGAGGAGCAGCAGTTCGGGTTTGTGGCAAGCGTCGGCATCAGCACCTCAGGAAGGCGACCAGCGGCCTCCTGTCGCCATTCCTGCGCCGCTCCCGCCGGCAAGAGGAACGGTCGCGTCACCCAGGTCGTCCCCGACGGCGAGGCACCAGGTCAGCCCGTGGGGTTCCACGGCTCGGTCGGCCACCACCAGGTCTCCTCCTCCGTGGGGCGCTGCAGGAGAGGAGGCGCCGGCTCGATTTGAGTCCACGGCGTCCTTGTCGGAGGTCGAAGCGAAGGACGGCAGTGGGAGAAGCCTGCGCCGGCGGGTCGACCTGCTACAGGACTTGGAGTGGATGCTGAGGGCCGTGCCGGAGCTTGAAGTTGAAGGGGAGGGCGGCGGCACAGGTAGGGATTGGCGTCAGGGAGATTGGAGGGGGTCGCGCCATGGAGAATTGAGATCAGATTTTAGGAGGCGATCCGTGGGAAGGCGCTGCAATTATGGGGCGAAAACAGCCCGGTTTGCTGCTAATCACGAGTCATGACGATGCAATTTCATTTTTTGTTTTGAGAACTAGTCCAAAGGGATCCATTGCTTCGCATTCTCTCATTAATTGCCTAATTAAACCGTAGATTAGAACAGAAAATGCCTCGGCCCTCTTAATTTGGCGGAGAAAACAATGGACACCCACTAAATTAGGGAGGAAAATATTTCTTTCCAATGCATGCTACTCTTCTATCCATAATTACACATCAGAATTAAGTGAAAGATAATTATGGCCAGCAATTTGCGGGGAAGATAAATCGATTGAAATCCCACTTTTTCATTGACGAAAGTTCCATCCATATGAAAAAGGCTCTCGGAGGCACGCACACACCTTCACTGGTTAATTAGCTATCTCCGCTAATCTCCCTGGTTAATTAGCTATCTCCGCTAATGAATGTCGCTCGTCCCGATTAATTAGCGCGAAGAAGAGATACATGTTCTTCGTGGTGTTCTCCAGTATGCGGATGCTCGGGTCCTTCCTCCTCACGGAACTGAACACGCGCCAGGAGCTATTTGATGTGGACCCTTTGTTCGTGTCTTGTGCTTGGTGTTGGTGGACCACCAGCTGTTTACTCCGGACTCCTAGTGGCAGAAAAGAAATGGCAAAGTCTGGCTATCTTACTGCTCGTGGTACATCATTATCACTCGGCGTCTTCTACCATGTCCACGATGATCTTACCGGTGGCATGGCCGCTCATGCTCTTGGCCCAGCCCTCGTGCGCCCTGCTTAGCGGGTAACGCGAGTCGACCACCGCCTGGATCTTCCCCTGCACCACCAATCCCATCAGTGCGTCCATGTCCTGCTTCTTCGGCGACCCGATAAGCGGCACCAGCCTCTTCTTGGAGAAGCACAGCCAGTGCAGCACCGCGACGGCGACAGACGCGATGCGCGGGGTGAGGTCCACCACAACGCCGCCTTTATCAGCCAGAACTGGCTTGAATGCCGACCATGGGAATCCCTCCGCGCAGTGCACCACCGCATCGTGCTTCCGTCCGGACGGCCCACGCAGCGCGGTGCCCTCCGAGGTGCAGTAGTCCAGCGCCTCGTCGGCGCCGAGGCTCCGAACGAGGTCCAGGTTGCGCGCGCCGCAGGTGGCCGTGACGTGGTGGTGTCCCGCGACGCTGGCGAGCTGCACAGCGAAGGTGCCGACGCCGCCGGAGGCCGCGGTGACCAGCACGTTCTTGGCGGGGCCATCACCGGCGTCGAGGCCGACCCCGGCAGTCCTGAGCGCCATGAGCGCGGTAGCCGCCGCGATTGGAATGCACGCGCCTTCGACTGCCGACACTTCCAGCGGCCTCAGCGCCGCGTTCGATGCTGACACCACCGCGTACTCGGCCAGGCCGCCGCTACCCTGAGACCACCAAACAAACATCAGCATACAACCAAACCGGAGCAGGTGAACAAGCGACCTCACGTCGCGTGTGTGCGTTTTGTTACCGGGAAGTTGACGGCGATGATCTTGTCGCCCGGCCTGAAGCCGCTCACCCCAGCGCCCAACTCCAGTACCTCACCAGCGAGCTCGCATACGGGGATGAAGGGGAACTTGCTGGGCAGGAAGGGCCGTCCGACGCCCTTCTGGAACCTCCAGTCCAGCGGGTTGATGCTGGCGGCCTCCACCCGGACCAGCAGCTCGCCTTTCTTCGGCGACGGCACCGGCACCTCCACGTGCTTGAGGCCCGCGGCTCCTCCGCCATACTTGTCGTACTGTACGGCCCTCATCGTCCTCGAAGAAGATGGCGAAGGCATGGCCGTCCGCCGCTCGTCGCTCGATCGCCGGAATAGTGTACGTGTTGCCGGCTACAGATTATCTGCCGCACGTGATGATTAATGCTGCGGGGGCGCGGACGTACTTATACATGGCGCCGGTCGGACCGACGGCGCGCGCGTGAAGAAAGCGTACGTGGCCGGGCTCTTCGCCACACGCCGGTCGCCGGTGTTGGATCGCAGCGCGGTGCCGTGGTCGCGCAAGACGGCTCTTTCCATCCCTTGCGCCAGGAGGCAGTGACAAGTCCGGGTGATCGCGCGGCATAGAATCTGGACTGAAGAAAATTCACCCCCATCGACCACTGCGCATTCGCACGTGCGAAATCGCCGGACGTAGACTTTTCCTCCGTGGTTGGCCATCTCCGTCGCCATGGACGTGAAAGAGCTGATCGCTCAGCTCCTCTGAAACTTGCTCTCTGCTACCTCACGTATCTTTCACAAAATACACAGAGACAAGTAGTGATTTTGGTCTCGGCTGAATCGCACAGCCCTTACCTTTTCTTCTCTTAATCTCTCAAATGAACTTGATGGATACACAGGCTTAAGTACACACACGCACCCACAGCTGGAGCACCACTTCTGCCACTAACCCATGCACGCACTAACTAAAGCCACTACTACCGGCCACTATCTTGACCATTCCAACGATGCACATGCATAGCTAACAACTTGCACGTCGCTAGCTAACAGACTAACTATATACCGAATCACTCGGCTGGTTTGTATGCAGCTCGATGTCTTCAGCACTGCGCGGTAGCCTCACGCCACCATCGGCATCACGCCCGTCCTTGCCGCTTCACACGGCCACATCCGGCATCGCACCATGCGCACATGCTTGACCACTCTCGTCCGAGCCACACTACCTAACTACATGCAGAAACAAATTAAACATGCGATACATGATCAAGATTAAATCCAACAGGACGTCGATCCCCACGGTGCCCGTGTTGCCGCTCCTTCAGTTCACCCCAGGACATGTCAATGAATCCCGCTGGTTGGTCGTCTGAGTCATGTTTACCTGCCTATCACAGTTCGGCTCATGGGTCCAGATGAAACTATCGTTTAAAAACATATGTTAAAATGTCAAAAAAATATCAGAGCAAAAAAATGTGGCATTTACATCCAAACATTCTTGCACACAAGTTTATGAAAAATAGAACATTTTTTGTAACACATGCAAAAAAGACAGATGTCAATGCTCCAACATGACTATTAACGGCAGGTTTTCATTTTTTACACATGCCACATATAATTTTCATATTCGCCGAAAATTTGCTTGCCAGCATAGAACATCTTGATGTACATGCAATTTTTTTCTGAAAACTTCTAACATTCTGGAAAAAAAATCTTATGATTTTTTCATAATGGGTTCATATACACCTAGGAGCCGAAACACCACCTTCGGCGGGCTCTTCTATTCTGCGGTGGTTCTCTCTTTACATAATCCACTTCATTAACCGATTGGTGTGATCTTCTCGAAATTTCACAATATTTTTTATGAAAATATGCACATATCTTCGCTAGGAAATATGCACAAAAATTGGTGCTGCTATGAATCACAAATAAACATCAAAACCACAATAATAAGTTATACCATCTACCTCATCTTCTGTTGTCCCCTCGTCCTTCACTTAGGTTAATTGGGTCTAGCATTGCTAAATATCACAAACGAACATCTAATTTTATGCTCTCACGGTAAGGAAATCCGCCCTATCCCTAGCCCCTTGTTCTATACCTCATACCGTGGCTCGATATCTATCTGCATTGCCATTGTAAAATTTCTCATGTTCACGTATACCCAAGCTACAAAAAAGAGAAAGTGTAAGCCATGCAATTCTAAGGATATCACGGTTTACACTCTTGCATCTACCCACAATATGTTTTATAATTTTATTTAACAAACTTTCATTGATCATACCGCTGACTAAATCCAATCTATCACCTAAATCATCGCTAGTGGTTAGATGCGATGTCATGTTCCATCATTTGATAGTCTTCATGTGGTAAAGAATTTGGAAGAATACAAAAATAAATTAAATATATTGATGTCATGTTCCATCATTTGATAGTCTTCATGAGATTGGCAATGACTTGACATCTCCTCCTCCAGCATCTGTCCACCGGGCGCTGCTCCTCAAACGATGCTCTCAAGAGAGAAAAGACACCATCGTGCCGCCATCGTCCGGTCTGGAAAACAAATCCTAGGGTTCTCCCCGGAGCAGCATGAGTAGGTCGACAGTCCTTACTCAACGATGCCTTCATCAAGGTAACGGCGCAGAACACCGCCATCCCTGCCATCCAGCTCGATTTTCACCGGCAACTATGTATTCCCGACTCGCACCCGAGACTAGATGACAAATCTCGCGATCCGACAACCCAACCTCAGGATGACCACCTCCGACGAAGGAGATGGACACCACCACGTCAGATCTTGATCGTCCTTAGTGATGCGGAGGTAGCCTAGTGGATACCCACGCCACCTACAGAGAACTAGTGGGAGAAGCCCGCCTAGGCCCAAGCGGACCCAAGATTGGGGTTGCGCCACCCACCAGTGCCACCGAAGCCCCACCTCGGTCGCCTCTACCATGCCTCACCATCGCTTGGAAGGAAGTGCCGGTCGCCGCCATGCCTCTTATTGGCGACACAGGAAGACCGCCGTCGTGCCACACGGGCTTTGCCCGATGAAGCCATGGGCGGCAGCGGTGGGAGAGGGGGTTGGGATGCGGGAGGTCGAGGGAGGGAGGAGTGGTGGCCGGCCGACGCGGTGCGCTGCCGCGCGCCTTGCGGGTGCGGGAGGTGTCTAGGGTTGGCGCAAATAAAAATATGGTGACATGAGATACTTATCTTGATCATATGTTGGTCCTACTTGAAATATGTAGGCAATGATTTGTATATGTATTATTATTGTTGAATAAAATGATTGGCTTTGCCAAACTCTTGGCGACCACCTTTGCCCTCGCTTCAGAAGCCGTCACCACCATCGAACCGCTGGTCCATCTTCTAGGCAGAGATCCGCATAGTCCTTGCCTGTCCTACTGTTGATAACACCATGGAAGATCTGTCGTGTGTGGCACATGCTAAACAGGCATGACTCAACGTAGAACTTGTCAGCCAGGCATGACTTGACATCTCCTCCTCCAGCATCTGTCCACCAGCGCTGGTCCTCAAATGATGCTTTCAAGAGAGAAAAGACAGCACCGTGCCGCCATCGTCCGGTTTGGAAAACAAATCCTAGGGTTTCCCCCCATAGCAACATGAGTAGGTCGACAGTCGTTGCTCAGCGATGCCTTCATCAAGGTAACGACAGAGAACACCGCCATCGCTCGCCAGCCGGCTTGGTTTTCACCGGAAACTATGTCTTCCCGACTCTCAGCCGAGACTAGATGGCGGATCTCCCGATCTGACAACCTAGCCTCAGGCCGACCACCTCTAGCGAAGGAGATGGACACCACCGCGTCAGATCTCGGTCATCCTCAGCGATGCAGACGTGGCCTAGGGGAGACCCGCGCCACCAATAGAGAACCAGTGGGAGAAGCCCGCCTAGGCCCAAGCAGATCCAAGATTGGGGTTGCGCCACCAGTGCCGCCGAAGCCCCGCCCCGGTCGCCTCTACCATGCCTCACCATCGCTTGGAGGAAGGGCCGGTCGCTACCATGCCCCCAATCGGCGACAGAAGACGACCGCTGCTGCGCCACACGGGCTTTGCCTGATGAAGCCGTTGGCGGTGGCGGCGGTAGAGGAGGTTGGCGCCCGCGAGGTCGAGGGAGGGAGGAGTGGTGGCAGCCACGCGCGGCGCGGCGGCGCCGTCTCGCGGGTGCGGGAGGTGTCTAGTGTTGGCGCAAATAAATATACGGTGACATGAGATACTTATCTTGATCATCTATTGGTCGTACTTGAAATATGTAGTAGGATGATTTGTATATGTATTATTATTGGTGAAGAAAATGGTTGACTTTGCCAATGTTGGGCTTAACCAGTTTTTTTTTTTACGGAAGACATAATGAGATCCATCCTTGTTTTGGACCTTCTCCTCTAAACACTTTTTTGGGTTTTGCCATTTCAGCCCAGCCCAATCGCCGCCCCCACCACTCCACACACAACACTCCAGCCGACACTTTCGTTCCTCGTCTAGCCCGCCGCCGGTTCCTTTGTTCCGGCCGCCGTCTCTGTCCCCGCAGTTCGCCGTATCCTTCCGATTTGTATCAGGGATGGAGCTGCGGTCGGGTCGTCGCCCCAGCCTGCAGTCGCTGATAGGATCTCGCCGTCGTTCCCAGCCACGCCGCTGCCCAGACGGCGGCGGAAACGACCGGATCAGCGCCCTTCCGGATGACATGCTATTCC
Organism: Lolium multiflorum; assembly: GCA_030979885.1. Classification (NCBI taxonomy): domain Eukaryota; kingdom Viridiplantae; phylum Streptophyta; class Magnoliopsida; order Poales; family Poaceae; genus Lolium; species Lolium multiflorum. The sequence continues at coordinate 212,204,523 of CM061751.1, forward strand.
AAATCCTCGTTCGCCTCCGCTGCGCCCGCGCCTCCGCCCACACACAAGCTCTCTCTCCCGCAGGTGGCGCGGTCTGTGGAGGCACCTCTTCGAGCTCTCCTTCCGCGAGAACCCCTTGGACGCAGTCGACGCCGCCCTCCTACAGGTCGCATGCCCCGCTCTGTCCCGCCTCGAAGTAGAGATCCCCGAGGAACACAGGATTATGGACCCTGCTCGCGTCTCGGCGCTGCTCCAGGCCGCCGCGCGGCTCGACCCGGTGGATCTCGTCATCGATCTCTGGGGGCACTGTTTTAAACATAAGGCCCTTGGCCCGGCTTTATATATAAAGCCATCATGGCGAACAGTAGAGTCGATACAACGCACACCTCAGAACTGAAACCTCCATAAGTCTAATCTCTCCATACAAGTACCCGAGTCTGAAACATATAGATAGAAAACAGCAAGGAGCTAGCGTGGAGCCGCGCACAGGAAGCTGGGGAACATCTCGTCGCTCCAACCAGGATGTCGATGTCGATGGCGTCAGTGTCCTCCGGCCCGGATCCTCGCGTGTAGCCTCCTAACCTCGTCCAGCGCCACGTCCAGCAGTGGTCGGTCCCTCAGTCTGACCAGTACCCTCCAGCTCTGCATATAGATAGACATTTTGAAGATAGCATCAGCCGGGCTGGAAATCAGGGAGCCTTCAATAGCAAGCTTGTTGCGGATGTTCCAAAGCGCCCAACTCTGGGCCGCGAAGGTGCACCAAGCTATCCTACGAAGTCTACCCGTCAAGCCGTTGGCAATGGCTACGAAGTCCGCAGCCCCTGCTGGGTTCCAAGAGCAGGCAAGGAGATCCCTAATCCCTGCCCACATAAATCTCGCAATGTGGCAGGTGAAGAAGATGTGATCACATGTTTCCCACTCCCCACAGAGGGCGCATCGCCCATTCGATGGCCCTTTCCGCTTGAGCAATTGGTCCCCGGAGGGAAGTCTACCCCGGATCAGTTGCCATAAGAAAACCCGGATCTTCGGCGGAACCCTAGTGCGCCAAATCTCCTTAAAGTGGGTAATCGTCCCCCCTCGGGACAGTTTGGAGTACATCGAGCTGGTGGAGTACTCCCCGGAAGGCTCCAGGGCCCAACGGACGACATCATCACCCTCAGAAGCAGGCGAGAGGTCGAAAATCCTGCAGAGGTTGTCCCATTCAACCCGTTCAGCTAAGCCAAAGGTGCGGCGGAACCTAATCCGCCAGCCCTCATTGGTCCTGACCCCCTGGACAGTAGCAAAGTGGTTGTCGCAGCAAGCAAACAGCCGAGGAAAGGTGAAGCGGAGGGGCCCAGCACCCGTCCACCAGTCCAACCAGAAATAGGTCCGACGCCCATTGTGTATCTGGTGTTTAGCTCCCATTTTAAAGTACCATTTGATCTTCTGAATGGCGTTCCAGAATTGCGATCCTTTGGTGGGGACCGCCGGGGAAAATAAGTCATGGTCCCCAAGGTACTTGGCCCTAAGAAGGTCTGCCCACAGGCCTTCTTCGTTCTGGTAGATCTTCCAGATCCATTTTACCATCAACGCGATATTCATGGACTTGGTGTTTAGGATACCCAACCCACCAAACACCCGGGGTTTGCACACCGTTGCCCAGTCCACCATATGATACTTGCGTTTGGTCCCCACTCCCTCCCAAAAGAAGCGGGACCGGTGCTTGTCCATTGCCGCATGAGTCGTGTCATGAAGCAAATAGAGACCCATGGCAAACAGCGGGAGGCTAGAGAGGCAAGAGTTGGTAAGCTCCAGTCTCCCGGCGGATGCCAAGAAAAGGCCCTGCCAAGGCTCGACCCTGTGGCCAACCTTCTCAGTGAGGAAGTGCCAGTCCGCAACTGAGAGGGGGCGGTCGCTGACAGGTAAGCCAAGATAGTGCAACGGCAAGCTCCCGAGCTTGCAGTTCAGGGAGTCGGCCACCCTCTGGCGCTCCAAGTCCGTGACCCCTGTCACAACCACTTCGCTCTTCGCGAAGTTAATCTTAAGCCCCGACATGTTCTCAAAACAGAGAAGTAGAAGCTTGAGATTGGCAAGCCCCACCTCGGAGGGTTCCAGCAGAATCAAGGTGTCGTCTGCGTATTGGAGGTGGGTGATCCCACCCGGGATAAGGTGGGGCACCACGCCCTTGAGGTGCCCAGCAGCGGTGGCCCTGGCAATGATAGCCGCCAGGGAGTCCACCATGAAGTCAAACAGGATCGGGGAAAGCGGGTCCCCCTGCCTCACCCCCCGAGCGTTCCTGAAGTTTTCCCCGATGACACCATTAACGTTGACAGCAGTCTGGCCACCCGAGACCAGCTGCATCAAGCGGTGTACAATCATGGGGGAGAAACCCTTCCTAAGCAGAACTTCTCTCAGGAAGTCCCAACTTACCCGATCGAAGGCTTTCTCAAAGTCCAGTTTGAGGAGAAGACCCTTAAGCTTCTTGATCCTCAACTCATGGGCAATCTCATGCAAGGCGAGCACACCCTCGTGCAGGCACCTGCCCCTGATGAAGGCCGATTGACTACGGTCGATAGTCCTATGCGCAAGAGGAGCAAGACGGGTAGCGTAGGCCTTGGCGACGAATTTAAAAATGACGTTAATGAGAGCGATAGGTCTAAATTGCTTGATGGTGTCCGCGCCCTGGATCTTCGGAATAAGGGAAATGACTCCAAAATTAAGGCGCGCAATGTCAACCCTCCCTAGGGCAAAGTCATTAAGAATCTGGAGAATGGGAGTTCTAAGGATGCCCCAGAACTTCTTGAAAAAGAGGACCGGTAACCCATCCGGACCCGGGGCGGAGTCAGGCTTCATGCCCTCCAAAACCGCATCTAGCTCGTCGGGAGTGAAGGTGAGCTCCAAACCCCTGTTCTCCTCCTCGGAGATCCTCTTGTCAGCCGGCCACAGGTCCTGAGCTAGGGAGAAGGCCCTCTCCTCCCCCTCGGCACCCATCAAGCCTTGGTAAAAATGGTAAACGTGCCCCATCATCTCCTGCTGGTCAGAGATTTCCCCATTGTCCGTCAGCAGGCGAGGAATAAGGCACTTCCTGCGCCTCCCGTTGGCAAAAGCATGGAAGAAGGCGGTACAGGAGTCCCCTTTTAGGGTCCATTGCAGCCTGCTGCGTTGTCGCCAGTAATCCTCTTCCGCGCCATCCAGCTGCACGATCTGGTCCTCAAGGAAGTATCGGAGGGCCCAACCCTCCTCATCAAGACCAGACGAGTCGGCAAGCTCGTCAAGCTCCTTAATCTGGGAGAGGAGGTTATCCCGAGCCTCCCTCCGAAGTTTGCCAAGATTGGCCCCCCACCCACGGAGATGTTGGCGAAGGCACCTCGCGATGCATTGCCAGAGGTCAATGCTGCACCGGTGAGGCCCCTTCTCCTGGATGCAGAAGGTCAACTTATCCTTGACCATCTGCTCGAAGCCAGCTACCCTTAGCCACCAGGATTGGAAGAAGAACCTCGCCGGTCGGCGAATCCCCTGTTCGCCGTCATCCAAGAGTAGAGGACAGTGGTCAGAGCCCACACGGGTGACCGCCGAAAGAGAGCACAGAGGGAAAAGCATCTCCCAGGAAGGAGAGACGAAGACCCTATCAAGGACCGAGCGGATAGGGGATAGCTGCTTATTGGTCCAAGTGAACCTAGCCCCGGTTCGATTGAGCTCTCTAAGGGAGAGGGAAGCAATAGCGTCGTTAAATTGGCGCACCCTTGGCCAATTGATATTGGTATTGCTCTTGTCCCTGGGTCCGCGAATGAGATTGAAGTCGCCCCCCACGATTAGGGGAAACCTACAGTTACCAACCTCGGCAGACAGTTCCTCCAGGAACTCCCTAGTCCTGGAGTGGTCAGCCGGGCCATAGACCAGAATGCAGGTCCATTTGACTCTACGGCTGCGATGGAAAATGTCGGCGCTGATGAAGAACCTCCCTTTCCGCCAGGTCCCTACCTCAAAGCAGGCGTCACGGAACCCCAGGAGCATCCCCCCGGAATGTCCTGTGGCCGGCAACCAGTTCCAGCAGAACTGGCCGCCGCACTCGAGGCTTCGAAGCTCCGAGTCCGTAAAGTCTTGACGGACTGTCTCCTGTAGGCCAAGAATGTCCACCCTGTCACGCTGCATGTAGTCGCGGAGTTGGGTACGACGCCCTAGTCCCCCAAAGCCCCGCAGGTTGTAGATCAAAGCTCTCATTTGGAAGCGCGCTTCTTGTACTGTCTCTTCGAGACAGCGAGCACTGGGGCCTTAGCACACTTCCGCCGTGGACGGGAACGCGAGGGGCCGGACCCTTCACAGGCCCCTACGGTGTTAGCCGTCGAAGTGCATGCCGGCTCCGGGGCCCCTGCCCCGGCTGGGTGCGGCGAAGCGGGAGGATCCGCCTCCGCCTCCTCACCGGCCTGCTCCGCCCTGGGAGCTTCCGCAGCAGCCTTGGCAGACGCCGCCGCCTCAGCCTCAAGCTCCAGTCGCCGCGCAGTCTCAGCGAGAGCGGCTTGCACCCTCTCTTTTGCCCTGATGATGGACAGGGCTTCGCCCGAGTTGCCCACCCTAGGCGAGAACACCATACAGCTATCTCGAACAACCGAAGATAAATGCTCATCAGAAAGGAGGTCGAGGATGACGAAATCGTTACCTTTGTTCTTGGTGGTGATGTTGTCGGCCTTGCCCTCCAGGTTCCTCTCAGCCGTGAGCCTCTGGGCGCGGAGAAGCGCCGAGGTACCAGCCGCCGCACCTTGGGTCCTCGAGCTCTTCCTCACAGTCGAGGCCGACCCCGTGGTCGCCCGCTTGGAGTAGACAGCCTTGGAGCGACGGGCCTGCGCCAGGGGGGTCGCCTCGGAAAGATCCTTGAGGAGGTTGCCGTGACCTCCAACGCCGGTGGGCCTCGGTAGTTCCTCGCCCACGTCCTCGCCCTCGGACACGTCCGCCACCTCCACATCGTCCATGCGGCCAGGGCTCGTGAGCGGCGTGAGCTTGGCCAGCTTGGCCGGCGGTCCCTCCGCCTGTTGGCTGTCGTCCACCCAGGACGGCGCCGGGTCGGTGATCTGAGAGTCAAGATCAGCCGAGTCCAAGGAGTCATCGGCAATGAGGCGGGACCCCTCCGCCGTGCTTGCCGGCGCCACGAGGTGCACAAGCATCTTGTGCTTGGCCGGTTCTTGGAGGGTGAGGGAGGGTAGGAACTCAGCAGCAGTGTCAATGTTGGAACCGTACTCATCAAACGTAGGTGTCGTGAGGTCCATGGCAGAGGTTGCTGGCAGCCCCTGCGTGCCATGCATCGACGCCGGGGGGTTGGAGCTTGAGGGGCCGGAAGCCCCGCCCTTGTCAGTTGCCGCCTCTTTGCTCTTTTCTTGGCTGCGCCGGTGTTTGTTCCATTCACTATCAGATGGGATGTCGTCGGAGTCATCATCGTCAAGGTCATTGTTAGGAGGAGGTGGAGGGCCCCCTGACCCAGCACCCGGAGCACCACGAGGCGGAGTCTCCGCTTGGACTCCGACAATGAAGCCCTCTCCATTGACGAAGACCTGGACCGAGCCCTTGATGCGGTCAGGGAAGCGGCAGTGGAAGCGCATCCGAATTGGCTCGCGGTCACGCTTCTGGATAGAGAGCTCGTCCACCTCAAACGGCCTCCCAATCATGGTGAAAGCCGCCATGAGGCGGTCCTTGGTCATGAGGTCCTCCGGGACTCCCGTCAAACGTACCCAGGTAGAAGGGAGAATCAGACTCGGCTTGGGAGCCAGGAAGGCCTCACGGATCTCAGTGTCCGTCTTGCTGAGAGGGAGGTGGAGCTTCCCGCTCCCGGTGCTGAGCCTCAAGGTCTGGCGCGTGGGGAAGACCACTGAGAACTCGGAGTCAGAGAGGCGCTGCACTTGCCAGTCCCAGAGCTCATCGACCAGGTGCTTCAGCTCATCAGAGAGCTGGGTCTCGGACAGAGGCGTCGAGCTGAACTTGATGATGGCGGCGTAGACGTTCCCCTTGCCCAGCCCACCACGCATCGGCTCGACGTCGATATTGTAGAAGCCACCGCCATTGATGGCGTGGCCCATAGTCTGGAGCATGAGACCCTTCCCACGCGATGGACAGCATGCCGAAGAGTGGCCCTCGCCGCTGCAGATGACGCACAGGGGGTCGAAGGTACAGTCGGACTGAAAGTGGCCCTCCCTGCCGCACTTGAAGCATTCCCCCGCCGCCGGCGCCCCTGCCCGGGGTGGATTTTGCTTGGCTTTACCCTTTGGCTGCTGCTGGCCACCCTCCCCGGAAGCCTTTTTGGTCTTGTTCTTGTGTTGTGTCCGTTGTCCCTGCGCCGCGCGGTCTCCCTGACCTGCAGCGCCGGAGCGGTCACCGCCTCCCTTGGCCGGAGCTCCGTCCGAGCGACGGTTCGCCAAAGCTTCCTCGCGCCAGCGTTGCTCATCCCACCAGGGAGGCGGGGGGCCGTAGTCGAAGCCGCGGCCGCGCTCCTGGTCGCGAAAGGCGTCATCTTGGAAGCGGGAGCCGCCGGCCTCGGAGCGGGGCGCCCCCTCCTGATAACGGAAGCCCCCCTCCTGGCGCCCACCGCCGCCCTCCTGGCGCCCGCCGCCGTCGTAACGACCGCTGCCGCCACCATCTTGTCGTCCGCCACCATCTTGTCGTCCACCACCATCTTGACGCGCCACCTGCCGCCCCCCATCGTGGCGGCGGCCGCCGCCCCCGCCGCCCGCATCGCCATCCCTCCTCGAGCCGTCGTCGAGGCGTCGCTTCCTCCCGTCGTCAAAGCCACCCGCCATGAGCGCCGCCGCAAAGGAGCAGGAGAGTGGCGGAGAGGCAGGAATTGGACGGAGGAGGCGGTGTCGCGGCGCGAAGGGGTCGCAGAGCCGGTGTCGCACTTCTTTCGATCTAGCAGGAAACCCTAGCGATGGGTCAGTGCAGCCCTTAGGCATCCACAGCCAAGTGAAGCGCCTCGGCTGGGCTGGGCCAGGCCTTAGGGTAGCCGGATCGGGCCGTGGCAACGCCAAAATGGGCCAAACAGGCCCGGAGCCCAAGGCCAGGATGGTCCCTCCTTCCAGGCCCGTGGGCGTGGAGACAACATCCCCAACGGGTCGATTGGCCCAGACGGGGCCCACCCGGTCGTCCTCTCCACCGCCCAGCGAATTCGAAAAAATTGGATCTCCCAGATCCAGAACACGGCAAACGCCGTTGACCGTCGGGGTCGCGGGCACGGCCGGCGAAGGGACCCCGCGCCGAGAGCCACCATCCGCCGCCGCACCCCGCGAGGCGCCGCCAGGGACCAGGGCAGGCCACTCCACCGGACCCAGAGATTCGCCAACCGGCGCGGAAGGAGGGCGTCCCTGCCCAGCAGACGCGGAGGACCTGCGCGGCCGAGAAGAGTCCCCCAGGCGCCGGAATCGCGGCGGCGCCGCCGGAGCTGAGCCACGAAACCTCGAGCCCTTGCCGCCCGGGGCGAAGGACGAACGGCGGCGCGCGGACTGCAGGGAGCCCCCAAGCTCCTGAGCCCGCCGGATGAAACCTCCCAAGGTGCTGACAGCCGGCCGCCTTCGTCGGAGGGCTTCAAGGTCCGAGTCCTCCTCGTCTTCCTCCGAGACGTCGGAGGCAGAAACTTCACAGCCCGCATCAGACGCACCAACATGGACCCAGAACTTACCTTGCTGCAGAACAGCGCCGGGGGAGGGGGCCGACCAGATGGGCGGCGCCTCAGGGCCAGGCTCCTGCCGCTCCTGCCGCTCCCGCTCAGGGGGAGCGCCGGCGTCGCACGCCCGCCGCTCGCCGCCGCCCGCGTCGCCCGCGCCCGCGTCGCCCGCTTCCGCGTCGTCCATCTTCTTCTTTCCGAGATGGATCCCCTGAGATTTAGTCGGTGTCTGGGGGCACTGTAAAGATCGTGACTTTCCTATCGAGATTCCATGCTTCCAACGCGCCACCTCGATCAAGCTACACGTAGCCAACCTTCATCTCACACTGCCGGCAAGGCGCGTTGAGTTCCCTATGCTGGAGAGGTTGTCTGTCGCCCACTGCCGCTTCGACAACATGAACATGGTTGAGCTGATCAGTCGGTGCCCACGCCTGCGCGTGCTAGAAGTGGACCACTGCTGGCGTCTCGACACGCTCAAAGTTCACTCGGCGACCATTGAAGAGCTTGTGGTGGACGACTGGCTGACCAACGTTGATATCGTGGCCCCCATGCTTAAGAAGTTCAGGTTGAAAGCCACCATGGAGAGATGCTTCAGCGTGTCCTTCTCAGCACCGATGGTGGAATATCTCTCGTGGTCATTCTCGTTTCACCATCAAAATGTCGGTCGGGATCGGCGATATGCGGCTATGATGTGTGCGTGGCCTGAGCCTACAGACAAAACAGAGAGCTCACGTCCTACTGTTGGATATAGATTTTGCGGTGCGTATTCTCTCCTGCTCAATTTACCTTGCCTTATTGTCTTAGTTGGTATTACATGACTGTTTTCTGTATAAATGATCGGACCTCGAAATGCTGAGCTGATGCACATTCTAAATGGATTTATACTTTTGGATACCATGCCTTGGAATAGGTTGTTATAGATTGATGAAATAAGATCAGTATCAAATTTGGGTATGGTTGAGTCCAAATATGTTGTCCAATAAAGGCCCAGTATGAGATGAGTATTGCAAGTTACAGATCGAAGCATAAAAGCTGTTTATCTAGGTAAGTACAATAAAAAGGTACTCGTATTTTAGTTTTGCAAGTCTAAAGCTAAGCTACTCTATATTCAACTAAGAAAGAACCAAACAATGAAATAGTTTAGTGTTGCTGTTCGGTGCATCTTCCTCTCCTGCTCAATTCAACCTGTGGTACAGTCTTCATGCCAGGTTCTCTTAATGCATGACTAAGATAAGCATTACAACTTCGTATCCAAGTATAAACGACATTTTATCTAAGTAAAGCACACCAGAAAGAATTGTTGTTGTATTTATGTACTCTACAGTTAGGCAACTTTTTCCAAAACCCCTGGTGTCGGGCCGATATATGCAACAAACTACTGACTATTAACTATTAAGTTTTGAAAACGCCATTCCAAAACACAACCATGCATTGGTAGCGAAGTCACTGCTACGGCTACTACTACTGCATAGATACTGTTGCCAATAATAGCTTATTGCTTACCAGCTATTGCCCCACCACCTCGTGTTCAACCAATCAATGCCAGCTGCTACCCTTCTCTGCCATGTCAACTGCCATGGCCTCCATTCGGACAGCACATTGCTTTTGTGCTTCTGTTTGACCTGGCTTGAACACTGGTATGGCCTCCAAGGAACCACTTTTCCATGGGTATGGTAGAGGTGTCATTCATGATTTTAAAGGCGTCTAAGAGAGGTTTAGGGGCGCTCTGACACCTAGTCGCCTAAAGCGATCGATTTTTCAAGGCAGAGGGGGTGGGGGACGCCTTGATTCATAAGCGCCACCTAGGCGACACTTTTAAAACCATGGTGTCATTTAGAGTAAGTGCTAATCAGAAGAATAGTACAGTACCCAAGTTGAAACCAGAGCAACAGATGACAGTGAATTCAGTGAGTTTGGAATTTTAAATGAGGAAAGAGAAACCAAATTTTGATTATAAATTTTGTATGGCTGTAAATGGAGCCAAAGTCGGCAAGAGAATTAAACAAGAATCGAAGGATTTGGTAGTGCGAAGTCAGGACTGGGAACTGTATTTTTGTTTTAAGCTTAGGCATGTGCTTAAAATAGTGAGACACTATAGCATTGTAGATTTCGTTGAGTAAATAGAATTTTATTTAGCTACCAAGCCCATAAGCCCAAGACCACCTTACCAGCTGTAAGCCTGTCAGGCTCATAATGCTACCTGCCCACACATGGGGTGTCACCTGAGCTACATCAGATCCCCACCACCACACAACATAGTAATTGTTGTTACATCACATATCAATTGTTTCGCTCAATGTTCATAAGGGCTGAACAATATAGCGACATTTTGTTTTCAAGTTATCTGGAAGAGGTTAGATACATTTTAATTTGGCCAATGACTTTGGCCATGTTTGAATTGCAGTACTCGTCCCTGAAAAAGTAACTATATCGCTAGGGGAGCTTCCTAGGCTGATGTCAGGAAAGGCTTGCAGGGTGATGGATCGGCTTGATCGAAGTCAAAATTTTAGCAGTCTTTTATAAGTTATTGTCTTCAAAACGACAAAGTATTGAGAACATACAGGCTTGAGGTAGTCTGGGAACATTATGATGTAGCTTTGATGCTCCTGCTTAGACCTTTCTTCTAGTCATGTCTGCCAAATGCATGCATAATAGGTTGTTGACCTTGGATCAAAAGTCACACATTCAATTACTTCTGCTTCACATCATCAAATTGCTTTAATAGTACTCTGAGTTGATCTTTTTAAATTTCCTTTTCATGGACTTTCAATGCATTACCATGAGGAATTTCTTGTGGACAGTGACTTGTTCCAGCAGATATCACCGCTTCCTGAATTTTCTGTTTTGGAGATGTATTTGGGATCATATGGACATGTTTTTGGAGCAATGATGTTGGATCTTCTTGGGACTTGCAACGCTATAACCAGGCTTAAAGTCACCATGCGAAGCTCACCGGTAATTCGTCAATATGAGCACCCTGATATATAATGCATTTAAGAGACCTGTTTTTATATATTCTTCATATGACTGTATAACTTGATACTCCTGTATGAGTAGGTTTTTCGGATTCATAATCAACAACACTTCACGATTTTTTCAGAGAACACAAGCATGCCCACCAGAATGTCTTTGTGATGAATTCCCAAACTGGAGAAGTCAAACTATCCCGCTGATGTCTCTTGAAGAAATAGATGTAGATGGGTTTTTGGGACTGGGCCACGACGTTGATTTCTTGAAACTTCTGTTCAGATCCGCAACTCTGATGAAAACAATGACCGTGAGGTTATCCCGTAAGCTTTTTCCAAGTAATAGAGGATACAAGGAAATGTGCAGCATCTTCGAGGCGAATCCATCAGTGAAATGCTATGTTTATCGCAGATCTGAATGGTATTAAGCAGGTTACTGAAGCATGTTCTTATGATTCTAGTTGTAACATTATATGACATCCCCTACTAAAACTTGAGCTACTGCCCTATCTTCATTGGTCGTCTTCATGTTTTGCGGAAGATTTGCGTCAGTACTGCAAACTTCTCTATTGTGTTGAATTTTTTTCCATTAAAATAGCATGAACTTGGTTGGCAGCAGTAGCAGGTGCAATGGGAGCTCATGGTCTACAACTGTTAAGTAGGCCAGTTCAAGTATAAAAGAAGAATGGAATGGGAGGGCAGGCGCTAGTTCACTGGACCTGTTTACGAGTTCCTAGACTGGAGGCAGTAGCCAGTAGATGAGTACTGAAAGGGCTTCCTCTCCAGCTTCTTGGTTGAAGTACTTCAGTTTCAGCCCTGCTCATCAAACAGCGTGTCCAGGAGTTGTCAAGATCGCTGACGTCCAATTCGCTTACGCCATTGTCTACCTTCACTTCTATTAATTCCCAGCGGCGTCAAGCACATCGAAGCTGAAAGGACGGTGATTGTTTCATTTTAGTGTGAAAAGTTATGGGTCATGAACACATAATCTCTATGGCTCAACCGCCTGTGCTTTTTCTCAAATGCGTGGATTTGACACGACCGTTTGGTTTCCTCTTGTTCATGCACTAAATTGCACACGTTTGGGCAAGTTCATGTTAAGGATGTACCCAGTGCTGAGAGCTCCCGCATTGTGCGAAATCTGGAGAAGGTGTTAGTGGCAAGCCTTACCCTCACGAAATCCAATGTGAGGAGACCGCGACTCGAACCTGGGCAAGTTCATGTATGCACAACAAATTATGTTTAAAGATAGGGTGACATGAGATACTTATCCCGATCATCTTTTGGTCCTACTTGAAATATGTAGGCAATGATCTGTATATATATTGTATTATTATTGTTGAAGAAAATGCTTGCCTTCAGCAATGTTAGGCGTAACCAGTTATTGTTTTTTTTACCGGAAGACATAATAATGGTGCTTATACCGAAGAGAAAGAATCCCGAAAGTATGAAAGACTTGAGACCCATTAGCCTCTATAATGTGGTGTACAAGCTTGTTTCTAAGGTGCTCGCTAATTATAGGCTGAAACAAATCCTTCCTGAAATTATTTCTCCCAACCAAAGTGTATTTGTGTCGGGGCGTCTCATTACGGATAATATCCTCCTTGCCTATGAATGTACGCATTATATGAAGAATAAGAGAAATGGAAGGGAAGGTTTTGCGGCTGTAAAATTGGACATGAGCAAGGCATATGACAAAGTAGAGTGGTTTTTTTTTTGGAGAAGATGATGAGAAAATTGGGTTTTGATGAGAGATAATATAATCATGCTTTGTGTTTCCACGGTTAAATACCAATTTAGGGTGGATGGAGAATGCACTTATGCTATTTTCGTTGCTGGGCACAGACCCTTAGGTCATTTGAATAAAGCTGTATATTATGGTTGTTATGTGATCAATTAGCATCTCTTTTAAACATTATGGCACCTCAAGGCCTCCCATCCAGGGCACTTGAATCCTGGCTGTCCGATCAAGTGACATGGCGGAACGTCTGCCGTCAATATTCCAAATCGAGTATTGTGAGCCATCCGATCGGGATCTTCACACTGCTCACATGGAACCAACCGTTCATCTCTTTTAAACATTATGGTACCTCAAGGCCTCCATCCAGGGCACTTGAATCCTGGCTGTCGGATCAAGTGACATGGCGGAATGTCTGCCGTCAATTTTTCCAGATCGAGTATTGTGAGCCATCCGATCGGGATCTTCACACTGCTCACATGGAACCAACCGTTCATCTCTTTTAAACATTATGGCACCTCAAGGCCTCCATCCAGGGCACTTGAATCCTAGCTGTCGGATCAAATGACATGGCGGAACGTCTGCCGTCAATTTTCCAGATCGAGTATTGTGAGCCATCCGATCGGGATCTTCACACTGCTCACATGGTCCCAACCGTTCATTGCCAACGGCATCTCTTCACCCTGCGTGATATACCCGTGTGGTCACTGCTTTGTGGGGCTGCTTTTCGCAGGCCCAGCTTGTCAGCGACACAGGTTACGTAGGTGCTCGTGTGGGTGTTTAAGTGAACAGTACGCCGCGGTGGTTGAACCATAGTTTTGCCGCCACCAATCCCCTGCCCTATTCTTCCTCGCCCAATCATGTCCCCCATCCATCCTCAAACCCTAGCGGCCGCCGCGATTTTCTTCAGATCCCGGTTGATTTTCTTCGCTCAGTCCTTTTCCGTCGATGGATCTGTGGGCGGACCGGAGATCCTCGACCTCTCCTCGTTTCCTCTTTGTCCCCAACTTGTGAGGTGGAGCACCGGAGACCGGGATGCGGCGGCGCGATCAGGAAGACCATCAGGCGACCAGACGTGCAGGAAAGGCCAGCAGGCGACGCGATAGCTGGCGCGGCCGCGCGGGATCTACCTAGTGGCGGCGGTGGCAGCCAGGCTCACCACGTGGCCTCTGGTGTCTCGATCCCGAGCACCACGACGGCGGCGGCGTGCCCTGCCCCGGCGCGGAGCACGATGGCGGTGGTGTCGTGCGCTGCCCCGGCGCGGCATCGTGCCTCCCTAACCACGAGCGCAAGCGGCGTGATGCGCCGCCCCTCGTCCTCTTCCTCGTGCACGGCTATGAGCGTGACCACCTCCTCTGTCCGTCGCCATCTTGCTGCTCGTCGGGCGTCCTGCATCAGTGCATCTCCGGCTCATTTTTGTCTTGCAAGGGAGCCGGCCCAGCTTCACCTCCTCCACCCACCCCTCTTTGTTGGTCAAAGGGGGAGCACAAACAGCCATGGAGCCATTGCTACCCTCTGTCTCTCCCCCCCGTCTATCACTGCAGGAGATGGATGAGGACGTCAGGCTGAGGTGAGCCTCTGCTAGCTTCTCCATTTGTTTTTATAATGGTAAATAGGATAGGCATTAATCCATGCCTATGGGGTGCTTGATGGAATTCCAAACAGACTGAAGAGGAAGATCAACTCTAACAAGGTGGATTTAGCAATTCTGCACTGGATCACTAGATTATATAGTACTTTCCAGTTCATTGATCATTATTTCAATTGCTTTTGTTTTAATTTCCTCCATACATAAAACTGATATGTTTAGGAGTCGGTGATTGAGTGTTTTGACTCCAGTCTTGCCTGTTATTTGTTCTAGCTATATTGGCTGGAATTATGAAGTAAAACCAAAACTAGCCAGATCTGAAGCATAACAACATCCTGACCCTTTGCTATATATTAAGGTACCAATTTATTTTATATAGTGACACACTTGTTGAGAGTGGACTTATGGAACTTGGCAGCATGTGATCCTGGGGCAACTTGACCTTTCATTGGTCCAGGAGCTTGTGTCGGGTCCGCTTCTTGGAGGCGAATTTTGGCGTATAGCAGCAATAAATTGACACATAATACATGTGTGGGCCCATAGACAGTTAATAAAGTAAAACAATACTGACAGAACTGCAGCGTCATCTGGACCAGAGCTGCAGCAGCGACACTGCTTAGGGCCACTTCTTTTGGGCTTATAAGGCAGCTTATAGGTCCACAGAAGCTGAAGCCTAAAAGAAGTGAAAATTTCTGGGCAGCTCCTCCCCACCGCCGGGCTTCCGCGTAGTGTAAATTTGGCTGCGGGAGGAAACTGGGAAGAGGCAGCTTCCCGAGCTTCTCCCTCACGAAGCCGAACCGGTACTTTCATCTGCCCTTCAAGTTGACTGCATTTTACAGCAAGTGACTCCGAAGCATCAAACTCCCCATCGCTCCCGACATGAGCATGCTAGGGTGTCTTGCTCTAGGGGCGGCCCGCGCCTCCGCGCGCCCCCCGCCACTCCACCGCTGCCGGCCCCGAATCCAACGCCACCGACCCCGCCGCTCCACGGCTGCCGCTCCCTGTCCGGCCCCTCCCCCGCCGCCTCGCCGCGCGCCGACCGGCCCCTCCGAGCGCCGCCGCCGGCCTCTCCGCCGGCATCTCCACTCGCAGACGACCCCGCCTCTCGCAGCTACCGGCCCCGCCTCTCGCCGCTACCGGACCCGCCCCTACGAGCGCCGCCACCTGAGCTCGTCCTCCCTGCCGCAGCGACGTCCAGCTCGTCTTCCCCAACCTGCTTTGGCCGTGATCTACCTTGGCCGCTCGATGTTGTCCTCTCAGCCAACTCAAATTTCTTGCAGTGATGCTTCTTATCAGCAACTCGAATTTTTCTGTTGTGATTACAAAATCTGTGATATCAAATATTCTCTAGATATATTTTTTTGTATTGCTGATGTTTTTTGTATTGCTCGAACCAGCAGATCAGTAATGAATTATACCATGACGCCATCTTTTCATAATTTTCTTAGTTTATTTATATCTCATTTTCTGCTAAAAACTTTCATAAGTATGGTGTCATCACTTATCTAGAGAATATATCAAATCCAGGGGCATTAGAGACATTACATAACTTAACATAGCAAATAAGTCAGATTTTGAGAAGCCCAAAAGAATAGAAGGAACAGTTTTTAGAAGCTTCTCTACACCGCAGTTTCCCTCTACCGAAACCCATAAGCCGGCTTATGAAGTGGCCCTTAGACGAGCGCAGGAGCTCGCTGCGAAGTCATACGGAGCGCTGGAGCGCCCCGCGACTCCGGAAGTTCCGGCCGCCAGCCCGACGGGGCAACCGTACAGCGCGCGGGAAGGCCGCTCCGCGCAGCAGCGCGACGCGCGGCAGCGACGTGGCAGAGGAGCAGCACGACACCCTGCGGCTGCCCGGCCGGCGTCTCCCTCCTGCGCGCTCCCTTGAGCGCCTGCCCGTGCGACCTGCTCCCATCGGCGCAGCCCAGCCCCGCCGCCGCCGCCGTGCGCGCCCTCGTGGAACCCGACGACGACGTGTGCGCCCTCGTGGAGCCCGACGCCTCGCCACGAGCGCAGACCCGACGCCGACGTGCACGCCCTTGTGGAGCCCGACGACATAGTGGAGCAGCGCGACGCTCTGCGGCAGCGCCGGCAGCGTCTCCCTCCTCGCGCTCGCTCCGTGTCACGGCGCCGGTCCCAGGTTGCGTACCCTGCGTTGCATCAGTTCGCGCCCAGGCAGCATCGATTAGTGCAAGTCGTCACCACATCAGCTGGCCTCGCATCGCATCAGGTCATGCCGCCGGCCAAGCGGCATGCGCCATCGCACCAGTTCCCGGCAGCTGCACCGCCATCCCGCTCGCCATGAACCGAATCAGCTCCCGCTTGCCCTCCTGAAACTTCGCCGTCGCTTGGATCCAACGCCATCTCCGCAGGTCAACCATCGGCGGGGAAGGCAGATGCCCAGGGAGAGTAAGTGGGATGGGCCATGGGTGATAGGGAAATAATTTTGCTCATTTTTTCTCCCTATGTCCTCTCAGTGGTAGGTCCTATCCTTATGTATACATGGCGGTATTGTTGATTTGCATTTAATGAATTGCACCGCTATAGCAAGGGCCACCTCTGACCCAGCCAATGGCATAACGAGTTGCGCCCGAAGCATATGCCGGCCGGTTCATCCACGCATTTTCCCACACTTGTTGGGATGCAAAGGGTGATAGAAGATGACGATGCTTGTGCGGCTGCTTTGTCGCTGCAGATAGAGGTGAGCACTTTGTTGCAATGCTCATGTATACACCTTGTCTGGCTTGGTAATATTTACGCTCACTAGGTGTTGATGGTTTGTCCAGATGGGGTAATCGGAGGCAGCTTCCCGATGGTGGACCTGACCCCAGCGCGGCGATGGCCTTTTCCGCGACGTCTTCTCCACCATCGGCCCGGCCGCGGGAGCAACATCATGAGGTATGTTGGGATCCTCGACCTGTCGGCCATGGACATGACGAGGTCATGGCCTGATCTTTTCTGCTGCAATCCCTTTCCTCTCATTTCTTTCATCCCCTATGCAGGTTCACTTCTATGTTTTCTAACTATTTCCTCAATCTGTTGTGGCTTCTGTGCGTTGTAGTGCTGGTTGAGCTCGTCACGTGGTTGCTTCCATGCTACTGCTCCGTTAACACTTCTTCAGGTATAGCTTTATTCTTGCTGTGTTTGGCTGCGTTGAATTGGGCTCGGAATCAGCCAATCTGGAATTGAAGGCCTGTTTCCACCGTTTGGATATGCCTTAGAATCGGAGCCTGGAAACAGAGGGCAAATTCCCCAGAAACTTTCCGAGGCCAGACCCTCGCAAACGCCTGGAATCGAAGCGAAGCGCCCGCGTGCCCTTCGTCAAGCGAGCAGAAGCGGAGACGCAGGAGGTGACTCTCCGACGCGCGCGACCGGACCGGAGCGGCGGAGACCCGACGACGGCGCACAGGTTCGGCCCCTTCCTCCTCTCCCTTTCCTCGCTTCCCCCTCTTCTTCCCCTCTGCGTCGCCTCCCCTGGTCATCCCTCTCCCGGTGCATAACCCTAATCTGCGGCGGCGCCATGTGAGATGGGATGGTCACGGCGGCGGCTGGAGGTGAATTGCACCGTACTAGGACAGGGACGACGGGCCCCTCCATGGTCATGCTCGTTACCATCGATGCATGTATGTGGGGTAATTTTAGGATCTGTTCTAATTGAAGCTTTCTTGGATCAGTACTAGTAGCTGATAATCGTACTGTGCTGTTTGCCTAGTGTAGATAATCATACTTCCATGACTTGTACTGTGCTGTTTGCCTAGTGTAGATGATAATATCTTTTACATCTATGCATCATTTAAATGTTTGAGGTCTGCTATGATTAATTTCTGTAGCTTTGATGTGTGTATTGTAGCTTGTTATCATGTCTCAACTAGAGATGGTTGGGTACATAACCGAAGAGAACAAAAGAAGGAAAAGAAAAAAAAATTTATTGACAAAAAGATGGATGCTATCTTGTGCATGATGGGGCAAATGAGGACATCCTTTGATGAAGCTTTGAAAACAACCGAGCCTCTTCCTATGCCAACCGTGACTTCTCCAACTGAAATCTATGTTGTGCTAGAGAAGCTCAATTTGGAGGATGTTGATCTGCTGAAAGCTTATGGAAAGTTGATCTTCCAGAGGACAAGAAGTTGTGGCTCATGACCTTGCCTTGATAGTTGCTAAGATGTGTGTTGTATGCTTTGTCTAGTTGTTGTACTATCTACAATTCCAGTTTATGAACCATCTACTGTGTTCTATCTATTTGTGATGCTTTTTGTGAGACAAATGAACGTATCCATGTTCTAATGCTGTTGGTACTTGATAAATGGTATGTGTCATTTTAATGTTTTATTGTGTGTGCTAAATAATATATATATATACATTGTAATATACACATGCTATTTTTTTGTACATGTACACATGTTTATATGTCCAAACTCCACAGAACACCAAATTCCATAGTTTGTACATCCAAACAGGATTTGGAATTGGGTTCACCCTTTGATTCCAACATAAAATTCCGAGCACATCCAAACAGTTGAATTCGAATTCGGAGCCAATTCATTTCTATCTTAGATTTGGAATCTGAAAATCCAATTCATTTCCATAGAGGATTCTATGCATCCAAACACAACCTTAGTTCAAACTTGTTATTTGAATGTTAATGACAATGTTCTTCGTATAGGTTTTTCTTCTCGGAATTTGACATGGTTATTTTCGTTGGATTTGTAGCACGGCCCTTAAGATCGCCTTCGTTTGTCCAGTGGGAGTTCCTCCAGTCATAGCTATGCAAGATTGAACAGCTGAAGGTAAATAAGATGCTCTCTGCATGTTTTAATTCCTATAACATTGGCATGTTAACTGTTGTTCATGTTCATACATATTTCAAGATAAGGCAGAACTATTACATGATTAGTGCAGAATATAGCTATAATAGGATGTGGTGCTAAATTGCCATATTGCAAATTAGTCTTAGAACTGAAAATGTGAACTATGCTAGATTTATTCTTGTTGCAAAAAACAGATTGTCTGGGCAGGTACCTTAAGAATATATGCACTATCCTTTTGAACTGACATATATATTTTCTGTGTAGATGCAAGGATTTTTTTTTGTTCCTTTGCTGTGGATATTCAGAAGAGAAGAGTATTTGTCTTTATCATGCAAGAAAGATGTTTTCACTATGCTCTTTGCGCCAGGTTTGACAACTGTTCTTGCAAGGATGTAAACATGGTTAATATTGTTGTTGTTACTATGTAGTTAGCCATTTCATTAACTCATAGAAAAACATAAAATCCTTAATAAGTGAGGATACTAGAGTTGCTGATGCCTCTGCGGAATTCAAATATCTTGATGTGGCTGTCAGTCCAGTGACGCACAATCCCGCGACTCTGCTGCCTCCTTTGGCTCTCCGGCCTCCTCCTCATTCACCCCACCGTCCTCCTCCTCCACTGCCACATCTCTCTCCTACTAGGATGGCGATGTTGTCATAGGTATTGTCCGTGACCGAGCGCCTGTCTTGGCCCTTTTCATGCATTAGGATCAAATCTAGATTCATGTACTACTTGAACTGCCATGCTCAATAATAGCCTTGTTCTCCTGATTAACTATATATTTATTCTCTTCCATTCTTGTATTCAGCCAATGAAAGTAGAGTGTAGTGATTCGCAGGGAGTACAAGCTGAACATGTTTTCTCTTTATATGTTTTATCTATAAACTGTGAACAATTCATTTTTTTTACCTCGTGTAGACTAATGTAGTTATTGTCAAGAACCCTATCAGTTCAGCGGTTGTCGTTATGCAAGCAACGGCCCCATCTTCTTGCTACAAGAGGTAAATCAGTATGGTCTTTTACTGCAATACATTGGTGCCTTATGAAGAACCTATACTTCCTGTAATGAACTTGGTTTCAACTCAGAGGGTTCGGCAGCTACATGAACCTGCACATTTTGTCTGAATAAAGTGACATGCTATTGAGATTTTATCGCTTGGTCAGTTAGGATGAAAGGCTAGAGGTTTAGATAGTACTTTATCCTGCACATGTTTGCAATATGGAGGTTGAATATGTACTTTATTATAGCTTAGAAACGTTTCATTTCATTTTTTGGAGAATGGTGCAAATAATTAATGATTATATTCCCAATTTTTTCGCAAATACATATGTGATGTGAGTATACAAGCAGGATAGTCATGTACTTTCAGGAAGTGTGTATCTCTCTTTTCTTTACTAATTGTTTATTCTTGATATTCATGATAATCTGTTACAATCATGCTACTGTTTGTTCTTAAGTTTATTTACTACTCAGTGCATCTATGCATCAGTGTTAAGTAATTTTACCTACTCTCCTGACCCTTTTCAGGGTGAACATACTCTCTATGACATGGGCAAAACAACCAAGACATGGTAGCCTGTCAGGCTTTGCAATTTCCTTTGGTGTTTTGCCCCCGTGTTTCATGATCCTGTTCAGTTTAGGTATACGACATCTGGCCTTTTTTCAATGATGTTCCGATTAAACATCAAAAATACTAATTAAAAACACTTCAATATTAGATAAACAGATTTCCATTGTGCTGAGCAAGAACATCCTGCAGTCTGCGTATCACATGATGACTCAAATCCCGTGTACATTTTAACTGTCAATTCATGAAGATTCAGAGCTTCTATGACTACAACTCTAGCAGGTGCATTACAACATGACTGAATGCATTTGCTGTGATCTAAGATCAAGTCAAGGCCCAACTAAAAGTGTTGTGGTCTCTTAACCATAGTTGCTCCCAAGTTTCATGTACAAATAAGCATACAAGTAGATACCAATTGTGTGCCAGTTTTCACATGATAGGGATTGGTTGGTAGGAGGTTGCTCTCCACTCTTCAATCACAACCACTTGCGTGACATCCTGCTGGTATTTTTCTCAACACATAAAGGAGATTTCACGAAGTTGCTCTGCAATTTCTTGATGGGGCGGAATCCTGGAGGGGAGTTGAACCAGCGGCAGCCTCGGGTGATGGGGAGAGAACAGAGCATGCTCTGGCAACATGAACCGATCAGACCAAAGGTGTTGATACCCTCGCTAGAGTGTCACTTTGTTATATGACTCTTTCATAACTTCATGAAATTCCATTCCATGAATCGGATTCATATAATTGCTACATTTACAAGCACTTAATGTATTGACATCTTCTGCTATTTCAAACAAATAGTTGCTTAAGCCTTGGTTGCTTTGCTATCTCCACAGGGCAGAGCCACCTCGACCCAATGAAGAATTTGACGGCCAGATTACACTCTCTCTTGCAAAGAACGCCAATCAGCCTAAAGGTACATGCTTAATCTACTGCCTTTGCTATTTAAGGTGTACAATGTCGTTATCCTTAGTACTCCCCTTGCAAAAAAGGCATTGCCATCAAAGCCAGGGTTGGATTAGCATAACTTTGCACATAAAAATTGCATATATTAAGTAATTTTGCTATACTAGGTAATACCGCTATGCGTGTATTATGTAATAATGCTTGTTGGTGTGCTATTCTGTTGATGTTGCGTTTTTATATTATTTAAATCTATTTTCCGGTTGGCTGTTGAGTGCTATTATCATTATGTTAAGAAGTATGATCAAGCAAGGAGATACTTTGGGCAAGCATATTGTCATTTATCACTGTCACCATTGTCTTTATTTGAAGTTTTTCTATGATTTACTCCTTGGAGATGTTGTCACTAAGAACCACAAATTAGGATTTGCACTGCTAATATGCAGAATTCATTGTGCTGCAATTAATTTTAGTGCCTCATAACTATAACCAGTTCTACTGTTATGATGTTTGTTCTTCCTCCGAATAGAAAATATCGGAAGACTCGGAAGACGTAGACGTAAAGACCTCAGGTACCACAAAGTGTAGGAGAGCCCAAAGCTCATGCAAATCATTCTGCAACGTAGCAGCAAAACAGTAATAATATTAAACCAAAAACAAATATGAAACAACACACATCAGTTACTAGCCAGTGGTACTTAAATCCATGTTCAGGCTAGCTACATTTGATAAACAGAACTGTCAATGGAAGCTACCTGGATTGGTGTGCGTGTGATTAGGAGACGAGAGTCACTTTTGTAAGTTCTCATGAGTTCTGATAAATTAGAATGTTCATTCTTTAAATTTTTAGCTTCATCAATAATAATGTAGCCCAAGTGGATACCCTTTAACTTTGTGTTTTCTATATTTGCCGTCTCATAACTAGTCACGCACACATCAAATTCCTGCGCCCACGGTGAGTCCCATGTAGCTTTCTAACATAGAAAAAGAAAGAGAAGGTCACTAATTGTATAAATTGAATCAATGAATAAAGAATAGACTTTTGAGACAACTAACCTGTTCTTTTTTATTCGCAGGAACTTCACAACACGTAAGCTAGAGCAAATACTGTTGAATGCCTTCATCTAGTTGTCAATAGTCCACTTCGGAATAACAAGCATGTGATCATCAGTTTTTTTCTTATTCTTTTTTAGTATCAGTTGTGCCTCTACTCTTTTTTTTCTTTTGTGGGTTTAGTATAATGCTTGAGATACCCTAGCAATGCAATAGTTAATACCTTTTTCCCAAGACCCTAAATAATGATAATAAAAAGGTATTAACTATTGCATTGCTGGGTATCTCAAGCATCAGACTAAACCCACAAAAGAAAAAAAAGAGTAGAGGAACAACTGATCCTAAAAAAGAAGAAGAAAAAACTGATCGTCACATGTTTGTTATTCCGAAGTGGACTATTGACAACTGGATGAAGGAATTCAACAGTATTTGCTCTGGCTTACATGTTGTGAAGTTTCTGGGGATAAAAAGAGCGGATTAGTTGTCTCAAAAGTCTATTATTTATTCATTGATTCAACTTATACTATTAGTGACCTTCTCTTTCTTTTTCTATGTTAGAATTAGAAAGCTATATAGGACTCACCGAGGCGCAGGAATTTGATGTGTGCGTGACTAGTTATGAGACGGTAAATATAGAAAAGAGAAAGTTAAAGGGCATCCACTTAGGCTACATTATTATTGATGAAGCTGAAAATTTAAAGAATGAACATTCTGATTTATCAGAACTCCTGAGAACTTACAAAAGTGACTCTCGTCTCCTAATCACAGGCACACCAATCCAGGTAGCTTCCATTGACAGTTCTGTTTTCAAATGTAGCTAGCCTGAACATGGATTTAAGTACCACTGGCTAGTAACTGATGTGTGTTGTTTCATATTTGTTTTTGGTTTAATATTGTTTTGCTGCTACGTGGCAGAATGATTTGCATGAGCTTTGGGCTCTCCTACACTTTGTGGTACCTGAGGTGTTTACGTCTACGTCTTCCGAAACGTTCGATATGTGGTCTCAAATTTTGGGTTGCCCTTATAAAAAATCGAAATTCGTATTCCGCCTTCAAGGATTGTTTACAACATTCTGGTTCCGATTCGGATTCAGAATCCGATACCTTGGATCAGCAGGAGGTGGTAGTGGACGTTCACAAGGTTGGGATTCTCGTGATCACCAATTTCAGTACTTTAAAATGAAGTCTATTTATAATTATTTGTTGCAACTTTTAGTAAGGTTGCTCACCGATTTCTTCTTCGGAGGCTCAATTCTCATGAAGAAACAAGTTTCCCTGCAAAGAAGGAAACCATACTTAAAGTTGGAATGTCTCTGAAGCAAACACAACTCTATTGTAGTGCTCTGTTTGTAAACGGCAACAACAGGACCATGAAGATGTGCAAGGTCAGCAACCATCCAAATTTGAGCAAAGATGCTAAACCTGTCGGCCCGACCTACCAAACTTTAGAAGATCTAGTTGAGAATTCAGGTAGCATTATGTTCCTTGCTTATTTCACATCTCGATCCCATATTTTTTTATACAACCGTAACATGTTACCTACTTAATTTTCTGTGGATTCTTATTGACGTTTTTTCTTTATGTTTGCATAGGAAAAATGGTTCTACTAGATAAGTTGCTGCATAAGTTAAAGGAGCGTGGTTCCAAAGTCTTTATTTTTTCAACGGTGATTGTTTTTCACTGCCATGCAGATTTGAATGAATTATTGGTTTAGCAAGTGTGTAGGAGATATACCACTCGTCGACACTAAGCATGTGCACAGCGCAACTCACTAAGCAATTTATTTTCCCAGAATTTTGCTTTGTATAACATATACTCCCTCCGACCCAGGGCATAAGGCGCATATTTTTTTTGCAATTTGCCTCAAGGCTTAAGGCGCAGGGTGGGTTCTCACGCAATCTTTCCAAAATTACCCCTCCCTCCCGTTTCTCTCTGCTTCTTCTTCCCTGCAAAAGCACAGCCGCGCAGGGCCGCTCCGGTCGAAGGGAACCGCGTGTCCGGTGGATTTTGGGGCTGCTCTGGGGCTTGGGAGCGAGGGGGCCAGTCGGGGATGTGGCGGCGGTTCCAGGGCAGGCGTCCGTTCCACGGCGGGCTAGGCATGGTGAGAGCATGGAGGCGGCAATTTCCCTATCGGCATCGAGCCTGGAGATTTGGTGGCGTCCGTCGAGCTGGGAGATTTGGCGGCCGACTGGATCTCTCCATCATCAATTTGTGCCCGTCCTTGTTCCATTCTTCACGCCGCTCTGGGTGAGATCGACGCCGCGACCACCATCAACAGCAGCGACAGCTGCAGTACAGTTGATTCCGCTAGTCACTCCCATGACTCTAGCGACTTCTCGTGTGGGTGGAGCCCTTCGATGCTATCTGCAGGATCTCTCGTCCGGCGATGTGGATAAGAAAACGAGAAATTGGGTGCGAATCGGAGATAAGCCACAGGGTTAAAACCGTCAAAAAGGCAAGTACCGATCTGCTCCTTAATAACTGTGCTAGGAAATATACGCCCTAAGCCTTGGGTCGGAGGGAGTATAGCACTATATCCTGCAGATGCCTACGCTTTTAAAAATCTTGGAAGAGTATCTTAATTACAGAGAATATAATTATTGTAAAATATATGGAGGTACACGCCTAGAAGATCGTGATGAAGTCATTGAAGCCTTCAACAAGACAAGTTTGTTTTCTTACTTTCAACTGGGGCATTTGGCGGTGGTATCAACTTGCCCACATGTTGTAATATTTTACGACAGCGATTGGTATGCACTTTATTATGCTAAACATGATTTTGTTGCTCACCTAGGAATCGAATCTTAATTCTTTGGTACTTTTGTGCCTTCAGGAATCCACATGCTGATCTGCAAGCTCTAGACCGTGTTACTGGAATAGGTCAAAATAAACAAGTTCAAGTTTTCTGCTTTTGCACTGAGGTTTGTTGTTTCTAGATAGTGCCAAATTTTGTATTGCTACCTATCTGGAAATATAACGCAAACGAAATTACAGCACATCGTCGAGAAAAAGTGTTTCAGGAAGGGTATAAAAAGCTAGCATTGTATCCTTTAATTTTTGGGCAAGGACGGAGAAAGTATGGTTTTGATACTCATTGCCTTGTTCGAGCATTTTTCTTTAGTAATTGGGTATATGATTTTTTTCTGATAACTTTCTGTTCTGTTCAGCTGTCAATAAGGATGACCTTCCAAAAATGACATTGTTGGGTGCTGGAAAGGTTTTCAGTTCTGAGGATAAGGATATTGAAGATATTCTAGATAAAAGAGAGAAGACAACAACACAACCTAAAGCAAAAATATAAAAAATCACTAAGGATAGCATTAAATTTAGTTGGAACAAGCGTATGTGCCTGTCCCTGTTTCTCTGTATACCTGCAGCAGCCCTCTGTCTTTTGTCCACCTACCTAACACCTTCTTCTATGTAGATAATTGTTATCGGGATGAACATCGCAGCATGCCAGAGAAGGTAATTATTCATACATTCGATTCATGTGTTGTAATTATTTTCTAAAGTGTCTTGCTTATCACCAACTGAATTCTCCTCCGTGTCTGCTTGTGGTCTTGGTGCTAACATCAAAAAATTTTGATACAGAAAGTAAAAAAGAAGAAAGATACCATTGAGGGGGAAGCCGAAGGTATTACTCGCTCTTGGTTTTCCAAGGTTGTATTACAGCATGCAAACATGCAAGCAAGTGGATCGTGCTAACTTTATTATTCTTATGTGATGCTCAGATCAGCGGGATCCTTTGATGCCCGAGGAGACGGAATGGAAGGGACGTAGCCCATGTAGTTATTCAGTTGACTACATGGATACTGGTACTGAAGCTCGAAGAGAAGATGAAATACAGAATGAGGAACAAGAACCTGGCTTTGGTGATTTAGTTGGAGTGATAGCCAATAGAACATCAGTCCCAACCTATGAGAGTTGTATGCCAGGGAAAGGAGAACCACCATTTTCTAGCAATGGAAAGAGGAAGGCGGCTCTGGATGCGCCGTCCGCGCCACTCGCCAAGCGGACGGGGACCTCCTCCACCGAGGGTGATGGGAGCCCGACGGTTTCTGCTCCTGTACTCGCTCGTGCCCCTGCCATCGACAGGTAACACAACACTCCACCCAACACACACACACACACTTTCGTTACTCGTCTAGCCTGCCGCCGCCGGTTCCTTTGTTCCGGCCGCCGTCTCTGTCCCCGTAGTTCGCCGCATCCTTTCGATTTGTATCAGCGATGGAGCTACGGTCAGGTCGTCGTCTCTGCTCGCAGTCGCTGATAGGATCTCGCCGTCGTTCTCAGCCACGCCGCTGCCCAGATGGCGGCGGAGACGACCGGATCAGCGCCCTTCCGGACGAAATGCTGCTCCAAATCCTCGTTCACCTCTGCTGCGCCCGCGCCGCCGCCCACACAAGCTCTCTCTCCAGCAGGTGGCGCAGTCTCTGGAGGCACCTCTTCGAGCTCTCCTTCCGCGACATGCCCTTGGACGCAGTCGACGCCGCCCTCCAACAGGTCGCCTGCCCCGCCCTGTCCCGCCTCGAAATAGAGATCCCCGAGAGACACAGGATTCTGGACCCTCCTCGCGTCTCCGCCCTGCTCAACGCCGCCGCGGGGCTCGCCCCGGCGGATCTCGTCATAGATGTCTGTGGGCACTGTAAAGATCGTGACATTCCTATCGAGATTCCCTGCTTCGAACGCGCCACCTCGATCAAGCTCCGCATAGACAACCTCTATCTAACACCACCGCCGGGGGGCGTTGAGTTCCCTGCGCTGGAGAGGCTGTCTGTCGCTGGTTGCTTCATAGACATGGTTGGGCTGATCAGGCGGTGCCCTCATCTACGCGTGCTAAAGGTACGCAGCTGCTTCGGTCTAGGCACAATCAAAGTTCACTCACCGACGATTGAGGAGCTTGTCTTAAAAAACAACGGGTGGCTGAGTAACCTTGATATCATGGCCCCCGTGCTTAAGCGGTTCACGCTGCGAGCCACCATGGACAGCGACTTCAATGTGTTGTTCTCAGCGCCGATGGTGGAAGATCTCTGGTGGTCGTACTCATGTGCGGTACAAAGTGTCGGGATTGGTGAGCTGCTATGGCGTCTGCGCAGCCTGGATCTATTGACAGATGACAGTGCCTACGTCCTACGGTTGAACATAGATTTTTCGGTATGTCTTCCCTCCTGCTCAATTTACTTTACCTTTTAGGCCTAATGCTAGGTTGCCGTAAGTTGTTACAGGACTAGTGTAGATGGTCAAACATATAAATGTTGAGCTTATGCAGATTCTAAAATGACTTACATTTGGATTGGAGATAGTATATGCCACAGAGTAGGTTGTTATAAATTGATGAAATAAGTATTAGTATCAAATTTGGATAAGGTGGATCGCTGAAGATTCAGCATGACATGAGTACTGCAACTTTGTATCCAAGTATAAAAGCCTGTTATCTAAGTAAGCACAGTAAATGAAGTAATGCAGATATGTTAGTCTACAGCTAATCTAGTCTATATTCAACTAAGAAAGAAACAAGCAATGAAAAGTGGTGAAAAAGTTCAGGGCTGCTGTTTGGTGTGTTTTGTCTCCTGCCCAATTCACCATTTAGTATAGTCTTCGTGCTGGGATGTCTTATTATATTACTAACGTGGACTTACATGTTGGATCAGAGATAGTATTGCCGCAAGGTAGGTTGCTATAAACTGATGGAAAAAAGTCAACTACATAGCAAATTGGATAAGGTTGAGTCCAAATAGAATGTCCAACTAATACCAGTAAAAGGTGGGCATTGCAACTTTGTATCTAAGTATAAAGACCTTTTTATCTAAGTAAGTACCCTAAAAAGAATTTATGTACGTCGTTAGGGTACTATATATTTAAAGAACCAAACAACGAAAAGTGATTAGAAAAAGTTGCTGAAAGTATCTCTGAAAGCACAGCAACAAATTTATTCCACCTTTATGCACGAGCAAACAATTTCCATGGAGTCATTTTTTCAAAAAATCCCAAACTTTTACCATCTTTTCCAAACATGTGTTGAGCCGATATAAGTTCTGAAAACGCTATTCCAAAACACAACCATGCATCCGTAGCGAGAGGGCACTACTGGTACGACTACTATATGGTTGCCAATAAAAAACCTATGTATACCTTAATGCTCACCAGCTACTTGCCCCACCACCTCACACTCCACCAATCAATGTCTGCTGCTACCCTGCTCTACCATGTCAAATGCCATGGAACCCAGTCAGATAGCACAATTGCTTTTGTGCTACAGTTTGACCTTGATTACTGTTACTACCTCTGAGGAATGGCTTTTTCATAGGGTATGGTAGAGGAGTCATCTAGGGTAAGTGTGGAGCACAAGAATGGTGCAATACGCAAGTTCAGACCAAAGCAACGTATGATAGGGGATTAAGTGAGTTTGAAATTTTAGACGAGGAAAGGGAAATCAATGTTTGATTATAAATTTGGGTTTGCTGTCAATGGAGCCAGAGACGGCATGAGAATTAAACATGAATCAAGGAATTTGGTAGTGCGAAGCCAGGTCAAGTGTATGCATGTGCTTAAAATAGCAAGCCAGGAATTTCGAGTAAATAGAATTTTATTTCCCTATCCTGATGTTCTTTCCCTACCAAGACCATAACACTACGAACTATAAGCTCCAAGACCACCTTACCAGCTGCGAGTATGTCAGGCTGATAATGCTACCACAATCCCCACACCACACAATATACTAATTGCTGTTGCATCACATATCAAGTGTTATGACTCGATAGTGGCATTTTGTTTTCAAGTTATGTTAAGGAGGTTATAGACAATCTAATTTGGCCAAACACTGACCATGTTTGAACGATAGTACCTCTCCCTGGAAAAGTAAGAATATCCTAGGGGGAGCTTTATATGCTGATTTCAGGAAAAGCTTGCAGGGTGATTGATCGCCTTGATTGAAGTCAAAACTTGTTTTGAGGGGAACCTAAAGCAGGAGAGACTCCTACTGTTCTAGGCTGGCCAAGCTCCAAAGAGAAATTAAATTACAATCCTTGTTACAAATGAATCTATGTTATGTCTATGGTCTTTCTTCACTCTAGATTTTAGAAGCTCCAGATCCACACTAAGCTGTGCAAGCCAGCAGTCATTGGAGATGTCGATGTCTTCAAAGTGCTTCCTATTCCTTTGTTTCCATTTATCCCAGGCACCAAGGATGACATATTCCAAGAAGAAAGGATCAGACCATTGTTTTGCTGCTGCTACCACTCTGTCACTCAAGGATAAATTCATATTCCAGCTGATGCCCATAAAGGACCAACAATCATGAGCAACCAAGCAAAAACTTTGTGTTTCATTTGACACTTAGTTTTCCACATGAGAGGGAGACAAGGTAGTGGTTGCACCTCTCCGAAGAAAAAATTGTAGTACTTGTGAGCTGCGTATACTGAATTTCCCTAGCTGTATCCCCACTCATCAGGAATGTGTGTCTCCATGTCTAGACTATCCAAAATTTGATTTAAAGAGTACAGCTCCAAACCAGCCTCTATCGAGACGGGTAATTGGAAATTATACTCTGGGGCGCTATGCCCAATAAACTGAAGAACCGAGCAATCTTCAGTAGTAGAAGAAGAGAACAGCAGTGAGAGTTGATCTTGCAAAGCACTGTCACCATGCCAAACGTCTTTCCAAAGCAAAACTTTGTCCCCAACATTGACTGTGCATGAGGTGATGCCTCTGAATACATAAGAATAGTTGAAGATGTCTCGCCACCAAAATGACCCACATGTTTTTTGGAATGAGGCACACCGTTTGGGTAATACTTGAACCAAATTTATATGACCCATGGAATGTCATATTTGTGATTAAATTTCTGCAAATACTTCAGTAAAAGGGCTTGATTTTGAACTTCTAAATCTAATATACCAAGCCCTCCTTTCTTTTTTGGTCTACAGACCAAATCCCATGGAGCTAATGAACAGGCCCGGGCCCACAGGAGTGCGGGCGGTGCGGCCGCACAGGGCCCATAATTTTGAGGGGCCCCATATTCTGGTACAGGCCTATATGTGTATGGAGCAGGAAAAAAAAATCAGACTTGTTGGGCCTTCCACGCGACCGAAGCAGGCAGGCAGCCATCAGATCGTTCGATGCGGGAAGACGCAGCGACGGGAGACGGGACTCGAGGCGACGAGCGGACGAGGCGTCAGTTCATATTCTCGGAAGACGCCGACGCCCCGAGTCGCCCAGTTCGATCGCTTCAAATCTTCAATCCTGTAAAGTGCTGCTAGGTGCGTGGATTCTCATTCTCTCATCCCTGAATTAATCCCTGATTATCCCTGCAAAGTGCTGCTACGGTGCTGCCCTACAGCCCTAGCCCCATCTCAATCATCTAATTAATTGAATTGTATTGTTCATCCTTTTTTGTAAATTGTCAGGCTCAGGCGCCATGGGGAAGCATCAATCCGTTCATAAAAAGCGCAAAAAAAAGGAAGAAGAGTTAATTCAATCTCAAAGAGGGGCCATGGACAGATTTGTTAAAAGGAAGTCAGTAGTATCTTCGGATAATCAGTCGGTTGATCCTTCTAACCTTGCACTTGCTATTGTTCCTTACAATGATCCTATTAAAAGTTAGACTGGGACTGAAAATAATGTTGAGGCAGAGGATGATCATACTGATATTAACATGAATACTTCACCGGTTGCGGATGTTGATGATTCTTTTCAGCCTGATATATTTGATCCAAGATATTGGGATTCTCTTAATTCTAAACAAATTGACATTTTTGCACAGAAGGGTCGAAGAAGAGATTTATCAATTAAGAAGGATTCTAAAGATAGATACTCCAGAAGGTTTTATGCACTATTCTATACTAGAGATCTATCAAATGGAGAGCAATGTAACCAGAAGTTGACTAGGTATGATTCTTAATATATCCAATTTTTATGTAAAATATTATGACATACGTAATATATTTGTTGAATATTTTAAATTTACTAGTACGATAGGGCCCCAATTTAGAATTTCGCACAGGGCCCCGAATTTTGCCGGCCCGGCCCTGCTAATGAATAGGTTTTCACTTCCCTGTCCTCTGATTTCCTCCATAGGCAGTGCCTTCTCGCCCTATCGATGAACTCAATGATCTGCACTGGTATGTTAAGAACACATATGCCATATATGAGCAAAGGGGTGAGATAAGAGTTAATATATGTTCTTCAAAACGACAAACCATTGAGAAGATGCAGGCTTGAGGTAGTCGGGGAACAGAATGATGTAGCTTTCTCTATGCTCATGCTTAGACCTTTCTTCGAGTCACGTCTGCCGAAGGCATGCTTCATAGGTCGTTGACCTTGCATCAAAAATCACACAATTACTTCTATTTTACATTGTCAAATTGCTTTAATGGTACTGTTACTTGATTTGTATTATTTCCTTTTCATGAAATTTTTATACATCTACAGGAGTATATGCATGTGGACCATGACTTGATTCAAAAGATAGCACTGCTTCCTCCATTTTCTGTTCTGCATATAGTTTTGGCAGCATATGGACATGTTTTTGGAGCTGTGGTGTCGAATCTACTTGCAACTTACACCAGTATATTTAGTCTTAAGGTGGTCATATGGAACTTCAAGGTAACTCTTCAATCTGGCTAACTGATATGTAATTTGTTTAAGAGGCCTGTTTTGATTTATTTATAAGTTTATTTATGTTCCTATATGAGTAGATTTTGGGGAATCTATAATCAGCAACACTTCACATTTCTTTCAGAGAACACAAGCATGCCCAGCTGATTGCCTTTGTGATGAATCCCCAAACTGGAAAAGTCAAACTATCCCTATGACGTCTCTTGAAGAAATAGAAATAGATGGGTTTGAGGGAACTGGCCATGAAGTTGATTTCTTGAAACTTCTGTTCAGATGTGCGACTCGGATGAAAAGAATGACCGTGAGGATATCCCATAAGCTTTTTCCAAGTGACAGAGGATACAAGGAAATGCTCAGCATTTTCGAGGCGAATGCATCCGTGAAATGCTATGTTTATCGCGGATCTGGATGGTATTAAGTAGGTAGCTCTGGATGGTATTAAGCAGGTTATTTATGGGTGGCTACCATATGATTCTAGTTGTAAAAGAGATGACATACCCGGTCTCCATCTTATTAAAAGTTTTGCTACCTTCATGTTTTCCTGAGCTAGTCTTGGTGTTTTGCTGAAGATTTACAACAATGCTACAGACCTTTTCCGTGTCCTTGACTTTCTCTGTCAAGTATGAACATGTTTGGCAGTATTACCAGGTACAACGGGAGCTCCTGCTGTGCAACTGTTATTACGTGAGTTTTGAGGGGACTGAGACACCAGTAGCAGCAAGGTTGCACGGTGGCTGAGATGCAAAGACCCAGGCGTGGTGTGGTGTGGTGACTGGTGAGGTGAGGTGACGGAAGCAGTAGCACCGGCGAGAAAATGCAGGGAGCTTTTCCCCATCCGGTTCCGTGACCCACCTAAGTCACAACAGATTTGGTACATGTGCATCTGACATGGAGAATACATAGATGTCCTGTATCCTAGCCTTCCTAGGAGCTCTCATCAATCCTACTACACGATTGTCTTACTCTTACATCCAGTGCAACGACAATACATCCTCTCTAGCTTCCAGGTTGATAGGGCTTTTGAGTCGCTCTTCGTCACACTGGTGTATATCATGTTCTGATGGAATTATATAAGCAGAGAGGTAAGTACTGATAGGTTCGAGGTATTCATATTAGTCAGATCGGACGAGTACAGAGAAACATGCATGCGGCTGGGTTGTTCGTATTTTTTACTAACACGAGTTTTCGAGATGGTTCGAAGCCCAAAGACATTGCGCTGCTCATCTATGAGGCTTCCATAAGAAAGAAATGGAAGGTAAATCAGCCTTGCTTGGCAAGGCTTAGGTGGCAAAAATTAAGATGGACACCAATCTTACCGTCCAACACATACATGAGTATATTCGGTTATGGATGCAACTTCAAGGCATCCAACTCGATGAGCATGTTGATGACACCATCACTTGGGACACCACTACCAAAGGTGAATACTCCTCTACCGCAGCATACAACGCGCATTTTTTCAGTGCCACAGCTACAAACATGAACAAGTTTGTGTGGAAGAATTGGGCTCCACCGAAAAATAAGTTTTTTGCGTGGTTGACCCTTGAAAGTAGGATTTGGATGGCAGATCGCCTTGAGAGAAGGGGTAGGACCAATTGCTACAAACATGAACAAGTTTGTGTGGAAGAATTGGGCTCCACCGAAAAATAAGTTTTTTGCGTGGTTGACCCTTGAAAGTAGGATTTGGATGGCAGATCGCCTTGAGAGAAGGGGTAGGATCAATTGCGGTCTTTGCCCACTTTGCAACCAAACTAAAGTGACGGCGGCTTACCTTCTTTCCCATTATCGCTAAACCAAGCGTCTTTGGAAAATGGTGAAGGCTTGGATTGGCATTCCTTCCGTTAACACCCACGAGTGGACGAATGATCTTACCCCTGCGGCGTGGTGGGCGAAGATGTTGAAGGATGGCATGGTAAACCGGAAGGCTATGGCCACTATTACCATACTTGTTACTTTGACTATTTGGAAGAAGCTGACATCTTTGGTGCATTGTATTTGTCTTGTCCTTGAAGATCTTTCGAAGCAAACTTTGACGCTGCTCTACATTGGCGCAGTGCTAGGTTGTTGGAACAATACACGATGTACCATTGCACAGGTTTATGCAGCAACCAAATATATCATCATTTGTAACTGTTGTGGCAGTTCTATGATACACATTCGCAAATCACAAGCGCCGCAATCCCAGAGACCGAAAGAATATATACATACCGGCGTCGAAGCCGTCGCCGGTATATCGATCTTGGACGGCGACAAGTTTGGACAGCGATTCGCGCGATGAAGGAAATCGGCAGATTCACATGGGCAGGATAAGATGAAGCCCCGACCGGATCACTCGGCGTTCAGTCAATACTCCGTCGCGTCAATCGCCTGCATCCGTATGTGGATAACATCCGGGAAGAACTTGCGTCGTGTGGCCTTGTGATGCACATAATTTCTTCTTCAGATCTTGTTGCGTCAGTTAACTCGTACTACCTCCGTTTCAAGGAATAAGGCGCACGCGTATTTCAAGACGAACTTTGACCATAAAAATTGAGCAACAAAATTTAAATTATATTATATGTACTTAGTATCGTTGGATTCGTATTGAAAAGCATTTTTTAATGATATAAATTTCATACAAACAATATTTATCTATTTAAAGTAATTCTTGGTCTAAAAAAAGCACGTAAAATAAGGGTGCCTTATTCCTTGAAACGGATGTAGTACTAGCAAACTCAAGTTACCGTCAGGTAGATCACCCGACCAGACATCGCCCCGATCGACGGCGACGGCCGGCTAAAATCCATGTTTGCGTTATTCTTTTCGTGATCATTACTCTTATCCCCTTCGACGCGTCCTCGTTAACCCAGCCGCTTCAGTTTCCGTGGCTCGACGCATCGTCAGGGTATATACGGCCGGATCGTGACCTGCCCGAGATACATACATGCTAATTTCGTTTCATTCCCCTTTTGTCTGTAGTAGTATTATTTTCAGGATCTCTCGCATTTTGGAACACTTTATAGAGCTGAGCTATCATGCCCACGGGGGTGCCATGATGAGTTTGAGAATTGAGATAGGCCCTTGCCAGAGGAGTGATCGGATGGAAACAAGGCCCAGCCATTCAATCTGTTTTCTTCAGAGCTTCAGATCCTTGTGATCATTGATCAGTTCGCTAGCTGAAGTTCCATCATGGACCATACTATCATATGCGTGGTCTGATCATACGCCATTTCTGTCCGATCACCATCGATCGTCGTCGTGATCCGATGGACTTCGACGTCGACGCGCCGGTCCGTCCGCAGGGCACGTAGCGCGGCTTCGCTCCATGGAACTAGTAGTAGTAGGTGGGTGGGAGAGGGACTTTGTGTAATGCCGTTAAGTAGTGGAATGATCATGTGCATTGAGAGGAGGAGCGCGAGAGGAGGAAGAAGCGACGCGACGGCCATACCATTTTGCCATGATGATTGGGCAGCCCTCCAAGTTATCGGGCATAGTATATCGGGGTGCACCGCTCGGCAAGTTCGGCAGATGATGGTGATCTTTGCCCGGTTCATCGTGCCTTGCATGCATGCACCCTTCATGTGGTTGTCTTGTGTAATTTCAGTGACCCATATGGGAGTAAACTCTACTCCTAGCCGCCAGCTGGTTTCAGTTAAGCAATCCCTATGGTCGCCCATCATGGTTTACATTGCACAAAGTCCCTCTCTTACCCACCTAATGCTAGTTCCATGGTAAACCATCCCTATGTACATGACAGAGACGGTTCGCTTTCGCCCTGGCGTCGTCCCCGCCGCCAGCCGCCGTCTCCCCTCCGTATCCCTCCCTCCGCCGCTGCCGTCGGCGCTGGCCACGATGGCGGCCTGCCAAGGGAGTCGGGGGGTGGTCGTGGCGACGACCGATGTGTGGCGGCTGGGGCGGCTGCTGCGGGGAGGCATCCGAGGCGGAGATCCCCGATGTGCGGCGGCAGCTGCTCCTTCCATGGCTTCCCGGCGATGGGTGGTGGTGGTGGCTGCGGGGTTCCCACACATCCGTCGTCGGTTCTCCTGACGGCGCGAGGAGGGGGCAGCGACTTTGCGAGGTGTGGATGGTGTGGTACCGGCGTCCAAGACCGCGTGGCATGGCAGGCCCGATCTTTG
Source organism: Lolium multiflorum (assembly GCA_030979885.1). NCBI lineage: Eukaryota > Viridiplantae > Streptophyta > Magnoliopsida > Poales > Poaceae > Lolium > Lolium multiflorum. Next base: position 212,240,482 of record CM061751.1, read on the forward strand.
ATCTCGGTCGCGTGGGTCTCGGATGCGTGGGTCTCGGATGGTGCGTTCACCGATTCCTCCTTCGTTTTTTCTGGCTAGCAGATGACGGTGAGGGGGCCTGTTCATCTGTTTCGCAGTTTGAAGGTGGTGGTCCTTGGGTTTTCTTGCGCGAAGATGGAGACCTTCCAGGTGCCCTTCTTGATCTAGCCGGAGTGTTGAGTTCCAAGGTGCCGCCGCGAATGTTGCTTCTTTTGCCTGGAGTTTGCTGGACTGGGTGGTATTCGGTCGTGCGCACCCATGTTTTTATTCCAGCCATTTGGTTTTGGAGGGAGCGGCGCGAAGCTCTGTTCTGTGTTGACACCAAGTGACATTTTGGTCCATGGTGAAGTCAGAAGAGAATATCAGGAGGCCGGATCGCAGGTCTAGCTACGGAGATTGAAGTCTCCGCGGTTGAGGGACTTGCTTGGTGTTCCGGACTTCGTTTGGTATGCAAGTGGTGGCACAGGTAAGTTCAAGTCCTACCTTTGGTGAAAAGGTCCATCCGGTTGTGCTGAATGACCTTGTTGGAGGCATTGTTTTTGAGAGGGGACTATCTTCATGGTGAAAACCTAAGATCTTTGATCGGGCGACGAGGTGTTTCCTTCTTGGAGTGCTTTTGGAGAGTCTGTATTTCAGGTGTTGTCTTGGTGGTGGATGTATTGTTGTTGCTAGGCCTAGAATGCTATAGCGGGACTTTTGTTTCTTAGTTTTCTTTTTTCCTTTTTTTGGTTGTGTGCATCCGTACTGCCATTAGGGTGTTGCGTTGTTGCAGAGGCTAGGTATAATTGATATCTTCTGATATTAATATATTCCCTTTGTCGAAAAAAATGTATGATAGAGATAGTAAACCATGATAGAGAAGAGGAAGGTGTGCATATGTAGGGACAAGTGAAGGGTCACGCTACTTTTTTTTTTTTTGAGAAGGTACCGCGTGTCATCCATTCATCAAACAGCCAGCATACAACGCACGCAGACCAACCAGAATGCTCCGGAAGCACCAGCTGTCTCGACACTTTGCAGAAAGGACCCCAAAAAGAAAAGATTACAAAAAAGTCCTTGGAGACCCTGCACTGCAACGCCATCGTTCGTCTCCAATAGCCGCCGCCGCCGAACGCGGCCGGAGCAGGAGACAAAGCACCACAGAAACCATGACCCGGCTAGCTTCCTCGCAGCTAAACTGCTTTGTGGACCTCTCATGGAACCCGCCGCGAACGGCGAGAACACTCCTTATCAGCCAGTCTATGTTATCTGGCAATTTGGAAAGAGAAAGGGCGGCCCATCTTTCAACATGATGCCGCCAATCCTTGTAGTTGGGCTGCTGATTTAGAGTTGCTGCTGCTTGCGAGAGGGTGCCGCAGGGTTCAGTTGCTACTTGCTAGTACTGTATAATGTTTTGACTTGTTTCTCTTTTTTAGCCTACGGAGAAGTGTCCTATCCATGTACAGTATATGACAGGCTCTTTTCAACTCCTTTAATGCAAAAGCAGAGCGCCTGCTAGTTTACGTCAAAAAAGTTCTACACCCACTGACCGGCAGGATCACCTCCAGGCTGTGGGCCCAAGATCAAGAGTAGGCCCAGCAAGAGCAACATGGACCAAGTCAATGAGATGGCTCCACCAGGCTAGGAGCCTAGGATGGCCAATGTACATCAAAAGGCTGCTACCCGAACGAACAAGACTTTGCCAGAAAAGTAAATAATACAAGAATAAGTACTCCGTAGGGGTTTCTCAAAAAAAAAAAGAATAAGTAGGGTATTACTTCCATCATGAACGCTCAAACCTAGATACATCGTTGTGCTACTGGATCTTCACAGTAGCTCGCCTCACCTTGAGCTTACTTGAGCCATCCCTTATGGCTATTGCCGCGGGATAACCATGGTACCCACCCTATATTTTTTACAATCGTACTGAGTTTTTATGTGACTTAAATTTTTTCTTTTAGCGATAGTCATAAAATAAGACAAAATAGATGTGATGTAAAGATTTTATAAATGTGATGTAAGAAAAATATTGCGTTAAATAAAAAAATATTCATTTTCTGCAGTTTTTATGTTGTTATAACTCATAACTTACGTTTTCTTATGCCACTTTCCCTTGTGGGCCAACATGGATGTAACTATTTTTCTACTAAACAAAAAAGTTAAATGTAAAATGTAAGAAAACCTTAGGTGCAAGATAACATATTATGCACCTTGCTCGATGAATTGTACATCTAAAGAATTGAACAACAATAGGAACAACTATTTTTGCATGGCTCAAGTCACCTGCCCCAGTACATAATTTTGGTCTTTCGTTGTCACATACTCGTACTTACCAATGAAATAGCTCACTTAATGAAAATATTTCCGCCGTATAAAGAATTTTTTTGAATGATTTGGAGTATAAATTAAGCACAGTTTCTATACTGATAAACTTATAATCATAAAAGTAGGACGGTGGTGGAAAATAAGGCCAACCAAACTTGTGTCCACACAGAATGTATCAGGTACTCCGAGCCCTGGAGGTACTCGCAGTACTCCAAATTTTGAAATCTCACAGAAGAAGTGATGAAAAAATAGGAAAAGTTGCTGTGGCATAGATACAACAAATATAGATCTTGCCACCAAAATTTTAATCCAATTTCAGAACACACAGAACAATTGAAAAATGTAGTCATGAATACTAGCATTATTAGCATAAAAAAAGCATTACTAGAATCCAATTTGGGCAATAAATTCAACACATAAGCAATATATTAACACCAGATTTGTCTCTTTTTCAGAGATACAAATATATTTTGGAACATAATTTTGTAGTAAATCCATATAGCATAAGTGTAGTGAACCTTCTTTCCATAATTTTGCACTAGATCTGAAAGTTAATGTATAGTCCGAAGAAAACAAATATAAGAACACTTCTTTTAAGGCTAACAACACTTAAATTTAGTGGCGCCTATGTACAGATCACCTCGCTAGCTACTTCTACCAAAGTAGTTGTTGTTGCGTTGTTCTTGACTAGGTGTACCAACAGAGATTTGGTGCACATAGGCGCACCAGTGATTCTGTTTAAAAAAAACATATTTTTGAGTTTCAAAAAATTCTGACAATAAATCCGTATATAGTCAATGTTGAATTCCACAAACGTGTAAAATATCAACTTCAAATACTTCATATTCTGATCTACACAAAAATGACAAAAGTGTAGATCTAAGTAATTTTTAAATCTCCCAAACATATCAGATTTTGTCATTTTTTTCTAGCACAAAATAAAAAGAATTCCGGGCTAAGATTTTGCATAATTGTTAGATATATCATTGACAATCCCTAAAATTATTTTCATATTTTTTTATATCTTTTGATTTTTTTTTTAAAATAGCGAGAGCACTGAAGCTTGGGGGCCAAAAACACTTTCCGTAAGTGTACCAAATTCACTTACATCACATGTACTCATAAGCAATTACAGTGAGCAAACCCAGCTTCCCTCGCAACCACAGCTCGGAGTCATCATCACGTAGAATACAAATGAAACAACATAGATTCAATTTTGTTATATTGTGATTCAAATTCATAACAAGGCTAACTTCTAATAAGCGGAGCGAGATCCATCGTCGAAGGCTTGGGCCGGAGGGTAGGGGTGTAAATTGTGCTAGGGTTTCTCAGATTATAGGATAACACATGGAGTTCGTAAACACTTCCGATATGGTGAAGTTTTTGCTGGCTGACGTCCATTGTTTTTCCCTCTGTGTTGAAGGAGTTTGCCATGTTTAATCTTGTGTCTTCGCTGTGATTTCCTTTTCGTTCTTAGTTATTTGCTTGTCATGTTTATAACAAGTTCACCAAGTGAAACCGTTGCCGGGAAGAACCAGTTCCAATAGTGATTATTGCAACAAAGTTGACGGTGATCAACAAACTCACATGGGCTGGATAAGATGAAGTGAAGCCCGAACTGAGCCAGAGGAGTCCACATGAAGCAGTCAAATGGCTCTTACCGATCCACGCTCACTCGGCTGCTCACTCGGCTGGAATTGGTGGGAGCGCTTGCCGTTATTTGGTCGTTATGACTATGTAGAAATAATAAAAAGGTTTGATGATAAAAAAAATTCTCATACCAGGTTATCTACCGGTGCAGTACTTTGTTTCGTTCATGGTAATCTCTTCAGCGCATGGAGAATTGCGACCTCTTTACGGTGGTGTATACACAATTAATTAGAGGATACATGGGGAATTTTATTACTCAATGTGGGTGGCAACATAATCTCAGAATTGGTTCTTCGCTATTTTAGGAGTTGATGCAGCATCAAGCTGTTTTATGTATCGAACATTTTATTTGTTGTTTTTTTGTATTGTGGGTGGTGTGCGGCTGTGCATCCTAGTTATGTTTTTTTGATAAAGAGCCACCGCCCGAGGCCGCCACCACGGATCCCACCATGGCCCCACCACACCGCCGTAGACGTTAGATCCGCAGCAATTGGGGTCACCCCACCGCCGGCCGCATCACCCGATTGATGCAACCCGCCAATGCAGCCAGGCGCGACGCGGCGCAAAACGACCGCTCGAGACCGCAACCTCGGATCCCGTCAGGGCCTCACCATGCTGATCCCCGGCCAGCCCCGCTACCGGCCGGTGATCACCGGCGCCGATCACGTACCTCCTCTGCGCGCACGACGCGAGAGAGAGGCATGTCGCCGCCCGTCACGGGCATTTGCCTGCACGCACGCGCCGTCGGCAGCATCGAGGATGGAGAGCGGAGGAAGAGGCGGCGGCGACTAGGGTTTTCGCCCGAGCCATCCGACGCGGGGGGCTTTGTTATTGAGTAATAAAGCGTCCTTTATCAGAAGAAAATGTAGCTTAGTCTCTATTTGTCCACTCTCTAGATCACCTTGCTAGTTACTTCTACCGAAGTAGTTGTTCTAGTTCATGATCATCCAAAAGGAATAAACTGGAGATGCACCTTTGTGTATGGCGAGCCTCGTACTCACCTCAGGTACCACATGTGGGATCTTATCAAACGTATAAAACCACTGTTAAATGGTCCTTGGCTGATGCTTGGGGACTTCAATGAGGCTCTGTGGCAGAGTGAACACTTTTCTGCTACAAGAAGGGGTGAAAAACAGATGGCTGACTTCAGAGAGACCCTCTCTTTCTGTGATCTCCATGATCTGGGTTTCTCGGGGAACCCTTGGACCTACGACAACAAACAAGCTGGTAAGCGCAATGTCAAAGTGCGCCTGGACCGGGCAGTGGCATGTCCTGCATGGTCCAATGATGCGGGGTGGCCTTCGGACACCTCCTCACCAAGACCAACAAGTCCCCCAAGTGGACCCATGACTCGGGCTCGAGCCAAAGCAATACATGACAAGGTGAACTCGCTCCTCACTTCCCTCGACCTAGATACCCCATTGGATGGAATGCTACCTCATGCCGAAACCCTTTGTGTCATTAGGTACGTGGAGCATCAAGATCACGGAGAGGACGTTACGCCATGGTCAAGGGAAGGAGAGCAGGTGATCGAGAAGATGTACACGGAGCTGGACCCGAAGTCGCCCAAGAAGGCAGGACGAAGTCCGAACCGGTCGACCGGGCTCCGACCGGGCACCGGCTCGAATCCGGTCGGCCGGCCCGCCGCCACCGGGTCGCCGGCTACCAACCGTGCCATCCGGACAACATCCCGGGCCTCGGAACCTCGTCCGGTTGGCGCCGGTCACGCCCGGTCAGACCGGACCGCCGGTCCGGCCCCGGATCCCCGACCGGCTGCACGACTTAAGTTATAATTTCGGCCCAAACTTACCTTTTCGGCCTGTGTCGCCTTGTAAGACTATATAAGCACCCCAAGCACCCCTTTAGCTCTTTAGACTTGTTTAGAACTCAAACCTACCTTTGAGCTTAGTCTCCCTTGGGTATCATCCCTCTCAAGGCACCTTGGTTGTTGACTTTGAACTTGTTGAGTGAGATTCAAGTACTTGTTACTCTCTCTCCCTCACCAAGCTCATCCTCTCCAATCCCTCTCTCCGGAATTCCTCGTGCCTCTTCCACGGAGATTCTATTGGCGTGGTCCATCGAGCCACGGAGGTAAGCATCGGGTGTATCGGGTTGGTGTGCGTGCGTGAGTCTCGGAGTTCATCGTGTTCTTCATCCCCTCGCGTTTTCCCATCTCTCCCGCTTGGTTTCGAAGTCCGCAAGATCGGGCCACACACGGGGTCTTAGACCACATCATATGGTATCGGCAGCCTTTGGTTCCCGCGGATTTGACCCTCCACCCACCCGATTTCGTTTCTAGAAAATTTTCCAAAAAATAGCCCTAAATTGCCTTTTGACCGATCTGTGATTTGGTTGAGTTTTGAGTGGTTTTGGTCCGTGGATCTGGTGTTGGTGTGCTTGATCTACTATTTCCCCAACTTTTAGCCTCCAATTCCATCGTTTCCCTTCGATTTGGTCGATTTGGCTTGGTTTTCGTGAAGAACAGGAGAGAGAAGGCTCAATCCCGAGCAATCCGGTTGAGCAGCCGGTCACCGGCTCGGCCGGGCCGGTCCAGACGCCGGTCAACCGGCCACACAACCGGCCGAGCCGGTCCAGGCCGGTCCAGCGGGCCCCGACCGGGTGACGCAACGCCTCCTTCGACCTCGACATCCGGCGATCTCCACCACCACCACCACCACCACCACCATCGCAGGTATAACTTGCAGGTTTCCCCTTGTAACCCCTCTTCCTTTTGCGATCTATCCCATCGAGCATTGCTTGTCTAGTGTTGCGAGACATTGCACGTGGCCCCGCATTGTGAGGTGTGTGTGTCGCGTTGAGTAAGGCACCCAAGCAAACACTCGTGTGGCAAGATAGCAAAAGCGAGGCTAACGCTAACATAGTGCGTGAAAAAGCCCCAAAAACACAAAGAGTGCAAGTAGCACCATACATCCATACGCCCATACATACAAAAGTGTCCACAAAAGCCACCAAAGATAAAAACGAGTGCAAGTGCCACCATATACAAGAGAGAAAAAGCTTTTAAGCAAAGAGAGATAGGAGAAGAGAGGCCGCGTGCGAAATCTTGTTGTCTCTTCCTTTGCAACCAAAGCTTTGGCTCTCCTTGTGTTAGTGTGACACCGAGCAACTATACATACACTTTTCCGCTCACTTTTGGTTGCACTAACCCCGCTTATCTCGTGTGAGTTCCACATTTTTCCGTGTTTATAGTGATCGCACTTTGACATTTGGATTTTTGGACCTCATCCACTTTTAACAACATACTCGATCTTGGATTTGTCTTTTGGCTTTCCACAACACTCGCCTAACACCATATTTGCTAGCTTTTGCGTGTGGTTTTGCGTGTGTCCCCGATACACTTGATCTTACTTTCGGCTTGGTTGATTGCCTCAATACTATCTTACCTTGGTAAGAGTGCGAGGTGGTCTCCTTCCACTAACATACACAACATAGTTCTTGTTCTTCCATCATGGATAGGAGCAGAGATGAAACAAGGGATGGAGAAGTCCTTCGGAACACCGAGAGGTTGGCTACTCAACACAACCTATGGACTCAACGCCAAGAGTTCAAGGAGCAACTATCACTCTTCGAGACTCGCATCGACGAACAATATGAAGAAGTGGCTCACAACTTCTCCACGGTGAACCAAGACTTGGCTCTCCTCCGTGAAGCTACGGACAACTTGAATGGCCAAATGGCGGCCAATGACGCGAACATGGAGCGACGCATGGATAACCTCGAGCGCGCCATCACCAACTTGGGTCGTCATCGCCGACACCGCTCTACTTCATCATCATCAAGCTCGTCACAAGATTACTATTCTCATGGCCACCGTTCGTCATCAAGCTCCTCCTCAAGGCATGAAGACCATCGTCCTCATCGACCACATGTTCGTCAAGAAGACTCTCGCTCTAACTCAAGGAGAGGTGAATTCCATCGCCATGCTCGTCCTCATGAACGACCTCCACAAGAACAAGCTCCTCACCAAGATCGTCATCAAGCGGCTCGCCATGCCCACCATGGGTATGACGACCATCCTCAAGACAACGTCCTCCACAACATGGCGCCACATGCACCCGCACAAGGTCGTCAAGAGCAACCAAGGCGTGATCTCCGGAATCATCCTCGCCATGACCAAAGGGGCCGAGGGCAACCACAACATGATCAAGATGAGAGGGCCATAATGGGCAACGCCAACAACCTCGCCAAGACCCGCAACAACATCCTCAACATGAGCCAAGTGAAGCTAGTGTTCACCTCCAACGCCAACCCAATGCTATGGTTGGTCGTGGAAGACCTCCTCCACCACCTCAAGTCGCAAGAGATGAAGGCATCCGTCCTCGCCGCCGCAACATGGAAGATGAAGAGAATATGTATGGAAAGCTCAAGTTCAACATGCCCAAATTCAAGGGTGAAGATGACGCCGAGGCCTACCTCTCATGGGCACTCAAGGTTGACAAGATCTTCCGCATACACAACTACTCCGGTGCCAAGAAAGTAGCCATGGCCTCCCTCGAGTTTGAAGATTATGCCAACACTTGGTGGGAACAAGTTGTCACTCTTAGGGAAGAAAAGGGTGATCCTCCAATTGATACTTGGGAAGACATGAAGGAGGAGATGCAAGCCCGCTTTGTCCCTACACACTACAAGACCGATCTCTTCAACAAGCTACAAAAGTTGAAGCAAGGCACCAAGACCGTTGAGGAATTCTTCAAGGAGATGGAGTTAACCATGATGAGAGCAAACATCCAAGAGTCCGAGAACCAAACCATCGCTAGGTTCTTCAATGGCCTCAACTACCCCATCAAGAAGATTGTGGAGTTCCAACAATACTCCAACATGGTTGAGTTGGTTCACCAAGCTTCCAAGGCCGAGCGTCAAGTGAATGAGGACATCAAGTACTCCAAGTCCAAGCAATACTTCGCCTCCAAGCTTGCCACATCAACTCCTACAACAAGTGTCAAGCCATCCGCATCCTCTACACCTTCCAAGCAACCTTCCATACAAAGTCGCATGAAGCCCCCCCGCCTCCTCTAAGGCCTCTACGGGACCCTCCAATGTCACTTGCTTCAAGTGTGGCACCCAAGGCCACAAGTCCTTCGAGTGCAAGAACACCAAGGTCATGATCACTATGGAGAATGGTGACATAGAGACGCTAAGTGAAGGTGAATATGAAGCCCTAGTGCAAGCCGCCGTTGCTAATGAGGAAGACTATGATGAAGAAAGTGGAGAAGACCCTCTCTTATGCACACATGATCCAAGCCCTTCTCTTGTGGTCACTCGAGTGCTCACCACTCAACCCCAAGCTATGGAAGACCAAAGATGCAACATCTTCCAAACGCGTGCATTGGTGGCAAGTCAATCAAGGTCATCATCGACGGTGGGAGTTGCCACAACTTGGCAAGCACCGAGCTATGTGAGAAGCTCAACCTCACGCTTCGCAAGCATCCTCATCCGTACCATGTTCAATGGTTGAGTGACAAGGGCAATGTCAAGATTCAACACACCGTCACCGTCAACTTCAAGATAGGACCCTATGAAGACACCGTCGAGTGTGACGTGGTGCCTATGACCGTGTGCCACATGTTGCTTGGCCGCCCATGGCCATACACGATGGTTTCTCCAATGCATACACCTTCAAGGTCAAGGACAAGAAGTTCGAGCTTCGCCCAATGACTCCTAGCCAAATCATCGCCGACAATGCGAAGGCTTTAGCGAGGGCACAACACCACATCCACCATAGTGAGTTGAGAGGAGAGGGAGCGACCCACCAAAAGAGAGTGAGCGCCACCACCCACATATGAGTGAGAGAAAGAGTGTCCTCCTAACCACCAAAAGCGAGTGGAGAGAAGTGAAAGACAACCCATCCACCACCATACACTACGTGCTCATTTGCAAGGGCCTCTCGGCGGAGACTAATGACTTAACCAACATTCCTTCGTCTTTGTTGTCTCTTTTGAAGGAGTTCCAAGACGTCTTCCCCGACGAGCTACCCCATGGACTACCACCGCTTCGGGGCATCGAGCATCGCATCGACCTCATACCCGGCGCTCCACTACCAAACCGCGCCGCCTACCGCACCAACCCCGAGGATACCAAGGAGATTCAACGACAAATACAAGACCTCCTCGCTAAAGGGTATGTCCGAAAAGCCTTAGCCCTTGCGCCGTTCCCGTCATTCTTGTGCCTAAACCGGATGAGACGCAACGGATGTGTATGGATTGCCGCCCTATCAATGCCATTACCGTCCGTTATCGACATCCCATTCCGCGTTTAGATGATATGTTGGATGAATTGAGTGGTGCCACGATTTTCTCTAAGATTGATTTGCGTAGTGGCTACCACCAAATTCGCATGGCAATTGGTGATGAATGGAAGACGGCATTCAAGACCAAGCTTGGTCTCTATGAATGGCTCGTCATGCCGTTTGGTCTTTCCAATGCTCCTTCCACTTTTATGCGTCTTATGAATCACATCTTGCGACCTCTCATTGGCAAGAGTGTGGTTGTCTATTTTGATGATATCCTCATCTATAGCAAAAATCTCGAGGACCATGTTCAACATGTGAGAGAAGTCTTATGCATCTTGCGCCACGAGAAGCTCTTTGCCAACCTTCCAAAATGCCATTTCGCTCAAAACAAATTGGTTTTTCTTGGTTTTGTGGTTTCCGCCAACGGGATTGAAGTTGATTCTTCCAAAGTTGAGGCCATTCACAATTGACCCACTCCCACAAATGTTGGTCAAGTTAGAAGCTTCCATGGACTTGCAGGATTTTACCGCCGCTTTGTGAAAGATTTCAGCACCATTGCTTGCCCTTTAAACAAGCTTACAAAAAAGAATGTTCCGTTCGTTTGGGGCAAAGCGCAACAAAAAGCTTTTGATGAATTGAAAAAGAGACTCACCGAGGCACCACTACTTGCTCTTCCCGATTTTGCCAAGACATTTGAAATAGAATGTGATGCGAGTGGCCTTGGAATCGGTGGTGTTCTCATGCAAAATGGAAAACCCGTGGCATACTATAGTGAGAAGTTGGATGGCGCACGCCTCAACTATCCTATATATGACAAGGAGCTTTATGCTTTGGTTCGTGTTCTTGAAGTTTGGCAACATTACCTTTGGCCAAAAGAGTTTGTCATCCACTCGGATCATGAGTCCTTGAAATATTTGAAAAGTCAACACAATTTGAACAAGCGACATGCTAAGTGGGTTGAGTTCATAGAGTCCTTCCCTTATGTAATCAAATACAAAAAGGGCAAGGAAAATGTGGTTGCGGATGCACTTTCCCGCAAGATTACTCTTCTACTCACCCGCTTGGAGTTTCACATTTTGGGTCTTGAGGAGATCAAGGAACTTTACCCTTCCGACGCTTTCTTTGGTCCAATCTTTGCCAAGTGTTCCGTTGACCACGGATTTGATGATTTCTATTTGCATGATGGCTACTTGTTTAAAGCTAACAAGATTTGCATTCCCGAGTCTTCTCTTCGTAAGTTGCTTTTGCAAGAGTCACATGGAGGTGGTCTCATGGGTCACTTTGGACGAGAGAAGACATATGCCATGCTATAAACCCACTACTATTGGCCAAGAATGTACCGCGACGTGGAACGCCTTTGCCGCCGGTGCACAACATGCTTACAAGCTAAGTCTACTTCCAATCCCTATGGTCTTTACATGCCTTTGCCCATTCCATATGCACCTTGGTCGGACATAAGCATGGACTTTGTACTTGGCTTACCACGCACCAAACATGGTCATGACTCAATATTTGTGGTAGTGGATAGGTTCTCTAAAATGGCACATTTCATACCATGTCATAAGAGCGATGATGCTTCACACATTGCTTCGTTGTTTTTCAGGGAAGTGGTTCGCCTACATGGGATACCGGCAAGCATTGTGTCGGATCGAGACGTCAAGTTCATGAGTTACCTATGGAAGTCGCTCATGGCGAAGTTTGGAGTGAAGCTCTTGTTCTCATCATCCTCGCACCCTCAAACCGATGGACAAACCGAAGTGGTCAATCGAAGCCTCTCCACACTCCTCCGCACACTTGTGAAGACAAATTTGAAGTCATGGGAAGATTGCCTACCACACGCGGAGTTCGCCTACAATCGAGCCAAGCACTCCACAACCGCAAGGAGTCCCTTCATGGTCGTCTACGGATTCGAACCTCCAACGGCACTCGACATCCTTCCACTACCTCTTCATGAAAGAACGAACATGGACTTCGACGAGCGCACCACCGCCATGAAGAAACTACATGAAGAGACAAGAGCAACCATACAAGAGCATGTACTTCGCCAAGCTACCCGCCTCAACGCCAAGAAAAAGGAACGCGTGTTTGAAGAAGGAGACCTCGTGTGGATCCACCTAAGGAAAGAAAGGTTCCCGCAAGAACGCAACTCCAAGCTCAAGCCAAGAGGAGATGGGCCTTTCAAGGTCCTCAAGCGCATCAACAACAACGCCTACGTCATCGACATACCAACATCAAAGTACTTGGTGAGCAACACCTTCAACGTCTCGGATCTTTCACCCTATCATGGAGATGAGGAGGAACAAGAGTCGAGGACGACTCTCTCCCAAGGGGGAGATGATGCGGGGTGGCCTTCGGACACCTCCTCACCAAGACCAACAAGTCCCCCAAGTGGACCCATGACTCGGGCTTGAGCCAAAGCAATACATGACAAGGTGAACTCGCTCCTCACTTCCCTCGACCTAGATACCCCATTGGATGGAATGCTACCTCATGCCGAAACCCTTTGTGTCATTAGGTACGTGGAGCATCAAGATCACGGAGAGGACGTTACGCCATGGTCAAGGGAAGGAGAGGAGCTGATCGAGAAGATGTACACGGAGCTGGACCCGAAGTCGCCCCAAGAACGCAAGGAAGAGACGGGGCGACCATCCAGAACCCGGGACTCCCGACCGGCCACCCGGCTCGAATCCGATCGGCCACGCTGCCGGCACCGGGTCGCAACCGGCTACCAACCGGTGCCATCCGGACAACATCCCAGGGCCTCGGAACCTCGTCCGTCGGCGCCGGTGAGCCCCGGTCAGACCGGACCGCCCGTCCACAGGCCCGTCGGGATCCTGACCGGCCTGCGACTTAAGTTATAATTTCGGCCCAAACTTACCTTTTCGGCTGTGTCGCCTTGTAAGACTATATAAGCACCCCAAGCACCCCTTTAGCTCTTTAGACTTGTTTAGAACTCAAACCTACCTTTGAGCTTAGTCTCCCTTGGGTATCATCCCTCTGTAATCAAGGCACCTTGGTTGTTGACTTTGAACTTGTTGAGTGAGATTCAAGTACTTGTTACTCTCTCTCCCTCACCAAGCTCATCCTCTCCAATCCCAATCTCTCTCCGGGAATTCTGCCTCGTGCCTCTTCCACGGAGATTCTATTGGCGTGGTCCATCGAGCCACGGAGGTAAGCATCGGGTGTATCGGGTTGGTGTGCGTGCGTGAGTCTCGGAGTTCATCGTGTTCTTCGTCCCCCTCGCGTTTTCCCATCTCTCCCGCTTGGTTCCGAAGTCAATCCGCAAGATCGGGCCACACACGGGGTCTTAGACCACATCATCCAACCTCTTCCCTAACTGTCAGGTAAAGCACCTCACTTCTTCCCGTTCAGATCATTGTCCCATACTTATTACTTTGGACCACAATCCTGCTGTGAGATCTGCACCTCGTGTACGTAGGTATGAAGCCTACTGGGAGAAGGAACCAAGCTTAGCCGAGAATGTTGAAATAGCTTGGGCTGCACACAAACCACCTACAGATCTTGGAGATATTGCAAACAACCTTGCCGGAGTCATGAGCTCGCTGCATGACTGGAGTAAGAAGACTGTAGGGCTAGCCAACAAAAACATTGAAAAACTGAGAAAGGACCTCCAACGGGTCAGCAAAAGAAATGACCTCCAAAGCCAAAAAAGGAAAAAGGAAATTGAAAAGAAGTTGGATGATTTGCTGGAAAAGGAAGAAATCTACTGGAAACAAAGATCTAGAATTGAGTGGCTAAAAGAGGGAGATAGAAACACCAAATTTTTCCATAGAAAATCAACGTGGAGGAAAAAGAAGAATAACATACATAGACTCAAAAAGGAAGATGGATCATCAACAGATAATATTGAAGAAATGGGTCACATGGCTACCAACTTCTTCAAGAACCTGTACACGGCCGATCTCAGTGTGGAGGCAGATATTATCACTAACCTTCTAGAAACCCAGATCTCTGATCAAATGAATGACAGACTCTGTGCGGATTTTTCGGATGAGGAAATCGGTAATGCTCTCTTTCAGATCGGCCCTTTAAAAGCCCCAGGGGCTGATGGCTTTCCGGCTCGCTTTTACCAAAGACATTGGGGTACTCTGAAAATGGATGTTATTAGGGCTGTGAAGGAATTTTTTGCTACTGGACACATGCCTGACGGAGTCAATGAGACTGTGATTGTGCTCATTCCAAAAAAGGATAACCCTGAAGAACTGCGGGACTTTAGGCCAATAAGTCTTTGTAATGTCATTTACAAAGTTGTCTCCAAATGCCTGGTAAATAGACTGAGACCTTTGCTCAATGATATCATTTCCCCAACCCAGAGCGCATTCATCCCTGGCAGACTGATAACGGATAATGCCCTGATCGCCTTTGAATGTATCCATGCCATCACGAAGAATGATGATACAAGAGGAAATTTTTGTGCCTACAAACTTGACCTCGCAAAGGCCTATGATAGGGTAGACTGGTCCTACCTGGAGAAGGCCATGAAAAAGCTTGGTTTTGAAAGAAGATGGATAAGATGGATCATGTCTTGTGTTAAGTCAGTAACATATAAAGTTAGGCTGAATGGAAAGTTGTTAGAGAGCTTCAAGCCGACTAGGGGACTAAGACAAGGGGATCCACTATCCCCTTATCTCTTTCTGCTCGTGGGTGAGGGCCTATCAAGATTAATACAAAGAGAAATTGAGTCAGAGTCTTTGCAGGAGCTGAAACTATGCCGCAACAGTCCTGGCATCTCGCACCTTCTGTTTGCCGACGATAGCCTTTTGTTTTTCAGAGCTGATCCTCAACAAGCTCGGAAGATCAAGTCTATTTTGCAGAATTATGAAATTGCTACAGGGCAACTCCTTAGTACAGAAAAATGCTCTCTACTTCTCGGAAATAAATGCACCGAGGATAGGGGAGAGCACATCGCTTCGATTCTGAATACCCAATCTGCAACTTTTGATGAAAAATACCTTGGCCTCCCTGTGCCTGATGGTCGAATGAAGGATGGGAAGTTCCAGCCCATTAAAGATAGATACAAAAAGAAAATGTCAGACTGGACTGAGAAGTATCTCTCAGGTGCTGCAAAAGAGGTACATATCAAATCGGTGCTACAAGCAATGGCGACCCACACCATGAGTGTCTTCAAATTCTCTACGGGCTTATGTGAGGAACTGATGCAGCTAATTAGAAACTACTGGTGGGGTGACGAACACAACCTAAAACACATACACTGGACCAGCTGGGATAACCTGACAAAAAGCAAGGGCCAAGGTGGTCTGGGTTTTAGAGACCTCAAGCTTTTTAACCAAGCTTTGCTTGCCAGGCAAGCATGGCGTCTGCTTGCATTCCCGGACAGTCTGTGTGCCCGTATCCTCAAGGCAAAGTACTACCCAAAGGGGTCCTTGACAGACACAGCCTTTATTAGGAACCCATCCCCGGGATGGCAAGGCATCATGCACGGCCTGGAGCTCCTGAAAAAAGGAATTGTGTGGAGAATTTGCAACGGAAAAAAGGTGAGAATTTGGAGGGACAATTGGATCCCAAGGGGCGACTTCAAAATCACAGCAAACCTGACGAAGTCAAGAATTAGATGGGTAAAGGATATCATTGATCATGATAAGAAAGAATGGAAGGAAGATGTGGTAAAGAAAATTTTCATGCCACATGACGCAGAAGAGGTTCTCAAAATCAGAATACCAAATATTGAGCAAGAAGACTTTGTCTCGTGGCACTTTGAAAAAAATGGAATCTTCTCTGTAAGAAGCGCCTACAAACTAGCGCTGAACGAAAAGCTCGCAATTAATACAAACTCGAGTCGAAGCACCAATGGTAACCGCACGCTTTGGAGTACAGTTTGGACAGCAAAGGTTCCTCCAAAATTAAAAACCTTCACCTGGAAACTTGCTACGGAGTCTTTGGCTGTTCAGAAAAACAGAAGTCACCGAATTCCAAATCAAATTCCAACTTGCCAGCTGTGTGGAATGAAAGAAGAGGATGGTTATCATGCAGTTATGGAATGCACGACTGCAAGAGCGCTAAGGTATGAAATGAGACACGTTTGGGATTTACCTACTGAGGAGGAAATGGCAAGATCTGGAGAAGATTGGGTTTTGGTTCTACTAGACAAACTAAATGAGAAATCTAGAGCAATGGTTATGTTCCTGTGGTGGAGAGCTTGGCACCACCGAAATGACCAGATCTTCGGAAAGGGTGATGCTAGCATAAAACACTCTGCTAGATATCTTGATAATTACCTAAACACCATGTTTAGGATTGATGGAGGGCAAACTGAGGCTGACAGGAAGGGAAAAAGACCAATGTATACTCAAAGAACTAAAGAGCACAGGGAAGAACAAAATGGGAAGAAACATCTTTGGATACCACCAGAGATAGGGGAGGTTAAGGTAAACGTCGACGCTTCTTTCTCTGAAAACTCTCTGGATGGTTCGTGGGGTGCGGTCGCCAGAAATGATAAGGGTGAAATAATTTTCTCCGCCTGGGATTTTATTCGCCGTGCCACTTCTGCTGAATGTTGCGAGGCGTTGGCCTGCCTGGAGGGTCTAAAACTCGCGGTTCAGCACACTCGGGGAAACATAAAAGTTGAAACCGACTGTCTGTCCTTACTTAAGATCTTTGAGCCAGGGGGAGTCTACAGGTCGGAGGCCAGCATTCTGGGACAGGAGTTCAACATGCTAAAGCCTGATGGTAGGTCAATCACTATTGCTCATGTCAACAGGGAAGCAAACTTTTTGGCGCATGAACTGGCAAATTTTGGTAGAAAAAGGCTTTGTATGGGTCTGGTGCATGGGAGGGTTCCGGCTGATGTGGCCGCACTCTGTAAAACTGATTGTATGAACCTTGTTCTTTGATGAGTTTTATACAATGCCTTTCAAAAAAAAAAAGTAGTTGTTCTGGCATTGTTCTTGACTAAATGTACCAAATTCACTTACGAACACCGTTGGGAGGAAATATGCAATCCGAACGAGCAAACCGAACGTGTCACTCACCAGCACAGTTCGGAATCATCATCACGCGGAGCACACATGACACCAGATTCAGTTCACCCAAGTAAAACCGTCGCGGGAGAGAACCGGTTCCGACAGCGATTTTCGCAAGAAAGTCGACGTCCAAAAACAGATTCCCATGGGCCGCCGGATAAGATGAAGTGAAGCCCGGCCGCAGGCGGAGCAGTCGTCATGAAGCAGTCAAATGGCTCCTACCGATCCACGCTCACTCGGCTAGACTGCTATCAAAGTAGTTGTTGCGTTGTTCTTGACTGAATGTACCAGATTCACTTGCAGTCAACGTTGGAATGAATACGTGCATTTTACATGCACTATTCATCACAAGCAATCCGAACTAGCAAACGGAATGCCCCTCATCACCACAGCTGGAATCATCATCACGCAGAGCACACATGTCACAGATTCAGTTCATCCAGCGATCCGCCGTCGCCGGCGCGGCGAGGATCGGCTCCGACAGAGATTTTCACGAGAAATCGACGACGACGACGACAGTTTCACATGGTCAGGATAAGGTAAAGTGATACTCGGCCGGAATGGCGGATCGCTCGACGTGCATGAAGCACTCAAGTTGCTCGCATGGCAGTGCACTGCCATGGCTTGTACCGATCCGATCCACCTGCAGACTCCTCGGTTAGGTTCTGGATAATGGGAGATAAAGAAAAAAGGCTGCGTCCTGTGGCGTCCAAGACATGGATAGATTTCTTCTTCTTCAGTTCTTCTCGCTGTAGCCGGGAGGTCGGGTTACTGTCGGGTAGACCCGGGATCGCTGCGACGGCGACGGCCGGCGGGTCGCCTGCTGAATCCGTATCTCAATCGTTCGATTCCTAATCATTACCTTATCCTGACCTCCTCGGCCAAATTTTCCTTCGTTTTCGGTGCCTACATGGATCGAGACCTCCTGGTCCAGGCCTCGTTCCTTTCAAAACAAAGTTAGGATAAATGTAAAAATCTTAGAAGAATCAACTTCTATAGGAAAAAGTTGTAACACGCTTTCGCCCTGTTTTATAAATAAAGCAATCACAACCATACATAGAAGAGACTTCTCCGGGCCCTTTCCCTACAGCTTTCGTCTTTCGCCTCTTCGTGCCTATTATTGAAATATTGGCACATATAAATGGCCCATATTTGATTTCAGATTTTCCTATAAATTTCAAAGCTCACGTGAGTTTGAGTCCAAATTGGTGGTAGCTCAAAAGGGATTTACAAGAGGTAAAAAGTTTAGTCTCACATGAAAAATTGAGAGGAAAGTTAGACCATCTTATAAGGTGGGTTGTTCCACCACTGGTAAGTGAGTGAGAAGAAGAGTGGTACACGCGCGCTCCTCCTCCTCGTCCTCACTCGCCTCGCCTCGCTGACTTTCTTTTCTTTTTGCAGTTCAGGAAAACGAATAGAGTTCTAGACTGACGCATCGCGGTTAGTCGGTTCGGGTCGCTCCTAGATCGTGTGTGACTCGACTCGACACGCCGCGTTGCGTGAATTGAACCTCAAGCTGAGACTTTCCTTTCTTTTTATAGTTGAGGAGAACAAATAGAGTTATAGACGAACGCGTCGCAGTTAGTCGGTTCGGGTCGGTCCCGGATCGTGGGCTCTGTAACCGACTCGAAACGTGCGACGTGAGTGTGGGCCACACTGTCTAGCTCTGTAACCGACTCGAAACGTGCGACGTGGGTGTGGCCCATGTTGCGTAAGGTTTCCTGAGCCTATATAATTTTTTTGTCCGGCTATCGCATAAACACATCTAATACATGAGTTAGAATTTTGCCACCTCTTTCTGCTTGCGCCGCCATCGTAACCTACTCCATTCTACCCGCCGGTGTGCACTAGCAAACGGAAGAGTAGGTCTCCGGAAGCGCTCACCTTTATGATCATGTACGGTAGAGGGCGAATTAGGTTTTTGGGAAGCGCTTTACGCGACTGCTCAAGTTCTTCATCACGGGTTGTCTTCCGTCCAAATCGGGCGGTGCTACCTACCGTCGCCTTCAACACCGTCTACTTCGACCCGTCGTCAACAACGTTGTCATCAACAACGCTGCTGCTGCAATGGCGACTGCTACACCGCCACCATCACTTCCTCCAGAGCGGTACCTGCGACATATCTCGATCTGTTTAGCGATGGATGTTGTACCGTTTGCTTTGCTACTATTTATATGCATCTAGTATGTTCGAGTTTCACATGTTAATAGGTGTTGTCGTCATGTTTGATATTCTGGAATTAATCATGAAAATTATGTCTAATTATCCAACATCTACGGTTCAGTTTTTGCATGTGAAATCTATTCTAAACGACGTTCTCCAAGTTTTCTTTGCATTGTCGTAAGTTTATATGAACACACATTTGGGACAAAACCTGAGCCATCACGCATTCACTCAGCCACGCCACGGGCCCTTCCCTTCCTTCCCTGATTATCGATCCGATCGAAGCGAGGACCAGGCATTCGATCTGTTTCTCCAGCGTTTCAGATCCGGCGCACAGTGATGACACACTGATCACTTCGCGAGCTACAGTTCCGTCGATCATGGTCCGATCAACACCACGCCATTGCCATCGCTGCCCGATCGCCATCGCCGCTCTCGGCCCACCCGGCCGCAACCGCAACCGCACCGAGCGCGATCGGAGGTCGGAGCTCGACGTCGACGTGCCGGTCCGTCCACCGGGCACGTCGCGCGGTTTCGCTCCATGGAAACTGAAATGAGTAGCGGGAGGGAGAGGGACATGTACGTATAATGCGGCAATGCCCGTTAGCGGGGTGAACATGCGGCACGAGAGGACGAGCGCAGCGGAAGGAGGGGGCGACGCGACGGCGGTCGTGCCGTTTCGCCATGATTGGGTTTGGGGTAGTAGCCCTTGAAGCTATCCATGGCCAACGGATATAAATTGGGGGTGCACTCCCAGCTCCATGATCGGCAAGTTCGGCGGGGTGATGGTGATCGGCAGCTAGCCATATGGTGATCGGCGGGATGATGGTGCGCGTCCTGCCTTGCATACGTCCTTCATGTGGCTGTGACTGTGAGCACATTTCAGTGATCCATATATATGGTGGTAAACTCTATCTACTGCGGCTTGCTGGTTTCAGTACTACCATATTATTAAGTACTGCCTTTGCCAAAATTGACATGGTTTACAAATTACAAAGCAAATTTTCATGATCATCAGTTTCTGTCCACTACTAATATATGTCTTCTATCAAAACAAACAAATTTCATGAAAATGTATTTATTAATTTTCTGAACGGATGGTCAAACAAACCTTGAAGCCTTTGGTCGACGCGCGCAGACTGTAAAACAGTTGCACCTTGACAAGGAGGTAGCGTAGACGCACACGAGATTCATCAGATACTGCCCAGATTTCCTGAAACCGCTGCGAAGTCTCGGCTGAATAAAAAACGAGCACACCATGCTTCGAAGCAAAATTTCCTTCCATCGCCCCTGAGCGTGGCCAATGTATGCAAGTACAGTACCAGTACACTGACAGACAGAGAAGGTATCTTTCCGTTCCATGTACAAAGGCAGGGCCCCACGCCCAGATGCCCCTTAGGTATTCCATTCTTGTACGAAAGGGGCTCCATGGATGCAGTGCACATAACCAGCTTACTCAGCAGCAGGTCCAGCTGTATGTACGCAGCCATCAATATATTTTCTCAGGCAGGCAGGCAGGCACAGCCTGTTCTTCAGAGACGACAAGGCTACAGCAGGTCGCGCGATTCAGTGGGGGTTTCTGCAGGGGGTAAAGAAAAACGAAGCCGAGCGCGACGTGGAACCTAACTGAAGAAATGGGTATAGCAAGCGCCGGCCCTTTTGGGGGTTCCTTTGGAGGGATTTATAGGGAGACAGCTAAAAGCCTCAGGAACCTGATGCTGACACCGCGCTCGTATACCATTCCGAGTAGTTACGGCCACCATGTGTGAGAAGATGCTTCCGTGGTGATTTGTAGCATCTCTGTGAAATTTTCGCGGGAAACGGTTTGAATCTGGCGGAAAACGGTTATATTTTGGACCTGGTACAGGATTCTACCGCGGCAAAAGAATGACAGGAGCGCCGTTTGAGTGCCAGGAAATGAGATCCAGCAAAGAGCGGATAAAAGGGACGGCTAACCTACCCAAGCTGGGCGACAGTGACGCCCGTCTGTTTCTACGTAGACCAGGACATGAACACACACAAGTAGTACCACCAAATGTGATGCCGAGGTGATCAGGAAAAGGGTATGCCGCTGGCCACGGTGATGGTGTAATGATAATTCGAGCAAAATACTTCAATTAGATTGATGAGCCCGCTCAAAATGTTCGATAAGTGCAGATCATAAGCATTGGTATAGCATGCTGGGGATAAACATGCTCATACTTCCCATCTCAAAACAAAGTGCAAAATAGATAGTATATCAGGCCAATATATGCCAGCCAGCGGCTCTTATACATATTGGAAGAGAGATGGTGATTCTAAATATTGTCACCATATCTAGTACATGATCTACTACTTTCGAGACCATATAATCTCCGCCAACACGGGAAGAATCAAAGTTGGATGTTGGTTCAGCAGGAATTTCTAGCATCCCCGACCCGGACCGTCTCTTGGTACATTCAGCGTCTGATGGATAAATCAGTTTCAGTCCTGGAGTCTAGAGACCGTTAGCTTAGGAGCTTCACGCACTCGCCATACTTCTTCTGTACAAAAATATGGGCCTCCGTGATTATCAGTGATCGTCGTCTAGAACTCGATCTCTGCATGATCTGCTGCTTGTAAATGACCTGCTCCTTGCAAATGACCTGCGAACAATACAAGCTATTAGTCTAAGGTGAATTGCCAAGCAGTGCAATGAGTAGTGAACTACTGTCCGGTATACGAACCATCGAAATTCGGTGCTGAAACCCCATTCTCCTGGCTTTGCTCATTGACCAACTGCAACGAGTTTTGGGGATTCGCCTCCCAGAAATCCTGTTGCTGAAAAAACGAGATAAACAAAGAGTATTAAGATAAAAATGCTTATTACCAACTCTGATCAATTAGTTATATTGCAATTTTCAGACAACAATCACCTGCTTCTGAAAAGGGTACTGCGCTGCGTCGGGCACAGCCATGTCTAACAGGCCCATGGAACACTGGTTCCCCATAGCACCGGAGCTGAAGGACTGGAAAAGGTCTGCTTGGTCGCAAAACGGAAACACTCCACCGGAGCTCTCCAAAGGAAAGGCCGAACTCGATGAAGGGCCAAGGGCTTGCTGCATCTGAGAGTAGAGCACAGAGATGAAACAGCATGTTAGAGGCAGATTGTTCCATAGAGCCAACGCGTGAAACGAGATGATTCGAGCTTACATCTTTGTGCAGGAGCGTGGACAAGGTTGTGAAGTCGAGTTGCGGGTTCACGGTGGAAAGCTTCATGGACAAGAACTGAAAGAGTGAAGCAGCGGTAGGATTATTAGAATTCAGTGAGAATTGGTACAAACTGTGGTTCTGCGAAACAACTAGTTGTGTGCCGCGTCTAACCTCGACTTGCTGCTGCAGCGACTGCACGTAGTTTATGATCTCATCGAGCATGAGCGCTTTGCCAATCACCTACATACAGCAGGGAATTTGTTCAAATTAGACAAACCATGGTCACAACTGACAACACTCTGCTATATGTCCCATTGTGGAAAAGTGTTGGTACCTTGTTGCATCCTGGCACCAGGTCCTGGAGGAATTTCATCTTGATGGTAATCTTCTCTCTTCTAACCTATTATATAACACAATCGAGGGCAGTGAGTACTCAATTTCGCACCGAAGCACAAATTTGTTCATACTACAATTGAAACAACTGGCAAAAGGGCAAGTGAAATTAGAAAGTGAAATTTCAGTACCCTCTCGGCAAGGCTGTGGCTGTCCGTGGCCTGGCCCCTCCTGGCCCGGACGTGGACGTAGTCCCTGGGCGGCTCATCCGCCGCCGCCGCCGCCTGCTTGGACCTGGAGCTCTTCCCCTTGGGCTGCTTCCGGCCCCTCTCCCCGCCGGCGGAGCCGTCGCTGGCCCCCGCCGCCGCGTCCTCCTCCACCTTGGGCCTCACCGCGCCCTCCTCAATTTTGCACTTCTTCGAGTCCGGCCGCGTCTCCTCCCCGACCTGCAAACCGGCGTCAGGTTCCGCTAGAACCAAGCAGCAGGAAACCAATAATGCGCGGTGGAAAGAGAATCCAAGAATCGATTTTGCGCCCTCCCCCCACCTTGGCGAAACAGGCCGCGGCGGCCTCCTTGCCCTTCCTCTTCTTGGCATTCGCGCCTCCGTACGCCCACGCCGGGTCCGAGACCGAGGACCCCTCGCGCGACGCGGCGCCGAGCTCGCCGCCGCCGCCCTCTGCCGGTCGGAACGGACCGGCACCGAAGCTGGGCATCTCCGGTGCGCGCTCCCCGAACCCGCCGCAGAGGTTGTCGAAGAAGGCGCCGTCTAGGCCGGGCACGCCGAAGTCGAGGGCCGCGGAGCCCATGAGCAGCCTGGCGACGAGGTCCCCGTCCATGGATCCGTCTCCGGCCGGCAGCAGCGATGATTGCGCAGGAAGCGAAGGGGGGTGAGGGTGCGGAGAAGCTGAAGTGGACTTGGGGAAAGTGGTGGGTGCGAGCGGGGAGGGACGGTAGGTGGGTGGGAGGGGATTCCGCGGATTGATTTATAGAAAGGTTTCGGGCCGCGGTGCCGGTGGAGGGCAGCGCGGCGCGGACCGGAGTGGACGGAGATGCTTGCGGCGGTGGGCTACCGCGGAGGGGTGGAGGTCCGGTCAAAACACGACGAGGAACCTTGGGGTAATGTAATGGTGGTGGTGGTAACCTTGGCCGTAAGCAGCTTGCAGTAATGGAGACAGCGTTCCGGGATTTTCGCTGCGGAGACGGTGATGTTTTTTACGGGTTTACCCCTCTGCGCGCCGCTCTTGGTCTCTACCCGCCGCCGCGCCGCGCTATCGGAGAAAAATAATCGTGGGTTTTTTTAACTTTGGACGAGCGTACGTGTGGCCTCGGAATTATTTTTCCGGTTGGCTGTTTTCACGCTAGCGCACGACAAACTTCTCAATGCACCCAAGTCGCACATACTACTTGTCTACTTCGTCCCAGTTCATAAAACTTGCGTGTATCCCTTGTCAACATAAAAATTATTACAAACTAGTAAAACACATGAGTTTTTTATCGATGTATTATCAGTGTTAAATTTAAGATCTAGAGATACGCGTCAGTCCTAAACGGAGCCAGCAATTCTTTCCCTCAATAAAAGGTCCCACATAATTCAAGTCTCTTTGTTCAGAACTTTTGATTTAACGGAAAAGGTCACGATGACCAGAAACTTGTATCACTACGGCAGCGGGTGAACAATTACACAAAGGACCCTACGGAATAAGGAAACTACAACAAGGCCATGCGTTTTTACAAAGAACGCCTAAAAGAAGAATAGAAAACGCGATCAAGTCCTTGCTTCACACCGGCATTGGACAAGCTCGAGGCACAACTGCTCCTACTCTAGCCGAGGACGACACCACGTGGGAGAGTCGGAGCTTGAATTGCCTCGCCGAGGCTAGGAGAAATCCACCAGAGTAGGAAGAAGATGCTCAAGCAGCACTCGCCGAGGCTAGATCACATCGTCGCATGGGAGCCACCGCACGGAGCACAAACTCCAGAAGCTCCCACAAGCATCTAGGAGTCGCCAACAAACTACCAGCATCGTCCCTATTGCCGCCACGACCGAACGGGGGAACAAGGACATCTTGAAGGCCACCAGATGGACGATGGTATCACTTATTATTTTGGGAACTCGCCTCCTAGGAAAGCTCTATCTACTTGTGCCAAAGAAATGCGGCGGAGTGCCTCTTCAGTGACTTGTCTGGTATCGCGCATGAGCATCACAGCGGGGGACCATCCCTTGTCACCTCCAGATCCACAAACACAGCCAAGCTCCCCTACTCTTCCCTTTGCCTCCACGACCGGGCGGAAAAAGCAGAAGCATCTTAGCATCAACGCCGCTGAGGAGGTGGTCAGCCACAACGAACTTCGCCCTATTTGCGGATATTCTACACTTGGACATGTTTGTCGACCGCTCTTACGATCGGAGCTCGACATAGAAACAACTCACGCACTGGAGCCCCTCCTCCAAACCCTAACCCCGCAGCCCCTCCTCCAAACCCTAACCCCGCAGCCCGTCCTCCCGCCGCCGCCGCCGGTGGCGCCGCCGGGCAAAGCCCGCGGGCGTGGCGGCGGCGGCGGCCTTTCCCCGTTGCCGCGCTGGGGACGGCGGCCATCTTCCCTCTTCGACGCTGCGCCTCCGGGTGGTGGGCGGCGGGCTTCAGTTGTGGGCGGCGCCACGCGCGCGGCCCGTCGGCTTCGCTGCGCGCGACTCCCCGCCTCCCGTCGGCTTGCGGCACGCGGTGGTGGCTCGTGGTGGGCGGCGGCCGGTCTGATCTGTGTGCTGCATCCCCCGCCTATCGCCGGGGCGTGGAGGTGATCTTGGGCTTCTCCCGTGGCACGAGGGCGCCCAGGGCAGCAGCCCTGGGTTCGACGGCAGCGTTGGCCCTCTTCTTCGCCGGAGGTGGTCGGCTGGTTGCTGGGGTGGCGGATCACATGATCCGTCGACTTCGGCGATGAAGATCTAGTCGACGACGAGCCAGCGGTGAAGGGGCCACCGGTGAAAACCGCGCCTTGACTTCGTTCTTGGCGGATGATGGCGGCGGCTATTGGCGTCGTTCCCTTGCGAAGGCATCATCTTTGCTGGCCCTTCCGCATGCTCTCGCCGAGTTGGGGATTCGCGGCTGTCGGTGAAAACCGTGCCTCGATTGGCGGGCGATGGCGGCGTTAAGCGTCGCTTCCTTCTTGAAGGCATCGTCGTCGCAGTCTGCGGCTACTCACTCGTGCTGCTCCGGAAACCCTAGATCCACAGGATCGGATGATGACGCGCTCCTGCGTCGTTCTACCTCTTGGGGCATCGTTTTTGGAGCAGCGGTGGATGGAGGTGGATCTTGGTGGTGTGGTGTTGTTGCCGCCAAAACCCAGCGAGCGACGGGCAACCGAGAGCCGGGAGGCTCCCAGGCTGGTGGGCCCTGGTCCCTCGGGCGACGACCCAATGTTCCGCACACGTCCTGGTGGTTGCAGGGCGTGCCGACCTATACCTGGTCGGGAAGGTGTTGGATTGCTTCAATTAGTTTCTGCATGGCGACACGTAAACATTAAATGAGCCTCGATCGGCTCTCAGGTTACCCGTGAATCGGCTCAAAGAGCCGATTAACCCATGGTTCCAATTGGATCTACGATAACATGGGGATCCTGCTTTATCAATACTAAGCTAAATCGATCTACGACGTTTAGGGTTTTCACCGCATATAGGAACATCCTACGTAGTTGAGCCAGCGTACGAAAGATAACAAAAACTAATCCTAGAAGAGGCCTAAAAACCAACACGGAGTCGATTCCCAACATTCCTTCTTGGATCGGCAAACCGTACCTTACGCACTCTGGATCGTTCAACCCGTTTGCAAGGCCTAACCATACGGATATCAAACTAATCCTCGAAGAACAAGGAACAACTATAACAGATCGAATCTACTAAATAAAGATGAAGCAAGATGCTGCCCTTATACCTAAGATAGGTGTAAAGGCATCAAGATATTCAGGGGCAGCACAACTAAGCAAGCATATCAGAGAAGCATCGATGCAAGCCCCAAAACATCTATGATAAACAGTATTGCTCGCCATCAACAAGGCTTCAGTACGAGCAACACAAAACAACGGATAAACAGATCGCCTAGATCGCAAGATGCGATCTAGGCAACATGCTTACCGGAGAAAGAAACAAGGGGTGGCGATGCCTGGATTGTGTTTGTTGTGAACGTGATCGTCCTCCTTTATCAATAACCCTAGATACATATTTATAGTCCGTGGACTTTCTATCTTTGGAATAAACCTAACTGTACGAACCAAACTCTATCTCTTAATTCTAAACTAAAATGCGATCTACCATAATGTACGGATACACGGGCAATCTAGCCCAAATCCTCGTACGAGGCCGATTCAAAACATTATGTGTATATCCTTCAAGCCCATCGCGGCCCATCTTCTGATTTGGCCAAAATCTGGTGTTAACACATGCCCCCTGGTTTTGGCAATAATAATTCCAAAACCACTATGTTTTTCTTCATCGGGTCACGTGTTGCAGAGCAGAACCGTTACAGTGCCCTCTCATCATGATGCCTTGCCTTCTCAACTTCTCAGTACTGCACGATTTGACATTTTTGGCACCGCATCATCGAAACTGCCACAACATTGAATCACCCTTCACTATATCTCCTTTATTTAAACTCAACCGAGCAGTTCGCCTCTTCACTCTCCTGCTCCGTACTAGCCATCGGCAAAAAACCCTCTTCTGCCATGGATTCCTCCTCTGGTTCTTCAGCCCTCTCCTTCCAATCCTCCTCCTCCAGCGACCTGGAGCCGGAGGTCAACCTGACGGCGGTGTACGAAGCCCTCGCCCCCCAGTGGTGGGACGCGAGGGATTGGGACTCCTCCGTCGAGTCGGAGGAGGACGAGCCCTTGACCGACGGGGAAGACGGCCTCCAATTCCTCGTCGACGGGGAGTTGGAGGAGGAGAGTGACGACGACCTCTTCTCTTGGGACGCGGATATCTCCTCCGACGAGGAGGAAGAGGAAGCGGAGGAGGACTCCTCCTCCGAAGAGTACCCACCGGTGAAACGCTTCCGCGCCGGGTCGGACGACGACGACGACGACGAGGAAGATGAAGCCCCGTCGGCGGCTTCAACACGACGACGAAGACGTCGCAGGCGAGGCAACGCGAGATGGCGACGACGAGGGCAGCGACGGCCCTTAGATTAGGGAGTAGTATAGGGCTAGTAGTGGTGCATTAGGCATTAGATGATCCTTTTGAGAGCAATCGGCTCTTCCTTGTAAAATCCCTCTTTTAATCAATGAAGAATGTTCCTCCAATTTGATTTTCCGATTGTCTAATTCTAATCTTCCGATTGTCAAAGTAAGTCAACGCACCAAGAACCAATAGCGACGCATCGGTCTTTCACCATCAAACGCCCATAAGGCCAAACTCAATTACCAAATTAGACAAGTTCAAGCAGACATTCCCCAAATTCAGACGGTAACTTGATATCTGCTCATAATATTTTGTACCTCTAGAGTCGATGGCCGCGCATCGCTTTGGTCTAAAGTCGATGTCTGTGCATCACTGTGCTGCACCCAGTTGCTTTGCATATATATTTTCTTACTCAATTCATGCATCGGCCCCCATATTTGTGAAAACTTGTTTTTTTTCTGGCCGATTTCATGCATCGGCCTCCATATTTTACTGCTCATCATCCCACATACTTGGAAAATACTTCTTGAGATGCGACCATTGACAGCCACTGGAACTTCACACCGTCGGCTCCTCGAGCATGTATGCATTACCCTTTAAAACTTGGTCGACCCTGTATGGCCCGTGCCAATTTGGAGACCATTTACCATACGCTGCATCCTTAGTCCCCAATGGCAATACAGCTTCCCATACCAGATCACCAACGTGGAATTCCTTTGGTCTCACCTTCTTATTATATGCACGAGCTACCTTGGCTTTGTTCTCTTTAATTTTCTCAAGCGACCACAGTCTAAGCTCCGTTACATCCTCAATGCTATCACTCACCGGGGCTGCATATTCTTCCGTTGTTAAATCATTCTCAAACGTAACACGTCTCGACCCACCGTGATTTCCCGGCTTTCTCGTCCATAGACCGAGATGATATGGCGAGGTTTTGATCGCTCCATGACATGACATGCGGTAAGCCCACAAAGCCTCGACAATACCTCGTTCCAACGTCTAGGGTGCTCGTCGATTTTCCTCTTAATCAGCTTGATAAGGCTCTTGTTGGACGCTTCAGCTTGCCCATTTGCTTGAGCATAGTATGGAGACGATCGGATCAGCTTAATTCCCATGTCCTCACAGAACTTTCTAAACTCATGAGACACGAAGACCGAACCTCCATCGGTCGTGATAGTCTGGGAATCCCGAACCTATGAATGACATGTTCTTTCACAAAATTGATAACATCTTTCGATGCCACTTCATAGGGACGGCCTCCACCCATTTAGTGAAATAATCTGTAATGGCCAGAACCCATACATGGCCTTTTCTCAATGGAGGATTGATTTTGCCGATCATATCCATGCCCCAACCTCGAAATGGCCAAGGCTTGATGATGGGGTTCATTTCTGATGCGGGTACCATCTGAATGCTCCCAAACTTCTGACATGCTTGACATCCTTTATAATACTTAAACAGTCCTCAAGCATGGTGGGCCAATAAAACCCCGATCGCCTGATCAACCATTTCATCTTATGAGCCGATTGGTGAGTTCCACGGGCACCTTCATGTACCTCGTGTGGAGCCGATTCGCTCGGCTGGTCCCAAACATTTGAGAAGTAAGCCTTCCAAAGTCATGTAGAACATGTCATCTCCAATAAGGACATACTTCATGGCCTTGTATCTTATCCGTTTAGGTGCCCCCCGAGCCGAATCTTTCAAGTAATTGAAGATATCGGCTCTCCAATCTTCCGGCTTTGAACTCGGGTTCCATCCGCTCCTTTTGACGCCATCTGCGCGAGATCCTTTGATTTAGTATTTTGAGACCTCGGGATCCAATTGAAGTTTATGTACTTAAATTATGCCATCAGCCCACGGCATTGCATCCATAATGGGAAGAGCGACTCGCTCTCACATTTGTATTCCTGCGTGAGTTGGGAAATCACCAATTTAGAGTCTCCAAACAGTTCCACTGCCTCCGCCCCGGCTTCCAATAGCAACTCCATTCCCTTGCATATTGCTTCATATTCAGCGACATTGTTGGTGCAAGGGGTAGGTAGCCTGATGGAGAAGGAATATGTTGCCCCCGGGGCGACACGAGTAGAACGCCGATGCCGCAACCATCATCACAAACCGATCCATCGAAAAACAGGGCCCATGCACGCACAGATCTGCTATATCCGTGTTGACTCGTTCAGCAATAAGATCGGCAACGCTTGTCCCTTGACTGCGCAGGCTGATACCGGATATCAAATTCCGATAATGCAAACATCCACTTACCAAGTCGGCCTTTCAACACAGAGCCGACAACATATGTTTGATGACATCGATTTGCATATGACGATCTCCATTGACAAGATATGGTGGAGCTTGGTGCGGGTAAAAAATAGCGGAGGCACAACTTCTCAATCTCAGTACGGTTTCGCATCCAACATCCTTCACGAGGTAGAACACGACTTTCTCCAGGCCATCATAAAGTTGCACCACCACTGAAGCAATGGAAGTGTCGCCTACGACAAGTATATATAGAATCCTGCTTGGGCCACCAACACGGGTGGCTTCGTTAGATACTCTTTGATTTCGTCAAACGCTCGTTGCCCCCCAGCGAAACTCCTCATCAGACTTAATTTTTACCAATCCCATGAACGGCTCAATTCGTCCTGACAGGTTGGAGATGAACCTTCGACGAAGTTGATTTTGCCGATGAGACATTGGAGTTCCTTCTTCGTGGTAGGTGGCTTCATTGTTCGCCTCGACTTTTCAGGCCGATCTCAATTCCGCGTTCATGAACCAAGAAACCCAAGAATTGACCGGCCGTTACACCAAAAGCACACTTCTTTGGATTCATTCGGAGCCCGAATTTTCTAGTTCGATCCAGGACGTGTCGCAAATCCTCCAAGTGTCATTCCACTGAAACCGACTTGACTACCACGTCATCAATGTAAATCTCCACCAATTTGCCGATCAGATCATGAAAGATGTAATTCATGGCTCTTTGGTATGTTGCGCCGGCATTTTTCAGTCAAATATCATGACTACATATTCAAACAAGCCCACCGATCCTGGTACTCTGAATGCGGTCTTGTGTATATCTTCTGGAGCCATGAAAATTTGGTTGTAACCGGCATTGCTATCCATGAAACTTAAAACCTTATGACCAGCAGCCGCATTGATCAATGTCTCTGCTACTGGCATTGGATACTCATCTTTAGGAGTGGCACTATTGAGATTCCGAAAATCTATGGCGACGCGCCATCGGCCATCCTTTTCTCCACAGTACGATACTAGAAATCCACTCGGCATACCTACATGGCCTGATGAACCCGGCGTTCAACATTTTCTCGATCTCCTTTTTGACTTCTTCTAAAATTTCGGCCTTGATCTGTCGTGCTCTGCTGGAACGGCCGAAATCCTTTCTTGAGAGGGAGTCGATGCTCAATGATGCTCTGTCTAACCCGGGCATCTCTGTGTAATCCCAGGCAAAACAACTGGGTACTCCTTTAACAAAGCTATCATCGGGCCCTCGGATGCGGATCTAACTTTTTTGATAAATGTTGGTCGTGGCTTAGGACCAATGTCAATCTCTTCTAGCTCATCGGCCGATGTAAACCCGTATCCTAGCTTTCCGTCGCTAGATCAATGCGAACACAGGCAAAACGTATGGTAAGGGTAATTTTGGCCGATTGCTGGAATCAGCCTCCTTTTCAATTGCATGGCACAATGAAGGTTTACAACTTATCTGTGCTCTACTACGGGAGTCTCCCTACTACGACTACGTGACATGCTTGAGGTGAGATCATTGCTTTTTATTTTGGGGCCGATCGCATGGATCGGCCTGCCACGTACGTCTGTTGACTTTGGTCTTGCTACTCTCGGCCGGTGGATAAGACCAGCCTCACCCCATTTTTGTAGCTTCGATGCGCTCACAGCCGTCCAAACGACTCCAGAGATCGGCTCTTGATCATCCGTCCCAAATATTCATGCCACTATCGAGAACTCGATCGAGTCATCTGCATGAACAACCTCCACTTCATCTCCATCCCAGTATCAGGCATTGGTGCATTATGGATGGAATGCGCAGTTGGCGTGAATCCAATCCCTCCCTAGCAGGACAGCGTAGGTGCTTTTGCCGTCGACGATGAAGGACGACGTAGGGATGGTTTTGGCCCACGGTTAGGTCCACGTTCGAACGCCTCGCGCTTCGATGCTTGGCCGTTGGAGTCGCTTAGTGTGACGTTGGTCTTGGTCAGATCTTCGGTAGAGCGTCCCAAACGCCGTAGCATGGAGTATGGCATTATATTGACTGCCGCTCCCGTGTCGACCAACATCTTGCCGACAGGCTGCCCGTTGATGTAACCTCTTAGGTACAGGGCCTTCAAATGTTTGTAGCTCCTCTCCGTGGTTTTTCAAAGATAACGGCCGTGGGCCGTCAAGAGCGTGCACTTCTTCGGTTCTTGGAGCACGAAACTCCGACGGCAGTATGAACACCATGTTTGTGCCAGCCGATGCCTTCGCATTTGCTTTCGTTTGTTTGGGGTGCCACTCTTTCTTCTGTGGACGCATCTCTATCTCCAACGTTTGCTGAATTTTCACGGCCAGATCGGGCCGAGCTTTCCTCAACGTGTACAGTGCGCCTCGCTTCCTCAAGTTACGTAGCCGAACCCTACGCTTTTGGGAGTGGCCGAGTCCATCAGGGCACCACCTTGGCAGGTGGTATCTATCTTCTTCTTCATCTCTCCTCGAGATCTTCCCCTCGAGATGACTCAGCTCTTGCTATGAGATGGGAGAGGTCCTAGACGCTGAACAGACGTCTCGTGTCCTTCTTCTTTGTCTACATTCCGGGCTTGTCGATTGTGGCAATCGGCTCATTCCTGAATCCCATTTAAAGAAAGGACAATCCCAATGTCTGTCCAGGTCTTCCTGCTCTCTTGACTTCCCCTTAGCGCGGCGCTCATAACCTTCGTCGTCTCTATCATATCGACGATATTTTGTTGTCTGCATCGGACCGACGATATCGTTCGTCATCTATATCGTACCGCCGACGTCGGTCGTGCGATGATCATATTTGTTAAGGAGGTGCGCGAGAGTGGTCGTTGATACCGCACGCTCCTCACTTGCTCCTCGGTGACGTACCTCCTATCATCATATCGGGGCCGGTCGCGTGGGCCGGCCTCCTCCTTTTCCTTGCCAAGGGAGCGACCGATTTCTTCTGTATCTTTGCCACGGCGGTCTACAGGTCCCACCGGGCGTGCCAGAATGTGTTGCCTGCCAAAACCCACCGGCGAGCAGCGACGGGCAACACGGAGAGCGGGAGGCTCCAGGAACTGCTGGTGGGCCCTGGTCCCTCGGGCGACGGCCCGCAATGCTCGCACACGTCCTGGTGATTGCAAGGGCGTGCCACCTGACCTATACCTGGTCGGAAGGTGTTGGATTGCTTCAATTAGTTTCCTGCATGGGACACGTAAACATTAAATGAGCCTCGATCGGCTCTCGGGTTACCTGTGAATCGGCTCAAAGAGCCGATTAACCTATGGTTCCAATTGGATCTACGATAACATGGGGATCCTGCTTTATCAATACTAAGCTAAATCGATCTACAGTTTAGGGTTTTCACCGCATAACCGGAACATCCTACGCGTAGTTGAGCCTGGAAGATACGAAAGATAACAGAAACTAATCCTAGAAGAGGCCTAAAAACCAACACGGTCGATTCCGAACATCCCTTCTTGGATCGGCAAACCGTACCTTACGCACTGGATCGTTCAACCCGTTTGCAAGGCCTAACCATACGGATATCAAACTAATCCTCGAAGAACAAGGAACAACTATAACAGATCGAATCTACTAATAAAGATGAAGCAAGATGCTGCCCTTATACCTAAGATAGGTGTAAAGGCAGCTAGATATTCAGGGGCAGCACAACTAAGCAAGCATATCAGAGAAGCATCGATGCAAGCCCCAAAACATCTATGATAAACAGTATTGCTCGCTGATACGTCTCCAACGTATCGATAATTTCTTATGTTCCATGCTACTTTATTGATGATACCTACATGTTTTATGCACATTATATGTCATATTTATGCGTTTTCTGGAACTAACCTATTAACAAGATGCCGAAGTGCCAGTTCTGTTTTCTGCTGTTTTTGGTTTCAAAATCCTAGTAACGAAATATTCTCGAATTGGACGAAATCAACGCCCGGGTTCCTATTTTGCCGGAAGCATCCGACACCCGAGAGCGCCGGGGGCCTGTGGGCCCAGAGATGACATGGTGGCGCGGCCCGGGCCTGGCCGCCACCCTATGGTGTCGTCGCCTCGTCAGCCCTCTGCGCCGCCTCTTCGCCTATATAAAGCCCCATCGAAAACCCTTACGGAGGAAGCCACGATACGAGAAAAGTTCCGGAGCCGCCGTCATCGCGAAGCCAAGATCCTGGGGACGGGAGTCTGTTCCGGCACCCGCCGGAGCGGGGAAGTGCCCCCGGAAGGCTTCTCCATCGACACCGCTGCCATCTCCACCGCCATCTTCATCACCGCTGCTGCTCCCATGAGGAGGGAGTAGTTCTCCATCGAGGCTCGGGGGCTACGGTAGCTATGTGGTTAATCTCTCTCCTATGTACCTCAATACAATGATCTCATGAGCTGCTTTACATGATTGAGATTCATATGAGTTTTGTATCACTACTATCTATGTGCTACTCTAGCAAAGTTATTAAAGTAGTTTTATTCCTCCCATGTGTGCAAAGGTGACAGTGTGTGCACGTGTTAGTACTTGGTTTATGCTATGATCATGATCTCTTGTAGATTGCGAAGTTAACTATTGCTATGATAATATTGATGTGATCTATTCCTCCTACATATGCATGAAGGTGACGGTGTGCATGCTATGCTAGTACTTGGTTTAGTCTTTTGATCTATCTTACACTTAAGGTTACTTAAACATGAGCATTATTGTGGAGCTTGTTAACTCCGGCATTGAGGGTTCGTGTAATCCTACGCAATGTGTTCATCATCCAACAAAAGTGTAGAGTATGCATTTATCTATTCTGTTATGTGATCAATGTTGAGAGTGTCCACTAGTGAAAGTGTAATCCCTAGGCCTTGTCCCTAAATACTGCTGAGTTACTACTGCTTGTTCTCTTTTACTTGTGTTACTACTGCAATACTACCACCATCAACTACACGCCAGCAAGCTATTTTCTGGCACCGTTGCTACTGCTCATATATATTCATACCACGTATTTCACTATCTCTTCGCCGAACTAGTGCACCTATTTGGTGTGTTGGGGACACAAGAGACTTCTTGCTTTGTGGTTGCGGGGTTGCATGAGAGGGATATCTTTGACCTCTTCCTCCCGAGTTCGATAAACCTTGGGTGATCCACTTAAGGGAAAACTTGCTGTTCTACAAACCTCGCACTTGGAGGCCCAACACTTGTCTGGAAAGGAGGGGAACGTAGACATCAAGCTACTTTTCTGCGCGTTGCCGGGGAGGAAAGGTAAAAGGTACTCACACTCCGGACCTCGGCTACTAAGCTATTTTCCCGGCGCCATTGTAAGTACTCGAAGCTATTTCCTTTAGACTCTGCAATTACATCTTTTTGTTTCTTGTTTACACTAGTTAGGCATAATGGACAACAATGACCTTTTTATTCTATTTCCTGATTTAAGACATGGATGGTTTGATGCAAAAATTAAAAAACCCATGGAACATATTCATATGAATGCTTTGAACACTATTGTTGTTAATGATATGGAAAATTCTAAGCTTGGGGAAGCTGGTTTTGATGAGCATGATATTTTTAGTCCCCCAAGCATTGAGGAGAAAATTTACTTTGATGATACTTTGCCTCCTATTTATGATGATTATAATGATAGTAGTCTTTTGTTACCACCTGTTATGGAGGATAAATTTGATTATGATTACAATATACCTCCTATATTTGATAGCTACTTTGTTGAATTTGCTCCCACTACAATTAATAAGAATTACTATGCTTATGTTGGGAGTAGTAATTATTTTATGCATGAGACTCATGATAAGAATGCTTTATGTGATAGTTATATTGTTGAGTTTGCTCATGTTGCTACTGAAAGTTATTATGAGAGAGGAAAATATGGTTGTAGAAATTTTCATGTTACTAAAACACCTCTCTATGTGCTGAAATTTTTGAAGCTACACTTGTTTTATCTTCCTATGCTTGTTACTTTGCTCTTCATGAACTTGTTTATTTACAAGATTCCTATGCATAGGAAGCATGTTAGACTTAAATGTGTTTTGAATTTGCCTCTTGATGCTCTCTTTTGCCTCAAATACTATTTCTTGCGAGTGCATCATTAAAGCTGAGCCCATCTTAATGGCTATAAAGAAAGAACTTCTTGGGAGATAACCCATGTGTTTATTTTACTACAGCAATTTTTGTTTTGTTGAGTCTTGGAAGTTGTTTACTACTGTAGAAACCTCTCCTTATCATGTTTTTGTGCCAAGTAAAGTTTCTATGTCAAAGTTGATGTTATATTTGGGATCGCTGCGCAGAAACAGCATTGCTGTCTGTCACGAATCTGGGCACAGTTCTCTGTAGAAAATTCGAAAAAATCTGCCAATTTACGAGCGTGATCCTCAGATATGTACGCAACTTTCATTAGTTTTGAGTTTTTCCATTTGAGCAAGTCTGGTGCCATCTTAAAATTCGTCTTTACGGACTGTTCTGTTTTTGACAGATTCTGCCTTTTATTTCGCATTGCCGCTTTTGTTAAGTTGAATGAGTTTCTTTGTTCCATTAACTTTCAGAAGTTTTGTGCAATGTCCAGAAGTGTTAAGAATGATTGTGTCACCTCTGAACATGTGAATTTTTGATTATGCACTAACCCTCTAATGAGTTTGCTTGAAGTTTGGTGTGAAGGAAGTTTTCAAGGGTCAATAGAAGAGGGTGATATAATGTGATCGAGAAGAGTGAAAGGTCTAAGCTTGGGGATGCCCCGGTGGTTCATCCCTGCATATTTTAAGAAGACTCAAGCATCTAAGCTTGGGGATGCCCAAGGCATCCCCTTCTTCATCGACAACTTATCAGGTTTCTTCTAGTGAAACTATATTTTTATTCCATCACATCGTATGTATTTTACTTGGAGCGTCTGTGTGCTTTTATTTTTATTTTTGTTTTGTTATCTTAGTTCTCTGAATAAGTTCATCCTTGTGTGGAGAGACACGCTCCGCTGGTTCGTATGAACACATGTGTTCTTAGCTCATAATATTCATGGCGAAGTTTCCTCTTCGTTAAATTGTTATATGGTTGGAATTGGAAAATGCTACATGTAGTAATTGGTAAAATGTCTTGGATAATGTGATACTTGGCAATTGTTGTGCTCATGTTTAAGCTCTTGCATCATATACTTTGCACCCATTAGTGAAGAAATACATAGAGCTTGCTAAAATTTGATTTGCATATTTGGTTTCTCTAAGGTCTAGATAATATCTAGTATTGAGTTTTGAACAACAAGGAAGACAGTGTAGAGTCTTATAATGTTTACAATATGTCTTTTATGTGAGTTTTGCTGCACTTGTTCATCCTTGTGTGCTTCAAATAACCTTGCTAGCCTAAACCTTGTATCGAGAGGGAATACTTCTCATGCATCCAAAATCCTTGAGCCAACTACTATGCCATTTGTGTCCACCATACCTACCTACTACATGGTATTTCTCCGCCATTCCAAAGTAAATTGCTTGAGTGCTACCTTTAAAATTCCATCATTCACCTTTGCAATATATAGCTCATGGGACAAAATAGCCTTAAAAACTATCGTAGTATTGAATATGTACTTATGCACTTTATCTCTTATTAAGTTGCTTGTTGTGCGATAACCATGCTTCTGGGGAACGCCATCAATTACTCTTTATTGAATATCATGTGAGTTGCTATGCATGTCCGTCTTGTCTGAAGGTCTATCATTTTAGTGGTTGGAGCATGCAAAATTGTTAGAGAAGAACATTGGGCCGCTAACTAAAGCCATGAATCATGGTGGAAGTTTCAGT
Source organism: Lolium multiflorum (assembly GCA_030979885.1). Classification (NCBI taxonomy): domain Eukaryota; kingdom Viridiplantae; phylum Streptophyta; class Magnoliopsida; order Poales; family Poaceae; genus Lolium; species Lolium multiflorum. The sequence goes on from CM061751.1 coordinate 212,278,548, forward strand.
TTTGGACATATATCCTCAATCTCATATGAGAATAATAACTTTGCTACATGCTTATGCATTTAAGAGGAGTCCATTATCTGTTGTCCATGTTGTCCCGGTATGGATGTCTAAGTTGAGAATAATCAAAAGCGAGAAATCCGAAATGCGAGCATTCTCCTTAGACCTTTGTACAGGCGGCATGGAGGTACCCCTTTGTGACACTTGGTTGAAACATGGCATGCAAAGATCCGGTAGTCCAAGCTAAGTAGGACGAGGTGCGGGCACTATTAGTATACTATGCATGAGGCTTGCAACTTGTAAGATATAATTTTCATAACTCATATGCTTTATTACTACCGTTGACAAAATTGTTTCATGTTTTCAAAATAAAAGCTCTAGCACAAATACAGCAATCGATGCTTTCCTCTTTGAAGGACCATTCTTTTACTTTTATGTTGAGTCAGTTCACCTATTTCTCTCCATCTCAAGAAGCAAACACTTGTGTGAACTGTGCATTGATTCCTACATACTTGCATATTGCATTTGTTATATTGCTCTATGTTGACAATTATCCATGAGATATACCTGTTACAAGTTGAAAGCAACCGCTGAAACTTAATCTTCCATTTTGTTGCTTCAATACCTCTACTTTGAATTATTGCTTTATGAGTTAACTTTTATGCAAGACTTATTGATGCTGTCTTGAAAGTGCTATTCATGAAAAGTCTTTGCTTTATGATTCACTTGTTTACTCATGTCATTACCATTGTTTTGATCGCTGCATTCATTACATATGTTTACAATATGATCAAGTTTATGATGGCATGTCACTTCAGAAATTATCTTTGTTATCGTTTTACCTGCTCGGGACGAGCACTAAGGGGATGCGATACGTCTCCAACGTATCGATAATTTCTTATGTTCCATGCTACTTTATTGATGATACCTACATGTTTTATGCACATTATATGTCATATTTATGCGTTTTGGAACTAACCTATTAACAAGATGCCGAAGTGCCGGTTCTGTTTTCTGCTGTTTTTGGTTTCAGAAATCCTAGTAACGAAATATTCTCGGAATTGGACGAAATCAACGCCCAGGTTCCTATTTTGCCCGGAAGCATCCGGAACACCCGAGAGCCGCCGGGGGGGCCCTGTGGGCCCAGATGACATGGTGGCGCGGCCCAGCCTGGCCGCCACCCTATGGTGTCGTCGCCTCGTCGGCCCTCTGCCCGCCTCTTCGCCTATATAAAGCCCCTGCCCGAAAACCCTTACGGAGGAAGCCACGATACGAGAAAAGTTCCAGAGCGCCGTCATCGCGAAGCCAAGATGCGGGGGACAGAGTCTCTGTTCCGGCACTGCCGGGACGGGGAAGTGCCCCGGAAGGCTTCTCCATCGACACCGCTGCCATCTCCACCGCCATCTTCATCACTGCTGCTCCCATGAGGAGGAGTAGTTCTCCATCGAGGCTCGGGGCTGTACCGGTAGCTATGTGGTTAATCTCTCTCCTATGTACCTCAATACAATGATCTCATGAGCTGCTTTACATGATTGAGATTCATATGAGTTTTGTATCACTACTATCTATGTGCTACTTGATACGTCTCCAACGTATCGATAATTTCTTATGTTCCATGCTACTTTATTGATGATACCTACATGTTTTATGCACATTATATGTCATATTTATGCATTTTCTGGAACTAACCTATTAACAAGATGCCGAAGAACCGATTCTTGTTTCTGCTGTTTTGGTTTCAGAAATCCTAGTAAAGAAATATTCTCGGAATTGGACGAAACTTTCGCCCGGGTCCTATTTTGCACGAAGCTTCCGAAGAAAGACCTAACGAAGTGGGGCCACGAGGCAGCCGGGGGTGGCCGGCGCGGCCCAGCCCTTGGCCGCGCGGCCTGCCCCTGGGCCCTCGTGTGGCCCTCGCGTTGACCTTCCGCCTGCTTAAAGCTCCCGTCGCGAAACCCCCGATGCGAGAGCCACGATACGGAAAACCTTACGGAGACGCCGCCGCCACGAATCCCATCTCGGGGATTCGGGTCGCCTCCGGCACCTGCGGAGAGGGGATTCATCTCCGGAGGACTCTACACCGCCATGGTCGCCTCCGGAGTGATGAGTGAGTAGTTCACCCCTGGACCATGGGTCCATAGCAGCTAGATGGTCGTCTTCTCCTTGTTGTGCTTCATTGTTGGATCTTGTGAGCTGCCTAACATGATCAAGATCATCTATACGTAATACTATATGTTGTGTTTGTCGGGATCCGATGGATAGAGAGTACTATGATTATGGTGATTATCAATCTATTGTTCATGTGTTGTTTATGATCTTGCATGCTCTCCGTTATTAGTAGAGGCTCTGGCCAAGTTTTTACTCTTAACTCCAAGAGGGAGTAATTATGCTCGATAGTGGGTTCATGCCTTCATTGATACATGGGACAGTGACAGAAAGTTCTAAGGTTGTGATGTGCTGTTGCCACTAGGGATAAAACATTGATGCTATGTCTAAGGATGTAGTTATTGATTACATTACGCACAATACTTAATGCAATTGTCTGTTGCTTTGCAACTTAATACTGGAGGTTCGGACGATAACCTGAAGGTGGACTTTTTAGGCATAGATGCAGTTGGATGGCGGTCTATGTTCTTTGTCGTAATGCCGGATTAAATCTCACTATATTTATCATGTCATGTATATGCATTATTATGCCTTTCTCTATTTGTCAATTGCCCGAGTAATTTGTTCACCCAACATGCTTTTATCTTATGGGAGAGACACCTCTAGTGAGCTGTGGACCCCGGTCCTATTCTTTACATAGCATACAATCTACTTGTTTCTGTTTTCTTTGCAAACATCTTCCACTCGATACGTTTAATCCTTTGTTACAGCAAGCCGGTGAGATTGACAACCTCAACTTTCGTTGGGGCAATACTTTGTTGTGTTGTGCGGGTTCCTAGTTGGCGCCGGAATCCCTGTGTTGCGCCGCATCACATTTCGCGACCATCAACCTTCAACGTGCTTCTTGGCTCCTACTGGTTCGATTAAACCTTGGTTTCATACTGAGGGAAACTTCTATACACATCATACCTTCCACTTGGGGTTCCCAACGGACGTGTGCATCTACGCGTATCAAAGACTGCGGGTTGCCGGGAGATCAAGACACGCTGCAAGGGGAGTCTCCACTTCTCAATCTCTTTACTTTGTTTTTGTCTTGCTTTATTTTATTTACTACTTTGTTTGCTGCACTAAATCAAAACACAAAAAAATTAGTTGCTAGTTTTACTTTATTTGCTATCTTGTTTGCTATATCAAAAACACAAAAAAATTAGTTACTCGCATTTACTTTATCTAGTTTGTTTTATTTACCGTTGCTAAAATGAATACTCCTGAAAATACTAAGTTGTGTGACTTCACAAATGCAAATAATAATGATTTCCTATGCACACCTATTGCTCCACCTGCTACTACAGCAGAATTCTTTGAAATTAAACCTGCTTTACTAAATCTAGTCATGAGAGAACAATTTTCTGGTGCTAGTTCTGATGATGCTGCTGCCCATCTCAATAATTTTGTTGAACTTTGTGAAATGCAAAAGTATAAAGATGTAGATGGTGATATTATTAAATTGAAAGTGTTTCCTTTCTCATTAAGAGGAAGAGCTAAAGATTGGTTGCTATCTTTGCCTAAGAATAGTATTGATTCATGGACTAAATGCAAGGATGCTTTTATTAGTAGATATTATCCTCCCGCTAAAATTATTTCTTTGAGAAGTAGCATAATGAATTTTAAACAATTAGATACTGAACATGTTGCTCAAGCATGGGAGAGAATGAAAACTTTGGTAAAGAATTGCCCAACCCATGGACTGACTACTTGGATGATCATCCAAACCTTCTATGCAGGACTAAATTTTTCTTCGCGGAATTTATTGGATTCAGCTGCTGGAGGTACTTTTATGTCCATCACATTGGGGGCGGCTACAAAACTTCTTGATGATATGATGATAAATTACTCTGAATGGCACACGGAAAGAGCTCCACAAGGTAAGAAGGTAAATTCATTGAAGAAACCTCTTCCTTGAGTGATAAGATTGATGTGATTATGTCTATGCTTGTGAATGGTAGATCTAATGTTGATCCAAATAATGTTCCTTTAGCTTCATTGGTTGCTCAAGAAGAAAATGTTGATGTGAATTTCATTAAAAATAATAATTTCAACAACAATGCTTATAGGAACAACTATGGTAATACTTATGGAAGATATGAGGAAAGGATGCTAGAAATTGAAAGATCCACTAAAAACTTTATGCAATCGCAATATGAGCAAAATCAATTGTTTACTAAAACTATGAATGAACAATCTACCTTGTTGAAGAATATAGGAAATCAACTTGAAAACTTGAATAGGGAGATTTCTGGGTTGCAAACTAAAATTTCAAATGCTGAAACCCGAATCTCATACATGTCCGCATCACAATCCTCTTTAATTAATAAAATGGCTGCTAAACCTGATGATCTTGATAATAAGATTACTACTACAGCAAATGCCATCCAAGTTAGAATTAATGAGAATATAAGATTAATGGCTGAGTTGCGTGCTAGGTGGGATAGAGAAGAAAATGAAAAACTAGCTAAAGAGAATAATGTAGCTAAAGTTTGGACTATTACCACCACTAGTAATGCTAATTCCTCACATGTTGCTACACCTCCTACTATCAATGGTAATATAATTGGTGGTGGCAATGTTTCTACTCCTAGTGCAAAGCGTACAAAAGCTGCAATTACTAAAGCTGAAACTGCTTGTGATAAAACTGCTGAAATTTTTTCCAACCTTGGGAATAATGATCCCATTGCTGTAGCTCATAATGATTTAGATTTTGATGATTGCCACATCTCTGAAGTTATAAAGTTCTTACAAAAACTTGCTAAAAGTCCTAATGCTAGTGCTATAAATTTAGCCTTTACAAAACATATTACAAATGCTCTCATAAAAGCTAGAGAAGAGAAACTAAAACTTGAAACTTCTATTCCTAGGAAGTTAGAAGATGGTTGGGAGCCCATCATTAAAATGAAATTCAATGACTTTGAATGTAATGCCTTATGTGATCTTGGTGCAAGTATTTCTGTTATGCCTAAAAAGATTTATGATATGCTTGACTTGCCACCATTAAAGAATTGTTATTTGGATGTTAATCTCGCCGATAATGTTAAAAAGAAACCTTTGGGGAGGATTGATAATGTGCATATTACGGTTAACAATAACCTTGTCCCCGTTGATTTTGTTGTCTTGGATATCGAATGCAATGCATCTTGTCCAATTGTGTTGGGAAGACCTTTTCTTCGAACTGTTGGTGCTGTTATTGATATGAGGAAGGTAATATTAAATATCAATTTCCTCTCAAGAAAGGTATGGAACACTTCCCTAGAAAGAGAATGAAGTTGCCTTTTGATTCTATTATTAGAACAAGCTATGATGTTGATGCTTCTACTCTCGATGTTACTTGATTTGCACTTTCTGCGCCTAGCTGAAAGGCGTTAAAGAAAAGCGCTTATGGGAGACAACCCATGTTTTTACCTACAGCAATTTTTTGTTTTATTGAGTCTTGGAAGTTGTTTACTACTGTAGCAACCTCTCCTTATCATGTTTTTGTGCCAAGTAAAGTTTCTATGTCAAAGTTGATGTTATATTTGGGATTGCTGCGCAGAAACAGCATTGCTGTCTGTCACGAATCTGGGCACAATTCCCTGTAGAAAATTCGAAAAAATCTGCCAATTTACGAGCGTGATCCTCAGATATGTACGCAACTTTCATTAGTTTTGAGTTTTTCCATTTGAGCAAGTCTGGTGCCATTTATAAATTCGTCTTTACGGACTGTTCTGTTTTTGACAGATTCTGCCTTTTATTTCGCATTGCCTCTTTTGCTATGTTGGATTTATTTCTTTGATCCATTAATGTCCAGTAGCATTATGCAATGTCCAGAAGTGAAAAGAATGATTGTGTCACCTCTGAATGTGTGAATTATTAATGATGCACTAACCCTCTAATGAGTTTGCTTGAAGTTTGGTGTGAAGGAAGTTTTCAAGGGTCAAGAGAGGAGAATGATATACTAAGATCAAGAGGAGTGAAAGCTCTAAGCTTGGGGATGCCCCCGTGGTTCATCCCTGCATATTTTAAGAAGACTCAAGCGTCTAAGCTTGGGGATGCCAAGCATCCCCTTCTTCATCGACAACATCATCAGGGTTCCTCCCGAAACTATATTTTTATTCAGTCACATCCGGTGTTCTTTACTTGGAGCGTCGGTTTGTTTTCGTTTTGTTTTTGTTTGAATAAGATGGATCCTAGCATTCACTTTGTGGGAGAGAGACACGCTCCGCTGTTGCATATGGACACATGTGTCCTTAGGCTTTACTCATAATGTTCAAGGCGAAGTTTCTTCTTCGTTAATTTGTTATATGGTTGGAATTGGAAAATGCTACATGTAGTAATTCTAAAAATGTCTTGGATAATGTGATACTTGGCAATTGTTGTGCTCATGTTTAAGCTCTTGCATCATATGCTTTGCACCCATTAATGAAGAAATACATAGAGCTTGCTAAAATTTGATTTGCATATTTGGTTTCTCTAAGGTCTAGATAATATCTAGTATTGAGTTTTGAACAACAAGGAAGACAGTGTAGAGTCTTATAATGTTTACAATATGTCTTTTATGTGAGTTTTGCTGCACTTGTTCATCCTTGAGTTTGCTTCAAATAACCTTGCTAGCCTAAACCTTGTATCGAGACGGAATACTTCTCATGCATCCAAAATCCTTGAGCCAACCACTATGCCATTTGTGTCCACCATACCTACCTACTACATGGTATTTACCCGCCATTCCAAAGTAAATTGCTTGAGTGCTACCTTTAAAATTCCATCATTCACCTTTGCAATATATAGCTCATGGGACAAAATAGCCTTAAAAACTATCGTAGTATTGAATATGTACTTATGCACTTTATATTTTATTAAGTTGCTTGTTGTGCGATAACCATGTTTCTGGGGAACGCCATCAACTATTGTTGAATATCATGTGAGTTGCTATGCATGTCCGTCTTGTCTGAAGGTCTATCATTTTAGTGGTTGGAGCATGCAAAATTGTTAGAGAAGAACATTGGGCCGCTAACTAAAGCCATGAATCATGGTGGAAGTTTCAGTTTTGGACATATATCCTCAATCTCATATGAGAACAATAACTTTGCTACATGCTTATGCATTAAAGAGGAGTCCATTATCTGTTGTCCATGTTGTCCCGGTATGGATGTCTAAGTTGAGAATAATCAAAAGCGAGAAATCCAAAATGCGAGCATTCTCCTTGGACCTTTGTACAGGCGGCATGGAGGTACCCCTTTGTGACACTTGGTTGAAACATGGCATGCAAAGATCCGGTAGTCCAAGTTAAGTAGGACGAGGTGCGGGCACTATTAGTATACTATGCGTGAGGCTTGCAACTTGTAAGATATAATTTTCATAACTCATATGCTTTATTACTACCGTTGACAAAATTGTTTCATGTTTTCAAAATAAAAGCTCTAGCACAAATACAGCAATCGATGCTTTCCTCTGCGAAGGACCATTCTTTTACTTTTATTGTTGAGTCAGTTTACCTATCTCCTTCCACCTTAAGAAGCAAACACTTGTGTGAACTGTGCATTGATTCCTACATACTTGCATATTGCACTTGTTATATTACTTTATGTTGACAATATCCATGAGATATACATGTTACAAGTTGAAAGCAACCGCTGAAACTTAATCTTCTTATGTGTTGCTTCAACACCTTTACTTTGATTTATTGCTTTACGAGTTAACTCTTATGCAAGACTTATTGATGCTTGTCTTGAAGTACTATTCATGAAAAGTCTTTGCTATATGATTCAGTTGTTTACTCATGTCATTACCTTTGCTTTGATCGCTGCATTCATTACATATGTTTACAAATAGTATGATCAAGATTATGATGGCATGTCACTTCGAAATTATCTTTGTTATCGTTTTACCTGCTCGGGACGAGCAGAACTAAGGGGATGCTGATACGTCTCCAACGTATCGATAATTTCTTATGTTCCATGCTACTTTATTGATGATACCTACATGTTTTATGCACATTATATGTCATATTTATGCATTTTAGGTAACCTATTAACAAGATGGAAGGCCAGTTCTTGTTTCTGTGTTTTTGGTTTCGAAATCCTAGTAAAGAAATATTCTCGGAATTGACGAAACTTTCGCCGGGGGTCCTATTTTTGCACGAAGCTTGAAGACCGAAGACCTAACGAGGGGGCCACGAGGCAGCCGGGGTGGCGGCGCGGCCCAGCCCTTGGCCGCGCGGCCCTGCCCCTGGGCCCCTCGTGTGGCCCCTCGCGTTGACCCCCTACTTAAAGCTCCCCGTCGCGAAACCCCCGATACCGAGAGCCACGATACGGAAAACCTTACAGAGACGCCGCCGCCGAATCCCATCTCGGGGGATTCGGAGATCGCCTCGGCACCCTGCGGAGAGGATTCATCTCCCGGAGGACTCTACACCGCCATGGTCGCCTCCGGGTGATGAGTGAGTAGTTCACCCCTGGACCATGGGTCCATAGCATAGTAGATGGTCGTCTTCTCCTTGTTGTGCTTCATTGTTGGATCTTGTGAGCTGCCTAACATGATCAAGATCATCTATCCGTAATACTATATGTTGTGTTTGTCGGGATCCGATGGATAGAGAGTACTATGATTATGGTGATTATCAATCTATTGTTCATGTGTTGTTTATGATCTTGCATGCTCTCCGTTATTAGTAGAGGCTCTGGCCAAGTTTTTACTCTTAACTCCAAGAGGGAGTAATTATGCTCGATAGTGGGTTCATGCCTTCATTGATACCTGGGACAGTGAGGAAAGTTCTAAGGTTGTGATGTGCTGTTGCCACTAGGGATAAAACATTGATGCTATGTCTAAGGATGTAGTTATTGATTACATTACGCACAATACTTAATGCAATTGTCTGTTGCTTTGCAACTTAATACTGGAGGGGTTCGGACGATAACCTGAAGGTGGACTTTTTAGGCATAGATGCGGTTGGATGGCGGTCTATGTTCTTTGTCGTAATGCCCGGATTAAATCTCACTATATTTATCATGTCATGTATATGCATTATTATGCCTTTCTCTATTTGTCAATTGCCCGACTAATTTGTTCACCCAACATGCTTTTATCTTATGGGAGAGACACCTCTAGTGAACTGTGGACCCGGTCCTATTCTTTACATAGCATACAATCTACTTGTTTCTGTTTTCTTTGCAAACATCTTCCACTCGATACGTTTAATCCTTTGTTACAACAAGCCGGTGAGATTAACCTCACTGTTTCGTTGGGGCAAAGTACTTTGGTTGTGTTGTGCAGGTTCCTAGTTGGCGCCGAATCACAGTGTTGCGCCGCATCACATTTCGCGACCATCAACCTTCAACGTGCTTCTTGGCTCCTACTGGTTCGATTAAACCTTGGTTTCATACTGAGGGAAACTTGCTTCTATACGCATCATACCTTCCACTTGGGGTTCCCAACGGACGTGTGCATCTACGCGTATCACTACTCTAGCAAAGTTATTAAAGTAGTTTTATTCCTCCTGCATGTGTGCAAAGGTGACAGTGCGTGCACCGTGTTAGTACTTGCTTTATGCTATGATCATGATCTCTTGTAGATTGCGAAGTTAACTATTGCTATGATAATATTGATGTGATCTATTCCTCCTACATATGCATGAAGGTGACAGTGTGCATGCTATGCTAGTACTTGGTTTAGTCTTTTGATCTATCTTACACTTAAGGTTACTTAAACATGAGCATTATTGTGGAGCTTGTTAACTCCGGCATTGAGGGTTCGTGTAATCCTACGCAATGTGTTCATCATCCAACAAAAGTGTAGAGTATGCATTTATCTATTCTGTTATGTGATCAATGTTGAGAGTGTCCACTAGTGAAAGTGTAATCCCTAGGCCTTGTCCCTAAATACTGCTGAGTTACTACTGCTTGTTTCTTGTTTCTGTGTTACTACTGCGCAATACTACCACCATCAACTACACGACAAGCTATTTTCTGGCACAGTTGCTACTGCTCATATATATTCATACCACCTGTATTTCACTATCTCTTCGCCGAACTAGTGCACCTATTTGGTGTGTTGGGGACACAAGAGACTTCTTGCTTTGTGGTTGCAGGGGTTGCATGAGAGGGATATCTTTGACCTCTTCCTCCGAGTTCGATAAACCTTGGGTGATCCACTTAAGGGAAAACTTGCTGCTGTTCTACAAACCTCTGCACTTGGAGGCCCAACACTGTCTACAGGAAAGGAGGGGGAACGTAGACATCACTCGCCATCAACAAGGCTTCAGTATGAGCAACACAAAACAACGGATAAACAGATACTGCCTACATCGCAAGATGCGATCTAGGCAGCATGATGCTTACCCGGAAGAAACCCTCGAAACAAGGGGTGGCGATGCGCCTGGATTGTGTTTGTTGTGAACGTGATCGTCCTCCTTTCTCAATAACCCTAGATACATATTTATAGTCCGTGGACTTTCTATCTTTGGAATAAACCTAACTGTGTACGAACCAAACTCTATCTCTTAATTCTAAACTAAATGCGATCTACCATAATGTACGATACACGGGCAATCTAGCCCAAATCCTCGTACGAGGCTGATTCAGAAACACATTATGTGTATATCCTTCAAGCCCATCTCCATCGCGGCCCATCTTCTGATTTGGCCAAAATCTGGTGATAACATGTGTTCATCTACCACGTTGTCGTCGATGATTCTCAGCGGCGTCGAGCGACGGGGTGTCGAAGACGGGCGAGGATTGCTGGACGCGTGCAGGATGGTGGAGCTGTCTGGTGATACGTCTCCAACGTATCTATAATTTCTGATGTTCCATGCTTGTTTTATGACAATACCTACATGTTTTGTTCACACTTTATATCGTTTTGATGCGTTTTCCGGAACTAACCTATTGACGAGATGCCGAAGTGCGTTCTTTCTGCTTTTTGGTTTCGAAATCCTAGTAAGGAAATATTCTCGGAATCGGACGAAATCAACGCCCACATCCTATTTTCCCACGAAGCTTCCAAAACACCCGAGAGTCGCTAGAGGGATCCCAGGGGCCCCACACCAGGCTGGCGCGGCCAGGGTGTGGGCCGCGCCCCCTGTTGTGCCACCGCCCCGTAGCCTTTCCGACTCCGCCTCTTCGCCTATAAGAAGCCCCCTGACCTAAATCTTTGATACGAATACGCCACGGTACGGGAAAAGTTCTAGAGCCGCCGCCATCGAAGCCAAGATCGGGGACAGGAGTCTGTTCCGCGCCCCGGACGGGGAGGAGTGCCCGGAAGGCTCCTCCATCGACACCACCGCCATCTTCATCACCGCTGCTGTCTCCCATGAGGAGGGAGTAGTTCTCCATCGAGGCTAAGGGCTGTACCGGTAGCTATGTGGTTAATCTCTCTCCTATGTACTTCAATACAATGATCTCATGAGCTGCCTTACATGATTGAGATTCATATGAGTTTGTATCACTATTCATCTATGTGCTACTCTAGTGATATTATTAAAGTACTCTATTCCTCCTGCACGGTGTAATGGTGACAGTGTGTGCATCGTGTAGTTCTTGTCGTAGGCTATGATCATAATCTCTTGTAGGTTATGAAGTTAACTATTGCTATGATAGTATTGATGTGATCTATGCCTCCTTCATAGTGTGATGGTGACAGTGTGCATGCTATGTTAGTACTTGGTTTAGTTGTGTTGATCTATCGTGCACTCTAAGGTTATTTAAACATGAATATCGAATATTGTGGAGCTTGTTAACTCCGGCATTGAGGGTTCGTGTAATCCTACACAATTAGTGGTGTTCATCATCCAACAAGAGAGTGTAGAGTATAGCATTTATCTATTCATTATGTGATCAATGTTGAGAGTGTCCACTAGTGAAAGTATAATCCCTAGGCCTTGTTCCTAAATACTGAAATCGCTGCTTGTTTATTGTTTTGCATTGCTTTCCTGCAATATTACCACCATCAACCACACGCCAGTTGTAGCATCAAGCTATTTTCTGGTGCCGTTACTACCACTCATATACATTCATACCACATGTATTTCACTATCTCTTCGCCGAACTAGTGCACCTATACATCTGAGAAGTGTATTAGGTGTGTTGGGGACGCAAGAGACTTCTTGCATTGTGATCGGGGTTGCTTGAGAGGGATATCTTTGACCTCTTCCTCCTGAGTTCGATAAACCTGGGTGATCCACTTAAGGGAAAACTTGCTGTTGTTCTACAAACCTCTGCTCTTGGAGGCCCAACACTGTCTAGGAAAAGAAGCGTGAGTAGACATCAAGCTATTTTCTGCCGTTGGGGAGGAAAGGTAAAAGGCACTCATACTCCGGTCCCAGGTAACTAAGTTATTTTCTGTTGCCGTTGTAAGTGCTCGAAGGTATCTCCTTTAGATCCTGCAATTGCATCTTTTGGTTTCTTGTTTACACTAGTTAGGCATAATGGAAAGTAACAATGAGCTTCTTATTCTATTTCTGAGTTAAGACATGGATTGTTTGCTGCGAAAATTAAAAAACCTATGGAATATTATTTGCATGCTAGTAGCAATGATATTAGTATGAACGCTTTGAACACCATTGTTGCTAATGATATGGAAAATTCTAATCTTGGGGAAGCTGGTTTTGATGAGCATGATATTTTTAGTTCCCCAAGCATTGAGGAGAAAATTTTCTTTGACGATACTTTGCCTCGTATTTATGATGATTATAATGATAGTGGTCTTTTGGTGCCGCCTACTATGGAGAGTAAATTTTATTATGATTATACTATGCCTCCTACACTTGATGAGAATAATAATGATAGCTACTTTGTTGAATTTTCTCCCACTACAACTAATAAAATTGATTATGCTTATGTGGAGAGTAATAATTTTATGCATGTGGCTCATGACAAGAATGCTTTATGTGATAGTTATATTGTTGAGTTTGTTCATGATGCTACTGAAAGTTATTATGAGAGAGGGAAACATGGTTATATGCATCTTAATAATATTAAGTTTCCCCTCTTTATGTTGAGAATCTTGAAATTGCGCTTGTGTTGCTTTTCTATGCTTACCACTTTGTTCTTCATGAATCTATTTGTGTACAAGATTCCTTTTCATAGGAAGTGGGTTAGACCTAAATGTGCTTTGAATTTGCTTCTTGATGTTCTCTTTTGCTTCAAATCTTAATTTTTGCGAGAGTATCATTAAAATTACTGAGCCCATCTTAATGGCTATAAAAAAAGAACTTCTTGGGAGATAACCCATGTGTTTATTTTGCTACTGTTTTGTTGAGTCTTGGAAGTTGTTTATTACTGTAGCAACCTCTCCTTATCATGTTTTTGTGCCAAGTAAAGTCTCTATGGTAAAGTTGATGCTAGATTTGGATTACTGCGCAGAAAACAGATTTGCTGTCTGTCACGAATTCGCGAAGTTTCTGGGTAACTCAGAAAAATCTGCAAATTTACGTGTGTGATCCTCAGATATGTACGAAACTTTCATTAGTTTTGAGTTTTCCGTTTGAGCAAGTTAAGTGCCCCTGCCAAATTCGTCTTTACGGACTGTTCTGTTTTTGACAGATTCTGCCTTTTATTTCGCATTGCCGCTTTTGCTATGTTGAATGAGTTTCTTTGTTCCATTAACTTTCAGAAGCTTTGTGCAATGTCCAGAAGTGTTAAGAATGATTGTGTCACCTCTGAAAATGTGAATTTTTATTATGCACTAACCCTCTAATGAGTTTGCTTGAAGTTTGGTGTGGAGAAAGTTTTCAAGGGTCAATAGAAGAGGATGATATACTATGATCAAGAAGAGTGAAAGGTCTAAGCTTGGGATGCCCCGGTGGTTCATCCCTGCATATTTTAAGAAGACTCAAGCATCTAAGCTTGGGGATGCCCAAGGCATCCCCTTCTTCATCGACAACTTATCAGGTCACTTCTAGTGAAACTATATTTTTATTCTGTCACATCTTATGTACTTTACTTGGAGCGTCTGTGTGCTTTTAATTTTGTTTTGTTGTTTTCATTCTCTGAATAAAATAGGATCCTAGCCATCCTTGTGTGGGAGAGAGACACGCTCCGCTTTTTCATATGAACACTAGTGTTCTTCGTTTATGCTTTTAATGTTCAAGGGCGAAAGTTGATCGCTTCACTTGTTGATATTTGGTTGGAATTAGAAAATGCTTCATATGGTCTTGAATAATTTAATACTTGGCAATTGTTTTGAGCTCTTATAAATCATGTTTAAGCTCTTGCATCATGTAGTTAAATCTAGTAGTGGAGAACTACCGTAGAGCTTGTTAAAATTTGGTTTGCATGATTGGTCTCTCTAAGGTCTAGATATTTTCTGTAAAAGTGTTTGAGCAACAAGGAAGACGAGTGTAGAGTCTTATAATGCTTGCAATATGTTCTTATGTAAGTTTTGCTATACCGGTTTATACTTGTGTTTGCTTCAAACAACCTTGCTAGCCCAAAGCCTTGTACTGAGAGGGAATACTTCTCGTGCATCCAAAACCTTGAGCCAAAACCTATGACATTTGTGTCCACCAAATCTACCTACTATGTGGTATTTCCTGCCATTCCAAGTAAATACTTCATGTGCTACCTTTAAACAATTCAAAAGCTATTATCTCTTATTTGTGTTAATGTTTTATAGCTCATGAGGAAGTATGTGATGTTTTATCTTTCGATCTTGTCATTTACTTTTGACGGACTTTCACAATGGACTAGTGGCTTCATCCGCTTATCCAATAATTTTGCAAAAAGTGCAATGGGGTTCCCAGCCCCAATTAATTAACTTGCATTAATAATTCTCTTCACATGTTTTGCATCTATCAGTAAGCAACTTAAATTTGCAAATAGACACTCCTCCATGGTATGTGAATGTTGGAAGGCACAGGATTCGGTTAGCCATGGCTTGTGTAAGCAAAGGTTGGGGAGTGTCATCTAATAAATAAAATTAAAGTACATGTGTAAACAAAGAGGGTGATCTACCTTGCTGGTAGAGATAACGTCCTTCATGGGAGCCGCTCTTGAAAGTCTGGTTGATAAGGTAGTTAGAGTACCCATTACCATTCGTTGACAACAACAAACACCTCTCAAAATTTTACTTTTATGCTCTCTATATGATTTCAAAACTTGAAAAGCTCTAGCACATGATTTAATCCCTGCTTCCCTCTGCGAAGCGTCTATCTTTTACTTTATTGTTGAGTCAGTTTACCCATTTCCTTCCATCTTAGAAGCAAACACTTATGTCAACTGTGCATTGATTCTTACATATTTGCTTATTTGCATTCATCATATTACTCTATGTTGACAATTATCCATGAGATATGCATGTTGAAAGTTGAAAGCAACCGCTGAAACTTATATCTTCCTTTGTGTTGCTTCGATGCCTTTACTTTGAATTTTTGAATGAGTTAACTCTTATGCAAGACTTTTTGATGCTTGTCTTGAAAGTACTATTCATGAAAAGTTTTGCTATATGTCATCTATTTGTCAAACTATAGATCATTGCTTTGAATCACTCCATTCATGTCATATGCTTTACAATAATGTTGATCAAGATTATGATGGTAGCATGTCACTTCAGAAATTATTTGTTGTTATCGTTTACCTACTCGAGGGCGAGTAGGAACTAAGCTTGGGGATGCTGATACGTCTCCAACGTATCTATAATTTCTGATGTTCCATGCTTGTTTTATGACAATACCTACATGTTTTGTTCACACTTTATATCGTTTTGATGCGGAACTAACCTATTGACGAGATGCCGAAGTGCCAGTTGCTGTTTTTGGTTTCAGAAATCCTAGTAAGGAAATATTCTCGGAATCGGACGAAATCAACGCCCAACATCCTATTTTCCCACGAAGCTTCCAACACCCGAGACGCCGGAGGGGGCCTGGGGCCCCACACACCGGCCGGCGCGGCCGGGGTGTGGGCCGCGCCCCTGTTGTGCCACCGCCTAGCCTTTCCGACTCCGCCTCTTCGCCTATAAAGCCCGACCTAAATCTTCGATACGAATAAGCCACGGTACGAGAAAAGTTCCAGCCGCCGCCATCGCGAAGCCAAGATCGGGGGACAGAGTCTCTGTTCCGGCACGCCGGGGACGGGAAGTGCCCGGAAGGCTCCTCCATCGACACCACCGCCATCTTCATCACCGCTGATGTCTCCCATGAGGAGGAGTAGTTCTCCATCGAGGCTAAGGGTTGTACCGGTAGCTATGTGGTTAATCTCTCTCCTGTACTTCAATACAATGATCTCATGAGCTGCCTTACATGATTGAGATTCATATGAGTTTTGTATCACTATTCATCTATGTGCTACTCTAGTGATGTTATTAAAGTACTCTATTCCTCCTGCACGGTGTAATGGTGACAGTGTGTGCATCGTGTAGTTCTTGTCGTAGGATATGATCATAATCTCTTGTAGGTTATGAAGTTAACTATTGCTATGATAGTATTGATGTGATCTATGCCTCCTTCATAGTGTGATGGTGACAGTGTGCATGCTATGTTAGTACTTGGTTTAGTTGTGTTGATCTATCGTGCACTCTAAGGTTATTTAAACATGAATATCGAATATTGTGGAGCTTGTTAACTCCGGCATTGAGGGTTCGTGTAATCCTACACAATTAGTGGTGTTCATCATCCAACAAGAGAGTGTAGAGTATAGCATTTATCTATTCTTTATGTGATCAATGTTGAGAGTGTCCACTAGTGAAAGTATAATCCCTAGGCCTTGTTCCTAAATACTGAAATCGCTGCTTGTTTTTGTTTTACTGCATTACTTCCTGCAATATTACCACCATCAACCACACGCCGGTTGTAGCATCAAGCTATTTTTTGGTTTGTTACTACCACTCATATACATTCATACCACTTGTATTTCACTATCTCTTCGCCGAACTAGTGCACCTATACATCGACAAGTGTATTAGGTGTGTTGGGGACACAAGAGACTTCTTGCATTGTGATCGGTTGCTTGAGAGGGATATCTTTGACCTCTTCCCCCTGAGTTCGAAAACCTTGGGTGATCCACTTAAGGGAAAACTTGCTGCTGTTCTACAAACCTCTGCTCTTGGAGGCCCAACAACTGTCACGAAGACATCATCTGGCGTCATGGTGACATCGACGGCAGGCCTGGCACGGTCAATGCGTTGATCTCACTTGGAGATGGGTTCGAGATAGATGGTGGTTGCGAACTCTGCGATGTGTGCAATGGCACACCCTCGGGGTTTTGCTTTATTGGATGATGTGCGTTGGTGTACCGTCAGGGAGTATGGCCTTGTTCTTGGTCCCCCCTTCATCGTAGGTATAGCGAGTTATCGCTAGGTAGGAGGCTTCAACTTGATCTTTGTATTCTCCTTGTAAGGCTTTGCGAATAATTTAATAAAAGAAAGTTGTGTGCATCCTTTGGATGCAGAGGCTGGGGCGATGCTCCTTGATCGAAAAAAAAACCCTGGATGCGTTAGATGCAGCCAACAAGAACATCAAATCTCTACTCCAAAATTCCGGCAGACCATCGCTACTCCGTCAAGCCTGATGAGTGCGGTGCGGTCAGAATAGAGATCATAGCTACAGAGCTGTCGTAGAATAGAGAAATGCCACCGCCATAAGGGATCTAAAGGGGGACCTCGTAGAGGGGATCCATCACCGACGTAGCTTGGATCTTGAAGGATTCATCTTCTTCTTCTTCATCACCATCGACTTTCGTTTTCATTCATTATAATCCCAAACCCTAGTGGTGCTTTACACGTGTACGTGTTTGATCCTTTGTACTACATTCATATAATCATGATGATGTTGTTTGCCTCCATATGTGAGTAGTTACATTTGTTCTTGGAAAGATGGAGAAACCCTAACTGTATATCATGAACTGAAATAGAGATTGTGATACCTTCATTTCTAACATGTTGTAGTGGTTTCTTCAACGATGGTGTGCGAAGTCGACCACATAGTAGTTTTCCCGCTTGGGGATGTTGGAGGAAATCATCGTTGTAGTTAGTTGGTGGTTTGAGGGTGGAAGTGAGAGAAATCCATCACATCTCATTCTACTATCAATGAGGGTATAACGGAGATCCTAAACTAAAACTTTAACCATGGGGTGACTAGTAATCATTCGTGTCTCCGGCAACATGCTAATATACGCGGACTAGTAACCTTGTGGTGCATCTTTATTTGACTCCACTCATACAAACATTGTACAAATACATTATAAATCCCAGTCATGTTTTACAACCATGCTAGCGGTGAATCCAAAACTCCATGAGAACTCCTTTTTTGCGGTGAACTCCCTAACAACTCTTTACCGTACCCTTACTGCAATTTCAAGTACTAAGCCATCGCTCGCTTTGCTATAAAACCTCCAACCTCTACATCAAAATGATGCATGCAACTTTTTTTATTAGTTTGTCGACCAAATCCTTACAAGCACTTCGAAGCCACCTTCTTGGCGATACGAATAGCTGCATCTGCAACCTTGATTAGGGCCAAATTCCCCGACCTCCCATTGACGTGCATCATCTAAATCCGGCTCACCGGTTGAGTAGACTCTTAGTATGCACCTCATGCGCACACTATAGAAGTCGCATCCATAGTCTTCCACATACCCATCTTCAGGATTGGGATATCCGTATTTACCTTGTTAGGTCTTATGTCAATGTCAGCCCGACGCTAGACATCACCACTGCCATGCGCATGTCCAACATCATACTTTCGCCATCGAGACCCCACCGTCCCACTAAGCTGAGACTCGTGTTGAAGCGCTAGAAACAACGCCGCTCCACCATGAAACCATTCATTGATCCCTCGCGGCAATGCACACCTCCAAGATTGATGTTTTATGTAAATTATTTATGTGTTTTTTTCATGAAAATGGGTAAAAATGGGGAAAAAATGGGCAAAAATACAAAAATTCATCCCACAGACAGAATTTAGAGCATCTCCAGTCGCATCCCCCAAACGACGTCCGGCAAAAGCGCCGAATTGGTTGTTTGGGGGACGTCCGGACCAAATTTGCGTTTGGAGGAGGTCCCTTTCCTAGCCACGTCCCCCAAACGCGACCTCCAAACAAAAAGCAAGTGTAAAAGTTATGTCTGGCGTTCCTGATAGAGCCACTATATACAGGGAATGGGCTAAGGATGTCGGACAATATTTGAGGCACTTCCAGACCGAAGCGGCCTTTGGGGCACCCGACTGGGACGTTTTTTGGCCGGCGTCCCCCAAATCCCTTTAGGGGACGTTTTGAGAACGCGGCTAAAGATGCTCTTAGAGGGGCAACATTGGGTTCAAGGCGCAACGCTGCCCAAACACTAGCTTGTCCGTCAAGCCCCGAAATCGGGAAAAAAATGGACAGATAGGACTAATATTTGGGGGCATCCCTCGAAGATGCTCTCACAATTGAAAAAAGACCGGTATAGTATTTTCATTGTGTTTTTCGTATGTTTGGGATTTTGGTTATCTCTCTCATGTTTCTGAGAGAAATGGTTCTCTTGACCCTTAATGGCTATTACTTTGATTCAGCCATGGCTAACACGGAACTGATTTGTTCATAGTGTCGCCCTAGACAACTTTGGGTAGCAGTTACTTACCCGTACTTTCGAAAGAGAGTCGTGCAATCTTAGATGGTTAGCGAAAGCTAAGTTCGATCTCGTCTACTGAAGTCCGCGACATCTTTTTTGGGATATATTTTGTTGATTTCATGTGTGTTAGCAGGGACATCTGAGAATTGAGATCTATGTTTTTAGATCAATGTATGTGACATGCATCTATTTTAAGGATATATATAGAGAGAGAGTTTTAAGCGAAAGCGAAAGAATGTAGCTTTTTTAGCGGATAATACATGATCGTGAGTGCGGATTTGTCCGGCCTAAGAGGGGTATTTACATATGCTAACGATACGATGACCGAGTATCTCTTTTTAGCACACGTCTTCAAGAAACGGAGTAAATGTTAAATCAGGGAAACTCACAAAGTAAATCGTATATTTGACGGTATTCACGTGTGTGCGTGTGTAAATGGTGACGTACCACCCGCTAGGAGATGTCTCTGGTGTGCCATATCATTTCGAGTTTGTAAGTTTCACTCGAACAGTTTGGGCGCAAGATATATATATCGGGCAAGCTATCTGTTTGGTTGAAACGGAATTGAATGGGTCCGGCTACCCACCAGCCAAATTGCTTCGCTTGAAGTGGGATTCGGATGCAAAAGCTACCGCACGAGGAGGCTATATATGAAAATGAATGCATGCTTGCCGCTTCGAGGGTTTGTGTAGAGCTACCGAAAGTCGATAGGGTTTTATATCGCTGCCCTGATTAGCATGCCTATGTTTCCTCTTAATTCGAATGCAGTATCGGCTCACGCAAGGCAGTCCGCAAATAGGCATGAGTTGCACGAGTCCGGGAGGGAGGGAGGGAGGGAGGGAGGGAGGGAGGGAGGGAGGGAGGGAGGGAGGGAGAGAGAGAGAGAGAGAGAGAGAGAGAGAGAGAGAGAGAGAGAGAGAGAGTAATTGGTAGCGGTGCTTACATTGGTATCTTTTTTTCTTCATGATTACTGTAACCATTTATCATTTGTCGAGCTAATGTGGATCCTATGAAAATGATACTTCAACACATAAACTTAAGGTATAGGCAGCCACATAATGTCAAGAGTTAGTTGACACATCGAGGACATACATATATAGCTAGATTATTAAGGAAATGTTATCCCAAAAAATCATGGCGTAGCGAGAAGCAAAATATCAAATGAACCACTATCATTGTCGGCACCCGTACGGTCAAAAGGTTCTCTAAAAACGACGCCTAAATTGAAAATGATACATGAGTATGGGCGTCGTCGAATCCAACTGCTTAGGCCACATAACTCATTTATCTCGGAGAACAAGGTTGAGAAATCTCCAGGCAACATCTTCAACAAGAGAACAACATGTAACCATCACCATTGTCAGGTTCAACCGATAGGTGTAAGACCGCATGTTTTTACACCGGAGGTAGAGACGTGGTACTCGAAGGGCACCACGCCAATGAGAAACCACTTGGTCCAAGTTCAGTCTATTTCCGATCCATGTGCAACAAAAAATAAAACGAGACAGCCATCTCTTCATCTATCAAAACAGTTTCAAACTAACTAAATCGTGAAATTATGGGTCTCTAAAAATAGTTGCCCCAAAAGCTATAGTTGACTGAAACAATCATTTCTGTTTTGATATTGTAAAATCCTAGTTCCAACATTTATGTTTTTCTATATATTAAATTTCAGAAGTTTCTACTAGCATGTAGCACATATAGGGCTCCTTTGATTCAAAGGATTTGCATAGGAATTGTGTAGGATTTGGTTCCTATGGGAAAAATTCCTATACATGTTGTTTGATTCATAGGAACATATCCTATAGGAAAATTTCATAGGATCTTGTAGTGTAATTCCTATGAAAAAAGCATTAGCCCATACCTCATGGAAAAATTCCTTTGCTACAATCAAACAAACTTCATCTTCCTATAGGTTTCAAGTAGACATGCCATTCCAATCATATACCTTTTCTATCCCTATGATTTTCCTATCCTTTAAATCAAAGGAGCCCATATACTAGAGACTACGCCGTCGTGTCAATCAGTCAGTACGTGTCTATAGCTTGATCAAAGAACATACTAGAGACTATTATCATCGTGACAATGACTGAAAGTGTAAAGCCCCATCAGTTCACGAACGAGAGAGTAGTGCACAATAACTCCCGGTTGGTGGCCGGATCATGCAGTTAAAAAACAATACTAAGAAAGTAAGGCCGAACTGATTCAAACGAACAAACATGGTGTTCATGGGCATTGTGTGTAAATCAAGTCACTCCGTTGCTCATTCCTTTTGTTTTCTTTCTCGGGACGATCTAGTTTTCTGTAGTCAGTCATGCTTAAAGAAGTGGCACGATATGCTTGTCAATCAATCATGCGCCCGTACGTAATAAAAACACAAGAAAGCGAACCGGAACTTGAGGTCTACTACAGTATACTCCTAGTGGCAGAGTACATCGTCTTAGTTCTTGGGTCAGGTTCGTACGCCCAGGATATTGCACTGCACACAAGGAAACAAAATAAAGGACAAAATAAATGAGCAGTACTGGCCATCTTCTGAGACGCATGAACGGTGGGTATCCGGCCTGCGGTTTTGCGACATCCAGTGCTTATTTGCTCCCGTCCTGGCGCGTTGTAGCAGAGATATCTTGGAAGATATCTTGGAGCTGGGTGTCGCTGAGTATTTTTTAAATATAACGTGCATTTTTAGAACTCGGGTACTGTGGAATCCGATTAAGCTTAATTACTCTGCCACTAAGGCTGGTGCCAATGGAGGCTGGAGGCGGGGCGGTACCGCCCGCCGCCGGGCGAGAGGCAGGCGGGAGTGGGGCGGGACGCGAGCGCGGGGCGGTGGCGCTGGCGCCGGGCGGTATCGCCCGCTGCCGCCCGGCTACCGCCCGCGTTGGGGGCGAGAGCGAGGCGAGAGAGGGGCGGTAGCGAGGCGGCAGCGTTGGCGGGGCGGGGCGAGAGAGGGGCGGGCGAGAGCGGGCGGTAGGCGGGCGAGATGCGGGCGAAAGGCGGGCGAGAGCGGGGCGGTAGTGTGTAACGGCTAACTGAGGTGGCGCGATCTGATTCGTCCACCTCAGCTAGCCGTTGGGGTAGCCGTTGGTACTTCAAAAAATCCGAAAAAATGCCAAAAAACCCTAAAATTTCATCCCCACCCCCTATAAATACCCCCATATGGTTTCACTCACTCCACACCCATTTTATCTCCTTCACTCTCTCAAACCTTCTCCACCAGATTTGACCATGTTCACGGATCTGTTGGGGCCCGACGGGTCACCAATAGGCCTAGATGATCTCTCTCCGACACATCGTCGCACCAATGTCGGTTATTCGCCGCATCCCCGAGTTTTATACCCCTCCGGCACACCACCTCCGGGGCCATATGGGCCATACGCTCCACCTCCGGCGCCATATGGTTCATACCCTCCGCCTCCGTATCCATACCCCCAACCACCTCCACATGCTCCACCTACAGGTAGCGGGAGTGGCACTATACCTCCTCACCCGCCATATGGTTCATACCCTCCTCATCCGTATCCATACGCACCATATGGTCCGTACCCCCCACCACCTCCTGAAGCTAGTGCTCCAAGCTTGGAGTCCGATGCCGCGGAAACAATCGTACCACCGCGTCAACCGCGTCCAAAGAGGCTTGACTGGACAAAAGAGGAAGAGGAAAAACTGGTACTTTACTTACCCATCACATATTTATTTCGGGGTTGGTTCTTGCTTGGATTTTTCACTAACAATATCTATTTTGTGGTAGGTTAATGCTTGGCTTTTTAACTCCAAAGACTCTGTTGCCGGTAATTGCAAGTCCGGCACTAGTTTTTGGGGTCAGATAGCTGCAACCTTCAACTCTACCGCGGATCCTGCCCGTCATCGGACCTCGAAGTAGCTGAAGGATCATTGGAACGCCTACAACAAGGAGGTGTCCCTGTTCAATGCATTTCACATCCAAGAATCAGCGTTACGTCAGAGTGGGGCAGACGTTGGGATGGTCATGAAGGCGGCAATGGAGAGGTACGCGAATGACAAAAGAGTGACTCAGCCGTTCAGACGACACCACTGGTGGGATGCTGTAAAAAATGAAGCGAAGTGGAAAGGACAACATGGTCCTGGTAGTGGAACCGACTCCACTTCCAAGAGAAGCCGTCTAGGAACTTCGGTGAGTACGGCTCTAGCGAGGCGACGGGCGACACGGAGGAAGAGCGTCCAACGGGCCGCGATAGGCCAAGGCCGGCACGTAAGGGTAGGAGGAAGGGGAAGGAAACCTCATCAAGCAGTGAGGTAGGAAGTAAATCCTTCACGATGAGGAACATGATGAAGGGTTTAGTGAAGGCCAAGCTATTCAAGCAATGGAACAAAATGAAAGACCGGTCAACCGCTGACATGGACGAAGCAGAAAAGCGCAAACATGCGAAGGCCATCAAGATGGTGGAAAAAGAGCTTGGTCGAGGAGGAGGAGCAGGAAGAAGAGGAAGAGGAGTAGAATTTTTATTTTTTATGTAATTTTTAATATTTATTATGCAATTTTATTAATTATTATGTAATCGGTAACATTTTAAGTTGAATAAAATAATTTTCTTGCATTATTTTGAATGTCTAAAATAAATCGAGTGAAATAACTTAATGTGAAAAGGAAATGGTGATGTGGAGGAGAGAGAAGTGAGAGATGACACTATAGCCCATGCATTGGCAACGTGGGGTGAGAGTGGGGGAAAAAGGTGACGTGGCGGGTGAGAGTGTTGTGGTGCATTGGCACCAACCTTATATAGTTACGTAATCACTGATTACAAAAATGCCGGGAGGGGCAAGTTTCGGTTTAGATTGTTCATCTGAAACTTGGCATGTTTACCTAAGCTATATTTTTTTAAAACAAATTGGATGTGAAAAATAGCATACGCGTACATACCTACATCTTTACATGCAAAAATTTCAAAACACGGATTTTTAGCCTGCACACTAAACGAGGTTCCATCGGATCTAAATGCCGCTGCGTATTTCTAAAATAAAAGGAGCTGAAACGTATGCAAGATGCGCCATGAATCATCACGTACACCGTACACGTCGCTCCCCAGCTAGCATTTGCATTTCACTTTGTGCAGTGCTGAATACTCCTACTGCAGATGCATTTCTTGTTTTCAATTGGTTAGTCGCCGAGGGGAGGCGACTTCGTGGCGCGGCAGTAAGCTAGACCAGTTAATCCCCTTCGCATCATCTCATGCGTCGTCCCGCTCTCGATCTATGACCGGATTATCCTTCCTGGTCCTGCTAACCTCGATCGATGCTGCCGCTGGATACCTCGAGTCATCCCATGAGTTCACACGCGCTCTGTTCGCGCGAACGCGGGGCCTGTAGGTGGCCGCGGCGCTGGCGCTCGCGACGCCAGCTGCAAATCGGTCGGCAAAGTAGTGCTTACTACTACTGCTACGTGCTCTCTAAGGGCTCCTCCGATTCAAAGAAATATCATAGGAAGTTTGGGGGATTTTGTTCCTTGGGCATTTTCTCTTTGTGTGTCGCTTTATATTAAACTTAAGCATAATATAATTTCTCAATCCATTAACTAAGAAAAAAAAAGTTGCCTAGTTAATAAACAAAAAACATCGCGAAAACCATTACCAACTTGACCACGAAAGTCAGCCAAGCCACAACCCCAGGCGAACTATCCCAAACACATGCGTCCACACACATAGACTCTCCCAACACGAAACTCCAGTCAAGCACCACCAAAAGAGTCTCCCCATAAACCCTTGGTAACTCGAGATAAACACATCATCAAAGGCAACGAACGGCCAAGATGGAAAGCCAAGACGCTGAGAGGAACCCATCAATCAATTGCGGATGCCTTCTCTGTAGCGCTAGTCTTCTTGCTCCTACACTTGCTTGATTTCTCCTTCACATTGACTAGTCTAGGGCTAGCATCACCTTTCTTGCTCTTATCCCCAATGGGTCATGGCATTTTCCTTCGAGAGACACCCAATCGTCTTGCCAGATCGAGGGTTCGCACCTACCAAAGTGGCGGGGAATCGCAAGTTCAACTCTCCAGATTTAGCAACCACATCACCTAGAGAAACTGGACTCAGGGGAGAGAGGGGGGAGAGAGAGTCTGCACCGTCCACATCACCACTCTACTCAAAGCCTAGTGTCTGGCTCGGTGATGAAGCCAAAACCGAGATCTTGAGTGAGTCCATCGTTGCTTGATCATGGGACGGAGGCGGTTCCCCACCCAACTCCTGGAGCTTGGACATGATCTGCAACACCCAAGTCATGCCCGTCGAGCTAGCCCAAGCACGGGGAGAGAAACGGTCATAAAGGCCCACTCCACTCTTGTACTCAAAACCAACATCAGTCACAACCAAAGGGCACAACTCCGAAGCGCTATATAACATAGGCGGGGAAGGGGAGAGACTACCAAGTTCAGCCTCAGCCCGCTCTAGAAAGCTCTCAACCTGTAGCATCGAGCCTTGCATGGAGTCAATGAAATCAGGTCACTACTAGGAAAACAGCTACCAATGGCGCACTACCTTTTGGTGTCAGTGGCACACCGGCCGTGCGTCACTGCTAATGCGATACTGGTAAGGCACATACCAGTGGCGCCCTAGTGGCGTATATTTTCGAGGTGCACGGCATATAAATTTTCGCAAAAAAATTGCTCATGTTTTGCTATTTTTTGAATTATTTGTTTTTAACCTAGTCGGTGGCTAGAGAGGGGGATGGACTAGCGGACGAAGAGGAGGGAGGGGCCAACGGCCAGGAGTAGAGGAGGAGGAGGGAAAGAAGGGAGGGGCCGGGCGCCGGAGAGGAAGGAGGACAGGAGAGTGGGGTGCCGGAAAGGAGGTAGGAGTATAGGAGAGGAGATCAATCATAGGCGCATAACGGTGAGTTATAGCTAGCAGGGGCGCCGACGGAGCAGGTTTGGAGGAGGTGTGGCCGGGCGGAATAGAGAAGAGAAGAAGGTCAATGCGGACCTTCTTGTGAGAGAGAGGGAGGAATAAGAGAGGTGGATAAGGGATGTGTGGATGAAGGTAAGATGGGGTAGGTGGCCATTTCAAAACTACCAGTGGCCCACCACATCTTGGCGTGCCACATGTAAGTTCTTCCCTTCCGAACTTTTTTTAAGGGAATCTAAAACCGCGGAAAACTATATTTTCCCTTATGAATTAGAAGATTCTGAAAAATTGGTAAATAACCAGCAGTTAAAATCGGATGTAACTTTTTCTTTAGATACTTTGCCATGTGACGTCGTATGCAAATCCAGATGCGTTTTACCGAAACATGGCGTGTTTTTCGAAAATATGTCAAAATTCATGTTTGTAAGTTTTCCTAACAACTAGGTTACTTCTTTTAAAATTTTAAGTTTGTATCATTTTCTTTGACACCAAGATGTGGTGCGCCAATGATAAGTGTGGTAACCCTAGTCAACCCGTCCTAGACATACTTGTGGCACACCACTTCAAATAGTGTGCCACTGCCAAGTTGCTACTAGTGGCGCACTAGTTTGTGGTGCGCCACTGTTATATAGAAGTAGCGCACCACAAACCAAGTGCGCCACTGGTACCAAACCCACCAATAGTTGTTTTCCTAGTAGTGGGTAGAGGTTGAACCGTCTCCTCAAGCCGAAATGAAGCCATGTCGAGGAGCCCAGAGTGTAATTTCTTAGTCCACCCCTCCAAATTAGACCGTTGTGAAATATCCGACGAGGCCAAAGAGTCAACAGGAGCAGAAACAACCAACACCCAAGAAACTCGACGAAACGTGTTGGAAAGGAGCAAGGTTTCAAACTGGCCCTAGCGAGGAGTTGGAGGTTGATAATGCTTCGATTTATCCTTAGAAATTCTTTCTATAGGATTTTTGTTGTACTATCTTCAGGAGGAAAAATTTCATCCATCCAAACCCCGTGTTACAATCCCATTGTCTTTTGTGTTATTCAAACCCTTACGAAGAAAATTCTTGTAGGTTTAAATTCTGTAGGAGAAGACATGATACTCCAAGTTTGCGTTTTCCTATTCCCATGTTTTGAGAATCCTGTGAATCAAAGATGCCCAAGGCCATTTTGATCCCATTTTTGTCAACAAGAAAAGGTGGCACGATAATAGGAAACAATGGGTTTAAAATTTTAATCCGGTGATACCTGAATTGCATTAATACATAAGTCAAGAGAGAAAGTGGTGTTGTTAACAAATGGAAGAAATACCACTAACCTTCACTACCATGGACTTTCCAAGTCCTGTTTTTTCTAGAGTTTGTGAACATTTTTAAACTAGTTTGTTAATCATGGGACTTGACTGGCCGAGATGCTGCTGCTAGGGGGAGAAGAACAGGTCGTCTAGGTACCGCTATAGTATAAAAACTACCCAACCGCTGGGAATATAGTACAGAGATTAGGTGTCTCCTCTGGATTACACAATGCCTAATCAAATCGTGTACAGTACTACGTCTTCTCGGTTAAGAACTTGCATGGGAAAGGACGGGCCACATCTGATTGATTAATCGCCACTCCTCCGCTCAATCATTTCGGCAGGCAGGAAGGAGGAATCATGGCCTTCAGATAAATAAACAAATAAAATGGTGGGTTCCAATCCATTTAAGGACTTAAAAATTTGGATTGTGCTTACCGACTTGCGGTAGAGCAAGAGAACATTTCTGCTTCAACGAGACTTTTGTACCGGAGTTAGTATTTTAGTAGTGTCGCTAATCTGGCAATTGGGCACAATAATAAAGAAGATATGTGCTGGTTGTTCTTCTGGTATATGCTCTCGCTTAACCGTGTCGCTACTGCTGGTTTAGTGGTGGTTGGATCTCAACTAACAGCTAAAGGGTGGGTTGGTGCCCTGCTGGATCAGCGTATGGTAAGGCATTTTATCTTCTTCTTTTCTCCCAAAGGAATAAAGGGAACACATGAATATACTAATATGTACAATCATATCACCGGGAAAAGTAAAATTAAGATGCCAGGTAATGTTTAGACTGGGTGCAAATTTCGTGCTCGTTCCCCCATATTTAGCTCAAGTTCGAACAAAATACAAGGGAACACACAAACTTTACACTCAAACAGAGCCTTCCTGTGTCATTTAAAGCTTGTCTCATTCTTCATGCAGTACATAGAGATCTACAGAGAGGTTGCGGTTGATAACAGAATTCCTGCAAGTTTGTCCTAAAACTGAGATCAAATGATAGAATTTCTGAATCAAATTC
Source organism: Lolium multiflorum (assembly GCA_030979885.1). Lineage (NCBI taxonomy): Eukaryota > Viridiplantae > Streptophyta > Magnoliopsida > Poales > Poaceae > Lolium > Lolium multiflorum. The sequence continues at coordinate 212,307,399 of CM061751.1, forward strand.
AAATAAATGAAGTAGTGGCCAACAAATAAGTACACCCAAATTATTCCTCCACTTCTCTACTAATCAAATCAAAGAAGCCCTCCTTTTCAAGTCCTGGATTGGAAACGGCTGCTACTTATGCCACGTGTACTTCATCTTGGTCCCAAAGGTGCATGAATTGTTAGGCCGAAAATCCAACAGCAAGCTACTATCATAGTTACACGTTATTCCTACGTTGAAAGAGTTGGAAACCCCAGATCAAGACTTGCAGTGCACGGGGCTGTACATTGCCGAAACAATAGAGTACAACTTGACTACGCACGAAACCGAGGCAAGGATCCCTGCAAACTACTCCACTCCATGACCTACCCTAACCTAGTTTAACATGCTCTGTCAGAAATGCTTGCCCATGACTTAAATCAAGCTTCATGGAGCTCGCCACTGTGCCAGTTAGAGAAGAGAATGGATGCAAAGAGACCAACCGTGTATGGTAAAAAAATTCAGCAAGTGTAGTAAGCATGTGTGGTGCAGCAAATGGAGCTCAAGTCCAATCATAGTCACACAAGGTTCATAACCAACCATGGCAAAACTAAGCTTAAAAAATGTAAGATGAGTAAGAAAAGGCAGGCAAAAGGTGGCAGCCATAATCTTTCCACGGATGATAAACAAAGACACTCCACACTCATTAATATCAGAACAGCTGTACTTGGAGCAAGAGAGCATAATCATTATCGATAGCGAGATGATTAACAGTGTCGAATCCCTGAGGCAAACACAAACGATATCAGAATTGCTGGTGCAGGATATTTGGTCTACTACAGGCGAATCCATCCAAAAATTACTACTGTTCGGAACATTTCACTCATCCTCCTGGCTGCGGAGCCTGGCAAGCTTGTTGGTGACCACGATGTCAAGCTGAGCAGCACGCTCGACGATCGACTTGCGCTTCTGTGTGGACACGTTATGTGCGATTTCAGCACAGTACGTCCTGTTTGTGGAAAGATACTGGTATCAGGAAAACAATACTAGAATGGGCACTGGACTTTCTTTTTTCGAACAAGGGATGGGCACTGAACACTGAACATGGAAGATAACTGCAACCAAACATCTTGGCGAGTTTCACAATACATACCTGTTGTGCATCATAAGCAGCTCCAGCTCAGAGACATTGTGCACCACAAACTTCTTGAACTTGTTGGGCAGGTAGTGCCTGGTCTTCTTGTCAGAACCATACCCAATATTGGGCATCAAGGTAACTCCCTTGAACTTCCTCCTGACACGAGAATCGATACCCTTTGGCCTGCGCCAGCTTGGCTACACACAAGAGTAGTACAGGTGATTCAGTTAACATGATGGATAGCAGCTTCAGCAACTATAGCAAGACAAGTTTGGAACGGAAAAGAAAACAGAAACGTGCAAGCATTCAGTATAATTATTACTACCAAGATGACAAAAGTATTCATAACAAAGCAGGAAAACTGTCGAGGTGTGTAGATAATCAACTGTACTGAATCTTTATGATGGTTATTACATAAGCACGCAACACTTGCAAACGAACAACTGAATAAGACTTTTTGACTAAGTAACCAGGATTAGCAGAAACTGGTAGATAGCATATGTTGCAGAGTCCACTCCAAGTTCAGCTAAAGAGGCTGTCCAAATACATATATTGTCACCAGATGGGTGAAACAGACAGGATCTGACAATACATAATAGTACATGACTATAGGGTATCTGACTTTGCTATTCATAAATATTGCATGAGTGCCGTGCATACCAGGATAAACCGATAAAATCTTAGCTAGGATGAGCGAGATGCTTCTAGCGAACACTGGTCTAACAAGCTTCCATTGTATTTATTTCATATCATGCTACATGCAACAGGCACGCCTAACCATATTCACAACGCTACGTGCAACATACGCAACAAACTCGCAAGAGCAAACACCACGCAGCTTAAAGGAAATTTCTTGTACTCCCTCCATCCATATAAGGATGTCCAAATTTGTCAAAATTTGGATGTACCTAGACACTATAAAAGGACATCACGAACTTTTCAAAATTTGAATGTATCTAGAGAATATTTAGTGTATGGATACATCCAAATTTAGACAAAATTAAGACATCCTTTCGTGGACGCAGGAAGTATCACATTCACAGAATCACGGCGCACCATACTAATCTGTGGAGTGACGTCTACACGACCCTGAGTGACCATGTTACAGTTCATCGAACAAGAAAACCACCTGAACACCAACCACCAGACTATCTCTGTAACCCCAGTTATTTGGACAGCACTGGCAAATTAACGCGACCTCTAAACCAGGTCACGCATCGATCGCGAGCAGCGGAGGCCGGGCCGAATACCTCATGAACAACAAACCTAAGGGGAAGTCCATTCGATGAATCCGTCTAAAAAATGTCGCGGTTCTGGAGGTGGGGAGCGAGCGAGCTACCTTGAGGCCGATGTAGCGGTCGCTGTGCGCCCTCTTGAAGTGCTTGACCCGCTTCTTGACGATCTTCGTCGTCAGCAGCGGCACCGCCATCTGCACAGCACGGCGGAGACCAGCAGAAGGGGGGAGGGGTGTCAGTTATTCGGCCCAGACGAGAGCAATGGGTTCTATGGCGTATGTAAGGACATCACACGGCGGCGGATCGGAGGATGTACCTTGCAAGGCGAGCGGCTAGCGGCGGCGGCGGCGGCGGAGCTGAGGAGAGTGAGAGGGAATCCTGGTGGTGGGCACCGAGAGAAGAGATAAACCCTAGACGCTGGGCTCGGTCCTGCGCTCTCAGCGATCATGGGCCGCACGAACAAGGCCGAGACGCGTGGACTGGATTTGCCGCACATGGGCAAATTGCGAGAAGTTTGTGGTGCACAATTGGGCCTGTTCTCTTTTCCCTCGCAAGGCCCAAGGTTGAATGCATATCTTCACGTCAGTTTGTTTTACGTGTATCTTCAGCAAAACTCCGCTAAAAACCTCTCAATTCAGCTAATTATTAGATGACTCAGTTAAGAGGTATATAAATAAATTATCTAATTCGTTGCAACCATTGTGCATCATATTGTAAAGAAACTCACATGACTATCTTAACTTGGATCCATTCAACAAAGGCAAACGTAACACTAGATAACAAACATAACAGTATAGATTGCAGAATTGTTCAGCAAGGCGAGAGTTTCACAGGATACCAAAAGTCACTTGATCTATTCGTTTATGACAACTAGACTTCTCTGATTGATAATAATGGTAAGAAAAAGCTCCTATCTCTACTCAGTTCACAGTGTTTGCCCTACTCGAGTAAGAATCCAACACATTGAAAACTATGCTTTGCTTGATCCGCGCTGCGCCTGGCTGTCTAAAGCTCACTGCCAACATCCTTGGCCTCGTCCGAGTTGCTGGATGGCTCACCATTGACGGAAACGAGCTCTGTATCGAATATCAGAGTTGCTCCACCTGCTCGCAGAAAAGAAAGGCTCGCATCAGAAATATGACAGACAGAAAAGAGGCCTTACTAGTGAAAGAGAGCCTAAAGTTAATTCACTGTGATAATTCTGGTGGAAAAGGTTATCGTAATAGTGAACACTAGACACCAGTCCAACAGCAAACTCGAAAGAAAAGAAGTGTAAAATGGCATACCCGGAATGGTAGGAGGCGATCCCGACTCCCCATAGCCGAGCTTTGAAGGGATCTTCAGCTTCCGCTTCTCACCAACGCACATGCCCAAGATACCCTGATCCCATCCTACAGAGCGAAGTATGGAAATTCAGGCATAGAACCGAACCACAAATGAAGGAACTAGTTACAAACGGGCAATTACCTTTGATCACTTGACCAGTGCCCAATTCGAATTCAATTGGGTCACCCCTCTCATAGCTCGAATCAAAGACTGTTCCATCAGTAAGTTTTCCCTGGTGACAGAAAAAATATGATTCAGAAGAAAAACTCGTGTCAGAAATGAATTTCTATATCATCTAGCATTAAAAATACTCAAGAAAAACATAGGGGGTGGTAAGAATTTCTGTACATTCTAGCTATCTTCACCATAGATGAAATGATGATGTAACACCCTCAAAGAAAATTCACGGCTTTTCTACTAAAACAAACCAAATTATCACACATACTGCAGTTGGCAAAAATCTTAGGAGTACTGAAGCAAAAAAGTTTTTATAATGGATTGAAGGACTAAATTAAAGCATGCAAGTTACGGAATTCCACAATACAGTTATCAAATTCCACAAACAAAAACAATCTTAAGTCATCACTACTCAGGATAAATTTTCAAGGCTTATCCATTGGAAGAAAGATATAACATGACAGGTTGTGGAGCAGAATATCGAACTTACACGGTAGTGAACTTTAACTCTGTCACCTTTGTGAGCTGAAATGCTGCAGGACACTGGCTTGAACTGAAAATTGCAACACGTGCATAATATCAATACAAGATTCTCATAAATCAATAACTGAATTCTGGAAATGAAGCTAGCATGTGCTATTATCTATACTCTATGGCAGTTCAGCTTGAAATTCAAAATCATTGTAAACTGTTTGTTTTGTTAAGAGAAATTGTTTTCTTCAAAGTATCTGGATTATAACAATGTATGTTTAGGATCAGTATTGCACCAAATTCTAGATAATGTTTTTCACAATAAGGCTTTGTTAATACTTTTAGGCAACTGGCTTCAGCTTATTCCGGTAGCATATTCAGTTTTTGGGCGAAAGACGGAAGTGTTTTACTCAGTATACTGATGGTTTTAGGTTATCAGCCTATCAGATCCCTGAAAACTTGAATTGTTAAGTGGCTATGTAGTAAACTAAAATGATAAACTACTACTCCCTCCGTCCTAGACAATATGTCAGAAACTTTGTCTAAATTTGGGTGTATCTATACACTAAATTGCGTCTAGATACATCCAAATTTAGGCAAAGTTGAGACATCTTTTATGGGATGGAGGGAGTACTATCAAATCGACAATGTAAACCTAGTCCTTTAAGACACAATACAAATAGCCCTGCAACGATATTAATTAGATAATGCGCTTTGTGGTAATAAAGTTCACACTGGAATCAGAATTACACACACCAAAAATGTATCATGTCAACTCCTTTAGAACCCTTTGCAAATCAGGATCAGTATGTGTTCTCGGAGAAAAACGTACTGTTACCCTGCAGATACTGTTATCTGTCGCCCAGTTCCCCAATCAATTCCACAAGGATATCTCAATTTTACAGCACAACTTTCTTTCTCAAATACGAAATCAGTTGACTAGCTGGGCAGGCAGCCGCGAGTCCCACAAACATCACTCTCCCAAAAACTTGTTTTTTTCAAAAAATTCGTACCATCCAGAACGTTACCAAAATGATATAGTATGACACAACCCGCGCCAACTATACCGCAGATCTAATGAAACCCATGACCGTGTTCCACCCATCTGGCGTCAATCAAAATTGAACCGAGCCGAGGCAGGATACGGGCCGCAAACATACAATTCTGGACGCGCACAGGAAAAATCCATTACTGGTACAAGAGCCAAGAGCCCAAGGACATGTACCTTCACGCCGATCTGGAGCTCCGACACGTCGGCGGCCTTCTTGGCGGAGGCTGCAAGGAAGGGTGCCAGATCGGATCAGAGAGCTGCGTACGGGTGGGAGTCCCTTGGATCGAGGCTACGGCGGGCGTACTTACCGACGAGTAGCAGCGCGGCGGCGACGACGAGGACGCAGAGAAGAAGCTGCGGCTTCGCCATGGATGCAGCTGGGGGTTTGTTCGGGGGAGAGGATTTTGGCCGACCTTGTCTCTCAGGGCCTGGGAGTGTTTATAGACGAGAGAAGTCTAATTTACCCCCTAAACTCATCTCAAAGTTTAGATTATAAATCTCAATCTTCAACCCTAAATTTTATAAATCGTTCGAAATTGGACATTCTGCCATTTTTTAACATGTTTTGAGCCGGTTTTTCTCGACACTTAGCGGATTTTCTTCCTATATAATGTGCCAACTCATCAACATACAACATACACAGTACACGAAAAACCAACTTAATACAATGCAAGGGGTGATTCTGAACTATTTTTAAAATTTAGGGTTGAAAGTTGAACCAAAATAAAGTTGAGGGTTGTAAGCTGAACTTTGAGACAAGTTTAGTGGGTAAATTGGATTTTTCTCTTTATACAGCAGCGGAGTGCGGCCTATTTGAGATGGGTTGATTTTTGGGATTTTGGGCTGCCCTAAAAAAATGACCTAACATAGGGCTTTCCCGTTCAAAAAAACGCTAAAATGGAGCTTTTGTGTAAAAAAACTATGTATTTTTTGAAGGGTAAATGACACTTTATTGTGTTCATGGTACAAAGACTGTCAAGAGGCTAAAGCAGCCAAACCTAACGTCCAAAACTTACGGATCATGCCAAATTTCCGATGTGCTTCCCTATTTAAATCTCTACTTTTAAGTATGAAAGAAATCTCTAGCAGCCGCCTCTCTTCTTCTATTTCAGCAAACACGTTGTTGAAGCTACCCGCGAACGGTTGTCTCATATGGTTCACTACCACAAGGCAATCCGTTTCAATAAGCCACCGAAGTTGGAGATCTTCTGTCAACGTTGGTGCCTCCCGACATGCCATGGCTTCCAAAATCGTTGGGTCATAGATACCTGGAATGTGAGTGTTGACGCACCAAGATAAGCACCCTCCTCACTTTTGCAGATCGCCACCACCGAGGCCTCGACGCTCGTCTTCACCACAACGATATCGACATTGATCTTCATACATCCATCTTGGGGGGAATCCATTTAGGTAACCATTACATCCTCAACTTTTCCTTTGATCCTTTCAGGCTTGCGATAGAGAGATCCTGAAATTAGTTTTGGATAAATAGGTGAGTTGAAAGAGGGCTCTAAAATTCCTCATAGTGGATAATATTCCTTCTTGCGTACCAAATGGACCAAAGGGCCACAACCACCCTTGCAAATTTGTCACGAGATAGTGATTATAAAGAGCTACTGCTTCGCTGATGGTTCTTCATTCATACACATATGAAGTTACAAAACAAAACATGTATCCATGTGCAGCCCAAGCTTGGCTGAAAATTCACATTCCCTCCCATGGCCGCTTCCAGCACGCCCGCATCATCGTTGATTTTGGCCTAACCTGTCGGTCTCGCACCATATAGCGACCGGATCCATGGCGCGTCTCTATAGTGGTGAGTGTGTGCCTTTTGTCTGTGAGGTTTCTATTCACTCTTCCATGGTCGGCATTGCTGAATCCATCGTCACCCAGGCTCGCACCAAACGTCGTGGGCTGCCGCAAATCCGTGCTCATGGGTCACCTCATCCTACCATTGATTTTGAACCCGCGTTGCTGCACCGTGCAACTGCATGTGGCTCGCGAGATCGATAAGGTGGCTATGGCGAAGTTCATCGAGGCTAATCCGCACCCCACTCACGCAGAGTAAAACATTTTTGCTAAGAGGGCCGCGGAGAACAAGAAAATATAGCAGGAAGCACGGGCCCCTCAACGGTGATGAAGGTTGAGTCCAACGAGGAATCTAACGACATTGACTAGAATGTGTTATTTAGTCGTGCTGAGGAGTAGTATGTGTCTAGGAGTTGATGGTTGAATGTTTATGTTTAGTTTCGGCGATTTTAAGCTCATTTTGTAATTCAAAATATCAAGTATGCAATGATCATTAAATATGAAAGTATCTAATGTTTGGTGCCGTAAAATACATCTTTTGTGATGGTACTAGTGCCCTCATCTGCCATAGAGGAGCTATTTTGGTGCCCTAAAACCCATATTTTGGTGCTTGAGACTGTTTTGGGTACCCTAAAACAGCTCATCTACTGAAGATGATCTTAACCATGCCAGGAACCAGTTCATTAGCCATGAATAGAACTTCCACAAATAAAAATACTGCCATCAATTCACTAAGAAAGATATAATTATTTTCAAACTGTAAAATAGATGAATTTTATCACTAATAAATATGTTGGAGAAAAACTAGAAGACTTGCAAATTCTTTGCTTATTCTTGTTTAATTTTCAATAGGAAAGCGAGATATCGCTTTTTTTTGCGAATAGGACACTCGCATTAAAAGAAACAGCGAACAGTACAAAGCACCTCAAGAAAAACAAAAATTATAACGCGATCCTTGAGAAGCCCTTTGTAAGGGTACATTGCCCCTATGTGTGGTTTTGGTAATTAATGACAACCCCTATGGACTAATGTTTTCATTGAGTTTATATGAAGGAATATTCCATAGGTACTACTTGTACTCCATGTGTTGGATTCAAGTATGGATGCCATGAAGATAAAGATATATCTTGTGTATTGGCATCATGATCATCGGTTTGAAGATAAATATGTGATATGATCAACAAGAAGAAATGAAGATGGAGTTCTTATGTGGAACTCAATATTAGCCATGCTCTATCTTAAGTGAGTATGAGAAGATACAAGGTTGAGTCGTGCAAGTTCAAGATGAGCATCTCAAGTGGATCACATGCTTGAAGCTTGCCGTCCATTTGGTAATAATGGACATGTGAAGATGTGCATCAATGGAGCTTTCCCATCATGATGTATGGGGGAGCATTTGTGAGTCTTCACGAAGCAACGATGATCAAGTTGAGGCATTCCGGTTTGAGAAGAGCTTGAAGAGCTATCATCAAGATCAAGCGGGATGCGCAAGGCAAGGTATGGCCTTGCTAGGTTTTCCTTTACCGGTCTCAAGGTGGTTGTTGGGAGACCGGATTATAGGATAGATAGCCGCACTATTAAGAGGGGCTTTCGGTTGAGTAACTTGATCACATCGTCTTAGAGAGCTCAATCCTTTGCATACTTTGCATATCCTTATTGCTTCTTGGTGTTTCTCTATGTGAGGTTCTTGAGCTTGTTGCTAGCTTTACAACAAGCCCAAGTTCATCGAAAAGAATCCGCATGCATCTTCTATTGCGTTTCGAGTTTGGACGTCTTTGTTTCTTGACGGTGGGAGACTCCTCTCTAAAATCATCTAAAATGTTCTGTGAGGAGTCTCCATATTTCCAGTTTTTGTTGGGGTTCTATTCGTCGTTATCTTTCCAACAAAATTGGTTTCATGTCAATCGGGGTCCGGACACAAAAGTTATCACAGTTTTGTATAACATGATCTCCTGCTGCCCGGTTTCTAGCCCCGCGTGACCGGCCGTCTGACCGGATGGCCCGGTTCAAACCGGCCCCTGGACCGGTGCCATCCGGGCACTATCCAGTAAGCTTTTAATCTTGGTCCGGTTTCTAGCCAGGCGTGACCGCCGTCGCGGATGGCCGGTTCAAACCGGCCTGAGTGCCATCCGGCACTATCCAAGCTTTTCAGCTTGGTCCGTCACTAGCCTCGGGTGGTGGACCGGATGGCCCGGTTTGTGGCCCTGGTCCTGACCGGACGACGGTCCCGGCCGGTTGATCGGCCTCCTCGACGGTGACTCAGCCCAACTTTTCCCCGGTTATATTTGCTCTTGGGCTATAAATAGCCCTTCTTCCACCTTGGGCTGGGTACTTCTTCCCTTTCTCTCACCTCCATTGTTGCATTTGAAGAAGTTGCTCTCTCTCTTGTTCCCCCCATGATTCTTGCTCATATTTGAGGATTTGAGAGAGGAGATCTAGATCTACACTTCCACCAAACCAATTCTTCTCTAAGTGAGGGAATCTCTTGGGATCTAGATCTTGGAGTCTTTGGTTGACTTTCCCCCTTGTTCTTCCTCTCCAATCTCATCCTAGCATTCGTTGCTTTGGTGGGATTTGAGTGTGAAGGACTTGAACACCTCCGGTGTTCTTGCTTTGCATCATTGCATAGTGTTGAGCTCTCCACCACGATTTGTTCGAGTGAGAGACCGTGAGCTTGTTACTCTTGGAGGGTGACCTCCTAGTTGGCTTGGTGATTGGTGCTCCGGTGATCTCTTCAAGAAGATTGTGAAGAGGCCGGGCTTCTCCTTCGTGGAGCTTGTGAAGTGGTTGTGGAGCTTGCCATCTCGGAGCGGAGGAAAAGCTAACCATAAGGAAAGGGCCATTATCCTTCGTGGGTGTGGTTCGGAGAATAGGGTGAGCCTTCGTGGCGCGGGGAATCCTTCGTGGGACCTCCACTCCTCCAAACGTGACGTACCTTGTTGCAAAGCAAGGGAACACGGGAATACATCCTTGTCTCCGCGTGCCTCGGTTATTTCTATACCCGAGCTCTCTTTCCTTGTGATAGCCATCGTGCTTGAAGTACATATATCTTGCTATCACTTGTGCTACATATATCTTGTACCTATCTTGCTTAGCTCTAGTTGCTATTGTTACACTTAGTTGAGCTTAGCATATTTAGGGTTTGTGCTTGTAAACTAAACGATAGTTTAATTCCGCATTCATACAAGACAAATCCGCAAGAGTTTGTAATTGCCTATTCACCCCCCCCCCTCTAGGCGACATCTCGATCTTTCACCCTTCATCTTCAACCTCCAGACCGTGTCGACGGTGCGCCGCCGCTGCCGCTCCTCCCTGAGTCGGCTTGACGTTGTTGGTTGCGGACGGGAAGTTGCCGAACGAGTCAAGAAGACCACATCTGTTCCAAGGACGAAGAACAAGGATGAACTGCCTCTGAAGCTCCTTGATGATCCGAAGATCCCCACAGCCAGACAAAAACCTCGAAGATGACATCACTCCCGCAAGCCTCTCGACATTGCCACCGAGATGGGGTTGAAGCCAGAAAGACCTTATTGCACGAGGCGACGCCACCACCACCTGAGCGTCGCCCTACAAACTTTGGCCCTACAAACGTAGAACAGAACCAACAAAACAGGAGGTGGAGCCCTCCCGCCGACGAGGGTCGCGATCCACCGCACCCCCATGGCCTGAAGGCCACAGAGGCGGGGAAGATCTGCGGCGGCGCCGGCAGGAGGCGAGGAAGATCTAGATCGCAAGAGCCTCTTTTTTCCATGAGATATCGCTTAGCAAGGGGACGTATGTATTTTTATCATAGTGTGGGTATGTGTATTATAGATCTAAACACCCTACCATCCTTCTGGGGCAAGGGTTGATCAACGGAGCCTCTCAATGATATTAATGTCGTACTTTTCTTCACGGAAGATTAAATCTACGTGACCTCCTTCGTGGTAAACGTCTGCGTGGCTGACAAAAGAACAATAATAACAAGTTCACGTGAGACCCTAATATTTTCTATATGACTATATTTTTTTCTTTTTACACATAGAAGGCATGCACGCAGTGGACCAACAAGATGTTCGGCTTGTGTCTACCTTGCTTTGAGTAATGACTAATCATCTTCTAATTGAATTCACCTCGGTCTATCCTCACAAAGCCGAAACATTTTGCACATGAAAGACTTAATCATGATATGATTCAGAAAAGGACTTAGCTTTCTACTTGAGCTATCTCCACTTTAGCATTATTCTACATGATTTCGTTGTAACATCTGCCCTGAGATTTTAGTTGGGTCTACATGGGCATCTCCGATGTTGCGAGAACCTCCAATGGTACACTGTTCTTCTCTTAATTCAGCCTTGAGCCTATGGCAGTAGTCTTTGTATTCCGATATCTTTCCTCTAGACCAACTATGGTTTTTGTCTGATTCTCCTGTTTATATGCTTTGTATGGTGTTTTTCTTTGCACTAGTATGCATGGCCAAAGTCCGTGGTTGGTTGTAAGGGTTGGGGACACTCTTCGAACCATGAACATAGGAGTGATGACCCCGGGCTTGCCCCATTTTTTTAAAATCCAAAACACGGTTAACTATTTATGCTGAATTTCTTTACTTACTTCTAGATCATATTGTCACTAAATTTCAAACATTTTTTACTTGATACAATTTTATCATGATGTCATAAATAATGTTTGAAGTTATATAAGCTTATAATTCATTATTATGCAATCCAAATTCATCAATGCAAAATATAGCTAAAGTATATATTTTCTTTTTATACAAAATGGTGACCCTTTCATTGAACCAATATTCTTCTAAATAAATGATCAAAAATAAATAGATGACACAAGCACAAATGGTTTACACCGCTTATATGTAGTTGAGTATTTATATGTGTTGTGTGTATTTATTATCTTCATATATCATGTTATTCAAATAGCGGGTGAATCTAACAAATATCCTAACCGAGCTCTAGAGTAGGATTGATTTACCTTGTTTGTCGAAGGGGATAACCTCCTACCTCAGAGTCAAACGATGCACACAACTATGTTTTACCAAAGTTGGAACAAAGATAAAAATTACAAAGTGAGTAATGCGTCTATAAAACCTCACTATTACGAGACTGGCTTTTCAGAACCTGGGTGCATGTGAACCCACTTTTTCAAAAGTACGTTTGTGATGTAAAAACATGTTTTAAAAATCGAAACATAAAATGAGTGCAAAGGTGATCTCAAACATGTGCCCTGGACATGAGTTTCGTGACAAAAAAACCTTTTATTTTGCCTCAACAAAAAAGTGAAATTTTGCAGGGCTATATAGCAGTATATATGTGACGTATTTTGTCTTTTTTAGATTCTGAAATAAAAAAGTGGTTTCTCCGCGAAAACTTTCTACGCACACATGGAACATGCATACGTACCCCGTATTTTTATTTCAGAATTTTTTAACATTTGGAAAATGCATTTCTCACCTGGGTTCACGTGCACCCAGGTTCAACTGGGACTTTTCCCACTATTATGCTATACTTATTGATCACCTATAGTATTTTCTAACACATGATTGTGAACGAAATTGGCATGCAAGTAACCTTTTGCGACATAGTGGCCATTTTTACCTCAAAATCGCATCAAGACAATATAAATAATGAATTTTCTCCACAACCTATACATAACAGAGATACACACATCCAATCAAAATGATTATGTATTATTATTCAATCTCTTATATAGATGTTGATTGGTCGAATGAAAATAAAATAAAACTATGTACCAACTTATCTCTTCTAATTTTAACTTATCAATTTTAGTTCAGAAATAGCTTACCACACCAAACAAGATCATCATAACGAGTCGTCGCAGTAGATGCCAAATCATGTACCCAAGTTGGATATTTTCCCTCGGCCTCCAAAACTTAGCCGGAGATAAAGGTAGAAATATCCAAATAAAGTTATATACATGGGCGGGCCTATAGGTATTCAGCTGAATACCCAAAACAATTATCGAACTTTTCTAATTATATGATACCTATCAATTTTTACCTACATTGTATAAAATGCAATCTAAGTAACGGCACAATCATGTGGTATCCAGGTGACAAGTGATGACACAATCGTGTGGTTATCCTTATTTATTGACTAAATTTGTTATCAAGGTCAATGCAATGTCAAAGATAGTGTGATAAACTTACAGCTCATGACTCACACTATATGTCACCTTCCTTCGCATTAGAGCTTAACTTTGTAGTTCAAGCTTCATGTTCTTACCATATATGTCATCTAGATGCCGAAAACATTTTATCTTCCTATAAATCGTGGATTTTACACATAGTTGCACAATGGATGTTATCTTATTAGCAGACCATTATTTTTCTTTGCAACCGTCTTAACTGATACTTAATGCATTTATTTTGTAAGCATTTTCCTCTTGATTTTTGAAAGATGATTCACGTGGCTAGGAAATCTTCTACTCCCTTCGATCCAAAATATGTGTTGGTGATTTAGTACAAATTTTATATTAGATTAGTATGAAATATCCAAAACTTATTATGGATCAGACTGGGTAGTTTTATTTTTATTTTTAGGGGATTATTTTTTGCAAGAAACATTAATGCTTTTAATATTAGGTAGGAGCATATGTATAGACACCGCAAAATAGATGGGTATTTATTTGTCTTACAAATATCTTGTTTTGTCTAACAAAAACATGTTGGAGAGAAAAATAACTTGCAAGAAGATCCTTATCATCATCGGTGTTCAAGACTAAAGCCACATTCACGAGAAGTGAGAGTAAATAATGAAAGAAGTCAGGTGGTGCTACATCAAAATTGCCTTGATGAAAATTTCTCCCAAGAGCACCGAGCCCGATTGGTTGAGCTTTGGTCTACTTTGCAACATATACAACCTCATGATAACTTGGAGGATGCCAATACTTGGAAGCTCACATCAAATGGGGAGTACACCGCCAAGTTGGCATATACGGTGCAATTCTTGGGTTCCACTCTATCCATCTTGCAGAAACCGGTGTGTAATGGTCTCTCCCTAAAGTTCAATTTTTTGCATGGTTTTTTGTGCAAAATAGAATGTGGACTGCGAACCGGTTGCAAAAGAGAGGGTGACCAAATTGCGGTTTATGCCCACTTTGCAAACAAACTACAGTCTGACACCTTTTTATCTATCACCGCTACACCATTCGCGTTTGAGAATCTATAAAACTTTGGATGGGCATCCACAATATACAACCTACACAATGGACGGGGCTCTCGATCAACATTTGGTGGAGCATGGTGACGGCTAGCTCCATCCCAAACCGCAAGGCCATCGCCTCTATCCTTCCTGTCACTTAGAGCATCCCCACTCGTTGGCCTCCCCGTCCGGACGAAACGCGGATTGGACGAAATTGCGTGGGAGTACCATATTTCCATCGTCCACCCGGAGTTCGGCGGATAGAGTTTAAATTCAAACAAATCGCCGTCCCGCTACAAGTACGGCTTGATCGGCAAAAGGAGCAAAGGATCAGCCACAGATCGGCGATCGGAGGGAAATTACACGGAGACAGGCTCGTCGGCAGTCCCGGCCGGCACGGCGGTGTCCGACGGACCAGTTTCCTCCCGATGCTCGTTGCGCGCCGCCACAGCTGCCGTCGCCCTCGTCTCCTCTTGCGTGAAGAACCCCGGGCACGCGGCGGCGGGAACCCCGGGCTCGCGGCGGCGGTGGGCGGAGGTGATCATCTCGTGGATCTCCTCTTCGTTCGGCGCCGCACCGAACGTGGCGGCCCTCGTCGCAGGCCGGCGAGGTGCCCTCGAACAGGCCGCCGCCGCCGACGTCAAGCTCGGGCGGCGACGGTGTGCTTGGACGGTTGGACGTGGCGCCTCTTGGAACGGCGGTCGGCGACGGCGAGTACGACGGCGAGAAGGAAGACGGGGAACTTGTTGTACCTTGCGTCGGCCATTGGCGGGGAACATGCCGCCGCTATAGGCCATGCGATCAGCCTCGCTTGTTCGTCTGGGCCGCCTCCGCCGACCTCTTGGCGGCGGCTTTTTCACCCTCTCCGCCCGGCGCTTGTTTCCACCTCGCGCGTTTCTCGTCCGCCGCCCACTCGGCGTTCGACATGCCCGCGGCGTCTTCTTCGCCCGCATCTTCTCGCCGGCGCCTTCGGCGCATTGTGGTGGACGAGAAGACGAGGAGGAGAGTGGTGGTGGACGAAGCCGCCGAGCTGGAGCTGGAAGACGAGGAGATTGGGGATTTCGGCGGGAGAGAATGGGGATATGCAAGCAAATTGGAGGAAATGGGGATATGCAAGCAAATTGGAGGGAAAATCGACGGGATTTGGTTTTCCGGTACGCGGGTCCACACGCGTTTCGCGCCAAAATCTTCGTCCGAGTCACCGCTCCGGGGCGGGGGGGTGGCGTCGGGGATGGATTAAGGGCCAAATCCGGAACGAGGAACCGGAGGCGCGACGGGCCGACGCGTCCGGATGGAAAAAACGTCGCTCGGGGGCCTCGTCGGGGGACGAGTGGAGATGCTCTTAGGCATCTGCCTCTATCCTTCTTGCCACTTAGTAAGTTTGGAACGAGAGAATGCTCGCATGTTCCATAACAAGCACGCCCCCACCCCCGGTAATCTTAGAAATCATTATGTTCGGACTATTTTGTAAAACACTCTTTCTTAATTAATAGATTGGGGCAACCTTTTCAAAAATAAATGCACTGATCGATCGAAAACATTTGAACAGCAACGCAGTTCTGCAGTATCAGGTCACATACCACGCCAATTTAATTATACGGACTATCTACACGAACGTCAAGCACTAGTTCAAGCAGAAAATATCGACCAATGCAAAACAAAAGTTTATCCAGTCCTCACGCAAGTACTAAAGAGTTGCCACGGATTCAACAAGATGCGCATGGCGTATATAAAAGCGTGGAGCTGAAAGAAGGCAGCATCAGTGCACCGAGTGGCAGCAGATGAACGGCATCCACGGCTGCTTCCTCACTTTGGATCTCCTCTCAACGTTGCCATCGTGGGGCAGCCTCGCTGGGGAGTTCCAGTACAGGTCACCCGAACCAACTAACCCTGGCTTTGCCGATGAGGCGTCGTCCTTCGATGATGCTCGCCGCCTGAATGACAGGACCCGCTCCTTGGCGCTAGGCTTTTTTTCTTTGCTCTCCAGGCTTGCCTCGGCAAGGAGGACCTTCAACGGAACTGAGATCCTTGCCGAATTCAGCCTTGAGCCAATGGCAGCGATCTCTTGATTCTCTTTGTTTCCCTCCAGAACTATGCCTTCAGCCTGCTTCTGTCCTTCAGCATTATCTTCACTCGTCTCCTTTGCCCTTGTTTCTTGAGCCTGCTTCTTTTCTTCAGCTTCATCTACGTGCTGCCCTTCATACATCTCCTCTTTGTTGGTGCCATCGGTTTGCATGTTGTCAGCATCATCGATACAAAATTCTGTGTCCACCTCCTTTGGACTGTCTTCAGTCTGATCCTTTTCATGAATATTTACTGTGCTTTGTACTGCCCTCACTTTCCTTGAATCAGTGGATTCACTCTGATTATTTTCATCAACCGCTTCGTTCGCGCCACTGCCTTCAGCCTGCTTCTCTTCTTCAACATTTTCTGTGAACAGTGCTGCATTCAGCTCCTTAACACTAGCATCTTCAGTCTGTTTCTTTTCTTCAAAGTTATCTATACTCTCTACTGCAGCCATAGCTTTTGCATCGGTGTCTTCAATCTCAATCATGTCTCCAACATATGTGCTGAGTGCATTGATCTCTTTGGAAACGGTCATTGTGCCAAACTCTGTCGGAAGTACTGGAGTCGGCGCACAAACGGTACCATTTGTATGTGGTTCACCTCCTTGCTTGCTATGGTTCACTGAGGCACCATGCAAGACAATGTTCTTCGTAGGATCTGCGCTACTACTGACCGACACATTTTCTGCACCAACTGCATATCCATTTTCACTTGACACAGCTAGTATGCTGTCACGGTCATCTGCCAGAAATATTCCATAAATTTCAGTCCACAACATCATGTAATCCAAACTTGTAAAATCTAGACAGAATTATGCAGCAAGAGTGCAACAGCAAACTTGGAAGTAACTTCAAAATATGAACATAAGATGTCACTAGTCCTGCTGTTTGTGTCTACACAACACTTTAACCATCATCCACTACTCATCCTAGCAGCGGGATGTGGGCAACACATGGCAATATGGCATGTGGAAGGGGGACAATGTGATAAATAATTGTGTAGCTAAAAGTTGTTCGTAGATTGATGCATGTGAAGATTAGTGCAGGAAGTAGAGTGTACAACTGATGGTGTTTATATTAAGGTATATAAGGTGGTATATCACTTGCAAGGCAAACAGCTACGACCATATGACAGTGCTTAAATACATCAATCAACCAAAACAAGACTAAACAAGTAACAACTTAGATGAACTTCCTCCACGGCTTTAAATTTTACTGTTGATTGTCTGTTTTACTGTTATTCTTCCCAACCCAAAAACCAAACTGGGTCAGACTGGAAGAACTAAAAATGGTACAAATATGTCCAATAAAGTGTTGTTTTGAACTTTCTGAACTCCAACGAACTGGGACATTACTAGTACTACAAAAGAAATAATAATCACCATCTTGTACCAAGAACACATGGATAGAAAGTGAAAACTCAGAATTATCACCTGGGATCAGGCAGTGTTGCCGGTCAGCAACACTAGCAACGCTGGAAACTGTCTGAGTTGTAGATTCAAAACGCTGCTTTGATTCAACAACATTTGGTTCCTCAAAATTGTAACTTCCAGAAGAAAGCTCAAATAAGTCCTCACTCCTGGTGTCATCGAGATTGAATGGATTCTTGATAGAAGACATTTGATCCATTAGTAAAGTGACATGCTCCTGACTTGACGAAACTTGATATTTTGTAGGAACCTCGGTGTCACCCTCCCTGTTGCAGACTTCCTCTGTACAGACCCCATTATGTTTTTCCAAGGAAGTATTACCTTCTGCTGCAGTAACAATTTGCTCAACATCTTGTTGAGGCGGCAACGCACAGGAAGAATCCAACTCACTGCCCTTTACTAGAATGCCATTACTGTAGTTGTGTTCAGCGATGGACTTGAGCATTGCATCGACTTCAGTAACAGCAAGATCATTCTGATAACCAGGTTTACAGCATGTTAAATTTAACAGGCAAGAATTGTCAACTGGCAGCTGAGCATCTGATGTATCTTGAACAGACAAGTTATGTGAAGAGTGCTCCACGGAGTAATCAGCAGAAGTATTTTCAGTGTCAATGACCTTTAATTCATCTTGAGTCGGCACAGAGTTAGTTCCAGAATTAGATATTGTTTCAGATCCATTATTATCTGATCCTGCTATTTCTGCTCTTGGTGATACTTCAGACATACTATCCAGAGCGTCCATACCACCAATCAAGAGGCTGTCCACCTTCCTGGGACATGCCGATTGCAATTCTGGGTAGGATATAAGCGGAGAGCATTTCTGGAGAGATGGGGAATCCAAATCACCAATAAACTCGCAATAGCCGGATGTCTTACCAGGTTTTCTGTCTGTATCATTGCTGCCGATGTCTCCTGAGCATTCAACTGTACTCTGGAGGTTTAGGCCATCTTCACACCCAACCAATCCAGGAGTTAAAACTCCCAAGTAACATTCAGCTTTGTTTTCAACTTTGGAACCAGCAGGAAAATCAGGCATGCTTGGTCCATTTGAAAACTCATCTTTGCATAATCCATTCATTTCAACGGAGATCACATCTGCAGCTATACTTGTACCCATTGAGCCTTTGTCCAGATTCTTGATTTCCTTGGGAATATTTGACTCAGGTGCTACTGCTAAGCCATCTTCTGGATCTGATTGATGAAGAAACGAAGATGCATCCTGGTATTCATCAAAACTATCTTCTCGTTCAACTGTGTGTGCAACTGCGAGTGGTACAATTTCACTGGAAGTTTTAGGAATTTTATGTTGAACTCCATTGGTGCAAGGCTTTGCTAAATTGGTTCCATCGCCTTCATCTGCAGTAATTAATCAGGCCAGTTTTAGCACAGCCAATTGTGTTGACTTGAATTCCAGCAGCATTAGGAAAAACAAGTTCTACTAAAAAGAATAGTACCTCTGTTCCATAATGTAAGATAGTTTGCCAAAACGTCCTATATTATGGAACAGAGTGATAGTAAACAAGTGAACACACACTTGTTTATCTTTGAATGAACCGGTAAAACAATACGATTGTCACATCGGCATAAGCAGAAACAGATGAAAAGGCAGCATAACAAGTTAATAGCATTCCTACTATAAGCCTCAGCATAAAACCAGTGTAAAATTCCAAGGAATTTGTAACACAATGTAGCACCGTGATTGTTAGAAACTTAACAGAAGGGTGACTTCATAACTGAGAGGTTCCAGTGTATTAAAACATGGCCATAGGCGACAAGTAGGTACCAATAAAATAGGGTAACTCATGTCAACGCCACGAAATATGAGATCTTCCCAAGTAGATATATAAACTAAGAATGTGTATAGACACAAAGATACATTCCAAACTTTGAGAGATCTAATGAGACTAAACTAATCTGCACAAACAAAACGCACATGTGACTAGGACAAACATGTGGTGGAAGCCCACTACGAGCAAGCTTAGCCAAAGAGAAACCAATGTAGAAACGACAGGTTCCAAGATATCGTACACAGCAGCACGACGACTAACGACAGATATGTTGGATTTCCATGACAAAATCTGTATAACCCAAGAAACCAACAACAAATCATTTCGCCCGTTCCTGGGCTGGCGGTCAGTCAGACAGACCAGGGAAAGGATCCAATGCAATCCGCAAAGACAATTCTTATCGCTGACAACCGACCTCGGGCTACCAGCAACTTGCCACGGGACACGGAATGATAATCTAGGAGGAGAAGGTGGAGCCGTGTACTTGTGCCTCAGCGATTACCGCGCCGGAACACACTAATTTATTCGACACGGAAGCAAAGTGTTTAACCCAAGCAAAGCTCAGATCTACAGTTTGGGCGTTTGAAATGGAAATAAATATTAAAACAAGGCACTCAAAGTGTCCCGCATCGTTATCACCAAAATATTGGGCGAGGCCCCGCCGGAGACCGAGAGGGACAGCAAAGTGCCTGCGCTTTCATTCGGCTTTAACCCATGAATCAATCTGAGTATTGCTAGTATTCGAGGTCCCCCACGACATTAGCACAGAGCCTTTGCGTTTAACTCTCCGGACGAGGACGAACGGGGGGAAAAGGCAAGCAATCCTTTCGCCTTTTCAACCTCTACCAAAGGAGAAGCAGAGCAACAAACAGCGCAACATGGAGAGGACATGGCTGGCGCACGGTGGAAGCAAAGCTGTGGAAACTGCAAATTCGTGTAATTTCAACATTTACAGGAATGAACCGCAATCTAATTTCTGTTGGTCGCGAGACCAGGAGGCTGCAACCAGCAGCAGCAAATCAGCGCAGTAACGCGAGATGCGACAGTGGGCAGAAATGGCAGGGTAAAAAATACTGGCGAGGGGAGGAGTCATAGAGATAGAGCACACCTGCGTGGTGCTCCTTGTCCTGCGCCGAATCGCCGCCCCCTTCCGCAGATCCGGGCGACGCGGAGCCCCCGCTGGCCGCGCCATTGCCAGGCTCCTCCCCGCCTCCCAGCCCTCCCGCGCCACCCCCACCACCTGCAGCGCAACACACGCAGGCCGTACAGCACACCTCGTCAGAAACCACGGAATCCAATCCAAACAAAAACGAAACGAAACAAAAGCAAATGAAAACATGGCGTCACACACGGCGCGGGTCCCCGGCCCAACGTACCTAGCTCGGCCGCATTGCGCTCCTCGGAGCTGGCGGCGGGGTCTTCGGTCGCGGGCTTGCTGCAGTTTTTGCGGTGGGAGCGGCGGAGCTTGGCGCTGGGGTTGGGGTTTGGGTACTGGTGGCCGCAGACGTGGCAGAGGTGGCCCCCGCTGAGGCTGAGCGCGTCCTTGCCCCGCCGCGCCTCGGCGCCCTCCGCCGTCATGGCCACCGGCTGCCGCTCGGTCGGCCGACGGCAATGGTACGGCGAGGTAGCGAGCGGCGGCGAGAAGAATGGGGGGAGATGGATGGGAACGGCGGGGGAAGTGCTACTCCTGCAGCTGCTTGTCCTTGATTTTAGAGGAGACAAACGGCGGGTGTTTGGGTGGAGTTAAAAGAGAGACCTCGCCACGGGCCGTGCTGCAGACCTGCGGTGCCGAGGATTAACTGGTTTAGCGACTGACGGGTGGGGCCGGAACGTCGGTGAGTGGGAGGGCCCGTGCGGTGGCGCCATCAATGCGGGCCATGTGCGTGGTGGACTCGTGGAGCGATTTCATTTCCCTCGGGTTCGTTCTAGGGCACTGGTGGAGGGAAATGTTTGGGGCAGCAGTAGGCGTGTAGGTGTACCAGCGTGGTGTGGGTTGCCCCTGGGGAAGTGGTGCGTGGGGGGGGGGGGGGGGGGGGAGTGGGGTCTTGTTCTTTTTGTTCGATGGGTAAAGCCCTAGTAAGACTACTCATAGTGGGAATAACTTCATTAGTAACTAAATCTCCAACCAATAATTGTGTGGCGGTGAGTTAATGAGGAGAGAGGAGAATGGAGTAACATAGCTTATTAACATCACACTTCCCAAGATACAATGAGTCTATAAGCTAATTAATGAAGACATCTATGATATTACTTTGATGTTACTAACCACTATGAAGGTAGTAACATAGAGTAGTAACATGTACATGTTACTACTCTATGTTACTTCCCACTATGACTAGTCTAAAGGTTGTTTTTCTCCTTTACACAGCTTCCCATGAAGTTTGGATTAGCTTGATTAAGGAGCTAATTTGGTGCATAGAGCTTGCTAATCATAGACTCTATGCATAACACTCCATTGTTAGGTTTGAAAGAATCCAAAAATGGAAACCACTCCTTGTAAAAGTTTTACACAAAATCCTCTGAGAGTGAGGAATACTAGGTTGTTGACAAATGTGGGCTTCATGGCTTATGTATTTTAGGAAATAAAAGGGTACTTCTGACTTCGCGCATGAGAGAAGGGGATTGTGAAGCCTCCCAACCAGGAGTGAAAAAGTTATGTGCCAGCCTCTGTTGGAGAAGAAAGAAAAATCAAAAGAAAAGGAGAGGAGGAGGAAGTTTGAGACAAACCAGCGGCTGCTCCGCACAAGGTTGTGAAGTCTACATCCCTTATCGTTGCGTTCTTTAAGTTGCGATTCGCTATTCTTTGGTGAGATTTTTCAGTTCAGAGCTTTTGTGCCTCATATCCCCATATAAGCTATGTGATATCTTGGCGAGAGCCTCTGCTTCTTACTAAAGAAGAACATGTTGTATCTCGCATTTGATAATAGTTAAAGAAGATTTGGGTGGCTTGGCACATGATTTTCCACTTAAGTCATGGACTTTTCATGAAAAAGATTGATGTCCCCTTGTGTTGATTTGTTGGCATTCTAAGAATCTCTCCTCTAAGTTGAAACAATGTCTTAGCCTGGGTGTGAACTTCTCTCATATGAAAGATATTATCTTTGAGTGGGTGCGGTCTAACAAGTGTGCTATTTATTCCGTTGTTGATGCGTATGTTATCTTCCGTGAAAACCAATACGATATTTTGGCATTGAAGCTTTTCAATACTTTTTTCAGATCACATTAAGTGTGTGCAAACATATGATTAGCGGGAAATCAGCAACATTTTTCATACCATACATATAATATTTAACAAAAAAAAAGTCAAGTGCTCTAATTTGGAGCAACCCCATGGTGGTACTCCTTCTGTTTCAACGAATAAGTTTTTTTAAAGTCAAGCTATGTAAATTTTGGCTAAACTTTTATAAAAAAAACTATCAACAACTATAACACTATATAAATATCATGTAATTTTTTTTTAATATATCTAGTGATATTGATTTTGTACCATATGTGTTTTCTACCGTACATGTTAATGATTATTCTAAAATTTTGATTTACCTTTAGCATAGTTTGACTTTAAAAAAAATTATTACATATTGGAACGGAGAAATTTACATGCCTTTCAGTCTTTACTTTTTTTTTCGTGAATCGTTTTTTCTGTCTTTACCTCCTTTTGTATTGGAAGCAAAGAAAGGCTTAACCCTAAATTCTACTGGTGACGGTCCTCTTTAACACGTCGTCGTTTGACAAACCACAAAGGACACCTGGCCCCTTTGAGGCTTTGATCGACACAAACGTATTGGCAGGGACCGATGGACCATCTCTTTCCTCCCATGGTATCGCCGCTGCCACGGGGAGTGCACCATCATGAACCAGTTCATGGAATCATGGCATTCTCACTTTTCGTCGCCATCTTTTTCAGAGGAAAATGGATTTTATACATGTCCGTACGTTCCTACACGTACACACATGTACATGTGCTCGTGCTGCCTGCACGGCTGTTTGTGCTGGAAAAGCACGCACACATTTCGACCTGATTTCATCATCGTTCCGATTAGATCGGATCGGTCGGATCGGGTAGCCGCAGAGGTAGAAGCTTTCGGCCTTTCGGGGGATCAACGATGAGTGTGGTCATGTCCGCCATCATCAGTACTCTATATGCGTGATGTGACAAGGTATTTAAAGATCTCAACGTGATTGCGAAGAAGAAAAAAGGTTCTCCAAAATTGCGCGACCCCAAAGTTCCTCTTTTGTAATTTCCAGTCTAGTTGTGCAAAAGTAGCACGTTTTTTTTTATCACACCATTAAGCAAAAGGATCCTCACCGGTCATCATGGAACACGACCGTCACACGGACGCACATAGCCATTCTGGCTACCAACACAAACTGCACACATACCGCCAAAAGCAAGGGGTTGTTGTCGAGATTGCCCACCAGTGTTGTCATCATCACTCTTCAGTGACTCATATTTCACCGAAGGGTGACCACCTCGGAAGATCGGCCTCACGTAGCGACATTCTGAAGCCCATGCTAAACAAATGATCCTTCAGCGGTAGATTAGCAGTTATGATTCTAATGAAGAGCTCTAGAGAGAGATGCGTACGACCCGTGCCAACAAAGATCTTAGCGAGCAAACCTCCCCACATAGGTCATCGTCGCCCCTCGAAACAAGAGCTTCGATTGCGCGGAAGGAGAAGCCCAATAGGAAGATGAGTCAGACACACCACCGAAACAGGTAGCCGACTAACAATGTCTTGTCGCGACCAATCGTCACTCATCATTGTTGTCGTTGCTGTGCAAGCTACCAAGGGGAACCCACTCACGTGATGTTCAATTAGGTTTGTGTATGTATGCGCGAGATATTATGCACTCTGCCAGGGGCGAAGCTCCCCTTAGGGTAAGATATGGCAGCTGCTCTACCTTGATTTTTTGTGAATACATTGAGATACACGTGTTGCTTGTGAACCATGTGAGTGGTTATACGTCGAAAATGGTTTCCATATGAGAAAGTTATGCTTGTTTTAGTGAACACTGCACACAAATAACTTCAAAACAAAAACAAAGACTAGGTACAGAGATTTACCATATCTCTTACTACATAAAAGATAACCTTGAGCTAGTCACTGTTCATATGCTGGGTTCTTCTTGTAATTAAATATGTTTCTATTTTTATTGTATAAGTGATTGTGTTTGAGTTATATACATCATTAATGTCTCTGGAGTCCAGATTATTTTGTTCTTTCCATCACTTTTTTAGAGTTTGCCCTATCTCAAATTATTTCCGTCCTTCGCCACTGCACTATGTTTGTAGGTTCTTATTATAACTAAATATGTTTTTATTTTTATTGTATAAGTGATTGTGTTTGAGTTATATACATCATTAATGTCTCCGGAGTCCAAATTATTTTGTTTTCTTTGCATCCCTTTATTAGAGTTTGCCCTATCACTAGTGGAAACATGGCCTTTTGCACCGGTTTTTAAAGGCCATATGCACCGGATGGGCAACCGGTGCAAACCATCCGGTGCAAAAGGCCCCCACCCGGTTGGCTTACGAACCGGTGCTAAAGGGTCTCCACGTGGCCGGCTGTGGGCGCTCGGCGGGAAGCTTTGCCGGTTCGTAATACAACCTAAAGGGTTGGGCAGCGACATTTTAGTGCCCTTACTGCCGCGGGACTGCCGTGGAGGGCACTAAATTTGCTGGCGAGACTCCCCCATTCGAAACACGGTATAATATTAATAATGCAGACAATTCAAATATATATATATATATATATATAGGAAACCATTATATTACATATATCGATCAAAGTGACACACGTTCATGCATATATATATGTCTACATCAACTTTGATATTGGATGTCGGCCACATAGTGTTCTCCGTCTGGAGCTAAGACTTGCTCAACTAAGAATCCCGCCAGCTCTTCTTGAATTGCTCGTACACGCTCGGTTGCTAGAAGACCGTCCCGCAACCGTTGGATCTAATAATTTGAATAAGGTACGGTGGTCAATATATATGTGTGTGTATGTGAATGAAACAGAAGGTGATAAAATAAAGCCATGAATGTTGTTTACTTACATCAAGTTGTTCCAAAATGTCCCTCTTATGGTGGGTATTCTGGCGGATGAACTCGCAAACGTAATACCCGCATAAATTATTCCCGTCCTCCTGCCTCAAGCACTTTACGAGAACAAAATTCAATCAAAATAATATATATATATATAATCAAGGATGATAATAATGGTATTGAAACTAGAATCATCAAAGAGATGCGCGGCGTAGCCAGTATTAATATTACTTACCGGTACTTGTTTTATTCGAAGTTCTTTATTCTTTAAACCCGGAGACTTGTTGGTGAACCGTTTCCAAGCCTTGAGGAGGATATCAGCCATGTCCCCCACGCCTCAAGGGGTTTACTCTTCGAGTCCATGACTTCTACTATCCCGGTGTCGGGTTCAATGACTAGCAGGATATAGTGAAACCTGCGGACACACATATATATGCATAACTCATCAACTACACTTAACACATGGAGTAAGCGAAAAAGATTTAATGTGTGAAGCAGTAACACTCACGAGAAGTTGTAAGGAAATAGTATTGCCCTTTTGTATGAGTTTTTCCTTAAGACATATACCAAGTTATTCTCTGTGTCCTTGGGAGAGTTGTGGACAGTATACCCATTCACGGTATATGGGTCAACGAACCCAAGATCATAGATTTGCCCTTTGCGCATTCGCGGATCTTCATTCTGCATAATACAATGAGAGTATGGTTATATGCATGCAATGGACGAGCCGCGGTAGAGACTTAATTACATAAATAATACTTACAGAAAGGCACTCAGCAGAGATTTGTCGAGGGCGTCTTGGTTGAATAACTGAAATAATTCACAAAATTCGATGTTCATCACGTCATTTCGCCCGTAGTGCTCATCTGTGATTGCCACCATGATCCAGTTCTTACCATCCTTACATTTTTCCATGTACCAATTATGCAGTCTTCGCAGTTGCGTTGATAGATTAGGCAACTCCTCAGCTCTGACAAGAGGTTGCCCGTACTTGTACCGGTATGCTATTTGGACATCATCACCCGTACTTGTACTCAGGAATTGTGCATCGATGCGGCTTAAGTACTCAGGAATACTCATACCGACCGCATCTGCCTCATCTTTGTATAGTCTTACCATCTCCGGATCAAAGCACGCTGTGACATCGGGATACACTTGGAGCGGGGGCACGAGTTTTTCTGGTTTCCAAGCTGGGGAACTGGATTCCCGTCTACCTTACTTTTTTCCCACCGATCTCTTGCTAACACATTTGACTTGCGAATAGACCGGTCATAGTTCGATGAAAGACTTGGCTCAGGTTGATGAAGGCTCTTCAGCAGTTTCAACTTCTTTTCCAGAGATATAGCTGGCTCCGGCTCAAGCTGGGGCTTTTTCAATTTCAACATTTGTTGCTTGTGTTGTTCAGCTACGATCTTGGCATTTTCCTCAACTGTATAGTCATAAGGTCTCTTGGGAGGAACCTTAGGCACTCTTGGGAGGGGCTCTTGTTTGCGTCTCGGTGATCTGTTACGACTCAGCTGTGTCGTAGCGGACCGCCTAATTTTGCTCTTAGACTTGGGCTGCGGCGGCGGAGAAGGCTCACGCGGCGGCGGAGAAGGCTCACGCGGCGGCGGAGAAGGCTCACGCGTCGGCGGGGAAGGCTCACGCGCCGGGGGAAGGCTCACGCAGGAGACGGCTGCATCGGTGGAGAATGCTGCCTCGGTGGAGACCTTGTTGGCGCCTTCCAACCGGAATCACAATGAATTCTTTTCGCCATAGAATTGTAGTGTTCTTGGCTTCTCCCAGCTCTAGCAAATCCCCTTCACCGGCTGGGTGGTCAAGCCTCGGCAGCCCATACCCATCCATAACTTGATCCACCAGCAACAGCGTAGCCAGGTGGAACCGGCTTGAAGTGGTATCTTTGATCGGGTGCGGCGGTAAGACATAGCCGACCGCCGCCTTGAGCGTTAAGTAGCCCATCGTTTGGAAATGTAGCTCACAAGGTGTAGACTCTGTGATAAAGTCCACAGGGTAGAGATCAAGATCCATCTGCGGTTCCACAGGGGAGGGAGGAGCCATCGTGCATCATCACCGGCAGCTCCGTGGAAGCCACGCCGCTTTTCCGCTGAGATCCCGGCCGGTAGCATCGAATGCAACTTCTTCTATCTGCGGATTAGGTTGAGGTTGGGTGACGTGGCTGAGCCCGACATTATCATCCTCACTTGCTCCTCTAGCTTAGCAACGCGTTCGTGAACCACATCCTTTTGCCTCTGACGGCTTCTATCGGGATATTTCTTCGTTTCTGCAGGAAACCCAATACCACGGCTTGCCACCTAATGTGGTTCGTGTTCGTCTGAGTGTTCAGGATTCCCAAGGGCGCGTGTGAGCTGGTCCTTCTCTCTTTCGGGACGGAACTTCCCCTCTTCAACTTCCTTTGCAACATTTCTAAAGGCTTCGATGGGAAGTGGGTTTTCCTTATGTCTTTGTGTATATATGCATAACCCTTGTGCGTCCAACGTGCCCCCATGCGCGTAAAACCAATCCCTTGACCGCTGGTTCCATTTCAGTACCTCGGCTGGATCCCCTTTTTAATTAGCTCGTTCTCCCATTTCTCCCACTTAGGTCTGCCAGCATTGTACCTCCTCGCCCCATGGTATGGAAGTACATCTTATTAGAAGCATTTTTCGTATTGGTGTCGGACCTTTTCTTTGCCTTGTCCGATTTCTTTAACTTCACAAATTCCTCCCAGTGGTCTTTTATCTTCTCATAGGGGCCTTTGAAATCAGGAGTCTTCCTTTCTTGACAAAGAAGCTGTCCAATTTCTTCTTGTAGTCGTTGAACTGTACTACCATCTTCTTAAGAGCCCACTTCTTAACTCTTCGCTGTACGCTATTCAGCTCGGGATCCTCGTGGTCTGGCCTGTCATTCTCACTATCGAGTCAGTTGGCTCCGGAAAGATGAAATTTTTCAGCAGATTCCTAAACATCACACTTTTTAATCTCGTGTCGACATAAGTAACTCCTTCGCCCCCTTTACAGTTTCTTCCATTCTTGAGTGGTGATCGGGACGGTGTCCCTAACAACAACTCCACATTGACTTACAAACTTTTTGCGAACTTCTTGGGAGAAATCGGTTCGCCATCTATCGCGATTTCCGTGATGGTGCACCTTTCATGGTCTTCCATCTTTCTGGCCGCGCCTCGTTTAGTTCTGCCGGTAGAGTTTGTTGATCGGGAGGTCTAAAAGAAGAAACAACGTTAATACATGTATATGCACAAATCGGGCTTGGTTAATTAATATTTATACACCTCGGCGGCGTCGTGAGCTTCTCCCTCGCAGTCGTCACCTTCTCCCTCACCGGAGCCGTCTCCACGGTTGTCTTGCTCATCTTCCTCACCGGAGGCGTCTCCACGGGTTCGCTCGTCTCCCTCGGATTGGTTTAGGTAAAGAGAGGTGATATCCTCATCATCACGGATAATCTCCTCGACCATGTATTCTTTTCTAGGTCTCGTTCCATAGTTTCGCAAAGACTTACAAGTTATTCTAACCAAGATAATGATATAAATAAATGATCAAATATTAGAGTTACACATATATATAAGTGCAAATAAAGGATAATGCTGAATACATAATCAAAGATCTGAGTTACACATATAGCTCGATCGGTCCCTAATACATCACACTACAAGCTCTCAACGGCGCCGACCGGGTCCCGAGCCGCGCCGGGTGAACACCCAAAGCCACGGAACGATGGGGAGCATAGCTAACATGAGATCCCCGCATAACGACCATCCGGTCCTATACATGGTGTCTAACGCATACATGTAACGAACATGCTCATCCTCCGCTGCAATGCGCTGAGCTACCACCTCGGCGGGGCCGGCTCCTCTGAAACGAACGTGGCCCATAAGACCTCCACCAGAGAATATCCGGGTCGACGACGGGACCCGGATTCCGCACCAAGGTGCGCGCCCGAAGATAACACCTCCCAGTGCCACCCGGCGGAGCCAGTCCCGAACTTCCCCAACTGCCGCAACTCCTCTAAAATTGTCCTAGCTCCAGGACGCGGCGCGCATCGTATGCAAACTAATATTTGAATTTGAATAAATTACTTATGAATATATATATATATCTTAGTAACAAATATTACTACTTTTGTCTAACACATACATTTTTATCTAACAAATATTTCTAACATATAAACTTCACTAATATTTTCTAACATATAAATTTCTAACAAATTTTTCTAACTCTAAATTAATTAATATTTTCTAACCCTAAATTATCTAACAAATATTCTAACATATAAATTTCTAACAAATATTATCTAACAAATATTCTAACATATATATTTCTAACAAATATTATCTATCAAATATTCTAACATATAAATTTCTAACAAATATTATCTAACAAATATTCTAACATATATATTTCTAACAAATATTATCTATCAAATATTCTAACATATAAATTTCTAACAAATTTATCTAACAAATATTATAACATATATATTTCTAACAAATATTATCTATCAAATATTCTAACATATAAATTTCTAACAAATTTATCTAACTAATTGAACTACTAAATTTCCAAACTAATTAAAACAAAAAAAATGAAAAAAAAGGGAGGCCGGGCCGCTCACTAGCCTACTAAACGCGCGGCGGCGCGCGCGCGCGCCGGCGGTGCGCTGGGCGTGGCAGTAGCATACGGCGGCGCGGCGGGCGGTCGAGGGCGGCGGCGCGGGGCGGCCAAAAATTTGGCAGAGTTTTGCCTCTATTTTGGTCCTCGCGCGAATGGAGAAGAAGGGGCGCGCGCGCGGAATAAATACATGGGACCTTTTGCACCGGTTCGTGGCGGAACCGGTGCAAAAGAGTCTTTTGCACCGGTTCCACCACCGGTGCAAAAGGTCCCAATTTTGGCTGAATTTTTGCTTCTTCCCGCCTTTTTTCGCTGTTTCCGCCACGACGCTGCGCGGTTCCCGCGACGCTGCACGGGATATGTTCCCGCCACGACGCCGTGCGGGACATTTTCCCGCCACGAGGCGGGATATTTTCCCGCCACGACGCCGCGGGATATTTTCCCGCCACGACGCCGCGCGAATATTTTCCCGCCACGGCGCGCGTGGGATATTTTCCCGCCACGACGCCGCATGGGATATTTTCCCGCCACGCGTGCGAGAGATTTCCCGCCTACACGCCCTCTATAAATAGTACGCCCCCGTCTCTCCCATTTCACTCATCACCAAACCCTAGCCGATTGCACAATGCCCCCAAAGCCGCACCCGCCGCCGGGTGGACCCGCAGCTCGCGGAGATAGAGGAGTGGGAGGAGCTGCTGCGGAGGAGGCGGCAAGGAGGGCAGCAGAGGATGAGGTGGACCCGCTTGGAGAGATAGAGGAGTGGGAGGCGGCGCTAGCGGCTACCATAGAAGCATTTGAGAGGCAGAGTCTCCAGCTGCATAAGCGGCGTGTGGCGGATCCGGATAGTGAGGAGATGTATAAGCGTGTCGTGAGGAGGAGAGGCGGCGGCGCCAGCAGGAGGGCAGCAACGGATGCGCGGAAGAACTAGTAGAAGTTGTTATTATTTTAGTTTAAATTTAGTTAATGTTAAATTTCAATAAAGTCGTTGTCGTTGTTTTAGTTTAAGTTTAGTTAATGTATCTTGTTAAATTTCAATAAAGTCGTTGTCTTTAGTTTATATACCCTTTTATCCCGGTTCCTGGCCGGTGCTAAAGATGGTGGATTGGTTTATATACCTCTTTTATCCCGGTTCCTGGCTTGAACCGGTGCTAAAGATGGTGGATTAGATTATATACCCCTTTTATCCCGGTTCCTGGCTTGAACCGGTGCTAAAGATGGTGGAATAGTTTATATACCCCTTCGGTTCCTGGCTGGAACCAGTGCTATAAAGATGGGGGCTAAATCTGGGGAGAGCTTATCTGTTTGCCTTATCCGGGGTGGCCTCATCCGGGGGGATTATCTGGAGGCACATGTTGCTATATATAGCCCCCTCCGGGAGAGTAGAGAGAGCAGCAGAGGCAACGACCAAGAAGGAAAGAGCCTCTCCGTGAAGCTTCTCGAAGATGTCTTAGATGGTGGCCGTCTTAGACATCTTCGGAAGCTTTGCCGAGTAACTCTTCCCGCAAGTCATGCTCGGAAGCTGCTAGTATACACCCAACAACCGGTAGCTCAGGGTAAGGAGGGCTTCCGGGAGCTTTTCGAAGGAAAGAGCCTCTCGTGAAGCTCTCGAAGATGTCTTAGATGGCTGGCCGTCTTAGACATCTTCGGAAGCTGCAGTATCTTCCCGCAAGTCATGCTCGGAAGCTGCTAGTATACACCCAACAACCATAGCTCGGGGTAAGGAGGGCTTCCGGGAGCTTTGAAGAAAGAGCCTCTCGGCGAAGCTTCTCGAAGATGTCTTAGATGGCTGGCCGTCTTAGACATCTTCGAAGCTTTGCCCGAGTAACTCTTCCCGCAAGTCCCGCTCGGAAGCTGCTAGTATACCCAACAACCAGTACCTCAGGGTAATTAAAGAGGGCTTGGGAGCTTCTCGAAGGAAAGAGCATTTAGTTCAAACGACCAATATAATGTTACTGATACATATCACAACAAACGCTTCACAATATGAGCTCATCAAGGTACAGGGATAATAATTAATACATTATGATCGCGACCGTAACCATGGAGTATCTTCAGCATTTAACGCGATGGTTGGATCAATGTTCACTCGAAGGTGGAATTTCAGCAAACTTATTATAATCCTCTGACATGTCGTCTTGTCCTCGACTCCCACGATGGTTCTTTTCCCGAAAGAACTATGTGACGCTTTAGCTCATCGGATGAGCTCGTTTCCTTATGTTTTCTTTTCTTCTCTGGAGGACATGTCCTTCACATAGAAAACCGAGACACATCATTGGCTAGGACGAATGGTTCGTCTCTGTAACCAAGATTGTTGAGATCCATGTTGTTATTCCAACTGGTCTACCTTTACCCTTTTCCATCAAGCTTGAACCATTTGCACCGAAACAAAGGGATCTTAAAATAAGGTCCATAGTCAAGTTCCCATATCTCCTCTATGTAACCATAATATGTGTCCTTTTCCCCACTGTTAGTGTTTGTTGCATCAATGCGGACACCACTGTTTTGGTTGGTGCTCTTTTTATCTTGGGCGAACGTGTAGAAGGTATTTCCATTTATCTCGTACCCCTGGAAAGTCAGTATAGTCGAAGATGGTGACCCGGCCAACAAGTACAATTGATCATCAATGGCGTTGTTATTCATGAGATGTGTTCGGAGCCAACCGCCGAATGTCTGCATATGTTTATGTGTAATCTCTTCAGACTGCCGGATATTCGGAGCGTACAATATTCTTGTGATCGGTGATATACGGGGCCACCAAGGTGGAACTTTGTAGAACTGTGTAGTGTGCTTGAGTGAAAGAAATGCCGTCCCTACATATCATTGATTTCCTTCCTAGCGTGCCTTTTCCACTTAGTCGCCCCTCATGATTCGGAACACCAATCGACTTAAGGTCAGGAATAAAGTCAACACAGAACTCGATGACCTCCTCTGTTCCATAGCCCTTGGAGATGCTTCCTTCTGGCCTAGCACGGTTATGAACATATTTCTTTAAGACCCCCATGAACCTCTCGAACGGGAACATATTGTGTAGAAAGACAGACCGAGGATGGCAATCTCTTCGACAAGGTGAACCAGGAGATGTGTCATAATATTGAAGAAAGATGGTGGAAACACCAACTCAAAGCTAACAAGACATTGCACCACATCCTTTGGAAGACTAGCTGGATCGATTACCTTCCGAGATATTGCATTAAGGAATGCACATAGCTTCACAATGGGTATTCGAACATTTTCCGGCAGAAGCCCCCTCAAGCAGCTGCGTCATAATAATGTGGCAGTCATGCGACTTCAGGTTTTGGAATTTTTCTCCGCCATATTTATAATTCCCTTTATATTTGATGAGAATCCAGACGGCACCTTGATACGTAAAGGACTTCAAAAAGATTTCCTTTCTGCTTTGGTAAGAGCGTAGCTGCCAGACTTAAGCGACTCCTGTATCCGTCTTGTAATCTGTTCTTGCTTGTTCTTTGGGACTTTCATACGATACGGTCCTCCCTTGCTTCTGGTGTATCTTTTGTCTGCACATACACGCCTAAGAAGCCTAGCAGGTTCACGCAAAGATTCTTCGTCACATGCATCACGTCGATTGAAGAGCGGACCTCTAGGACTTTCCAATAGGGTAGATCCCAAAATATAGATTTTTCTTCCACATGGGTGCGTGTCCGGTAACAACCTCTTTGGGAACAGATTTTTTCTTCGAAGCCTTTTTTTTGGGAACAGATTGGCCGCCAACCCTTTCCAAATATTACTTTTATGTCCTTGACCATATCAAGTAAAGCATCACCTGTACAGGCTTCTCCCGGTGATCTGCCTCACCTCCGAAATGATTGCCTTTCTTTCTGACGGGGTGCCTCTTTGGAAGAAATCGACGATGCCCCAGGTACACCTTCTTACATTTCTTCAAATAAGCACCTTCGGTCTCATCTAAGCAGTGCGTGCATGCATTGTATCCCTTGTTTGTCTGTCCTGAAAGGTTACTAAGAGCAGGCCAATCATTGATGGTCACGAAAAGCAACGCTCGTAGGTTGAATGCCTCCTGTTTGTACTCATCCCATGCAAGAACACCTGGTTTGCTCCACAACTGTAAGAGTTCTTCAAATAATGGCCGTAGGTAAACATCAATGTCGTTGCCGGGTTGCTTTGGGCCTTGGATGAGCACTGGCATCATAATGAACTTCCGCTTCATGCACAACCAAGACGGAAGGTTATAGATACATAGAGTTACAGGCCAGGTGCTATGACTGCAGCTCTGCTCCCCAAAAGGATTCATTCCATCTGTACTTAGACCAAACCTTAAGTTCCTCGCGTCATCTGCAAAGTCCGGGAACTCTCTATCGATTTTCCTCCACTGCGACCCATCAGCGGGGTGTCTCAACATCACGTCTTTCTTACGGTCTTCTTTGTGCCATCGCAACAACTGGCATGCTCTTTATTTCTGAAGACGTTTCAACCGTGGTATTATAGGAGCATACCACATAACCTTGGCAGAACCCTCTTCCTAGGGGCTCGCCCTCAACATCACCAGGGTCATCTCGTCTCTTATACCGTAGTGCATTGCATACCGGACATTTTTCCAAATTTTCGTACTCATGGCGGTAGAGGATGCAATCATTAATGCATGCATGTATCTTGACACTCTAATCCTAGAGGGCAGAGAACCTTCTTTGCTTCGTACGTACTGTCGGGCAATTCGTTATCCTTTGAAACCTCCTCTTCATTATTTTCATTAACTTCTCAAATGGCTTGTCACATATACCAGCTTCTGCCTTCCATTGCAGCAACTCCAGTGTGGCACCGAGCTTTGTGTTGCCATCTTCGCAATTTGGGTATAACTTCTTTTTGTGATCATCTAACATGCCATTTAACTTTCGCTTCTCGTTTTCAGTTTCTGCATCTCTGTGTGCATCAGCGATGGCCCGACGAAGATCATCATCAGGCTCATCTGATGCCTCTTCATCTTGATCACCTCCACCTGCCTCCTCATCTTCATCATGCCCTGTTGCAGTATCACCGTAGTTAGGGTACATATCATCATCCTCTTCTTCTTCGTCCGTTTTCCATCATAACCCCTCTTTCTCCATGCTTGGTCCAACAATTATAGCTGGGCATGAAACCTTTCCAAAGCAGGTGGGAGTGAATGACTTGCCATTCGGGTATTGCTTTAAGTTCCGGCAATCAACACATGGACAACATATATAACCATCCGCCTGTGGGTTTTCCTCAGCCACACGGAAAAATTCTTTCAGGCCCGAAGTGAACTCGGGCAGGCGTCGGTCAACGTACATCCATTGCCGCCGGTTCATCTACATCAAATAATTAAGTTTATCAAAAAACCATTACAAAACATCATAATATATATATATATATATAGTGGATATTAGCACCGTACAAATGAAAGGATAAAGTTGTTTAACCTTGATTGAGGAGGGAAAGAAAGAGGAGAAGCTTAAGTGTCTCCGGCACCTCATCTCATTTTTGTTTTGTGTAAAATCAAGCGGCATCATTCTCTCAGACATTTCATCGAGCACCTTGTGTGCATGCCAAAGAAATGCAAGGTAGCACTCAACACACACACCTTTCTCCTAGAAAAAGTGAAGTTGTGAATTGGCTAGTTGGAGGTGAGCTGATATAAGGGCTGGGACCTTTTGCACCGGTTCGTGTTACAAACGGTGCAAATGAGTATCTTTGCACCGGTTTGTAACACGAACCGTATTCCTCGGACACGTGCTGCGACAGACCTTTTGCACCGGTTTGTGTTACCAACCGGTGCAAAAGATATCTCATTTGCACCGGTTGGTAACACAAACCGGTGCAAAAGGTCCCTCGGCACTCCCCACGAACCGGTGCTAATGACCCCCTTTAGCACCGGTTCGTGCCAAATCCGGTGCAAAAGCCATTTGGGG
The DNA here is from genome assembly GCA_030979885.1 of Lolium multiflorum. Lineage (NCBI taxonomy): Eukaryota > Viridiplantae > Streptophyta > Magnoliopsida > Poales > Poaceae > Lolium > Lolium multiflorum. The sequence continues at coordinate 212,343,578 of CM061751.1, forward strand.
CAAAAAACCAAAGCCCTTGTTTCTACTAGTGTATCTCAAATTATTTCCGTCCTTCGCCGATGCACTCTACATGCAACCACTTATACATGGTAGCACAAGTTTTGTGGCCAATCAGTTCGCTACTGATTTAGCAAATAAGATTTGTGATGAATATCTCCATTTAATATTTACTTTTACTTTCTGCCGTCAAGACTAAATTTAATATGTTGGGATGGATTGATACTCTGCAAGATGAGGATAATGGTGTCCCGCGAGAAGCAGCGACGTGCCAACTGATATCACACTACACCTGCAGGAATATTGTTGGTATCTGGCCATCTACTATTCTACTGACCTTAATTTACTTGTAAGTAACCACGCGTGCCGTTACGTGTAGGATGTACAAGAGTGAGAAATGTGGTTAAAGCTAAGCTAGCATGGATGCAGTTGAAGTGCGCGTGGTTGTCCAGACGACCCAGGACTGACCTCCACTCTCCACATGCCAACCCCTCTATGATCTATATCTACTTACTATCTAGCTAGCTAGAGACTTGGTAATATGCACATAAATGGCTGATCATGCACCGCATTCTGTCATGATCATTTCAACGATCCCTACGTATCGAGCCGTTTGTGACATGTCGTTTTCTCTTTCTTGAAGTGTGGTATGGTAGCTAGTTCGCTCGTGGTGAAGCTAATGGAGTGCTAGGACGTACGCAAGTAACGCAACTAAAGTTGACCGAACTACAGTAGTACAATGGAAACATGCAGCCTAGAAATATGCAGGCCGGGCTCCTTTGATTCATACATAGGATCATAGGAAAAACATAGGGGCAGAAGAAACATAAAATTGAGATGTTATGCCTACTTAAATTCTATTTATGGAAGATAAATTTTATTTAATTGTAGCAAAGAATTTTTTTATGGATACGTATATGATTTAATGTTTTTCTATAGGATTCACGATGCAAGAATACAAGATTCCTACACAACTGGTTTCTCTAGGATATGTTTATATGAATCAAACAATTTATGTAAGAAAATCTTCATAAGTGTCACGTGGTTTTTTTAAATAAAATATAAAAAATAAAATCGAATTTTAAATCTGTGAGCCCTTGAATAGCGGTAGCCAGGGGCGTGTAATTAAACCCACTCTCCAGCCGAGTGAGTTACTACTTGCCTGGTTTATTTCCACGTCACAGTTTTTCCACAACCAAAATATGCTACACCAGTTCAGGTAAACTGCATTCGCAAACTTCACTTCTTTTGGTGCTGTAAACAAGTCCTACGAGATCTACGTCACTGTTAATATTTCTTTACTAGGAATGTGACCTCCGCTGCCCCCGCGCCGGCGGCGCCGCGCCGCGCCGGGGCCCTCCTCCCCCGCAGCCGTCTCCTCTCCCTAGGGGCCCCTCCTCCCCCGCCGCCGTCGCCGGGAGCGCTGCCGGGCAAAGCCCTGCGGCGTGGCGGCGGCGGCCTATCCTCTGCCCCCCACGACCTGGAGGGCACGGCGGCGGCGTCTGCCCGGCCTCTCCTTGATGCGGCGGCGCAGGGAGGCGACGGCTATGGCGTCGATCTGCAGGCGGCGGGCGGCGGCGTGGATCGGGTCCAATCTTGGTCCGTTTGGGCCGGGGCGGGTGACGATCTGCCTGTCGTGGCTCTGCCTCCTCGGCACGGAGGCGTTCGTGGGCATCCCTCGCATCATGAGGAAACCTGGGCAGCAGCCCCGGGCATGGTGGTGGTGGTCATCTTCTTCGTCGGAGGTGGTCGGCCAGGCTGGTAGTCTTGTGTGGGGGATCATGGGATCTCACACAGGTTTCGGCAATGGTGATCTAGTCCGGGGTGTTATGACGGCCGGTGAAAACCGAGCCTCGACCTCGGTCTTGGCGGATGATGGCGGCGTCGGTCGACGTCGTTACCTTGTCGAAGGCGTCATCTTTGCCCTTCTTGGCACTACACTCGGCGAGTTGGGGATGCACGGCTGCCGGTGAAAACTGTGTTCCGGCCTCGGTTGGCGGACGATGGCGACGTGTCGCGCCGCTACCTTCTTAAAGGCATCGTCGTCGCAGTCTGCGGTTTCTCACTCGTGCTTTCGGAAACCCTAGGTCCGGGTCTCCGGATCGGACGATGGCGGCGCGCCCTGCGTCGTTCCTCTTTGGGCATCGTTTTTGGAGCAGCTGCTGGATGTTGGCGGATGTCGGTGGAGTGGTATTCATCTACCACATTGTTGGCGCTGAGGCTCGGTGGCATGGTGCTGCGGGGTATCGACGACGGATGCGGGTTGATGTATGCGTGCAGGATGGCGGAGCCGTCCGGCGTCATGGTGGCATCGACGGCAGGTCTTGCAAGATTAATACGATGATCTCTCTTGAAGATGGAGTCGAGGAAGACGGCGGTAGCAACTTCTGTGGCGTGTGGCATGCGCGGAGAGTCTGCTTGACTGAATGTGCTTCTCACCTGCTATTGGGCGGTTTGGGAAGGCATTTGGTTTTTGGATGATGTCAGTTGGTGTATTGTTTCCCCCTTCATCCCACTGTAGGTCTAGTGAGGCGGCTTCGAGGTTGATTTTTTGTATTGCTTCTTGTAAGGTTTGCGAATAATCTAATAAAAGCCGTGTGCATCCTTTGGATGCAGAAGCTGGGGCGATTTTTCCCCCTTTTCGAAAAAAAAAGGAATGTGGCAGATTGGGGTCTGTGGTTTGTTCATAGTGGGGATTGGGATTAGCGTTTCATTCTATTACATCTTTCAAGTGTATATACGACTATATGATTTCTAGTGATGCTTACATTTGAGGAAGAGGGGTGGGGCGATAATGATAGATATGTTTTATGATGATGTATGTGACTTACATTTTCTGTGTTGGGTATTTAATTAGGTTCATTTTATGTTCATGTATGAGCATCCAACCGTGAAGAACGAAGAAAAACTAGAAGAAGCCTCTAGAGGCAAGTAACCCTTTGACCCACTTGGTCTATAGGACATCATTCTGATAAATTACGAGGCTAGGAAGATGAAGGTGTGTTGCAGGCATGCAGCGGCGACAACATGTAGAGGGATAGGAGGACCTCCAAAGACCGGCCAATTGATTTATGACATAGATGAAATGAATTTATTTGTGCATATCATGGAGTATGATCGAACTCTACACGTTGGTCCTCCGCAAAGACTTCATGCCACTAATTAATGACCTAATTTTGAGGTCCTTCTTCCCTAAAAAATAATAATTTTGAGGTCCTTCGGGCGTCATACATATGATCGCTGGTCATGTTATGCATAGTGGTGGAGCTTTACCTTCAAGCTCATCTTTGATATCGGGTGGCCTAAGTCTGCATATTAACATGGACGTCCGGATCTTCAAGGTCAAAGGCACGGGATGAGTTGAGGATCTACGATGGCAAGGACTTCATAGAGAGAGTGCTCTATTTTCCTGAGCACCTTGTTTCCCGTACTCATGAAAAGTAGGGTTATCTTCATGTTTTTTGTCTTGCTAATCATGGGTATCATGAGTATAGTTATGTGCTCGTCTATTGGCTTCATGATCACAGATATATACAACTTTTGTCTTAGTTGGGAATTTTGGATTGAGGGTGTATTAAGATACATTTGATGTAATGATGTGTGTTTTGGGTTTGGGTATGTAAAAAATTCATGATGTAATGATGGTTGAACCGCTATTAGTTCATCTAACTATGTGAAATCAATAGTGGATTGTAATTATGGCATGATGTTTTGTATTGTAGAATGTGTCATGAACTTAGGGGGCAAGGTCACTACCTTGAGAATAGTTGTCTACACACTTAATGAAGGCCAAAATAGAAACGAGGCAAAAGACTTGCCACTTTTGTTAATTAAGAAGACAGTGAGAACTGCCTGGTTAATTCACAAAAACTAGGCAAAAAAGGCGTCATAAATGGCAAATATTGGTCATAGTTGAACATGACAAACATTATATGACACACTCGGCCAACGTGGATCACAATAGAGACCACACATAATGTTGAGAAGAATAAAAAACATCAGAATCCCAAAGTGTCACTGTCATCACCTCTCCTCAAGTAAGAGACTGCGACTTCACCATAAATGACCACCAACAACGTCTTTGCCAAACCAACCGGGTGAAGACACACAAAAAAGCTCACCAAATTGTCAACCACACGAGCTGACAACATCGTGGATTTGATTTTGAAGGCAAGCTACTAAGGGAAAATAATGTAAGGTTGGCATTGCGAAGGACTACTGATCCAGACCACAAATCACCCATCATCGCCACCATACAGGCGGTGCTTCTAAGAAACCAACAAACAACAGAGACCCTCACGCACGTCGCAGAGCCAACTGTCACAACCTTGTGGCAACATAGTCTTCGTCCATCTTTCTCATCATTGCCACATGAACCACCGATGAAACCAAGTACGATCCCTCTAGCTAGATCCTACTCCAATAAGATGCCCCCTCAAGAGTGAGTGTGACACCAAGCATCTCCATCGCGTGATCCGGGATGAACAAGATCTAGTGTTTTCCTAGAGGATCCAAATTCCACCTTGCCGTCAAGGGCCGATAGCTGAGCTCCGGCCGGAGGTCTCTCATCGCGAGAAGAAGCGAGAAGACGAAGGCCCACCGACCGTTGTCCGCCATGCGGGGCTGAAAGTGGGGAAAGGTCGGGGAGAGGAGGGTTGGGGCGGCGGCAACTACTGTTTCACCCAATCCGCCTAGGGAGCCACGCGGACACTCAACTTGATCTGACTTCGAAATGTACAAGTCTGTAATTACTTCCAATTCAGTGATTCAGTTGTACTACACTATTATTATCGAATGGTAATTTGTTTGTCATCGAGCATGTACAATATTACTACTCCATGAAAGGAAGTATGTCCGCCTTCATGCTAATTTCATGATAAAAATAATATTTTCACCTTGTGAATCTAAGCAATTTTTCATACAACAAAATAAATCTTGCGGGTGACATTTTAAAAACGGCTTTGCTAGAAATCAGGCGCCTGATTTTTATTATGTGTTAGTCTACTTCTTAGCCATTGTATTTGCCTCATGATTCATGCTGATATGACAGTTGCAAGTAGGTTGCAACTCAGATTTTTGTACTTGCAAGTAGGGTGCAAATGAGATTTTCCTAGTTGTAAGTGGGTTGTGATTGAGAAAATAAAATATCCACACCGTTGAATTTGCTTTAAGATTCATGTCGGCATAAAAGTTGCACATGAGTTGCAACTAGGTTGTAACTAAAACTTGATGGCGTGACTGAGATTTAGTTTTAAGTCTAAATTGCATTAAATTTAGACATGCCCTTTAAAAAGAAATTTAAAGTTCATGTTACACATGTAACATGTTGGTCTGCACATCTCCTGAGATGATATTATTTACGCGTACGTGGACGTACTAGTGTAGGATACATACTTATTCGTGCTATGGATTTTTGTTTCCGTATACGGAAAGTATGGGAAAAGTTAATTCCGACCCGTACACCTTAAGAAGCCGACCTTGGCACCGCCTCAGTATATATAATCATCACAACTCCAAAAAGAGCCGAAGCGCGAAAGTATTGCTCCGTTTCTACACCCAATGACGACTAGTGTGTTGTCCAGGCGAGGCTCTCGGGGCGGCGCCATGGACAACAACCCTGACTTTACCTTCGGGACATCGCCGGACGTCGAGGTAGTCAGGAGCTTTGATCAGATGGGCATCCGCGACGACCTCCTCCGTGGCATCTACGCCTACGGGCTCGAGAATCCGTCCGCCGTCCAGATGCGGGCCACCCTCCCCATCATCAGCGGCCGTGACCTGATCGCCCAGGCGCAGTCCGGCACCGGGAAGACCTCCATGATCTCGCTCGCCGTCTGCCAGGTCATCGACACCACGGTTCGCGAGTATGTACTCTGAACTCGTTATATTGCACTTATATATACAGAACTTACTTTGTTTCAACGTGTCCATCCGATGTTAATTTGGTGAAAGTTTCCATAAGAAGTTGTCTCAAGAGGATAGGTAGTTGTTTGTCGGGGCGCAACGCAATTGAGTTTTTTTTTTGTTTTGCAAAATTTCGTTCTTATCTATTTATTATAGAGGGCTGGATAGTTTGATTCGATTAGACGAAATTCTTCATAGGTGACGTTGTTGAACTGTCGATTTAGTCCATACATATATCTTTCTTTCTTTTTGAAGCAAAGTCAGTACATATCCCTAGTCCTAATCCTAATGTTGCTGCGTTTCACAATCATTGCTTGGAAATTTCTTGTGACAAATCCGGCCTTTTACAACACCTTTTCTTGTAGTAGCACTGTATTTAGCATATGTTCTGAATACCAGAGCTGAAGTTGATATCCGGTACTCCCTCCGGTCATTGTGTAGGGTGCAGGCACTGATATTGTCGCCAACTCGAGAACTGGCTACACAGACAGAGAAATTCATGCAGGCTATTGGTCAGTTCATGAGCTTGCAAGTCCATGCTTGTGTTGGCGGCAACGCAAACAGTATCGGTGAGGACATTAGGAAGCTCGACCACGGGGTGCATGCTGTGTCAGGAACGCCAGGCAGAGTCTGTGATATGATCAAGAGAGGGTCCTTGCGTACAAGATCAATCAAACTCCTAGTTTTGGTTAGTTTGCTTTTCCTTTCATCGTATTTATTCTTTTGTTTTAACTTGGGGTCTTTCTTAACAAGTTTTCATAATAGGATGAAGCTGATGAGATGCTGAATAAAGGATTTAAGGAACAGATATATGATATCTACAGATATCTTCCCCCAGAGCTTCAGGTTGTCTTGGTCTCTGCAACTATGCCAAATGACATTTTGGAGATAACCACCAAGTTTATGACTGATCCAGTCAGGATCCTTGTAAAGCGTGATGAGTTGACTTCAGAGGTTAATATCAAAACTTCTTTTGTATCATTATATATGCATCAGGTTATATTTAGCACTTACACTTTCCATTTATTTAATGTTTGCAGGGTATCAAACAGTTCTTTGTTGCTGTCGAGAAAGAGGAGTGGAAGTTTGAGACGCTATGTGATCTCTACGATACGCTGACAATCACCCAAGCTGTCATTTTCTGCAACACTAAGAGAAAGGTGGACTGGCTTACTGAGAAGATGCGCACCAACAATTTCACGGTATCAGCTATGCACAGCGACATGCCTCAGAAAGAAAGGGATGCCATCATGGCCGACTTCAGGTGTGGCGCAACTCGCGTTCTAATCACGACAGACATGTGGGCGCGAGGGCTGGATGTTCAGCAGGCAAGCATTGTTTGATATTTTAGCTCTGTCTTTTTATAAGGAGTATATAAGTTGCAACATCCCCTAAAAAAAGTTGAATCATGCCTGACCATACGTTATTTACATCCTCAGGTCTCTCTCGTCGTAAATTATGATTTCCCAAACAATCGGGAGCTATACATCCACCGCATTGGGCGATCTGGACGTTTTGGGCGCAAGGTAAGCTTGCATACATGCTCCTGCTGTAAAAATCCCTTCTCCGCTTAACAGATAAAACAAGTTCAGACCAAGTGAAAGTTGTTGCAGTTTCTATTTGCTGATTCTGATGATACGAATAATCTTTCTGTCCGCAGGGTGTGGTGATCAATTTTGTTCGCAAGGAGGACATCTGCGCATTGAGAGATATTGAGCAATTCTACAGCACGCAAATTGATGAGATGCCAATGAATGTGGCGGATCTGATTTGAGCATACGGGAGAGGAGATCGCTAATCATTTTGTTTTGACTGGAATTGTTTGGCGTAGATGGTAACTGAACATGATGGGAATCATTGTGACTGAAATAGTTTGGTGTCCTGACAACTATTTATGTTTCGATACCGCCGTTTAACCTTTTCTTCTTTTATAAACAATGAGCTTCCCCTTGCCTTTTCACTCCCCTGTCCAAGGGGATTGGAGTGTATTGAAGTGGATTGAGGTGTATTTTGACTTACAGGGGGATTAAATCTCCCTCAATACCTTCGTTAATGCCTTGTTCGGTTTAGATGGAATCCAAGTGGATCGGAAGTAACTGTCATTAGCTCTAATCTTTGTTCATTACTCACACAAAACCCAAAACTTTACAAAATTTTGTCACATAATTACAATTGTCGGGCAAGAAGTTCTTTTCATTCTAATAGTTGTGGTGGTAGTAATAATGTCTATAGTAATTGGAAAACATGGGTAGATGGTTTATTTCTACTAATAAAATGGAGCCCAATAAGAATTTCACTGGTAATTAATTTGATCAATTTCATGCTATGTCTGTGAAGATTGACCTTTCATCTATGCAAGTTCCTTTTATTAAAAAATGTTGAACCTAAAAGAATCTCTTAGGTGAATATATCAACAACTACAGACATGACTCTGACTCTGTGGAACTCTTGTGATAGAGAGTATGTACTCGCTTATTTCTACAACCTAAAGGGCATGCATGGTTGCCCGCAAACTACCCATGCAGACTCTGGGGGCAAATCATCGTCGTTCGGTTACCATGGTTGCATGAAAATTGCCCCACACGTTACTCAAAGTACTTTCGGGCCTGACCCAAAAGGAACGATCGATTTTGGCATTTCAAAGGAGCCACCCTCTAGTAGGCGAAAAAAAGGAACACACTTTTCCAGAGGGTGGCTCTAATGGTGTGGTTGGTGTACCTTGGTTTGTAGCACTTTGCAAGTGGTTTGTTATCCTCATCTTTCTTAATCCTTTCACATCTATAGAATAGTGCTTTGATTCGAGATAAGCCGTAGATGAAAAAGCTGCATATTGATGGTGTGATTCCATTCCTAGGACCGATCGATATCTAGTCTCGTTGACCATTAATCTTTAATTTTGTATTCATGTTCTTAACTTTTTAGACAAGTTTTATTAAAATCATCACACACGGTGGATAATTTGATATTTTCTTTGAGGATCAGCTTAATATGTTCATGTGTGTTATTTACACACGTTTGTTTCAACCTCTTTCTCGCATATCATTTACTTTGTCGGCACCGCTTCATGATAAGATCTACATGAAGAAGATGAAGATCGATGATGTGTATCCATTACAGCAACTGAGTCTGAGTTTTGTTAACCACAACTCTCAATTTTATATTCAACTTTAGACTTACTTTATTTGTCTAATTTAGGGCACATGGTTGATCGTTTGAAATTTTGTTCGACCACTAGCTTCATCTTGTTGTTACACACAACTCTCGTGTTTTAATTTTTAATTCCAAGGCTTATAAAAAAAGTTCTTCCAAGTGTGGTGGTTTGATATAAATTAACCATATAAACAAGAGGTGATACTAACCATCAATGTGCACACATGACCAGATCCAACATGGGGATTCGATCTGTTGCTTGCCAGGGGGATGTGGCTGATGGGGGAGCTTGGTGGCCGGCACGGTGGAGGGCCTAGTCCTACTCCACCTGTCCACTTTCCTCCCCCTGGCCAAACTGGATGACTATTGGGGTAGTTCGTCTCGATCCCATGTTCGCTGACGATGACCGGATGTCAGTACATTGCGGGGCGCTAGCGGAAGGATGTGATCGACTCCTTCCTTAGGTCTCGGCAGCTAGGGGCATCAGTGAGTTAGATGGAGTCTTTGCAAAATCATAGAAAGGCTTCGACCAATTCTGGTAGTGAAGACGTCCACATCTGTTGTTCACGTCCTTGGAGGCGTGGCCACGATGCCAATCTGGTTGATTGCCTTCTGATAGGCACTTATGTTTCCCTTATGACTTGAATCATCTTCGAGTTCCTCCTTGAACTCCCTATTCATCAATTAGTTGCTCCAAGTTGGCTCCACTTCTTCTAAAAGGTGTGCTTTTCGGATTCTCTGACCACTCCTGAGCCCATGCGGTAGTCGGAGTCGGTGCCTGCCACGAGGGGTTACCGGTGTTTTCACCAGCCAATCGACAACTCGGTTGCTAGGGTAAATACATATGTGTTTATTGGTGTGGGTGTCGGAGCTTCCTCGAAAGCTATGCACGACTCTGTCCTGTGCCGACAATGACGACGCCCGTGAGCGTCGTTTCCCTTCATGAAGAGGTAGTCATGAAGTTTCCCCCTTTGAACCCGGAATTTTGTCTTCTCACTGGTCCAGTTAGCTAGTTAGCTGGTGTCTGGGCTGTTGGTGGTCCTCTGTGTGCCAAGATGTGGAGAGGTGCCTATCTGATCGGGTGCAGTTCATCGGTGTGGCGCCTCGGTGCTTGAAAAGTGGCTGCCAGTGTTTAGTCGAAAACTTCTTGTAAAATTCTAGTAGATGGAAGCTTAGCCATGATCTTCTTGCTCTCCTTTTCAAGTTTGTAACTTTTCACACATTTGCTCGTATCTTTAGATGGTCTTCCTACCTTTTCTTTTGTTTTTGCTGTTTGCCTTGTGGACGTGTTGTTATAATTCAAGCCAGTTGATGACTTCATTAATTTAAAGTTGAAATCATTTCGAGTTTTTCTTACACATTTCGCCGAACGCAACCACACCACCGGGTGTCGGGGTGTGACGCACAGACCCTCTCAAGGCCCGAACCCCTCTGCTGCGTCCTCCTCTTGCTCCCTCCCCATGGCGCCCAGGGTTTTAATGGTAACTGCCCGCCGCCGCCGCCGCCGCCGCTCGGCTTACCGCGGCGCCGTCATTAACGGCGACCAAACCTTCTCACGCTCCGACTGCCGTCTATGCAGGTGGCGGAGAAGCCCAGCATCGCGCTCTCCATCGCCTCCGCCCTCTCCGGCGGCCGCGTAAGTCTCCCTCCCTCCCTCTCCCACGCGCCGAATCCTCTCACGACCAAGGGTATTTTCGCATCCTGGGGCCAGATTTGTCGGTGGTTTTGACTCGAATTCGACGACAGTGTCTTAGGGACGAGCCCTAGCGGCAAGTTTTTGGTTTGCGGAAGCCGGGGAACATAGCCTGTTTTGTCACGCTACCTGTAGGTTGTAATGGCTGGGTGTTTGGACTTTGCAGTATTTGAGGTCGTTGTCAATATTTGAGGTCATTGTCTCTGTAGAGTAATAGCTAGTGAGATTCAGGGGATGGTACAGAGCTAATAGGATTGGTTGCAGTTGCACTGTCATGGAAAATTACGTCTCTTAATGCTCTCATTCTGCAAATTGAATCAAACTTAGGCAAAAAAAAAACTGTAGTGAGGCAATCATCACTTCCCCGAAGGGGCTAGGTTCATATTTTTTTGGAGTAAGGCTAGGTGGATTTTGGGTAGCTGCTACACTGCATATGTGTGCTGTATCATGGTGGCTCGAAACCAAGCAGTAACCATACCGTGCTGTAACATTTCGCTCTCACTGCACATCTCAAAAGTTGTCACGTTTCGGCAGATGTCTACACGCAAGGGAAGTACCGACGTCCACGAGTTTGATGGGATGTTTCAGGGATCTCATGCATCTTTCAGAGTGACATCAGTCATCGGACATGTCTTCAGGTCCTGCATTTCTTCTTCACTTCTTTCAACAGCTTTTGTTGCAGTTGCATCAGTTGATACAGTAGTTCTAGTCCAGTTATGAACTGCGCAATGCGTTTGAATTCATGTGCATACGCTTTCTTCATATCAGCCTTGATACCTACAGGCATGAATGGCTTGGTGAAGTTGATTCCTTAAATAAAAAACATACTCCACTTCAGCTGAATCAACATTGCAGTTGCCCACTACAGTACTAACCTTGGACAGTAAGATCTTTTATGTGCATTTTTTACTCAATGTCTTGTCTTCTGCAGTGTTGATTTTCCACCTGCATATCAGAACTGGGAAGGGACTGATCCCATGGACCTTTTTAATGCTCCAGTCCTGAGATCTGAGTGCAACCCAAAGGTAATGCATTCCTCTAAAACTCTAATTAGCGAATACAACTCAGTTAACAACAGGACCCAGGAGTAGTCAAACAAAACCAATTATGTAAGAACAACTTCAGTCAGTTCTATGTATATATTGCACATTCATACATGAGTTCTACTTCACCTGTAGATGGTACAATCGTAGATCTACTACCAAGTTTAGCTGACTCTCGGACATTCTATTTCATCTTTTCTTTATAAGTGACTTGGCTTTTCGACGTATTTTCTACTTTCTAGAATCTAAACCGACAAATTTCCTGTCCTACCGCAAAAGAACTCCCAACTGTAGCGCTTGCGTAAATCTGTAAAGGAAATGGTTGGTGAAATACTGAAATTCCTATGCTTAGGTTTTATGACAATTACATACAAGCACCACCATGTCTAAGTAAATAACTGACCTATGTATCTCTTGAAGGTTCATATCCAAAGGCATCTAGCCCAGGAAGCTCGAGGCTGCACCTATTTGATACTTTGGCTTGACTGTGATCGAGAAGGAGAAAACATATGTTTTGAAGGTATAATTTCTTGTTCTGGGATATATGTGCATGTTATCATATTTACTTATGTTACTAGAAATTTGGGCAGTGTACGAAAGCTAAGTTCGCTTTTTTATGATCAATAGTAATTTCGAACAACTTGACTAAGGTACAGAGAATGTCAGATGGCAAAGTGCTATCTGGACTATGTTCACAGCTGGATTAATTTGATTCCTTTGAATTTTTAGAAGCTATACATATTTTTGCTTTCCCCTAAGGAACATCTACAATTCTGTTTAATCCTTTGCAATAATTTGGTGTACATGAGATTTTACTTTTCACTAACTAATAATTGATATGAGAACTTCTCATTCATTACTTCCACATACCCAGCTTGCATATTATCTCTTAGTCTGAGCAATGTAATAACAATGCTAATCGTATGTTCCAGTAATTAGTTGCACCGGGATTCCTGAAAATGAGGTTGGCAGAAGAATATTTCGAGCTAAATTTTCATCTGTTACTGAGAAAGACATATCGAATGCTATGGATAATCTTGTCTTGCCAAACAAAGATGAGGCACTGTCAGTGGAGGCTCGACAAGAAATAGACTTGAAAGTAGGAGTAGCGTTTACTCGATTTCAGACCAGATATTTTCAAGGAAAATACGGGAATCTCGACTCAAGAGTTATTTCGTGAGTTCTCTACCTCCCTTTTCGCTATACTACTTTGTTGATCAATTGCATATTAAATTAATTATCGTACAAGAAAATACCACCTATATTCTTCAAATACCCAATGCAATATTTGTATCTATCTGTAATGTCAATGTTTATCACCTTTTCTGGGAAGTTCCTTTTGTTCAATCTCTTGATCTTTGTAACCACCTTCTCAAATGTTCTGTTTTTGACACTTTCCATAAATTTGATAGTGCAAGTAATATAAGTATGCCTTGACTGGTGCTTTCATGTTGGAGTACCATGTTGATGCTTTTCGTGTTTGAATGATTCATCTGGATTTAATTCTTCTTCTAAATTAGGTATGGTCCCTGTCAAACACCTACACTTGGATTCTGTGTACAGCACTATCAGCAAATTAACACATTCAAACCAGAGAAATTTTGGTCTTTGAGAACTTACATTATCAAAGACGGTGATGAAATACAGCTAGAATGGGACAGGAAGAAACTTTTTGATTTTGATGTAAGATCCCCATACCTTAGTGATTTGAGTTTATCCTTCGAAGTATTCTTGATGTGTTCATCACTCAACTTCGCAGGTCACTGTAATGTTCCAAAAGATGGTAGCCAGTGATGGAGCTCTAAAAATAACAGATATATCAGTGAAGGAAGAATGCAAAGCCCGCCCATCTGGTCTTAATACAGTGAATTTGCTAAAGGTGACATAGCTCTAAGACGGGCAGCTTTTTTCCTTGTTTATGCTACAACTTAATTGGATAATGATGCTTGTATGGACTGCCATTTCACTTCGTTGCCTAGTGCCTACAAAGTCCACTTTGTGTTTACCTGTAAATGGTGCATTGCTCACTTCTGTTTGGACCTTAATATTGATATTGCAATTTATATTAATGTATATGGTTGCAATATTTTGTACATTACAACGACATTAAATGGAATGCAGTACCAAGATCTGCTGTTGCATGTGACCTGAGTTATACTAATATGTGGACCAGGGCATCCATTTGGGTATAAAAGGGCTTCTAGGATATATGCTAATTAGATAGGGTTTCTTCCTTTAGTTAAATGAATTGCATATTTTAGTGTACTGAATATTGCGCTGCTCCCAGGTTGCATCAAGTGCGTTAGGCATTGGACCCCAGACAGCCATGCACTTGGCCGAACGACTTTACATTCAAGGATACATCAGGTTCCAGAAATGGGTCTCCCTTTTTTTTTATGGAAAATGTTAGTTAATTTAAAGTTGGCATGAAATTGTTAAATTAACTCATACTAGTAAGGCCCCACTGTTCCTGCATGAACTTTCTGCGTATATCGAGTTCATATGCTGTGACATGGTTTTATTTTATGTTATGCGTCATTTAAGGTTTACCTTGCACTACTCTATGATGCCCTATGTAGTACAGGGGATAATGTTTTAAATTTCATCTGAAAATTGTGTAAAATCTACAGTCAACCTTTTGTAGTTATGACTTATGACTTATGAGTGTAGATTGCCATCTGAGTTAAAAACACTTTTTTACCACTACTGAAAGTTGCATACACAGGTGTGATTTATAGTTGATGATACTTTTTCTTTTTCCAATTTCCTGCTGAAGTTCTAATTACTATCTTTGTACAGTTATCCTCGTACAGAGAGCACTGCCTATCCCACGTCATTTGATTTTAAAAGTGTACTGTCTGCACTAGCACATAATCCTTTGTGGTCCAATAACGTCCGGGCATTGGATGCTGGTTTTGTTAAGCCTCGCCAAGGTCATGATGTTGGGGATCATCCCCCAATTACTCCAATGAGATTAGCACCAGAAGAAGCTTTGGAAACTGATGCATGGAGGCTTTACCAGTACATATGCCAGCATTTTATTGGCACTGTCAGTCCTGATTGTAAATATACAAGGTAGTTCACGATGCCCGTGTCTGCATTTGATGCTAAATTACTTGTATTGTTGTCCCATTGGCCATCACATGCATTATTCCTGATCCTGGTATCTAAATTTATGTCTTATTCTTTTGGATTGTGAACATGTCAATTCCTTTCTGGAAAAAATGGTTTGCAGGACTGCAGTTGAGTTCACTTCAGGTGGAGAGATTTTCCGTTGTGTTGGTCACCGAGTCACGTCCAAAGGTTTTACATCTATTATGCCATGGCTTGCTGTGGGTGAGAATATTCTTCCAACGTTTAAAAAAGGAGACACAATTAGCATTCATAAGGTTGACATACATGAGGTAAGGCTTATGAGTTTGCTCACATCACCTGAGCTTGCGTTTATTTGGATGTGGGATTACTGACAAGTATTTATTCTGCTCTAAGGGAAGCACCACCGCTCCTGATTATCTTAGCGAGAGTGAGTTGATTTCTCTCATGGAGAAGAATGGCATAGGCACAGACGCATCAATTCCTGTGCATATAAACAACATTTCCGAGCGTAATTATGTCCAGGTTAGTTGAGGTCTTTTCTCTCCAGAGGTTTGACATCTTATGTACTCCCTCCAGTTCAAAATAATTGCCCCAAAATGGATGTATCTAGACATGTTTTAGTGTGTAGAACTGTAGATACATCCATTTTTGGGCAATTATTTTGAACCGGTGGGAGTAGTGAACTTCTACGCCCGCATGCCTGCTTAAATATCTAAATGCCCAATTTCCTAAATTCAGCTACTTATCTTTGTTGAAGGTAAATTCTGGAAGAAGATTAGTACCTACAGCCCTGGGAACTACACTGATAAGAGGATATCAGTGTATTGATGCTGATCTCTGCTTGCCAGATATCCGAAGCTTTATTGAGCAACAGATTACTCTAATTGCAAAAGGCAAAGCGGACCATCTTCAAGTTGTTCAGCATGTTCTTCAACAGTTTATGAGGAAGTACTCTTATTTTGTGAAGAAGGTAGTGCATTGTGTTAATAATCTCTGAGGCTTTGATGTCTTATCAAGTGCGTTAGGATTTACATGTGGTGTATTGTTAGATCAGGTCAGTCATTTGCCGCCATAAGGATTGGAAATTGACGTTGCCACTATTCCAATATACTCCCGCCGTCCCATGAAGCTTGTCTGAAATTTATCAAAATTTGGATGTATCTAAATGCTATTTAGTGTCTAGATACATCCGAATTTAGATAAATCTCAGAGAACCTTCGTGGGATGGAGGGAGTAATTTTGGTCTTTGGAGTAACAAAACCTCAGTTACAATGGAAATGACAACTCATTGACAAGTGCCAACCTTTGGAGTGGCAAATGATCCACTGCCCCGTGTTGGATTTGCTTGTTTTACTTATACATTTGCATTTGTAAATCAGTAGTGAACAAATCGTTAAAGCCATCCTAAAAAATGCCGGCAAATTTTAGTTAAAGCACAAGTGCAAGGTATGATGTTCTGTCAATTTTCTAGTATTCCTAGTAAATGGTTTAAAGTACATCCATCTTCACAATGGACTATTGAACTAGTCAGTGTGCATGATTGGAATAATTGAGATGGATGGTTTTCTTCTAGTTTATTCTGTGATTGAAATATCATTTTCTTCAAGTTGCTTATAATGAACCGTGTTCCTTGCAGATTGAAAACATGGATGCTTTGTTTGAAGCACAATTTTCACCTCTGGCAGACTCTGGGCGTCTATTGAGCAAGTGCGGAAAATGTGGTCGGTATATGAAATATATTTCCACTCAGCCAATGAGGATGTATTGTGTAACTTGTGAAGAGGTCTATTATCTTCCCCAGAATGGTTCCATTAAGGTGGTTACTTTACTAAATTCTCTTTCACTGTTTCTGGGTAATTATGTGTTTGTTATTTTATGGATACGTCCACAAATACAGAATCATTCCAATACCATATTATAGACAGAATCATGCAATTCATGTGCGTTGATAGATATTTTGTTGTCAGCCAATTATAGACGATCTTGTGTGTTTGCAGTTTTCAGTTTGCTGTGATTCATTGCCATCATTTGTTTTTTTTCTTCCTTTGTATATCTATTCTATTCTATATGATTTGCTGTGCTTTATTTTGTGTTCACCACTTTTATGTTGAACATAGCTACTGCATTTACTTTTGTGCTATCATCAATGATCAATCATAAAAACGCATGATATTATTTGCTTTATTCTGCCAAGGATCGTCAGTTCACTTATACCTGGTGATTAATTATACTATCCTTTTCAGCTTTACAAGGAAATTATTTGCCCCCTTGATGGTTTTGAGTTGCTTCTCTTCTCGATGGTGGGCCCTGATGCAAAATCTTTTCCACTATGCCCCTGTTGCTACAATAGTCCTCCATTCGAAGGCATTGACAAACTTTTCGGGGCACTCAAGCTCGATGACACCGGCAAGGTTGGGAAAGGGGCTGGCATGCCTTGCTTCCTTTGCCCGCACCCGACATGCAAACAATCAATGATCACTCAAGGAGTCTGTGCCTGTCCAGAGTGTAGCGGTACCCTAATTCTTGATCCAGTCAGTGCGCCGAAATGGAGGCTTCTCTGCAACACGTGTAACTGCGTCGTGCTGCTCCCACATGCTGCTCACAGAATCACCACAACGGATAAGAAGTGCCCAACATGTGAGTCAACTATTATCGAAGTTGACTTCAACAAGAAGGCCACCCCTCTTGAAGATGGAGCGACTCTGCATGAGGGGTGTATCTTGTGTGATGAGCTGTTACATTCACTCGTTGAGATGAAGCATGGGAAGTCATTCTTTATGCGGAGAGGCAGAGGGAGAGGTAGGGGTAGAGGCCGAGGTAGAGGCAGACGGGGTAGGGGAAGACATGATGATCCTAAGATGAGCTTCAGAGATTTCTGAATTCCTTCTTTAAAAAAAAAAAAATTGGACCTGTAACCCTACTCTGTAAGTATGTTTACTCCTAGGTCGGAACCTTTCGGTTTCATATCCATACAGTGTTATCTTGTTGCTTGTAGCAAAGATTGTATGTATAGTTCATTTTGTAGAAGAAATGCAGGGATCAGTTATCCTTTTCTGATCACTTGTTCAGAAAATGTATGCGCTTCAGAATGTAGAAACCGAAATGCAAATGTCATGCTGCAGGAACGTTCTCAACTAAATCAGCTTTGCCTTCCTTTGATCATTCCTTATGGCCTGCTCTCTTCTTCTCACATTATAGCCTTCCTGATATACTTTTTTTTTTTTGAACAACAACCCTTTCTGATATACTAAATCATGCTTGTGCAAGAATGGTCTCAACTTCATCAGCTTTGGATTCCTGTGATCATTCTTTGGCTGCTAGTTACTCCCTTTTACTTGTAAAATACACCGGGCATATCGCTTGCAGAATATATGCCGAAGTAAATGTTTGTTGAATACCGCAAGTTGCCTTAACTGTCATGTTCAATTTTGAATTTATTTATATCTACCTTGACTGAAACATGAGAAAGTAAAAGCCATGCACTGTGCCAAACATTTTTTTGTTATATTTTCTCTCTGATTTGTGTTCGTCTTTTCTCTTAGGACAACAATTTGGGAAGGTGGGATGAACATTTCCCATTTATTCCCTGTCATTATTTTTCCCATTTGTCCTCTTTTGTATTTTTTTTTTGAAACGGAGGCAAAAGCTTTGCCTCATCCATTCATTAAGCAGAAGGTGTCCGGTTTTTAGGAGAAAACCGGGCGAAAACCAACAACAGCAGTGCCAAAGCACACCCACAGCCACACGCACCCCGCCACAAGGGGCACACCTAGCCACCCTGGCTACCCACAAAAGCTACAGAAGAAGCTCAAGTTGGCCTATGCCAAACAGATGGCCCTTCGAGGAGAGACCGGCAGCTCCGATTCTGAAGACGAGCCTCGAAGTGGGGATGCGCAAGACCCGCGCGCCGAATAGGACCTTCACTAGACCGCCCATCGAAGGTCATCGTATACCGTCCAAAGGCGGCTTCGACTTCACAGCGATAGGAGACCATCACGAAGACATTCGGACACGCCGGAACGGAGCCGGCTAACACGGTCTTGACGCCACCAAACCTTGTCCGTCACCATTGTCGTTGCCTCACAAATCTCCACCCGGAACACCCGCATACGAAGCCATTGCCTCGATAAAAAGCACCACCTCCGTCTTCCGCAAGTCCCTCAGTCGGTGCCGGCTCCAAGAACGAGGCCCCAAGAGGTGAGTGACGCGAGACGCCACCCTCGTCCGATCCCCGGCGGGATCTGAGGTTTCCCCCGGAGTTCTTCCCGAATGGAGGATCATGCAACAGCCTCAACGACGCCTCCAAGAAGGTAGCAGCGCCATAAGCACCACCGTCGTCTGTCCCGGCCGGGAAACGGGAGCAAGGCATTAGCCCGGTGTTGCACCGCAACCACCACCAGAAGAAGGACCAACTGAACCACCTCTGCCAAACCATGCCCGACGCTCGCCAGCCCCATGCGCCCGATGTGGTGTGTTTTTCCTGATGTGGTGTGTTTTTCCTGTTTGACATCCCAGTTCTTCGTTCTGATCTCCCTTCTACAGTTGTAGCTTCTGTTTAAAAGAGGACCGCCTTTTCTTTTTACAAACATCCAAACAGATTCATCTCTTCAGAAAAAGGAGTATTTCACAAGGTTACAAAAGAGCAGATACAAGTCACAGCTAGGATGGGCGCACAGCCGCACACACAGATGCACATTTAACTAGGAACAAGGATCACAAACTAAAGACGCGCTACTACTACCAACCTACAGTAGTTAACTAAGCTAGGTCTAGATGGATATTCATCCAGCTACATACATTTTCCATGCCAGAACAACATTCATATCAATGCATGTCAGCATGTGAGATCTGAGTCTCAAGCAGAGTCGCGGGGCTCCTCCTTGCCAAGGAAAACATCAGTCAACACAGTCCTGGACTGCAGCGATGCCCTCAGAATCTCCAAACCCTGCAGTGCATTGCAGTCAGCAATTCAGCAAGAAACAAACGCAAAAGAGAGAAAGAATGCCCATGCAAGAAGTACCTCGGTGTGGCCGAGCTGCACGGTCTTCTCCTGGATCGCGCCCAAGTCCAGGGCGGCGAAGGTGCGGAGAAGCGCGACGCTGGACGACATGGGCGCGACGGCGAGGCTGTCCGTCACCGTGTTGTTAGGTTCTATAAACGCATGAGTAGCACAAGATCGCAAAAGCAGACACTAGAACACCTAATGATCATAACAGAGATAGTAGATGTGTTGCATTACTGGGCACTGACGATCCCATCGACGCCTGCGTGAGGCAGGCTTGGTGTGGCGGTGTTGATGACGAACTTGTGGTCGATGACGATCGGGAGATCCTCCTGATCCCCTCCGGGCGCCACCTGCACTGCCCTGGCACAGCACGGCGAGGTTCCAGTCTGGTCTTCCCGTCGTTCTGCGCCTCCCTAGATCGGTAGGGCTTTAGGAGTTGTGGGGAAAGCAGCGAGCTGATCGTAAAACTGGCCGTAATCGATAGCAGCCAGGCTCCCCCCCTTTATATGGCGCAGGCGACAGGGGACCAAACCATCGAGTTGGTTTTGGTGCCCCCGATCGCGTGAGATGCGAACGAGGTGGTCACGAACGTTGGTTCGTGGGCCTCCTCCTTAACGTTATTTGACTAGAACGTTTTTGTCAATGTTTATCTCTTAAACCTGACGTTATTTGACTAGAACGTTTTTGTCTCTTAAACCTGACAGGTCAACCAACATTCTCCCCCTTGATCGTTAGGTTTAACATCATTTGCCCATTCTCCATAGGAATAATAAACCAAAGTGAGGTGTTACAACAACCAATGAAATGCTATTGAACCTCAACACTTATGGCATACCCGCCTATCTTGAAATGGATAACATAATACTTATTGGGAGTGGTTCTTATTGTGGTCCCTTTATTCCAGAATCATAAGGCTTCCAGTAATCCCATGCCGGCAACATGCTCACGAAAGATTCTGGGTG
The DNA here is from genome assembly GCA_030979885.1 of Lolium multiflorum. Lineage (NCBI taxonomy): Eukaryota > Viridiplantae > Streptophyta > Magnoliopsida > Poales > Poaceae > Lolium > Lolium multiflorum. Next base: position 212,364,428 of record CM061751.1, read on the forward strand.
GTAAGCCTTTCGTTAGCGGATCCGCAAGCATACGAGTCGTACTTATATGCTTAACATTAGTTGTTTGATCCTGGATCCTATGCATCACAACATGATACTTAATGTCAATGTGTTTGGCAGCATCACTTGACTTGTTGTTATTCGCATAGAAAACTGCGGGTTCATTATCGCAGTACAATAGAAGTGGTTTTGAAATGTGTCGACCACTTTAAGTCCGGGAATGAAATTCTTTAGCCATACAGCCTGCCCAGTGGCCTCGTAACATGCTATAAACTCAGCTTGCATCGTAGATGAAGCAACTATAGTTTGTTTGGAGCTTTTCCACGATATAGCTCCTCCGGCAAGTGTGAATATATAACCTGACGTGGATTTCTTACTATCCACACAACCGGCATGATCAGAATCTGAATAACCAACAACTTGTAGGTTATCAGACCTTCTGTACGTAAGCATGTACCCTTTTGTTTCTTGCATATAACGCAAGACTTTCTTTGCGGCCTTCCAGTGGTCTAGTCCTGGATTTGATTGGAATCTGCCAAGCATCCCGGTTATAAAAGCCAAGTCAGGGCATGTACAAACTTGTGCATACATGATGCTTCCGACAACTGAAGCATAAGGAACCGACTTCATCTGATCAGTTTCAATTTGGTTCCTTGGACATTGAAATGTCCCAAACTTATCGCCCTTGACTACTGGGGCAGGTGAGCCAGAGCACTTATGCATATTGAATTTCTTTAGTACTCGCTCAAAGTATGCCTTTTGTGATAGTCCCAACACACCTTTAGACCTATCTCGATGAATTTCAGAGGACATATGAAGCTTCACCGAGATCTTTCATATCAAAATTGGAAGACAGAAAATTCTTGGTCTCGTGCAGCATATCCTTATCACTGCAGGCCAATAATATGTCATCCACATACAGGACTAATATTGTGAACCTACTGCCCTTAAACTTAACATAAATGCAGTTGTCCTTAACATTTTCAGTAAAACCAAAAGTTCTAATAATCTTATCGAACTTGAGGTACCACTGTCTTGAAGCTTGCTTCAAGCCATAGATGGATTTCTTCAGACGACATGCTAAATGTTCCTTTCCTTCCACAACAAAACCTTCCGGCTGAGTCATGTATACGTCTTCATCAAGGTCACCATTTAGAAATGCCGTCTTAACGTCCATTTGATGCAATTCTAGGTCGAAATGAGCTACCAGAGCCATGACGATCCTAAAAGAATCTTTAGATGACACAGGAGAGAAAGTCTCATTATAATCGATTCCTTCTCTCTGTGTGAAACCTTTTGCCACAAGTCTAGCTTTGAACCTTTCGATGTTCCCTTTGGGGTCGTACTTAGTTTTGTAGATCCATTTGGAGCCTACTCTTTTGGCGTCATTAGGAACTTCTACTAGGTCCCAAACATCATTTGAGCTCATTGATTTCAACTCGTCTTCCATGGCGATTTGCCACTTAGACGAATTCAAACTCTTAATGGCCTCCTTGTATGAGGTTGGATCCTCCACCTTTCCTATATCGTCTACATCCTCACTCATGTAGGTGATATAATCATCTGAGATGGCTTTTCTTCTTTCTCGATGTGATCTTCTCACAGGCGATGGTGGTGGAGGGGCATTATTATTATGAGGATCTTCTTCATTATCCGACTGGTGATTTTCTTCACCTTCTGGATTTGCGTTATCATTAGTTTCAGGATCACCATCAGGTTGAGGACCAGAACTGTGAGGTTCAGTCTCAACATTAGAAGTGATTCTCCTCTGCATTGGTAGAACGACCTTTTGGATAATCGGGGATGGAGCACACACCCGCTTTTCCTCAAGATCGATCTTCCTTATTTCATTAACTTCATTATCCTCAAAAAATACCGCTTGCCGGGTCTCCACGTACTTAGTGGTATGACCTGGGCAATAGAAACGATATCCCTTTCCCCTTTGCGGGTATCCGACGAAGAAACAACTAACCGTTTTTGGGTCTAACTTCTTAAGTTGTGGATTGAAAATTCTAGCTTCAGCAGGACAGCCCCACACACGTAAATAGTTCAAGCTCGGTTTCTTTCCCGTCCACATCTCGTGAGGTGTGTTCGGTGCTGACTTAGTGGGAGCAAGATTTAAAATATGTGCAGCCGTCTTCAATGCCTCCATCCATAGGCTTACCGGCAAACTTGCATGACTGAGCATGCTACGCACCATATCCAAAAGCGTGCGATTGCGGCGCTCAGCCACACCATTTTGTTGAGGTTCACCAGGCATTGAATAATGGGCAACAATTCCATTCTCAGCTAGGAACTTAGCAAAAGGTCCTGGAATTTGCCCATAAGGAGCGTGCCTACCGTAATACTCTCCCCCGCGATCAGATCGTACAACTTTAATTTTTGCATTTAGTTGGTTCTCAACTTCGGCTTTAAACACTTTAAATTTGTCCAAAGCTTCCGATCGATCACGTATAGGGTAAATGTACCCATAACGGGAAAAGTCGTCTGTGAAGGTGATGAACGAATCAAAACCATCTATAGACTTAACATTAAGAGGTCCGCATATGTCAGTATGTATGAGTTCGAGGACACTCGTGGCTCTTACCGCTCCTTTCTTAATTGTTTTTGCATATTTACCTTTGATGCAATCAACACATTTGTCCGCATCGGAGAAGTCTAATGGGAGGAGTACATCATTTTTAATAAGTCTTTTCATTCTCCCCCTCGAAATGTGGCCCAAACGACAGTGCCACAATTTCGAAGAAGTACTAGTACCCTTCCATTTCTTCTCAACATTCGAAACATTACTCACATGCAAAACATAATCATTCATAGATAACATATATAGTTTGCCTCGTCTGACACCGAGGCCAACATCATTATTACAATAATTTAAAACAAATTGTTTGTTACCAAACTTGCACTCAAACATGTTATCATCGAGACAAGAAACTGAAATCAAATTCCTACTTAAAGTAGGTACATAAAGAACATTATTTAAATGAAGGTGAAAGCCGGTGTGGAGCTCCAAGGTGAGTGACCCAACAGCTTCAACATCAACTTCAACTCCATTTGCAACTCTAAGTCGTCTTGCCCCGCTTGTTATGGTTTGGATCAAATTTAATCCCTGCATAGAATTAGCAACGTGAGCAGTTGCACCTGAATCAATCCACCATGATGTACAAGAGAAATCAGTATATAACATTTCATCAACAAAATTGATTTCATCTGTACCTTTCTTCATCATCCACTTGAGGTATTCAGCACAGTCCTTCCTGTAATGGCCTTCCTTCTTACAGTGGAAACACACATTATCAGTAGGTGCTGAAGACTGCCCATTATCCTTTTCCTTTGCTTTGAACTTTGGCATTTCCTTCTTGAAGGTTTTCTTTGGCGACTTTGAAGGGCCTGACCCGTCATGCTTTCTCTTTGAGGAGCCAACATGAAAAGCCTGATCCTTGTTCTGCCTTATCATTCGTTCTTCTTCCTGGACAATCCGAGGGGCTATCTCAGCAAGTGTCCACTTCTCCTTCATGGAATTGTAGTTGATCTTGAACTGATCGAACTCTTCAGGGAGGGACTCCAAGATCATGATGATAAGGAGGTTGTCACTGAGCTCACACTTTAGGTGCTTCAGTTTATTTGAAGCATTTATCATTCTCAGTATGTGTCCCCTAACATCACCATCATTTTTATACTTGCCAAGTAGCTTGTGAAAAAGCTCATGAGCATAAACCTTTTCAGAGCCTTTGAATTGCTCCTCCAAGGCTTCCATAAATTCCTTAGCAGTATCTTTCTTGGGGAGAGCCCCAATAATCTCAGGTGAAATGGAAGAATTCATCACGAGCATTGCAACGTGATTGGATTTGTCCCACTTCTCCATCTTGGAGTCATAAGTTTTCTTTAGTTCATCATACCCCGTAGCACCAGCAACTGGCGCCACGGGCTTATCCTCCCTTAAGGCATAATCAAACTCGTTGAAAGCCAAACATAGCTCAATGGAGTTCTTCCAACGAGGAAAGTTGCTGCCGGTCAACTGCTCGACAGCATCATAACGCATCGCAGCGGAAGCTGAAATTTGACATGGACATTCATAAGTAAAGTTGCATGAATATAAAATATAAGCATGCCATAAAAAATTCTTATTCTATGTCAAACACCGTTGGGCAGAAATGACACGAATTAGAACAACATTAGGGAGTTGACTTGCAGAAATAATACAACGTTGGTCAGAATTATTTTTGCAGTTATGACATTCTCAAAATAAACATCAACTTTAAATCATTTAAGGAACAACATATGTGATGCTTAATTTGATAATTCAACATTAAAAACATACTAAATACTCTAAACAGAAAATCTCGTTGGTTCATTTCTGTCTAGAACAAAAGCATGTTTTTCTGATCATATTATTTTAGGCAATAATTTTTCTGTATACAATAGTGCAAAAAACATAAGAAATGACATTTAGAATGCACTAAAAAACACAGAAAAACGCATTACTGGGCGAAAATCGGCAGCCCAGAAAAATTACTGGACTACCGACAACCTGGGCCAAAGCCCATCCTCAGATTTAGCCCAAAAGGACCCCCGGCCCGTCTTCTGCTCCGCCTCGATCTCGGCCGTCCGATCAACTGGACGGTCCAGATCATTGAAGGCCGGATCAAAAGGGGGCAGCCGGAGCCCTAACCCTAAAAAACCTCCTCCTCCCCCGATTTTTCCGCGAGAGAGCGGCGCCCTCCTCCCCCGATTTTACTGCCGCACCCGCACCTGCACACGACGCGGCCAAGCCCGGCGGCGCGAGGCGGCCACGCCCGGCGGCCCGAGCGCGCGAGGCGCTCACGGCGCGCGAGGCGCTCACGGCCCCGGCGGCGCGCGAGGCGGACACGGCCACGGCGGCGCGCGAGGCGGACACGGCCCCGGCGGCCCGAGCGCGCGTGGCGCCCACGACCCCGGCGGCCCGAGGCGCCCTTCATCATGCCGGCGCGGTGGCGGCGCTCGCCGGGGCAGCGTGCAACGGACCATGTCCGGCGCGCTCCTCCGTCGAGCGTGGCTACTGGCGCCGTATCCGTCTGCAGGGGGCGCTAGCCGGCAAGGCCGGCAGCCATTCCGCGCGTTACCGCGCGTCCATCCGCGCTCCTCCGTCGAGAGAGAGCAGCGGCGCGGGATCCTTGCCCTCGCCGGAGCTATCGCTGCTCCGGCGGGCCCCGAAGGGAGAGGCAACGACCCGGCGGCGTAAGGTGAGTCTCCGAACTCGACAGGGGTGGAAAACATCATGAGATCGCTACATAAACTGCCTAAAACATGATCTTTATACAAAAAAAACGTGATCTCAGATCACCACTAGGGTTCTAGTGCTTGCAGTACTAGGCATCTGATACCATTGTTAGGTTCTATAAACGCATGAGTAGCACAAGATCGCAAAAGCAGACACTAGAACACCTAATGATCATAACAGAGATAGTAGATGTGTTGCATTACTGGGCACTGACGATCCCATCGACGCCTGCGTGAGGCAGGCTTGGTGTGGCGGTGTTGATGACGAACTTGTGGTCGATGACGATCGGGAGATCCTCCTGATCCCCTCCGGGCGCCACCTGCACTGCCCTGGCACAGCACGGCAAGGTTCCAGTCTGGTCTTCCCGTCGTTCTGCGCCTCCCTAGATCGGTAGGGCTTTAGGAGTTGTGGGGAAAGCAGCGAGCTGATCGTAAAACTGGCCGTAATCGATAGCAGCCAGGCTCCCCCTTTTATATGGCGCAGGCGACAGGGGACCAAACCATCGAGTTGGTTTTGGTGCCCCCGATCAGGGCGCGTGAGATGCGAACGAGGTGGTCACGAACGTTGGTTCGTGGGCCTCCTCCTTAACGTTATTTGACTAGAACGTTTTTGTCAATGTTTATCTCTTAAACCTGACGTTATTTGACTAGAACGTTTTTGTCTCTTAAACCTGACAGGTCAACCAACACGTGTACCTCACGATGCCCTGCACGAACCCTCCGCCCGGCACAACCGCCTGGGGCTGGGGGTGAGGAACGTACTGGCACTGATCCTCCATCTTTTGGCCGCACGACCTGCACGGGCACGGAACGCCGCTCACGTCCGTCACCATGCGGTCGTCGCACAACCACGGCCTGGGCTTGAAGAACTTCCTCTGCTGCGCGGGCGTCGTCACGAACCGGGATTTCGCTTGCATCTCTTTGCCGCAGCCCGGGCACTTGACGCCGGGCATGTCCGTCAGGTAGTTGCCGTCCTTTCCGCGGCATTCGTGCTGGCACCCGAAGAAGAACACCGCCGGCTCCGGCAAGCCCAGGATGGAGCTGGCGCCAGCGCCGACGGCAGGCGAGGGCGCGAGTAGAGAGTCCTTGGACACGCCGGCGAGGACGTAGGCGGCGTCGAGCGTCTTGACGCTGGCGTAGATGTCGCCGATGCTGCCGAATATGGAAGGATCCTTCCGGAGCAGCTTCACGGCGGCGCCCAGGGGCAGCGCGAGCAGGGAGAAGAGGAAGGAGAGCAGCGATTTTAAAGGAGCCGGTAGGTGTAGGTGTTACATCTACCATCCACTCTCTGCTTTGAGATTGGTGAGGCTTTTGACATTTATCTAATATAAAACTAATAAATTGAAACATAAGTGAAACTTTTATGAAACTAAAGTGATGCATGAAAAATATTGTGAAACAGTCTGACAAAAAGTGAAACTGATGACATCATTGCTGACGTCATTACGATTTGTTTCAAAAAATATTAGTGTTTCAGTTATGTTTCATTATGTTTCAAATTTATTTCACAATTTTGTGACAAAATTGGTCAGCACATGGCTGATATCATTGCTGACGTCACTGCTGTAGGTACTGTTCACTGTAAAAAGAAATTTTCGGAAGAGGAAGTCGATCACGTCCTTGCTCGCCTCCGCGAACAGCACGCGCTGCGCCTTGGTGTCCACCAGGAGCTTCATGCTCATCGTCTTCGTGTTGGTGGTTGCCATTTCGGTAGGTTTCTTCTTGGCTATCGTATCTCAGCTGCCACAATAGGCTTGCCTCGTTGAGATCGACGGGTTTTACCGTGCATGCGGTGCGAGCAGGAGTACGCGCGGCTGGCGGCCGGCAAGGTTACACGTGTGGGCGTGCCGCACAGGTGGCGCCTTTGGTTCCAGGTGGCTCGTGTAACCTGACGTCGAACTAGCTAGAGTGAATCGTAGTTGAACCCCGCCTGTGCAGTGGAGTTTTTTTTAAAAGATCGGTCTTTTTCTTTCCAGAAATGTTTTTTTATTTCACATAATTTCAAAGAATTTAATTCTTCACAAGATATTAAAGAAACCTCTTTGGTTTGTAAGATTTGAAATCGCTTGTGTGTGTTTTTTCTATGGACTACTTTGCGCACGATGACAACTATCATGAGACTAATCAACTGTGTAAATTTCTCTACATTTTGCATGTGGTGATCTAAATTCTAAAGATGGGTTTTAAAGTTTTTTAACTTTTTTTTTTGTTCTTTGACATCCGACTATGCAAAGTACTCCTTAGTATATCTAGGTACATCTAAAATGAGATAAATTTAATTTTTGTTTTATGAAACGAAGGGAGTATGTTTAATACTAGTTCAAAACCTTCGAGTTTTACTTATCAAAATAATGTTATCTTCTCCTGATTCTAGCAATTATATATGTAAATGGTGCATAGCCTATTTTCTAGAAAAAAATGCTCGGTTATTATGATAGAGGGATGATGGAACCTGGCTAGCTCACCATCTTATGTGCTAGCCAGGTTTGTTATTTATTGGCTAGAACGTAGAAAGTGCAATGCATAAGGGAGAAAAATGTTTTTTCTGCACATGTTATGCTCATGAGTCAAATTAGACGTCATAAATGTTCACATTTCATGTAAGGGCATCTCTAGCGGCTCGACGCATTTCGGTCACCAAAAAGTGACCGTTTGCGTCTGCATGCATTGGGCCGCGTACATGAAGTTAGCTGTCATGGCACGATTGACCGCTTGCGTCTGTATGCGTAGGGCCGCGTACAATTCGGGGTAGACCTAGCGGCCCGACGCAAAAAATTTGTTGACAGTTTTTTTTAATAGAAATGATTTTACATAGTGCTGAAAAAAACTTCAAATGAAACCCTAGTCTAGTGGCGCGCCTCCCGACCGCCTACTGCTGGTCGACGACGACCAAGAACTAGAGGTGCTCACGGCCATGGTCAGTAGAGAGTGCAATGGTGGGTTGGCGGCGGAGGCCTTGGTGCGGGTGGAGGCAGTGGAGCGCGCGTGTGGTCGCATATTAGCGTTACCGGAGGAATCACCGGCGCACCTTGAGCCAGGGCGACTCACATAGCTAGACGGTGAGGCCGTTCCACTGGGCGAGCTCCTCCTCCGACTGGATCTCCGAGTTCGCTAGCGTGTCTAGAGCAACACCTTTGAGGAAGAGAGCGTCTCCTTGGCCGCCGTCCTCCTCGTCCTCGTGGCCTTCGTATTCGTCCTCGTCATCGCTGGTCAGGTCGACTCCAAGATCGCGGTTGAAGAAGGCAATGTCGCCGAGGTAGCCCGCTCGGCGGCTCTGGTCAAACTCCCAAGCTCCAAACGTGGAGCCAGTCGTCGGAGTTGAGGCCGAAAGCCGGATCATCTTGTAGATTTGTGGCAGGATGAACCGGCGGCGCTGCACCGCGTCACACGGCCCACGCACTGTCCTGGAGGCACTGACACATGGTAGGAGTTGAGAAGCCACCCGGACAGCAGGATCACATCCGGCCATGGTGCCGTATGGTCCTCCTCGAATAGCTGCCACGCGACATCGACCGGAACGTATACTGGTGTGCTGGCGCTCTCCTTCTTCTTTCTACCGCGTGAGGAGCCGACCTCATGGTCGTTCTTTATAATATCCCAGGTTTAGAGACGATCGAGGGGTAGAAATTAGAAAGGGATGTGCATTGCATCGTAAAATCTGGGGAAATTTCGCGCTTTTATCAAAAACTTGCATCTTAGGGGGAACAAGTTTCTCTCTCGACGCCATATAGGGTTAGGGTTTCGAGAGTACGATAAACTTGGACCTATCTAAACTCAACTAGGGTTTTCGAGAAGAGAGGGGAACAATCTACCTCTCAACTTAAGTTGCATGATTGATTGAATATATAATAATTCAAATTGGGATAATTCATTAAACAAATTGAATAATCAAGAATATAAAATAATATAACACATATTTAAAGCTCAATAGAGAAACTTTGAGCTTTATTGATTCTCACACAAGATACATTGTCATTTACAATATTCACATGAATAATAATTATTACAACACATTACAGAAACTGAAGAAATGAAAAAGAAAAGTGAAAATTACAAATAATACTATATGGCTAAGCTAGCTAATTATTCAAGGATTCTTGATCAACAAGTGATGAAGATCTTCTTGATCATCTTCTTAAACCCTGCATAGAGAAACAACAAAGACAAACACCCACTTGGCAGGTTAGAGAAGAAATGGAAATTGGTGGATAATACCAAAACCCTGCCAAGCTGATCCACCACAAGTTCAAGTTCCAACCAGGGAGCTCACAGGCAGCTCACAAGGCCTACTGCATTCTTAACAGCACACAAGGTCAGGGGAGAGTCACCAAAGTGACCAGCCTTGTTGTCGATCACAGGAGCATGAAGAGGGTCATATAAAACCTTTTCACCAGCTAGAAACCCTAACAGCTCATCGACCTATTCTCAAAAGGGTAAGAACAACAAGAACAGGAAGAACAGCCAGAGCTGTTCAACCTCTCCAACACCACCAGAAATTAATCAGCACAAGCTAGCTGGAGGAGCGGAGCAGGCTGAGCCAAAAACCAGAAGCAAAACCTCAACATCAGCACACTTTCTAGGAGCTGGAGTAAGGTATACCCAAAAATCATGAGCAAGCACTGTTTTGCTCAACCAAATCAAACATATGCATAAGCCACACAAGCCAGAGGGGTGAGATACCCTATTTGTATCATCATTTGGCTACCAGCCATATGGTGCAAGCAAAGTAAGGGAAAAGCCATTAGGGAACTATCCAAGGGAACATTGATTAAGCCAACAGAATTATAAGTGACATAATCAAGGAAATCCAGCATGGAATTAATTCCTATCTAGCCACCCAGACTCACCTAGCACCACACAGCTAGCTATACCATCAGAATAAAGACATCTACATGTCTATTTTTATTTCAACATCAAATATACTGGAAGCACTTGAATAACTACCAGTAATATTGCACAGAAGCATACAGAAAAGGGAAGGAGCAACCATCACTAGCAGGCTAAGCTCTGCTAGGGTCACAACAACTACCCAGCCATCCATAAAAGCCAACTAGAGCCTCATATCATCACTCCAGGGAGTTCAAGCATACAGGAGGTGCCAACACATGTTGGTTTCCATCCAGTTATTGCACAGGATGCACAGGATCATCACTGCATCATGTAGACCATGTCTGTTTGTTAGAAACAGGAAGCAAAGCTTCACTGACAAGCACAAGTAATAGGCACAGCTCACACAGATGCAACCAGGATTATCCAAAGCCATAGAGATAAGCAGTAACCACTGCAAGCATCAGTAGATGCTTTACCAACCTTAAACATACATCAGCACCAGATATGAGCACCAGCCAAGCACCAACAACAGGTTAGCAAGCCAACCACAAACAGCTGATGATCAATGGATCATCAGAGCTTGCTTGAGCATGCCAAAGCATGCTAGAGCCAAGCCTAGCATCAATTCATTGACCAGATAAACTAAATAGCCACAATTTATTAATAATGCATCACAGATAATCAAATAGATGATATATATCTGTATCCAGAAGCAAACCATCAAGGGATGGAGCTGTCTAGCCAACAGCTATGCTCAATAGAGCATTTCCATGATTCACAGCTCAATAAGCAACATTCCAGGGGCACTGGTTCTTGCAAATTACAAGGATTACTCACAGTAATCAAGCCATGGGCCAAGTTTATGAATACACCTTGATAGCCTAGCAGCAGTAGCAATAACAGGAGCAATCTGGTAAGCCATGAGTATCATTGGATGCTCATGAGCAATTGCAGGAGTACCGCAACAGTAATAACCACATGAACACAAGCATAGGAATAGCTGCAGACAAGTTACACAGGATAAGCAAGCCAGTAGCAGCTAGGAAGCACAGAACCATGCACAACTAGTAAAGTAGAGCAGCACAAGCTAGAGCATGGAGAGAGCAGCAGCATAAGCAAAGCAGCAGCACATGCATGATCACAGAAGCAACAACATAAGCTAGGGCATGGAGGTAGCAGCAGCACACAACAGCAGCGGCACACAACAGCAGCACACATGAGCAGCACGGCACCATGGGTGCAAAGGCATCCAGTAGAGGAGGAGGAGGAAGGACAGACGAGAGAGAGAGAGAGAGAGAGAGAGAGAGAGAGAGTGGAGCACATACCAGGGCGAGCAGACAAGAGTCGCGGTCATGGCGGCCACGGCGGCGCACGGCGGCGCCAGGCCAGGCCAAGCCATGCCACGGCAAGTACCGCAACGCCCCGCACCACCACGGTGAGGCCACGGCAAGCACCGCAACGCCAGGGACGCCGGCGAGCGGCGAATCACCGTGAACCCGTGCAACCCTAGTTGCAGTACGGTTGGGGGCGAACGGAGGCAGCCTCCAATCACAGATCGACGTGGACCATCTGGTGCGCCGTCGAGAGGCAAGCCAGATGCGACCGGTCTCGTCGCCGGAGATGGCCGGAGGCGGCCGGAACAATGCGGCGACGGCGGCGGCGACGAATCGCCAGAGCGTGCGGGGGAGAGCTAGGGTTTGGACGAGGCAATGTCTACGGGCACGACTGGGTCGGTGGGACCGAGCCCAACGGGCTGGTCCAACCTAACCAGCTCGGGCCACCTGACAGGTGGGACCCGAGGGCATTTTGGTCATTTCCAAAATAACCATTTAACCAGAACTTTCCCAGAATTTTATAAAATAAATATTAATCTAAAAAATACATAAAAATATGTAAACCACTCAGAATAAATTTCTCTATCATAATAAAATATGAAATGGAATTTTTGAGACAAATAAAATTGAGTCATAATTAAATGCAAAGAATAAATATTATAATAACCATTAAAATAACAATCTATATTTTTTTAATGAAAAAATAAGTCCATTAATTCTTTTGGATTTTAAAAACACTTTGGCAACATTCCAAGGTAGTATTTTACCTTAAATAGAGTATCCCTAAATTATTCTTAGTAATCACTTCCAACATGAAATAATAAAGCACCGGGGAGGGGGAACCAAACCCTAAAAGCTGAAAGCATGCATAATTGCTTCTTTAACCATTTCCCTTATCGGACAATGATGCTTCTTTCAGAAACAGAGGATCATGGTCAATCCAAAGCATCCAACTGCATTACATCGCAGTTGCCAGGCAAGTTCATCGCTTGCTCATGTCATTTTGAGTATTTTTACCAAATTACTTGCCAAGTACTATACTTATAAATCTTGCATGAAAAGCAAAAATGCTATTTTCATAACTATGAATATGACTATGTGGTGGGCAACGGAACCATGGTATGAGTTTGGTGGAGGTTCCATTGCAAGGGTTTATATCCATCTAGGATTAAACAACAAATGTCGTCCATGATTTGTGTGTAATAATGTGTTAACCATAAGATTTGGAATGGGACGGAGTAGTCAAGTGTGTTCTCTTCCCTCGTTCATCAACGGATGCGCTTACCGTAGACACTTGATCCAGTTAAGGACAAGCGGTAGGGTGGGGATCCACTCTAATTCCTCATGGTAATGCGGTCTATGATGGGTTGCATCTACCGGCGAAGGAATTTATGGTAGAGCCCTTAATTGACTTCGTGGTCGGGGGTCATCCTTAATTGGTATAAGCACACCGGCGAGGACCCAGGGTCGGGGATTGCAACAAAGGGTGGGTGTGCGAGGTCGCGGGAGAATGCATTTTGGCTAGGACATTATACCGGGCCTCACACCAAGGAAGTGTGGACGGATAAGCTTCCCGGTTGGCACCAAGGTTAAGATCTCTTATGGGTAAAGCAACACACCTCTGCAGAGTGTAAAGAACTGTGACCAGTCACTCCCTTTCGGGATATGGAACTGCGAACGCGCCGGAAAGGAACTCCATGAAGTTCTAGTAAACCGGTGAAGGCTGACGTTCTTCTGAATAAAAGCAACCTTTTGAAGAAATGATTATGAAAACATGCATTGGTACTAGACTTTCTGGACTAGTACCGTAGCTAGTGCATTAAACACCTCTTTCCTATTATGAACTTGCTGAGTACGCTCGTACTCATACCTCTTATAATCCCCTGCTTAGATTGCCTGAACCGTCTTGAGGAGGACAACAACGACCAAGAAGGAGCAGATGGGATCTGCTATGAAGAGCCAGACCTCTCTGGAGGAGTACAAGGAGTGGACTATCTCATATTCTACGGAGGCGGGAACAGTACCGAGGGAGAAAAAACCTAGGATAGAGTAGTAGTAGTGATAACCGAGCAGTGCGAACACTCTAGTACTACGCTGCTCGAGTAGAATAAATGTATGACCTTCTAAGACTACTATATTGTAAGTTAAGTCGGGTTCATCTGGAACCCAGGAGTATTCCTCTCTGGACCCAGGAGGAACTCCGTGATGATGTGTACATATGGTTTGTAATAATAAATGAATGAGTTATGGACCAGCTATGTTCTGTTGTACTACTCTGAGGGATGTAATATTTGCGGATTGGTACTTCGCACATGTTATTTCAACGACTAGCATACTACAACATGCAGTGGTATGCAGGGTCACCACATTCTTTGACATGCGGATCGACCACCCCTTGCTCATGCCTTCAATGTGAGGAAGAGGAACCTTGGGGAGATAAGTGGAAATGACGTGGGCGCTAGATGTGAGGGCAAATGGTCGTGTCCTGCTCTGTAACATCCCTGGTTTAGAGGCTAGAAATAGAGAGAAAACATCTGTGTGCATTCATGCATAGAAAATTAGGGAAATTTTCGTGCTTTAAACAAGCTCCACGTGCTTGGTTTCATCGTTTTGCCACCTTTGTCCAAATTATAGGTTTTATTCCATCCAAATCCGATTTATCTCTTTTTATATTTTGCTCCTCCGAACACACTACATCTCTCCTTCTTTATGTTGATGATATCATTTTCACCGTTCGATTTCTTCTTACACCACATAATCTCTTCTCTGAATAATGAATTCTCTATGAAGGATTTAGGACCTCTTTATCACTTTCTTGGTGTCACGTCCTCTCGCACTTACACCACACTCTTTCTTTCTCAATGGCAGTATATTCTTGATTTACTATCTCATGCAGAGATGCTTGAATGCGAGCCTTGTCGCACACCGCCTAATGTTGGTGCTAAACTTTCGGCTGATGGTGATCCTGTTCCTGATCCCAATCTTTCTTGCAGTCTCACCAGCGCTCTCCAATATGCCACAGTAACACTCCCAGACATATCCTACTCTGTTCAACAAGCTTGCTTATACATGCACGATCCTCGCGTCCTGCATCTCTCGCATGTTAAACACATTCTTCGCTATCTTAAAGGCACTCTCTTCCTCTCCTTCAAGTTTGACAATTTATTCTGATGCATACTGGGCAGATTGTCCATATACTCGGCGATCCATATCCGGTTTTTTTTGTTTATTTTGGGGATAATCTTATTTCCTGGTCATCTAAAAGGCAGGTTACAGTTTTGAGTTCTTCGGCTGAAGCCGAGCACAGGTCGGTCGCACATTCTGTTGAAGAAGCGGTGTGGCTACGTTCAACTTCTTGCGAGCTTCATCGCCCACTCGAGCGTGCCACCATTGTCTACTATGACAACATATCGACAGTCTACATGGCCGGCAACCCTGTTCAACACCGACGCACCAAGCACATCGAGATTGATATTCACTTTGTTCGTGAGAAGGTGGTTCTTGGCAAGGTTCGGGTTTTTCATGTTCAAACCAGCGCACAATTTGCTGATATATTCACCAAGGGTCTTCCTACAACATCTTTCACCGACATAGGATCCAATGTAGTCACGCCTGACGTTGCCACTGCGGGCACAGGCGAGCCAGAAGGGGGTCAAGGAGGGGCGACCGACCCAGCTCAGTTCTGGGCAAAAAAAATCAAGACCAAAGAGTTCTCTGCTCGCTCACGAATCTCCCGCGACCCCAACCAGCCCCAACCCTAAATCCCGTCTCCTGCTGCCAGCCCCATCTCCTGTCTCGCTGGCCGCCGCCTCGTCCCGACCCCATCGACGCCCGCCTCAGCCGCCAAGCAACAGGCAGCGCCCTGGCCCAGTCGGTCGCCCGCGCCCTCTCTCTCACCGGCTGCCGCCTCGGCCGGCTGCCGCCATGCCTCGCCCGACCGACCGCCACATGGTAGGTAGAAACTCGCCCAGGAAGCGCCCCTCCCCGCCAGATCCTGCCAATTTATCTGCCCGGCCCGGCCAGACCTTGCGCCCATGCCTTCCCCACTCTGATGGACACCCATGAGGAAGATGAATGGATTCAATTTGAGGAAGATGAATGGATTCAATTTGAGGAAGAAGAAGAAGCAGTGCTGGCTCTAGCTCAGCAAGAAAAGGAGGCATAGATCTCAAGAAAGAGGGCACGGCAACAACAACAACAACAACAACAACAACAGGTTGATTTCCCTTTCTTACTTCAGATTTTAGTTTTATTTTTGATGTGTACTTGTCTAGTGACTAGTATTGTGTAAGAGATTGCTGAAGATTGATTTCAATTTCACTGTTGTAGAACAATGCACAAGACAATATTCCCGAAGTCTTTGATCTAGAAAATGTTTTTGCCAATCCTGGAGTTCGTAGACCAATTGATGAATATGGAACTCCTGGAATCAGAGATAAAATGAGATGGGTGATACGCGTGAAGAACACGTCCGTTGGGAACCCCAAGAGGAAGGTGTGATGCGTACAGCAGCAAGTTTTCCCTCAGAAAGAAACCAAGGTTATCGAACCAGTAGGAGCCAAGAAGCACGTGAAGGTTGTTGGTGGAGGAGTGTAGTGCGGCGCAACACCATGAAACCGGCGCCAACGTGGAACCTGCACAACACAATCAAGATACTTTAACGTAACAGTGAGGTTTTCAATCTCACCGGCTTGCTGAAAACAAAGGATTAAACGTATCGAGTGGAAGATGATGTTTGTTTGCAAAGAAAAGTAGAGAACAATGATTGCAGTAGATTGTATTCAGATGTAAAAGAATGGACCGGGGTCCACAGTTCACTAGTGGTGTCTCTCCAATAAGATAACTAGCATGCTGGGTGAACAAATTACAGGTGGGCAATTGACAAATGAAGATTCAATACGTATCAATGATGATTACTATGAGATTTAATCAGGGCATTACGACAAAGTACATAGACCGCTATCCAACATGCATCTATGCCTAAATAATCCACCTTCGGGTTAGCATCCGCACCCCCTCCAGTATTAAGTTGTAAACAACAGATAATTGCATTAAGTATGGTGCGTAATGTAATCAACACAAATATCCTTAGACAAAGCATCGATGTTTTATCCCTAGTAGCAACAGCACATCCACAACCTTAGAACTTTCTGTCACTGTCCCAGATTAAATGGAGGCATGAACCCACTATCGAGCATAAATACTCCCTCTTGGAGTTACAAGTATCAAATTGGCCAGAGCCTCTACTAGCAACGGAGAGCATGCAAGAACATAAACAACACATATATGATAGATTGATAATCAACTTGACATAATATTCTAGATTCATCGGATCCCACCAAACACAACATGTAGCATTACAAATAGATGATCTTGATCATGTTAGGCAGCTCACAAAATCTAAACAATGATAGCACAAGCGGAGAAGACAACCATCTAGCTACTGCTATGGACCCATAGTCCAAGGATGAACTACTCACGCATCAATCCGGAGGCGGGCATGATGATGTAGAGCCCTCCGGTGATGATTCCCCTCTCGGCAGGGTGCGGAGGCGATCTCCGAATCCCCGAGATGGGATTGGCGGCGGCGTCTGCAAGGTTTTCCGCCATGGTCTCGGTACAATTCGCGACGAAGGCTTTAAGTAGGCGGAAGGGTAGGTCAGGGGGCGATGCGAGGGCCCCACACGGCAGGTGTAGGATAACGTAGCATAGAAAACAAAAAATTTCCTACCGCGAACACGCAATCCAAGCCAAGATGCAATCTAGAAGATGGTAGCAACGAGGGGATTATCGAGACTCACCCTTGAAGAGATTACAAAGCCTACAAGATGAGGCTCTTGTTGCTGCGGTAGACGATCACTTGCCGCTTGCAAAAGCGCGTAGAAGATCTGATCACGGCGCCACGAACGGGCAGCACCTCCGTACTCGGTCACACGTTCGTTGATGAAGACGACGTCCACCTCCCCCAGCGGGCAGCAGTAGTAGCTGCTTCTGAATCCGACAGCACGACGGCGTGGTGCTCGTGGCGGTGGAGAAATCCGGCGGAGCTTCGCTAAGCGTGCGGGATATGGTGGAGGAGCGGGGCGGCTAGGGTTTGGGGAGAGTGGGGGGCCGGCCACGGGCGGCCAACTGTGGTCTTGGTGTGTCCGGCCCCCTGCCCCTCATTATATAGGTGGAAGCCCCAAGTGTTGGACTACAAGTCTCCGAATAAGACCCGAACCCAAAACCTTCCATATGGTGGGAAACCTTCCCAAGCTAGGACTCCCACTAGAGGTGGGAGTTCCACCTTCCATATAGGGGGGTGGGGCCGGCCTTGGGGAGTCCACTTGGGACTCCACCCCACCTAGGGTTGGCCGGGAGGTGGAGTCCCATGTGGACTCCACCTTCCTTGGTGGTTTCTTCCGGACTTTTCTAGAACCTTCTAGAACCTTCCATAGAACTTCCGAATCATTTTAATTCACATAAAATGACATCCTATATGAATCTTATTCTCCGGACCATTCCGGAACTCCTCGTGATGTCCGGGATCTCATCCGGGACTCCGAACAAATATTCGAACTCCATTCCATATTCAAGTTCTACCATTTCAACATCCAACTTTAAGTGTGTCACCCTACGGTTCGCGAACTATGCGGACATGGTTGAGTACTCACTCCGACCAATAACCAATAGCGGGATCTGGAGATCCATAATGGCTCCTACATATTCAATGATGACTTTAGTGATCGAATGAACCATTTACATATGATACCAATTCCCTTTGTCACGCGATATTTTAATTGTCCGAGGTTTGATCATCGGTATCACACTATACCTTGTTCAACCTCGTCTCCTGACAAGTACTCTTTACTCGTACCGTGGTATGTAGTCTCTTATGAACTTATTCATATGCTTGCAAGACATTAGACGACATTCCACCGAGAGGGCCTGATACGTCTCCAACGTATCGATAATTTCTGATGTTCCATGCTTGTTTTATGACAATACTTACATGTTTTGCTTGCACTTTATGATGTTTTTATGCGTTTTCCGGAACTAACCTATTAACAAGATGCCACAGCCAGTTCCTGTTTTCTGCTGTTTTTGGTTCCAGAAAGGCTGTTCGGGCAATATTCTCGGAATTGGACGAAATCAACGCCAAAGATCTTATTTTTCCCGGAGGCTCCAGAACAAAACGGGGAGGAGAGGAGGCCCAGGGCCCCCAGACCATAAGCGCGGGGCAGGCCTCGGCCGCGCGCCTATGAGGAGGGCGCCCGGTGCCCCTCCGCGCCGCCTCTTCGCCTATTTAACCCCTTTCGACCTAAAACACCGTACCACTTGACGAAACTCGGCGACCTGGGGCGCCGCCACCATCGCGAAACTCCACCCGGGGACAGAAGTCTCTGTCCCGGCACCCTCGCCGGACGGGGAAGTGCCCCGAAGGCATCTCCATCAACGCCACCGCCTCCATCATGCTCCGTGAGTAGTTCCCCCATGGACTACGGTTCTAGCCGTAGCTAGTTGGTATTCTCTCCCCCATGTACTTCAATACAATGATCTCATGAGCTGCCTTACATGATTGAGATTCATCTCGATGTAATCGGTGTTGTGTTTGTTGGGATCCGATGGATGATACATTATGATTAGTCTATCTATAAAGTTTGTGAAGTTATTGTTGCTGCAATCTTGTTATGCTTAATGCTTGTCACTAGGGCCCGAGTGGCATGATCTTAGATTTGAGCTCTATAATTATTGCTTAGATTGTATCTACAAGTTGTATGCACATGTCACTGTCCGGAACCAAAGGCCCCGAAGTGACAGAAATCGGGACAACCGGAGGGATGGCGGTGATGTGAGGGACACATGTTTTCACGAGTGTTAATGCTTTGCTCCGTGCTCTATTAAAAGGAGTACCTTAATATCCAAGTAGATTCCCTTGAGGCGGCGGCCACCGGCCGGTAGGACAATAGATGTTGTGCAAGTTTCTCATTGCGAGCACGCACGACTAAATATGGAAAACATGCCTACATGATTAATGAATTGATGTTCTTTCTAATAATGCCTTATCAATCCTATCAATTGCCCAACCGTAATTTGTTCACCCAACACTTGTTATTGGAGAGTTACCACTAGTGTAGATAGCTGGGAACCCCGGTCCATCTCGCATCATTATATACTCGTTCTACATCATTGGAAGTAGTATCAACTATTCTTCGGTGCCATTGCTCTCATATTGCTATTATTGCTTTGTGTTACTGTTACTTTTGCTCTATTATGCTACTTTCACATCACCCCGTTACTAGTGCTTTTCCGGTGTAGCTGAATTGACAACTCGCTTGTTAAGGCTTATAAGTGTTCTTTACCTCCCTTGTGTCGAATCAATAAATTTGGGTTTTACTTCCTCGAAGACTGTTGCGATCCCCTATACTTGTGGGTTATCAAGACTATTTTCTGGCGCCGTTGCCGGGAGGCATAGCTCTACTCATAAGTTCACCTGGGGAGTACACTCTACATCTCTCTGCATTTATTTTATTTTGTCTTGCTAGTTTACTTTTGTTTAGTTTATTTGTGCTTAGTTTATTTCTGTCTAGTATTATTTTGCGTAGTTTACTTTTGCTTAGTTTCTTTTTGTCTTGTTTTATTTTCCTCATATACCCAAAAATCCATAAAAATTTGAAAAATCTAAAAATTAAAAACTGCTGTTATGGGAGAACCTACAACCTACTTGGAGCTTATAGAATGTTATAATAATTATAGAGAATCAAGAACTGGTAAAATAATGAGTGCTATGATAGAAAAATTAAATACAATTGCTAAAATCTTGCTTAAACGCCATGATATAAACTGTTGCTCTGAACATGATACTAAACATCTTAAATTTCAATGTGGCTTTAGTGAGGAATTTTAATTAAGAACTATAATCGGAATTGCTATATTCATTATGGGTTCGAAGAGGTAGAACAATTTGTCTTATTTATGGGAGCCTCCGAGATAGAATCCTTCATGGTTGAGAATTATGAAACTTGTGTTGTTTGTAAGGGCCTTAAAGATTATGTCTCTACTATCCTTAATTCTTGCATAGAATGCTACGGGAATCCTTATATCCTTGATTATAAAGAGAGACACATTAATGCACAAGAATGCACTCACAATTTGCAGGAACCGGTGGAAGAAGAAATTGACAAACCTGAAGCTCATTGGATGAAAAAGAGGAGGAAATTGATGAACCTGAAAGCTCATTGGATGAAAAAGAAGAGGAGTGATGAACAAAAGGAGGAAGAATGGATTAGCTACCCATGCCAACCTTCTAATGAGAGTAACTCTTTATCTCTTACACTATTTGATTGTCCTCCATGCTTGCCGGAAGAGGTTGAATGTTATGTTCCTGTGGATTCTCTTGAAATAGTACCTATAAGTAAAACTTGTGAGAATAATTATGCTACTGTTATATATGATAATCCATGCTACTTTGATAAATCTTATGATAATGCTTTGTTTGTGCCTGATGTCGAAATGCATGGTACTAAAGAATTTTGCTTAGCAAATGTTTATGATAAAGCTTTAGATGATGGTCCTATGTTACTTGATAATATTAATTGTACTACTAATGAAAATGGGATTCGAGAGTTCTTGACATTATCTATGTGTCCCATATCTCTTGAGATTGATCAACTACCTTGTTATATTATTGATAAAAGTAAGTTTGAAAGTTTTAATTCCACTATTCTTGAGATTGATAAAAATTATGTGTTTGGAAATCATGAAAAGTATGCTGCATGTGATAGTTATATTGTTGAGTTTATCCATGAAGCTACTGAAAATTATTATGAGAGAGGAAAATATGGTTGTAGAAATTTGCATGGTACTAAAACACCTCTCTATGTGCTTAAAATTTTGAAGTTACACTTGTTTTATCTTCCTATGCTTGTTACTTTGCTCTTCATGAACTTGTTTATTTACAAGATTCCTTTTCATAGGAAGCATGTTAGGCTTAAATGTGTTTTGAATTTGCCTCTTGATGCTCTCTTTGCTTCAAATACTATTTCTTGCGAGTGCATCATTTAAAACTGCTGAGCCCATCTTGATGGCTATAAAGAAAGAAGTTCTTGGGAGATAACCCATGTGTTATTTTGCTACAGTAATTTGTTTTATATTTGTGTCTTGGAAGTTGTTTACTACTGTAGCAACCTCTCCTTATCTTAGTTTTGTGTTTTGTTGTGCCAAGAAGCCTCTAATGAAAGGTTGATACTAGATTTGGATTCCTGCGCAGAACAGATTTCTATCTGTCACGAATCTGGGCAATTTTCTCTGTAGGAAACTCAGAAAAATCTGTCAATTTACGTGCGTGATCCTCAGATATGTACGCAACTTTCATTAGTTTTGAGTTTTCTGATTTGAGCAACGGAAGTACCCCGTAAAAATTCGTGTTTACTGGCTGTTCTGTTTTGGCAGATTCTGTCTCTGTTTTTTTCATTGTCTCTTGTGGACTTTATGTGAGGCTTTCTAGACGTGGAGAGCTGTAGCTAATGTTTTATTGAGTTCTTGCAATGTGCCACTACAGGACCAAGGTGGATTCAAATTTTTTGAGTACCCCTCTAATGAAGTTTATGAGAAGTTTGGTGTGAAGGAAGTTTTCAAGAGAGAGAGGATGATATATGATCAAGAAGAGTGAAAGTCTAAGCTTGGGGATGCCCCGTGGTTCATCCCTGCATATTTCAAGAAGACTCAAGCGTCTAAGCTTGGGGATGCCCAAGGCATCCCCTTCTTCATCAACTTATCAGGTTCCTCCCCCGAAACTATATTTTTATTCAGTCACATCATATGTGCTTTACTTGGAGCGTCTGTGTGTTTATTTTTCGTTTTGTTTATGTTTGAATAAATTCGGATCCTAGCAATCCATGTTTGGGAGAGAGACACGCTCCGCTTTTTCATATGAACACTTGTTCTTCGTTTTACTTTTAATGTTCAATGAATAAAAGTTGGAAGCTACAATATTTATCTTTATTTGGTTGGGAAAAGAAAATGCCTCATATGTCTTGGATAATTTGATACTTGGCAATTGTTTTGAGCTCTCAAGTAGATCATAAGTTTTTGCATGTAGTTTAAACCTATTAGTGGAGAACTACCGTAAAGCTTGTTAAAATTGGTTTGCATTGATCTCTCTTAAGGTCTAGATATTTTCTGGTAAAAGTGTTTGAGCAACAAGGAAGACAATGTAGAGTATTATAATGCTTGCTATATGTTCTTATGTAAGTTTTGCTGTACCGGTTCATACTTGTGTTTGCTTCAAATAACCTTGCTAGCCTAAACCTTGTACGAGAGGGAATACTTCTCGTGCATCCAAAACCTTGAGCCAAAACCTATGCCATTTGTGTCCACCATACCTACCTACTATGTGGTATTACCTGCCATTCCAAAGTAAATTGCTTGAGTGCTACCTTTAAATAATTCAAAATGCTTCTCAATTTGTGTTAATGTTTCATAGCTCATGAGGAAGTATGTGGTGTTTAGCTTTCAAACTTGCCATTTACTTTTGACGGACTCTCATATGGACTAGTGGCACATCCGCTTATCCAATAATTTTGCAAAAAGAGCTGGCAATGGGATTCCCAGTCCCGAATTAATTAATTTAAATAGACACTCCTCCATGGTTTGTGATTGTTGGAAGGCACCCGAAGGATTCGGTTAGCCATGGCTTGTGAAAGCAAAGGTGGGGAGGAGTGTCATCATAATAAAACTAAAATAAAAGGGCACTCCTTCATGGTATGTGATTGTTGGCAGGCACCCGAGATTCGGTTAGCCATGGTTTGTGAAAGAAAGGTTGGAAGGAGTGCCACCCAAAAATAAATAAAATGGGAGCCGCTCTTGTGAGTCCGGTTGATGAGGTAGTTAGTGTGCCCACTACCATTCGTTGACAACAACAAACACCTCTCAAAACTTTACTTTTATGCTCTCTTTATGTTTTCAAAACCAAAGCTCTAGCACAAATATAGCAATCGATGCTTTCCTCTTTGAAGGGCCATTCTTTTACTTTATGCTGAGTCAGTTTACCTACTTCCTTCCATCTTAGAAGCAAACACTTGTGTCAACTGTGCATTGATTCTTACATACTTGCATATTTGCATTCATCATATTATTCTATGTTGACAATATCCATGAGATATACATGTTGAAAGTTGAAAGCAACCGCTGAAACTTATATCCTCCTTTGTGTTGCTTCGATGCCTTTACTATGAACTTATTGCTTTATGAGTTAACTTGTGCAAAACTTTTGATGCTTGTCTTGAAAGTACTCTCCATGAAAAGTTTTGCTATATGTTATCTTTGTTAGCAACTATAGATCATTGCCTTGAGTCACTTCATTCATTTCATATGCTTTGTAATAGTATGATCAAGGTTATGTAAGTAGCATGTCACTTCAGAAATTATCTTTGTTATCGTTTTACCTGGGACGATAGAACTAAGCTGGATGGATAGAACGTATGATAATTTCTGATGTTCCATGCTTGTTTATGACAATACTTACATGTTTTGCTTGCACTTTATGATGTTTTGCTTCCAACTAACCTAAGAACAAGATGCCACAGTTGTTTCCTTTGGTTTGGTTCAAGGCTGTTCGGGCAATATTCTCGGAATGGGAAATCAACGCCAAAGATCCGGGGAGGCTCCAACACCGAAGGGGGGAGACGGAGGAGGCCCAGGACCATAAGGCGCGCGGCAGGCCCGGCCGCGCCGGCCTGAGGAGGGCGCGGTGCCCTCCCACGCCGCCTCTTCGCCTATTTAACCCCTTTCGACCTAAAAACACCGTACCACTTGACGAAACTCCAGAAAGACTCCGGGGCGCCGCCACCATCGCGAAACTCCAATTCGGGACAAGTCTCTGTCCCGGCACCCCGGACGGGAAGTGCTCCGGAAGGCATCTCCATCAACGCCACCGCCTCCATCATGCTCCGTGAGTAGTTCCCCCATGGACTACGGGTTCTAGCTGTAGCTAGTTGGTATTCTCTCCCCATGTACTTCAATACAATGATCTCATGAGCTGCCTTACATGATTGAGATTCATCTGATGTAATCGGTGTTGTGTTTGTTGGGATCCGATGGATGATACATTATGATTAGTCTATCTATAAAGTTTGTGAAGTTATTGTTGTGCAATCTTGTTATGCTTAATGCTTGTCACTAGGGCCCGAGTGGCATGATCTTAGATTTGAGCTCTATAATTATTGCTTAGATTGTATCTACAAGTTGTATGCACATGTCACCAAAAAAGGTAAGTGACAAATCGGGACAACCGGAGGGGATGGCGGTGATGTGAGGGACACATGTTTTCACGGAGTGTTAATGCTTTGCTCCGGTGCTCTATTAAAAGGAGTACCTTAATATCCAGTAGATTCCCTTGAGGCCGCCCACCGGCTGGTAGGACAATAGATGTTGTGCAAGTTTCTCATTGCGAGCACGCACGACTAAATATGGAAAACATGCCTACATGATTAATGAATTGATGTTCTTTCTTAATGCCTTATCAATCCTATCAATTGCCCAACCTGTAATTTGTTCACCCAACACTTGTTATTGGAGAGTTACCACTAGTGTAGATAGCTGGGAACCCCGGTCCATCTCGCATCATTATATACTCGTTCTACATGTCATTGGAAGTAGTATCAACTATTCTCTGGTGCCATTGCTCTCATATTGCTATTACGCTGCGTGTTACTGTTACTACTGCTCTCATATTACTGCTACTTTCACATCACCCCTGTTACTAGTGCTTTTCCAGGTGCAGCTGAATTGACAACTCAGTTGTTAAGGCTGTTATCACCGGAATTTGACCAAGCCAGAAGTGGGCCGCGATCAAGACGGGTTTGAAGGTATACATATAGAAGAGATTGTGAATCGGCCTTGTTTACCAAGTTTGGGCTAGTTAGCCGTGTATCTTTATAGTAGGTTACGTAGAGTTTGCCTCGTGCACGGTTTAGTGCACGCCCACATTAGAAAGTCCCCTGGACTATAAATATGTACCTAGGGTTTATGGAATAAACAACAACCAACGTTCAACACAAACCAATCTCGGCGCATCGCCAACTCCTTCGTCTCGAGGGTTCCTCCGGTAAGCACCATGCTGCCTAGATCGCATCTGCGATCTAGGCAGCACGAGCCTGCCTAGTTGTTCATGCGTTGCTCGTGCGAAGCCTTTTGATGGCGAGCAACGTAGTTATCATAGATGTGTTAGGGTTAGCATTGTTCCTAGTATCATACGCTGTCGTAGTGCAACCCTTGCGCATCTAGCCGTCCCTGTACCTCATCATGGGTGCAGGGGCGGCACCCCGCTTGATCGTTATTTAGTAGATCTGATCCGTTACGGTCGCTCCTTGATTCATCAAGGATTAGTTTAATATCTGCAATAGTTAGGCCTTACAACGGGTTGGAGGATCCAGCGGCATGCGGGGTGTAGTTTGCTGCCCCTAGACAGGACGTTCCGAGGATCAACCTAGTGTTGGTTTTTAGGCCTTGTCTAGGGCTGGCTTACGTTTACCGTGCGTGAGCGCGAGGCCCAATCGTGAGTAGGATGATCCGATTATGCGGTGAAAACCCGATCGTCGTGGATCTCATATGCTTTATCATGATCAAGCAGGACCACCATATATTCGGCCACCTCGGACGAATCATGGGTGGATCGGCTCCATGAGCCGATTCACAGACAACCTGAGAGCGATCGAGGCTCGTATTTAACGTGTACGTGTGTGCCCTGCAGAAACTAAGCGAGGCATCATCCACACCTTCCCGACCAGGTATAGGTCAGGTGGCACGCCCTGCAATTTGCATCGGCGCGCGCCAGGGGGCTGCGGGCCGTCGCTCGAGGGACTGGGGCCAGCCGCAGCCCTAGTTGTTCCCGGCTCTACGGTGTTGACCAGTCACTGCTCGCCGGTGGGTTTCTGACGTCAACACATTCTGCACGCCCGGTGGGACACATCTTCAACATCAAACACAATGCCATCTACATCGGAGGTGGCGGAAGAAACTCCGGTCACGTACGAGGAGCTCTTCGGCGAGCTCAAGAAGAAGTATGACGAGGTCAAAGCTGCCCTCGAAGCCGACCTAATCGGCTCTTTCCACAGACCCGCTCCCATGGCATCGATGGAAGGGGTTCACACCTGAAGGCGCGTTGATGGAGTGGACCTGTCCACCCCGTCGAAGAACGCACCAGGTCGCTGCGTCAGGAGATAAACTTCATGGTGGCTCATTCGCTGCACCGCCATTCTGAGTGAATACGTTGGAGCGCGTCGCGCTGCGCGTGATCCAGAGATCATGAGCCATCAGACTCTCCGTCAGACCAGCCCTAGGGACTCACCAAGGGAGTTGCTACTCCAGTCCCGTCCACCGCTGCCGTTCGCGTTGGCAGCGCCCGAGCGCCGAACTCATCGGCCTATGTCGTCTACAAGATTGGTGGTGACCCCAGTGACTACCAATTCCTACAGGACGCGCCCAAGGAGATCCCGCACGGGTACGCATGCGCATACTGCAGCACTGGGCACCCTCGAACCAGGTTGCTATAGGGGACTTCTGGGGCAACAGGAGGAACGTGGAGGCAGACCCTGAGAAGCAAACGTGGCTAGCTAAATACGCCACCCCGACAAACTCCCGAGCCCAGCTCCTGCAGTTGGCTCAGAACCAGAGAAACAAGCATGGCTGGTTAAGTACGCCACTCCAACGAATCTTCAGGGTTCGGCACCTGCAGCCATCACCGCGGATCAAATTTGTACGATCCTGAAAGATCAGTTCGGCATGATGCCGAAAAGAAAGGCGATCGGCTATACCAAGCCGTACCCCAACGAGTACGAATTGATCCCGCTACCACCCAAATATCGGCTCCCGGACTTCACAAAGTTCAGCGGATCAGATGGTTCTAGCTCCATTGAGCATGTGAGCCGATATTTGGCACAGCTGGGCATGATCTCAGCGTCAGACGAGCTGCGCGTGAGGTACTTCTCACAGTCCCTCACAGGATCAGCTTTCGGTTGGTACACGTCTGCCACCGAATTCAGTCCAGACCTGGAAGGCGATGGAAGAACGGTTCCATGAGCAATATCACTCGGAGGCTTCCGAGGCTGGCATTGCCGATCTAGCACAAGTACGACAGAAGCGCGGGGAAACAGTGTCAGAATACATCCAGCGCTTCAGGACCGTTAGGAACCGATGCTATTCGGTTCACGTAAGCGAAAAGGAAGCAGCGAGTTGGCGGTGGTGGGTCTGTCATCATCGATCAAGGACGTGGCCTCCCAAGCGGACTACCCGTCACTAGCGCACATGGTTCGAAGCTGTCAGCATATGAACAGCGTCACCCAGATGTCTACCAGGACAAGTTCAAGCGGGTGGTTACCATGGTCGACGCAGGCGCAGAGATGAGGTCGCTACGGGAGAACAAGAGGTCGGTGGCTGAGTGGACTCGCTGCGGGACCCAAGAACTGCAAATGGGTGAAGCCACCAGGACCTCCAAGAGGATTCGACTTCGACGTGACGAAAACCGAGCAGATTTTCGATCTCTTACTCGCGGAGAAGCATATAAAGATTCCCGAAGGCCACAAAGTTCCCACGGTGCAAGAGCTGAACGGAAAGCCATACTGCAAGTGGCATAACACGTTCACCCACACCACTAACGACTGCAGGGTGTGGCGTCAGCAGATCCAGATGGCAATAGAAAATGGGCGACTAATTTTAACCAGTACGCCATGAAGGTCGACACACACCCCTTCCCCGCCGTCAACATGGTGGAGTTCTCCCACCTCAGAGGGTGCCAGCCTGATTTCTCAGCCAACATCAGCATGGTAGAGCTTGGACACCGCTCGAGAAGGACGGGGATGAGGACAGTGCTCTCGTGAGCAAGGACACGGAGGGGGCCGCTCCATGCGATCGGCTCCGTCAAGATGGCAAGCGCTACGTCACGAGGGGGAAGTTAAGAACATAAGATATCAACGACCCCTCTCTGATCACCTCCTCAATAAGTACGTGAGTCGGTATGATCAACGCCGGCAACACGACGATGAAAGAGGCCGTATGGCTAGAAACGACAGAAGACATCGTCGGCATAATCACGATGAGGAGCGGCAGGAGCGCCACGCCAGGGAGCAGACGATACGGTGAGGCATTGGGACTGCCCCTTCTTCAGACACTGCTGGGATTCAGGAATGAGCCGATTGCCAACAATCGGCAACTGCCCATAACCGGAAAAAGAAGGAGGCAGCCAACGTGTCGTATTCGAGCGCCTAGGGCCTCTCCCACCACAAAGCAGACGTGCTGAGACCCCTCGTTGGAAGATCTCGAGGATTCGGAAGACGAGGGGGAAGACGAAGAAGATAGGTACCACCGTCCAAGGTGGTGCCACGATGGTCTCAGCCATTCACAAAAGCGCGAGGGTTCAGCGATTGCGCGGTCTGGAGGAAGCCGAAAGGTTATACTTGCATACGCTGAGGAAGGCACGACCTGATTTGGCTGCGAAAGTCCAGAGGACCCTGGATGAGGAGGGATGCCGCAAAGAAAAGAGTGGCGCCCCAAGCAAAGGAAAGCCGATGATGAAACATCGGGTGGCACAAACATGGTGCTCGTTCGTCCGGCGAAGTGTAGAGCTCCACGATCACACGATGCACCTAAGGTGGACAACAGCAAGCGCACCAACGTGATAAAATCGGAGATTGGGCTGGTTTTGTCCACTGACATGGACGAGTAGCAAGACTACGTCAATAAGCAACGTGGCAAGGTTGATCCTTGCGATCGGCCCTCCGAAACTGTTGAAGGGATATTACAAAACCTTCACCGAGCAAGCAACATGGAGGCCGATTCCAGCGATCGGCCAAAATTATCCTCACCATCTATCTTGCCTGGGATCAACGTTTGACCAACAGGGACTACCTAAGAGCCGATACCATCAATTCTCTTGACAGAATTGGCTCGGGGGGCACCTAGATGGATAAAACATGAAGATATAAGGTATTACTATCAAGTATGGGGACCGACACGTAAATCGGCCTAAAACATGAAGATATGAGGTATTACTATCAAGTATGGGGGCCGACACGTAAATCGGCCTAAAAATTTTAAAATTTTTGAGCGCAGCCGATGCAGCAGGCATCGGCTTAAGGATATAAAAGCCGGTGCATCGACATCGACTCAAGAGGAATAACTGTCAGGGGATCAATAGAGCTGGAGTTGCTGATCCTTCCAAAACCTTTCCAAGAAGGAATCTGACGATGGCTCGTTCGGCTGATCCACTTTTATCCTCGCCCTGATTAAGGCTCGGGGGGCAGCAGACCTGGTAAGAGCCAATTGGGATGTCATCGGCTGATCTTCCGTTGCTACCTTCTTCATAAAAGGCTCTCCTGAGGATTCCACGTTATCTACCAGTTAGAAGATCATCAGTTGAGGGATACTGAAGGGTGAAGGATCGATGCATTGCTATTGGCTCATTGAAAAAACGGTTTGAGGAAATCGGCAAGATAAAATTGGGGAAGCTCCTTCATTGATAGACATGATTTCTTACAAAGGAGGCCGATTACTCAAAGAAAGAAGAACAAAAGAAGGGTCTATTGACCCATCTACTACTGCTAGGCCTATGCTAGTAGATCCCAATCTACGGGCCATCACTGCCCTCATCATCGTCCGGAACCCTCATCGGCCTGCGCCGATGGGTTCCTCGTTCCTCATAGCCCTCTACGGAGCTTCATCCCCCTTCATCGTCCTTGCCGTCGTCGTCACCACATGCGGAGGCGCTTCGCCGGCGGATAGCCCTCAAGGGAGTCGTCATCATCGTCATCCACCTCTTCCTCCTCTTCGGAGGTGGGGCAGCTTTCCCAGGGGTCGTTGATACGCGTGGATGCACACGTCCGTTGGGAACCCCAAGTGGAAGGTATGGTGCGTATAGAAGCAAGTTTCTCGACCAAGGTTTAATCGAACCGGAGGAGCCAAGAAGCACGTTGAAGGTTGATGGTCGCGAAATGTGTGCGGCGCAACACCGGGGATTCCGGCGCCAACTAGGAACCTGCACAACACAACCCAAGTACTTTGTCCCAACGAAACAGTGAGGTTGTCAATCTCACCGCTTGCTGTAACAAAGGATTAAACGTATCGAGTGGAAGATGTTTGCAAAGAAAACAATAAACACAATTGCATGATTGTATGCTATGTAAAGAATAGGACCGGGGTCCACAGTTCACTAAGGTGTCTCTCCCATAAGATAAAAGCATGTTGGGTGAACAAATTACATTGGCAATTGACAAATAGAGAAAACAATGCATATACATGACATGGTAAATATAGTGAGATTTAATTGGGCATTACGACAAAGAACATAGACCGCCATCCAACTGCATCTATGCCTAAAAAGTCCACCTTCAGGTTATCATCCGAACCCCCTCCAGTATTAAGTTGCAAAGCAACAGACAATTGCATTAAGTATGGTGCGTAATGTAATCAACAACTACATCCTTAGACATAGCATCAATGTTTTATCCCTAGTGGCAACAGACATCCACAACCTTAGAACTTTCTGTCCCAGATTCAATGGAGGCATGAACCCACTATCGAGCATAAATACTCCCTCTTGGAGTTAAGAGTAAAAACTTGGCGAGCCTCTACTAGTAACGGAGAGCATGCAAGATCATAAACAACACATGAACAATAGATTGATAATCACCATAATCATAGTACTCTCTATCCATCGGATCCCGACAAACACAACATATAGAATTACATATAGATGATCTTGATCATGTTAGGCAGCTCACAAGATCTAACAATGAAGCACAACAAGGAGAAGACGACCATCTAGCTACTTCTATGGACCCATGGTCCAGGGGGTGAACTACTCACTCATCACTCCGGAGGCGACCATGGCGGTGTAGAGTCCTCGGAGATGAATCCCCTCTCCGCAGGGTGCCGGAGGCGATCTCCGTCCCCCGAGATGGGACCGCGGCGGCGCGTCTGTAAGGTTTTCCGTATCGTGGTCTCGGTCTGGGGGTTTCGCGACGGAAGCTTTAAGTAGGCGGAGGAGTCAACGCGAGGGCCACACGAGGGCCTAGGGGTAGGTCGGCGCGGCCGGGGGCTGGGCCGCGCCGGCCTCAGCCTGTGGCCCCCCGTTAGGTCTTCGGTCTTCTGGAAGCTTCGTGCAAAATAGGACCCTGGGCGAAAGTTTCGTCCAATTCCGAGAATATTTCTTTACTAGGATTTCTGAAACCAAAAACACAGAAAACAAACTGGCTCTTCGGCATCTTGTTAATAGGTTAGTTCCGAAAATGCATAAATATGACATATAATGTGCATAAAACATGTAGGTATCATCAATAAAGTAGCATGGAACATAAGAAATTATCGATACGTTGGAGACGAGCATCCCAGCTTAGTTCGCGCGAGGTAAAACGATAACAAAGATAATTTCTGAAGTGACATGCCATCATAATCTTGATCATACTATTTGTAAACATATGTAATGAATGCAGCGATCAAAACAAAGGTAGTGACATGAGTAAACAAATGAATCATAAAGCAAAGACTTTTCATGAATAGTACTTCAAGACAAGCATCAATAAGTCTTGCATAAGAGTTAACTCATAAAGCAATAAATCAAAGTAAAGGTGTTGAAGCAACACATAAGAAGATTAAGTTTTAGCGGTTGCTTTCAACTTGTAACATGTATATCTCATGGATATTGTCAACATAAAGTAATATAACAAGTGCAATATGCAAGTATGTAGGAATCAATGCACAGTTCACACAAGTGTTTGCTTCTTAAGGTGGAAGGAGATAGGTAAACTGACTCAACAATAAAAGTAAAAGAAAGGTCCTTCAATGAGGAAAGCATCGATTGCTGTATTTGTGCTAGAGCTTTTATTTTGAAAACATGAAACAATTTTGTCAACGGTAGTAATAAAGCATATGAGTTATGAAAATTATATCTTACAAGTTGCAAGCCTCACGCATAGTATACTAATAGTGCCCGCACCTCGTCCTACTTAGCTTGGACTACCGGGTCTTCGCATGCCATGTTTCAACCAAGTGTCACAAAGGTACCTCCATGCCTGTACAAAGGTCCAAGGAGAATGCTCGCATTTCGGATTTCTCGCTTTTGATTATTCTCAACTTAGACATCCATACCGGGACAACATGGACAACAGATAATGGACTCCTCTTAAATGCATAAGCATGTAGCAATGGTTATTGTTCTCATATGAGATTGAGGATATATGTCCATGAAACTTCCACCATGATTCATGGCTTTAGTTAGCGGCCCAATGTTCTTCTCTAACAATTTTGCATGCTCCAACCACTAAAATGATAGACCTTCAGACAAGACGGACATGCATAGCAACTCACATGATATTCAACAATAGTTGATGGCGTTCCCCAGAAGCATGGTTATCGCACAACAAGCAACTTAATAAAATATAAAGTGCATAAGTACATATTCAATACTACGATAGTTTTTAAGGCTATTTTGTCCCATGAGCTATATATTGCAAAGGTGAATGATGGAATTTTAAAGGTAGCACTCAAGCAATTTACTTTGGAATGGCGGAGAAATACCATGTAGTAGGTAGGTATGGTGGACACAAATGGCATAGTAGTTGGCTCAAGGATTTTGGATGTATGAGAAGTATTCCCTCTCGATACAAGGTTTAGGCTAGCAAGGTTATTTGAAGCAAACTCAAGGATGAACAAGTGCAGCAAAACTCACATAAAAGACATATTGTAAACATTATAAGACTCTACACTGTCTTCCTTGTTGTTCAAAACTCAATACTAGATATTATCTAGACCTTAGAGAAACCAAATATGCAAATCAGATTTTAGCAAGCTCTATGTATTTCTTCATTAATGGGTGCAAAGCATATGATGCAAGAGCTTAAACATGAGCACAACAATTGCCAAGTATCACATTATCCAAGACATTTTTAGAATTACTACATGTAGCATTTTCCAATTCCAACCATATAACAATTTAACGAAGAAGAAACTTCGCCATGAACATTATGAGTAAAGCCTAAGGACACATGTGTCCATATGCAACAGCGGAGCGTGTCTCTCTCCCACAAAGTGAATGCTAGGATCCATTTTATTCAAACAAAAACAAAAACGAAAACAAACCGACGCTCCAAGCAAAGAATACAAGATGTGATTGAATAAAAATATAGTTTCGGGGGGAAACCTGATGATGTTGTTGATGAAGAAGGATGCCTTGGGCATCCCCAAGCTTAGACGCTTGAGTCTTCTTAAAATATGCAGGGGTGAACCACGGGGGCATCCCCAAGCTTAGAGCTTTCACTCCTCTTGATCATAGTATATCATTCTCCTCTCTTGACCCTTGAAAACTTCCTTCACACCAAACTTCAAGCAAACTCATTAGAGGGTTAGTGCACAATTAATAATTCACTCATTCAGAGGTGACACAATCATTATTTTCACTTCTGGACATTGCATAATGCTACTGGACATTAGTGGATCAAAGAAATAAATCCAACATAGCAAAAGAGGCAATGCGAAATAAAAGGCAGAATCTGTCAAAAACAGAACAGTCCGTAAAGACGAATTTAGAAATGGCACCAGACTTGCTCAAATGGAAAAACTCAAAACTAATGAAAGTTGCGTACATATCTGAGGATCACGCTCGTAAATTGGCAGATTTTTTCGAATTTTCTACAGAGAATTGTGCCCAGATTCGTGACAGACAGCAATGCTGTTTCTGCGCAGCAATCCCAAATATAACATCAACTTTAACATAGAAACTTTACTTGGCACAAAAACATGATAAGGAGAGGTTGCTACAGTAGTAAACAACTTCCAAGACTCAACAAAACAAAAATTGCTGTAGGTAAAAACATGGGTTGTCTCCCATAAGCGCTTTTCTTTAACGCCTTTCAGCTAGGCGCAGAAAGTGCAAATCAAGTATTGTCGAGAGATGGTGTGTCAACCTTACCTTGGGCTTCATCTTTACCTTTCTTATTGTTTTTCTTTCCTTTTGGTTTAGGAAATATATGATTTCCCCCTGGTATAGAGGTGAATTTCAGAGTGCCTTCTCCCACATCAATGACTGCTCCCAATAGTTTCAGCAAGGATCTTCCGAGTATGATTTTTCCTGTTTCAATAATAAGATAATCAATGGATATTGTTCTTCCACGAATGGTTGTATGCACACCTGCAGCTATTCCCTTAGGAATTATGATAGAGTTATCAATAAGAGCTATTTCTTCTCCCCCTTTATCGACTCCCCAAAGTTTCAAAGATTTATAAATGTTTTCAGGCATAAGGCAAAATTCATACATAATATCACAATAGGCATGAAGAGTTCGATCACCGATAACAATTTTAACAGAAGGGTCCCATGATGAAGGTTTAGGATTCTCTAAGACTTGTTCAAGACGATTACGAACACAGTGATAATTGTCATTTAAGCGAGATGTACTTATCTCGAGATTGTTCAATCTATTATGAATGCTAATAAGGGCTGAATCAAAGTTATTAGCTGAATCATGTGATGCAACCAATTTCTTTATGGCATTAAAAGCTTGATCCCCATTACAATGAAGGAAATCTCCTCCTACTAAAGTGTCCAAAGCATATCTATAGCGAACCATAAGACCAAAATAAAAATTACTAAGGAGCAAACTTAGAGTCATTTGAGGTTCAGTTTTACGATAAGAAGTAAAAATTCTAGACCAAGCATCCTTAAAACTCTCCTCATCCCCTTGCTTGAAAGTAAAAACTAAGTCCTCAGGTGAAGAAGTAACAGGTTCAGAGCTAGACATGGTAATAAAAGTAACTAAATTTTTTTGTATTTTAAATATAGAGTGCAGGACAATAAAGCAAACTAGATAGAGTAAATGCAAGTAACTAATTTTTTTGTGTTTTTGATATAGAGAGCAAGACAATAAATAAAGTAAAACTAGCAACTAATTTTTTTGTGTTTTGATTTAGTGCAGCAAACAAAGTAGTAAATAAAATAAAGCAATACAAAAACAAAGTAAAGAGATTGAGAAGTGGAGACTCCCCTTGCAGCGTGTCTTGATCTCCCCGGCAACGGCGCCAGAAATTTATCTTGATACGCGTGGATGCACACGTCCGTTGGGAACCCCAAGTGGAAGGTATGGTGCGTATAGAAGCAAGTTTCCTCATGAAACCAAGGTTTAATCGAACCGTAGGAGCCAGAAGCACGTTGAAGGTTGATGGTCGCGAAATGTGATGCGGCGCAACACCAGGGATTCCGGCGCCAACTAGGAACCTGCACAACACAAAAGTACTTTGTCCCAACGAAATGTGAGGTTGTCAATCTCAACTTCTTGTAACAAAGGATTAAACGTATCGAGTGGAAGATGTTTGCAAAAAATCAGTAAACAATTGCAGTAGATTGTATGCTATGTAAAGAATAGGACCGGGGTCCACAATTCACTAGAGTGTCTCTCCCATAAGATAAAAGCATGTTGGGTGAACAAATTACAGTCGGGCAATTGACAAATAGAGAAAGGCATAACAATGCATATACATGACATGGTAAATATAGTGAGATTTAATTGGGCATTACGACAAAGAACATAGACCGCCATCCAAGCATCTATGCCTAAAAAGTCCACCTTCAGGTTATCATCCGAACCCCTCCAGTATTAAGTTGCAAAGCAACAAACAATTGCATTAAGTATGGTGCGTAATGTAATCAACAACTACATCCTTAGACATAGCATCAATGTTTTATCCCTAGTGGCAAGACATCCACAACCTTAGAACTTTCTGTCACTGTCCCATTCAATGGAGGCATGAACCCACTATCGAGCATAAATACTCCCTCTTGGAGTTAAGAGTAAAAACTTGGCCAGAGCCTCTACTAATAACGGAGAGCATGCAAGATCATAAACAACACATGAACAATAGATTGATAATCACCATAATCATACTCTCTATCCATCGGATCCCGACAAACACAACATATAGAATTACATATAGATGATCTTGATCATGTTAGGCAGCTCACAAGATCTAACAATGAAGCACAACAAGGAGAAGACGACCATCTAGCTGCTATGGACCCATGGTCCAGGGTGAACTACTCACTCATCACTCCGGAGGCGACCATGGCGGTGTAGAGTCCTCCGGAGATGAATCCCCTCTCGGCCGGGTGAGGCGATCTCCGAATCCCGAGATGGGATTCGCGGCGGGCGTCTCTGTAAGTTTTCCGTATCGTGGCTCTCGGTGGGGGTTTCGCGACGGAGCTTTAAGTAGGCGGAGGGTCAACGCGAGGGCCCACGAGGAGGGTAGGTCGGCGCGGCCGGGGCCGGCCGCGCCGGCCTAGCCTCTGGCCACCTCGTGGCCCCACTTCGTTAGGTCTTCGGTCTTCCGGAAGCTTCGTGCAAAAATAGGACCCCGGGCGAAAGTTTCGTCCAATTCGAGAATATTTCTTTACTAGGATTTCTGAAACCAAAAACAGCGAAAAAGCAACTGGCTCTTCGGCATCTTGTTAATAGGTTAGTTCCGGAAAATGCATAAATATGACATATAATGTGCATAAAACATGTAGGTATCATCA
Source organism: Lolium multiflorum (assembly GCA_030979885.1). Classification (NCBI taxonomy): domain Eukaryota; kingdom Viridiplantae; phylum Streptophyta; class Magnoliopsida; order Poales; family Poaceae; genus Lolium; species Lolium multiflorum. The sequence continues at coordinate 212,401,388 of CM061751.1, forward strand.
ATAAAGTAGCATGGAACATAAGAAATTATCGATACGTTGGAGACGTATCGGTCGTCTCTTCGGCTCCAGTTCCTCGTCAACAAGGAACGAAGATCTCCCCGCTTGTCGAGGGTTGGTCGTCTTCAGACCAGACGGAGGAGGCGTGGTCCTCCAGGTCCCATTCTTCCGGGGCATGGACATCCGGCGGCGTCTCGCGGGAGGAGGAGGACCCATAGGAAAGCTCGGAGGAGGAAGAAGACATGGTGGTGCAGGAGGATGTTGTGGATGCTAATGCGAGGAAGTTGAAGGAGGAGCAGGCTGTTTAGAACGGCTAAATAGAAGGGATGTGAGGGAGAGTTAATGCCACAGCAGTTTCCGAGGAGGGGATGCCTAGCAGGAAGATTTTTCGGACGCGTGGAGAAGTTGAGAAGGCAAGTTATCATGATGAAGGCCTCTGCGACGGTCTGCTCGCCACGACATGACCCTACGAGAGAAAAGCATAATGATTTTGGAAATGTCATTTCCAAAACCAGGGGGCATGTGTTATCACCGGAATTTGACCAAGCCAGAAGTGGGCCGCGATCAAGACGGGTTTGAAGGTATACATATAGAAGAGATTGTGAATCGGCCTTGTTTACCAAGTTTGGGCTAGTTAGCCCGTGTATCTTTATAGTAGGTTACGTAGAGTTTGCCTCGTGCACGGTTTAGTGCACGCCCACATTAGAAAGTCCCCTGGACTATAAATATGTACCTAGGGTTTATGGAATAAACAACAACCAACGTTCAACACAAACCAATCTCGGCGCATCGCCAACTCCTTCGTCTCGAGGGTTCCTCCGGTAAGCACCATGCTGCCTAGATCGCATCTCGCGATCTAGGCAGCACGAGCCTGCCTAGTTGTTCATGCGTTGCTCGTACTGAAGCCTTTTTGATGGCGAGCAACGTAGTTATCATAGATGTGTTAGGGTTAGCATTGTTCCTAGTATCATATGCTGTCGTAGTGCAACCCTTGCGCATCTAGCCGTCCCTGTACCTCATCATGGGTGCGGGGCGGCCCCGCTGATCGTTATTTAGTAGATCTGATCCGTTACGGTCGCTCCTTGATTCATCAAGGATTAGTTTAATATCTGCAATAGTTAGGCCTTACAAAGGGTTGGAGGATCCAGTGGCATGCAGGGTGTAGTTTGCTGCCCCTAGACAGGACGTTCCGAGGATCAACCTAGTGTTGGTTTTAGGCCTTGTCTAGGGCTGGCTTACGTTTACCGTGCGTGAGCGCGAGGCCCAATCGTGAGTAGGATGATCCGATTATGCGGTGAAAACCCCGATCGTCGTGGATCTCATATGCTTTATCATGATCAAGCAGGACCACCATATATTCGGCCACCTCGGACGAATCATGGGTGGATCGGCTTCATGAGCCGATTCACAGGACAACCGAGAGCCGATCGAGGCTCGTATTTAACGTGTACGTGTGTGCCCTGCAGAAACTAAGCGGGCATCATCCACACCTTCCCGACCGGTATAGGTCGTGGCACGCCCTTGCAATTTGCAGCGCGCGACCGGGGAGGCTTTGCGGGCCGTCGCTCCGAGGGACTGGGGCCAGCCGCAGCCCTAGTTGTTCCCGGCTCTACGGTGTTGACCAGTCACTGCCCGCCGGTGGGTTTCTGACGTCAACAAAGGCTTATAAGTGTTCTTTACCTCCCCTTGTGTCGAATCAATAAATTTGGGTTTTACTTCCCTCGAAGACTGTTGCGATCCCCTATACTTGTGGGTTATCAGGGCCCAGAGTATATCTATCCGTCATCGGGATGGACAAATCCCACTGTTGATCCATATGCCTCAACTCATACTTTCCGGATACTTAATCCCACCTTTATAACCACCCATTTACGCAGTGGCGTTTGATGTAATCAAAGTACCTTTCCGGTATAAGTGATTTACATGATCTCATGGTCATAAGGACTAGGTAACTATGTATCGAAAGCTTATAGCAAATAACTTAATGACGTGATCTTATGCTACGCTTAATTAATTGGGTGTGTCCATTACATCATTCATATAATGATATAATCTTGTTATTAATAACATCCAATGTTCATGATTATGAAACTAATCATCTATTAATCAACAAGCTAGTTAAGAGGCTTACTAGGGACTCTTTGTTGTTTACATATCACACATGTATCAATGTTTCGGTTAATACAATTATAGCATGGTATATAAACATCTATCATAAACATAAAGATATATAATAACCACTTTTATTATTGCCTCTTGGGCATATCTCCAACAGTCTCCCACTTGCACTAGAGTCAATAATCTAGATTACATTGTAAGGTACCTAACACCCATGGCATTCTGGTGTTGGTCATGCTTTGCCCTAGGGAGAGCTTTAGTCAACGGATCTGCTACATTCAGATCAGTGTGTACTTTGCAAATCTTTACTTCTCCATCTTCGATGTACTCGCGAATCGAATGATAACGCAGCTTGATATGCTTCAGCCTCTTGTGTGACCTTGGTTCTTGTGCATTGGCGATGGCACCCATGTTGTCACAGTAGATGACTAGTGGGTCCAATGCACTAGGAACCACACCGAGCTCTACAATGAACCTCTTCATCCATACCGCTGCTGATGAAGCCTCTGAAGCCGCTATGTACTCCGATTCTGTTGAGGATTTCGCCACCGTGCACTGCTTCGAGCTTGCCCAGCTTATGCAGCACCATTCAATATAAACACGTACCCGGTGTGACTTAGAGTCATCAGGATCGGTGTTCCAACTTGCATCGATGTAACTTGTTACAACGAGCTCTTGGTCACCTCCATAACAAAGAAACATATCCTTAGTTCTTTTCAAGTACTTTAGGATATTCTTGACGCTGTCCAGTGTTCCATTCCTGGATCACTTTGATATCTGCTAGTTAAACTAACAGCATGTGCTATATCCGGTCTAGTACATAGCATGGCATACATGATAGAGCCCACTGCCGAGGCATAGGGGATCCGACTCATCCTTTCTCTTTCTTCTGCGTAGCCGGACCTTGAGTCTTACTCAAGACCTTGCCTGGTAACATAGGTAAAAATCCTTTCTTACTTTCGTCCATTCTAAACTTCTTTAGAATCTTGTCCAGGTATGTACTCTGTGATAGCCCTATTAGACGTCTTGATCTATCTCTATAAATCTTGATGCCTAATATATACGATGCTTCACCAAGGTCTTTCATTGAAAAACTATTATTCAAATAACCTTTTACACTGCTTAATAGTTCTATATCATTCCCAATCAATAATATGTCATCTACATATAATATCAGGAACGCTACAGAGCTCCCACTCACTTTCTTGTAAATACAGGCCTCTCCATGACACTATATAAACCCGAAGTCTTTGATCACCTTATCAAGGCGTCGGTTCCAACTTGATGCTTGCTTCAGTCCATAGATTGAACGCTGAAGTTTGCATACTTTGTCAGCATTTTTAGGATCGACAAAACCTTTGGGTTGTACCATATACAACTCTTCCTCAATGTCTCCATTAAGGAACGCCGTTTTGACATCCATCTGCCAAATCTCATAATCGAAAAATGCAGCTATTGCTAACAAAATCCTCACAGATTTTAGCTTCGCTACAGTGTGAAAAGTCTCATCGTAGTCAACACCTTGAATTTGTCGGAAACCCTTTGCGACAAGTCGAGCTTTATAGACAGTAATATGACCATCAGCATCTATTTTTCTCTTGAAGATCCATTTATTTTCGACAGCCTTTCGGCTATCAGGTAAGTCTACCAAAGTCCATACTTTGTTATCATACATGGATCCCATTTCGGATTTCATGGCTTCTTGCCATTTGTTGGAATCTGGGCTCATCATCGCTTCTTCATACGTCGCAGGGTCTTCATCATTGTTATCCACAATCATGACATTTAGACAAGGATCATACCAATCAGGAGTGGCACGTTCCCTTGTCGATCTGCGAGGTTCAGTAGCTATCTCATTTGAAGTTTCATGATCATTATCATTAGCTTCCTCTGTTGCCGGTAGGCGGCACAGGAACATCTTCCGACACTGCGCTACTCTGATCAACGAGTAGAGATTCTTCAATCTCATCGAGTTCTACTTTTCTTCCAGTCACTTCTTTAGTGAGAAATTCTTTCTCAAGAAAGGTTCCGTTCTTAGCAACAAAGATCTTGCCTTCGGATCGGTGATAGAAAGTGTACCCTATAGTTTCCTTAGGGTATCCTATGAAGACGCATTTCTCCGCTTTGGGTTCTAGCTTGTCCGGTTGTAACTTTTTACATAGGCTTCGCAACCCCAAACTTTAAGGAACGACGACTTAGGTTTCTTATTAAACCATAATTCATACGGTGTCGTTTCAACGGATTTTGATGGTGCTCTATTTAAAGTGAATGCGTTTGTCTCTAATGCATAACTCCAAAATGATAACGGTAAATCAGTAAGAGACATCATAGAACAAACCATATCTAAGAGAGTTCGATTACGACGTTCGGACACACCGTTTCGTTGTGGTGTTCCCGGCGGTGTCAATTGTGAAAGTATTCCGCATTTCTTTAAATGCATGCCAAACTCATAACTCAGATATTCACCTCCGCGATCAGATCGTAGAAATTTAATCTTCTTGTTACGTTGATTTTCTACTTCACTTTGGAATTCCTTAAACTTCTCGAAAGTTTCGGATTTATGTTTCATTAAATAGATATACCCATATCTACTTAAATCATCTGTGAAGGTTAGAACATAACGATAACCACCGCGATGCTACACTCATTGGTCCGCATACATCTGTATGTATGATTTCCAATAAGTCAGTAGCTCGCTCCATCATACCCGAGAATGGAGTCTTAGTCATTTTTCCCATCAGACATGCTTCGCATCTATCAAGTGACTCAAAGTCAAGTGATTCAAGTAATCCATCGGTATGGAGTTTCTTCATGCGTTTCACTCCAATATGACCAAGACGACAGTGCCACATATAAGTAGAATTATCACTTAATTTAATTCGCTTAGCATCAATGTTATGTATATGTGTATCGCTACTATCGAGATCTAACAGAAATAAGCCATTCTTTTCTGGTGCTCGACCATAAAAGATATTATTCATAAAAATAGAACAACCATTATTCTCAGACTTGAATGAATAACCGTCTTGCATTAAATAAGATCCAGATATAATGTTCATGCTCAACGCGGGTACAAAATAGCAATTATTTAGGCTTAAAACTAATCCCGAAGGTAGATGTAGAGGAAGTGTGCCGACAACGATCACATCGACTTTGGATCCATTTCCAACGCGCATCGTCACTTCATCCTTTAGTAGTCTTCGTTTATTCTTTAGTTCCTGTTTCGAGTTACAAATATGAGCAACCGAACCAGTATCAAATACCCAGGTACTAGTACGAGAACCAGTGAGATAAACATCTATAACATGTATATCGGATATACCTTCTTTCTTCTTCTTGACAAGGCCGCTCTTCGGATCCGCCAAATACTTGGAGCAATTACGCTTCAGTGTCCCTTCTCCTTGCAGTAATAGCACTCAGCATCAGGCTTAGGGCCAGACTTAGGTTTCACAGGAGGCGTGGCAGCTTTCTTGCCACTCTTCTTGTTCTTGCATTTAGACTTGCCCTGTTTCTTGAAGCTGGTGGTCTTGTTGACCATCAACACTTGGTGCTCTTTCTTAATTTCAATCTCAGCAGATTTTAGCATGGCGAAGAGTTCAGGTAACTCTTTGTTCATGTTCTGCATATTGTAATTCATCACAAAGTTCTTATAACTAGGTGGCAATGATTGAAGGACACGATTAATCCCGATCTGTTAGGAATCACTATTCCCAAGTCATGAGTTTCTTCGCATGCCGGGTCATGGCGAGCATGTGCTCACTAACGGAGCTGCCTTCTTCCATCATGCAGTGAAGAAGTGTTTCGATGCTTCATAGCATTCCACGGCCGCATGAGTCTCAAAGATAGTCTTTAACTCATGATTAACTCATGTGGATCGTGGTGCTCAAAACGTTTTGAAGATCGGCTTCCGGACTGCACAGGATGGCACACGAACTTGAGAGTACCGAGTTTTCCGAGTCGCGTAAACATTCTTTACTTCATCGGTTTCAGTTTCTGCAGGAGGGTCACCTAGCGGTGCATCAAGCACATATTGCAAGTTTCCGCCATTGAGGAAGATCCTCACATGACGGAACCAGTCGGTGAAGTTGCTACCGTTGCTCTTAAGTTTTCTTTCTCTAGGAACTGGTTAAAATTGATTGGGGACGCCATATCTACAACATATTTGCAATAGTTTAGACTAATGTTTATGACAAATTGAGTTCAAATTTTAATTTAACAAAATTAAAAACTAGGTGAACTCCCACTCAAAACAATATCCCTCGCATTGTCTTAGTGATCACACGAACCAAATCCATCACACCTATGCCCGATCATCACGAGACAAGATGTAATTTCAATGGCGAACACTCAAAGTGTTCATCATATAAATCATATGATTCATGCTCTACCTTTCGGTATCACGTGTTCTGAGACCATGTCTGTACATGCTAGGCTCGTCAAGGCCACCTTAGTATCCGCATGTGCAAAACTGACTTGCACCCGTTGTATGCACTTGTTGATTCTATCACACCCGATCATCACGAGATGCTTCGAAACGACAAGTCTTGGCAACGGTGCTACTAAGGATGAACACTTTATTATCTTGAAATTTTAGTGAGAGGGATCATCTTATAATGCTACCGTCGCGATCTAAGCAAAATAAGATGCATAAAAGGATTAACATCACATGCAGTTCATATGTGATATGATATGGCCCTTTTGTCTTTGCGCCTTTGATCTTCATATTCAAAGCACGGACATGATCTTCATCATCAACGGGCATGATCTCCATCATCGTCGGTGTAGCGTCAAGGTCAATGGCGCCGTCTTCATGATTGTTCTCCATGTAGCAACTATTACAACTACTTTGAAATACTACTCAACATGAAAATTTAAAGACAACCATAAGGCTCCTGCCGGTTGCCACAATACAATAATGATCATCTCATACATAGTCATCATCACATTATGGCCATATCACATCACCAAACCCTGCAAAAACAAGTTAGACGTTCTCTAATTTGGTTTGCATATTTTACGTGGTTTAGGGTTTTCGGGTGAGATCTAATCTACCTACGAACATGAACCACAACGGTGATACTAGTGTTGTCAATAGAAGAGTAAATTGAATCTTCACTATAGTAGGAGAGACAGACACCCGCAAAGCCACTTATGCAATACAAGTTGCATGTCAAGCGTGGAGCAAATCTCATGAACGCGGTCATGTAAAGTTAGCCCGAGCCGCTTCATCCCACTATGCCACAAAGATGCAAAGTACTCAAACTAAAGATAACATAAGCATCAACGCCCACAAAACCATTGTGTTCTACTCGTTCAACCATCTATGCATAGACACGGCTCGATACCACCGTAGGATAACGTAGCATAGAAAACAAAAATTTCCTACCGCGAACACGCAATCCAAGCCAAGATGCAATCTAGAAGATGGTAGCAACGAGGGGATTATCGAGACTCACCCTTGAAGAGATTCCAAAGCCTACAAGATGAGGCTCTTGTTGCTGCGGAAGCGATCACTTGCCGCTTGCAAGCGCGTAGAAGATCTTGATCACGGCGCCACGAACGGGCAGCACCTCCGTACTCGGTCACACGTTCGGTTGTTGATGAAAACGACGTCCACCTCCCCGTTCCAGCGGGTAGCGGAAGTAGTAGCTCCTCTTGAATCCGACAACACGACAGCGTGGTGTCGGTGGCGGTGGAGAAATCCGGCGGAGCTTCGCTAAGCGTGCGGGATATGGTGGAGGAGCGGGGCGGCTAGGGTTTGGGGGAGGGGGTGGCCGGCCACTATGGGGGGCGGCCAGGTTGTGGTCTTGGTGTGTCCGGCCCCCTCCCCTTGGCCCCTCATTATATAGGTGGAAGCCCCAAGTGTTGGACTACAAGTCTCCGAATAAGACCCGAACCCAAAACCTTCCATATGGTGGGAAACCTTCCCAAGCTAGGACTCCCACTAGAGGTGGGAGTTCCACCTTCCATATGGGGGGGTGGCCGGCCCCAAGGGGAGTCCACTTGGGACTCCACCCCACCTAGGGTTGGCCGGCCATGGAGGTGGAGTTCCATGTGGACTCCACCTTCCTTGGTGGTTTCTTCCGGACTTTTCTAGAACCTTCCATAGAACCTTCCGAATCATTTTAATTCACATAAAATGACATCCTATATATGAATCTTATTCTCCGGACCATTCCGGAACTCCTCGTGATGTCCGGGATCTCATCCGGGACTTCGAACAAATATTCGAACTCCATTCCATATTCAAGTTCTACCATTTCAACATCCAACTTTAAGTGTGTCACCCTACGGTTCGCGAACTATGCGGACATGGTTGAGTACACACTCCGACCAATAACCAATAGCGGGATCTGGAGATCCATAATGGCTCCCACATATTCAACGATGAATTTAGTGATCGAATGAACCATTTACATATGATACCAATTCCCTTTGTCACGCGATATTTTACTTGTCCGAGGTTTGATCATCGGTATCACACTATACCTTGTTCAACCTCGTCTCCTGACAAGTACTCTTTACTCACCGTGGTATGTAGTCTCTTATGAACTTATTCATATGCTTGCAAGACATTAGACGACATTCCACCGAGAGGGCCCAGAGTATATCTATCCGTCATCGGGATGGACAAATCCCACCGTTGATCCATATGCCTCAACTCATACTTTCCGGATACTTAATCCCACCTTTATAACCACCCATTTACGCAGTGGCGTTTGATGTAATCAAAGTACCTTTCCGGTATAAGTGATTTACATGATCTCATGGTCATAAGGACTAGGTAACTATGTATCGAAAGCTTATAGCAAATAACTTAATGACGTGATCTTATGCTACGCTTAATTGGGTGTGTCCATTACATCATTCATATAATGATATAATCTTGTTATTAATAACATCCAATGTTCATGATTATGAAACTAATCATCTATTAATCAACAAGCTAGTTAAGAGGCTTACTAGGGACTCTTTGTTGTTTACATATCACACATGTATCAATGTTTCGGTTAATACAATTATAGCATGGTATATAAACATCTATCATAAACATAAAGATATATAATAACCACTTTTATTATTGCCTCTTGGGCATATCTCCAACAACAGGCTGTTAAATGTTCTCGTGGCCCCACTTCGTATCTCTTCTTCTGAGCTCAAAAATAAGACCACGTTTGATTTCGTCCAATTCGAGAATATTTCCTTTGTAGGATTGAAACCAAAACTGACAAGCGGCACTTCGGCATCTTGTTAATAGGTTAGTGCCGGAAAATGTATAATAATGCTGTAAAGTATGTATAAAACATGCAAGTATTGTTATAAAAGTAGCATGGAACATAAGAAATTATAGATACGTTTGAGACGTATCAATGGGCATATTTGTCAAGAGGCCGTAATCATTTAGTTGGTCATAATTTTCCGAAAACAAAATTTGGTCCGGTTTGGCGGTCATTTCTAGATGCATGGTATACCAAATATGATTGGTTAGAGTATAGTGTGGACATGGATGCTACATATTGTTTCCATTGTTTTCTTTTCAAATCTTCATGCAATAGTTCACACTTTGGATATGATGTTTTCACAAAGACGGGGTTTAGAAATTGGAAGAAAGCATCGGAAAATTTCAAGTCTCATGTAGGTGGCCCAAATAGCATTCACAACAATGCAAAAAATAGTTGTGAAGATTTCAGAAATAAGAAGCAAAGTGTGGCATGTGCTATTGTTCGCCATGAAGAACAATCGCATATTGATTATGAAATTCGGTTGAGGGTTGTTGTGGGTGTTGCCAGGTTTCTAATTGAAGAAGGTCTAGCCTTTCGGGGGCATGATGAGTCTAGCACTTCCTTGAACAAGGGCAATTTCCGCGAGTTGTTGGATTGGTATGGCGCAAGATGCAAGGATGATCCAATGTTATTAATGAGAATGCTCCTGGAAATTGTCAATTGACATCTCCTGAAATCCAACTAGATATAGCACAAGCATGTGCAGAAGAGACTACACAAGTCCTAACGAGTGAGCTTGGAAATACCAATTTCTCTCTACTTGTTGATGAGTCCCGTGATATATTAGTTAAAGAGCAAATGGCTATGATCTTGAGGTTAGTCATTGGCTTATTGATGAGTCTCTACTTATTTATTGTAATCTTATTCACGAGTCTCTACTCATTTATTGTGATCTTATATGTTATTGGCTTATTGCTTGTAGGTTTGTGAATCAAAAAGAGAGATCCTAGAAATATTGCTTGGTGTTGAGCATGTTATTGATACTACATCGGCTTCTTTGAAAAGACATTTAGATGCAATGTTTGTTAAACATAATTTGTCTATGTCTAGATTAAGAGGACACGGATATGATGGTACCTCTAATATGCGTGGAGAGCTACATGGTTTAAAACATTGGTATTGACTGAGAACCCTCATGCATTTTATGTGCATTGTTTTGCCCACCAACTTCCATTGGTGGTTGTGGCAGTTGTGAAAGGACTTCTACCAATTGGTCACTTCTTTGGTCACTTAAACAAGATTGTTAGTATGGTTAGTTTTTCTTGTACACAATTGCAAATAGTTGTCTTGAACTCTTTGTCTATATGTCAATTCTAATTTCTACGTGCACATTTCTTGTAGGTGAGTGCCTCTTGTAAGAAGAAAGATGCATTGTTGCAATTACATCATGACCGTTTGGTAGCACAACTAGAGAGTGGGGACATCTCGTCGGGAAGAGGCCAAAATCAAGATACATGTTTAGTAAGACCGGGTGATATTCGTTGGGGGTCACACCATAGAACTCTAATTCGGATTCAACAAATGTGGGATTCAATTGTTGAAGTGATATGCAGTGTTTCTCATGATGGGACTGATACCGAGGAGAGAGGTTTGGCATCAGGTTATATGATATACATGGAAAGCTTTGAATTTGTTCTTATCTTGCATTTGATGCTTCGAGTGCTTGGTCTAACAAATGGTTTGTCACAAACATTGCAATCAAAGGATCAGAACATAGTGAGTGCTATGGATATGATTGTCTCTGTTAAAAGTCTATTGCAGAAATTGAGAGATGATGGATGGGAGCCTCTATTGCTTGATGCTACTAACTTTTGTGGTGGAAGAAATATTATTGTACCAAATATGGATGATAACATCCCTGCTAGGGGCTATCCTCCTGCGAGGGGTTATCCAAGGATCTCACGCAAGATGGTTACTTGCTACCATCATTACAAGGCACAACTCTTTAATGAGGTGCTTGATAGAAACATAGTTGAGATGAATCACAGATTTTCTAAAACTTCTACATGGCTATTATTGTGCATTGCATGCCTTGATCCTAGAGACTCATTTAGCAGCTTTGATAATGTTAAGCTAGTTGAGCTTGCAAATATGTACTCTATTGATTTCTCTTCACATGATTGTTGTCTCTTGGTTGATGAATTGGACATATATATTGATTTGATGAAGAGAAGTCCTGAATTCATAGCTTGTGATAGTCTCAGTGGTCTTGCTTTCAAGTTGGTTGAGAAGATACAACATGTGCTATTTTCATTGGTCTATCTCCTTATTACACTTGCGTTGACATTGCATGTGGCAACAACATCAGTTAAGAGAGTTTTCTTGGCCATGAATATTATAAAGTCAGATCTTCGAAACAGAATGGGGGATGATTGGCTCAATGATTTCATGATTTGCTATGCTGAGAAAGATATATTTGCAAAAATTGATGACAAGAAGATTATGCCACGTTTCCATTCCTACAGTAACCGAAGAGGTCATCTTCCTGACAGTTTCAACTTGCCAACATTGTTACAACTTAATGGTATATGATACTATCTTATCAAATGTAGCTCCATTTTGTATGTTCTTTTTCTTGATAGTTATTTTGTAATTGTATTTGATGAAGTATGCAAATTTGATCGGTTTGGACCATTTTGGTTGAATACATTTTCTTTTCTATGAAATTTTTTTAGAGCTTATTTCTCCGACCCGGCTCAATTCAATTCCTGGTTCCGCCACTAACTGCGGGGGTTACCGGCTAGCCCCAAACCCTAGATTGGTTTGGCCTATATAAACAATGTAATCTCCACACATCAATACAAGCAATTGTTCTCTCCAAATATCAGGTTTAGCTTTGAAAATCTTGTCGAGACCAAGCCGAAGCTAAAGACGGGTCGTAAATCATTTACATGGTGTTGGATTTAAAATATTTTGAAAATTTGGGCGAAGTCTAGTCGATTTTGACACTTGAAGTGCCCGGGGTCAAACCAAGATACTTTGGCCCTCTCGCCGTCATTGGCTTCTGTCGCCTGTCGGCCAGACCACCCCTCGGCTCTCGCCGTCGTCTGACGCAGTAGCGCTCGTTGTCGCTCCCTACTGGCGACGACATGGATGCTCCTAGGGGAGGAGGGCTTGTTGGTAGTTGACAGTTGACACTCATGCACGGTAGATCTGCCGGTGCCGGCCGAGGGCTTTTTCCCGGCGGAAAAAAACGAACGGAGGGGAGATTCTCCAACAAATCCACACGATAACGGGAAGCGCAAGGCCCAGCCCGTACGCAGCGATCGAGAAGTCAACCGTTACCCGGCCGTCCAGACCGGTTGCTGCTTCTTCCAGGTATTCTTCCTCCTGTCCTCCATTGTCTGACTGGCAGATGAATCTTTTTGTTCATCGGGATTCGGGAGCGCGCGTAACCGGACGCTGCAACTGCAATAGCAACGAACTAGTCAGTCAGGGCGTCACGCGCGCGTAATCTAACGGTCACCAGTCAGGACGTACGACGTGATCCATGCACAAAACTGCTGGCGATTGTCGGCGACGTCGGAACACCGCACGACGTGCCGGCGAGCGAGATCGCCGTGGTTTACGGGTCAAACTCGCGAAGCCCGGAGCGCCGGAGACCATCCGTCCTGCTCTAGCTAGCTTCGAGAAGAGGTTATATATATCGATCGTTGTAGACTTGTAGTATGATACATGCATGCATGCATGTATCTTGGCCTGGGTCTGGGTGGTGCTGCGTGCGCATGATTGGAGCTCACGTTCTCGACATGTGGCCAAGAATTGTTCTGTTTGATCACCGTTGGATTATATGCTTGTTGCTCCTGAAGTAATTAATCCATGTGGATCGAGTCTGTTGGATCAACATGGTGATCAAACAGAACAATTTTGCTTCTAGCTTAAGGTCCATTTAATTAAAATAATAGAACACACGATCGGTTTCATTGGTTAGAATGTGTATATTCCAACGGTCGGCAATGTGACTTTATCATTTGCTTTATGCATGGCAAACGATCCATTTATAACAAATGAGTTTCATTCTTTAAAATTTGCACATTCAATTTTTACGTCGGTAGAAAATTATAAATTTCGGCTAATGGAGTCAATGCCACCAAAGCTGACAAATGGGCCAAGTAACTTCAGTAGGTTTTCCGTCGCGTCATCACTTACGTACATTGGGCCCGCCTGTCAATTTTTGCGGCAGTTCGTGCTCAATTCGTGTTTAGCGTTTTCAGCAAAAGAACTCAGAAACATGTCGTGATTTTTTGTCCCCAAAATGTTAAGTTTTCTAAATATAAAATTTGAGTATCAAAGTAACACATTATTTCATTCATTGGAAGTTGTACATTCCAATGGTTTTTACGTCCATCCATAGAAAATGGCACATAAATCAGCGTGTGATAAAGTCACATTAGCGTGTGACGATGCAACTACCGCCTAGTCCTTTTGCCACGTCGAATATGACATGTCGGCTTCTACCTCTACCTAAAATTGTTATTAACCGGGCGATTTTGATAAGCTGCTTATATTTGCCCCCAATTATTGTTGGTAAGTGGGTTTTTTTTACAAAAGTTGAGGTCTTATACTGGTTGTTTTGAAAAGGAGTTGAATGAGGGTAAGACGCCGAGGTGTGAGGCTGCCGACTATGGCTTGAACCCTGGTTCTAACAAAAAAGAAACTCTTGTCGAGTTAGTTTCTAGGGCACTTTCACTCGCTCATTGCGCCACCACAGGTGGAATAGTCGGTTGAGGCCTTTCCTCGCTAATTTCTTCTGGGTTTCTTGTTCAGGGGGTTGAATATTTATTGTTTCTGGACAATTACTCAGATAAACATGACAATATGAAAAGTCAGGAAGAGAATCTAGCTTGATTTGTTGGGTTTGCTTAATTTTTTCTAAGAAGGTTAATATGGCTCCAACATGAACTTATCAAGACTTTTTTAGGAGTGGCTAACATAATATTCTCTCTTTAATTAATATTTTGTGGTGGATTAGCTAATATACTAGTTGACTATCATGCATGATTAATTATCGTGTAATGTGCTGTGGGATGTGACGCATATGCTTACCATATTTGTGTACCTTCGTTCGTTACTCTTAGCTTGTTTTCGCATAGTACCAGTGCTAAAATGTGTTTCTTAATACACGTCTGCCTGTACTTTCGATTGAAGTACGGAACTAAGTTTTGGTCTCTATAACCGTTGAGAACACGTACTTGAGATCGCAAGTCAACTCCCAGATGATGAGATGATCATGCAACAACCTTTCAAATGCAATGCACCTACCCTCCTCGTTGGCTATATAAACCACAGCAGTTTGCGCTTTCTCCTCACACTCCCAGCTTCCAACAACAGCAAAACCTCTAGACCCTCCGATCACCTTGCCGCCGGCCGCGCAGCGCGCAAAAAATGGCGTCCACGACGACACAGCAGCACCGGCGCCGCGCTATTCTCCAACTGGCCATCCTGCTCCTGGCTTCACAGGCAGCAATGTTGTCGGCCGCCGGCGCCTGCGAGAGCGCGACGTTCCCGGCGGGCAAGAGCTACACGACGTGCTCAGACCTCCCGACCCTCGGCGCCACGCTGCACTGGACCTACGACGCGGCGGATTCGTCGCTCTCTCTGGTCTTCACCGCCAAGCCGGCCGCAACCGGTGGCTGGGTGGCGTGGGGGATCAACCCCACCGGCGACGGCATGAAGGGCGCGCAGACGCTGATTGCCTTCAAGCAGACCGGGGCCTACGTCGTGAACACGTACAACCTTACCGGGTACGGCCCTCTCGGCGCTGCGTCGACGCCCATCGCGTACGAGGCCACCGAGCTCGCCGCGGACGACGGCGCCGACGGAACGATGCGGCTCTACGGCAAGCTGCAGCTGCCCAAGGGCATGGTGACGGTGAACCACATCTGGCAGGTGGGGTCGGCGGTGGCCAGCAACGCGCCGGCCAAGCACGCGTTCGGACAGGAGAACCTGGACGCCAAGGGCAGCCTCTCGCTCACCGGCGCTGATGCGCCGGAGGCCGCGCCGGCTCCGGTGGCCGGTGCCCCGTTGTCCGGTGAGTCTGGAGACATGGAAACGCAGGCGGCGTCGTCGCCCGCGCCGTCCGGCGGGAAGCCATCGCCTTCGCCGTCGGCGGCCGCGTACGCTTCGTCTCCGGTGCTGATCGTGCTTCTGGCACTAGCGGGTTTCTTGGCGATTGTATGATCTCGGTGAGACCCGGAGAGGAGATCTGTCCCTCCCGTACTTGGAAGGACGTAGGATCGAGCTTGTTTCGTTTCTTGGACACTGATGCTACATATTTTTTGTTTATTTATTTATTGTCTGGATTGAAATAAAAGTGATTGTCAATAGAGTGTTTTGTACTGCTAGCTACATGAGTTTGGTCAAATCTGTGAGTTGCATTTAGTTTCAAGCAAAGTGAATATTCGGATTCATCTGGTCGAGGACACCGTTTCCAGAAGAAGCATTTCGGTCAGCTAAGTATGTATCGATGGATCATGCACCTTAATAATCTCCCTGATGATCGTTGACAATATCTATACAACTAACCATTGCACGTGATGATCCGATCAGGTAACCACGGATCATGTTTTGGACAGCTGGATTCTACTATAGTTTACAACTCCCACGCAAATTTACAACAGTTCGTATAGTGGGGCGGCGATGGCACTAACAAGAGAAATGAACTACGTGAGCTAGCATTTCCCCCTATCTTGTTCCTCACCGCCTGAACCAAAGAGGAGCAACCCATGGGATGCCTCTGCCATAGCTCTCTTTCGTGAGCTAAGCATATTGTACTCCCTCTGTCCCATGAAAGTTGTCCGAGAATTGTCAAAATTTAGATGCATCCAGATGCTATTTATTGTCTAGATACATTCAAATTTAAAAAAATCTCAGATATCTTCTATGGAACGGAGGGAGTACAAATAATGATTGTGAAAAGGGCTCATTTTGAATCCCGTGTTTGTTCATCATTTAATTTGTCTAATGTAGTTCTTGTTTTCATCAAAGCGGTTGGCATGTCCGCAATTTGAAATACCATACACATGATTGAGATGTTTTAAGAGAATCCTAACTAGTCAGGTGTAAAGATGTGAGTTCTCTTTACCCTTTGATGATTACACTTCCCTTGGAAAATGAGGTGTAGGAGAGCACACGTTGTTCTTTAAAGGCCTGCGACCATAAGACTGTTCATCAAGCCCTATAGGCAAGTAGGTAATGTTTTTCAAACAGAGAAACCAACTTATCAAATACTAGATCGGCCAATGCCCTATGTGTACTATACGAATATTTGCCAATGTATCGTGTCTCTTCTTGTTTCTTATTCTTTATCGGTTTTGGGGCTAAATTAATAGGGTAGATTTGGTGAACATTTCAAATGGATACCTTGGTGATAAAAGTAACTAGGAATACTTGATGTAACAATTATTCACCAAGTGAAATTTACAATAAATGAAATGTACAAGCTTATTAAATGATGAGTACAAAAAATAATTCATAAAGCGACACCGAGATAG
Organism: Lolium multiflorum; assembly: GCA_030979885.1. NCBI lineage: Eukaryota > Viridiplantae > Streptophyta > Magnoliopsida > Poales > Poaceae > Lolium > Lolium multiflorum. The sequence continues at coordinate 212,418,279 of CM061751.1, forward strand.
TGTAGTGTAGAGTGGGATATCAGTCTAATACCGAAATTATTAAAACAGAAAATAAATATAAATATAGTTAGATACATCATGAATTATATTTTCATATAATATCTATATAATATTATAGTAGTTAATTTTTTAAAAAAAGTTTGGTCAAACTTTACTTGGCTTGACTTTTCAGAAAAATATATGTCTTTCATTTGAACTGAGGGAGTAGTTAGCTGCTAATCACAAACATTTAAAATGAAGAAATACTCCTAAGTCGTCAATCGACGAGGGCTTAAAAATCATGTAGTTACATTTTCTTATAGTTTGATTTTTTATTGTTGCAATAATTCATTATATATAACTTAACGACTATAACGGTAGATTGTAACTAGATCCTTTTTGTAAAAGAAAGTGAGTGTAACCAGCATTATCCCTCGGAGGCAGGATTGGAGCAAAAAAAAAAAAAAAATCACATGAGGGGGCCCGGTCAAGCTAATCTCCACTAATCAGCCCTTCTAAACACCTCTAAAACTAGATTTTTTTTTTCTTTCTGCTCATTGTGTGGCTGGCTCTGCTAGTCCCCATAGCTCCGCCATTATATCAGTATATGAGAGCATATCATTATATCAATATGAGATCTAAGTTTAAACATCATGTCGCAACAAAGCCACTACAAAGTATTGGTCTTAATTTTGATATATGGTTGAGCAAATAATATTTTTAGCTAAGTACAAAAGGAACCATATTCCCGATAGTCACATGGCTGCACTAAACATATATAAAAGTGTTCTCCGTGCCGAAACAAATGTTGTGGGCGTAGACACTCAATATTCTCAAGGTTGCTGCAAAATAGGTACTGCCACAACACATGTGTGATTAGTGACTACTCGCTCCAACTCATACCAATAAGGCACATTATGTACACCATTATTGAGATATTGTTTGCTAGTCTTATGCATCATATTTCTATCTTGGAAAGCGTGTGGGCTTTATTTATGCTAACAAAGGGAGTTCAAAATAGCTGCAACGCAACATAAGTGACAATGTACCCGGTGCACATGCATAGTTAAATTTAACATATACTCCCTCCATTTTAAGTTAGTTGACTCAATTTTAGGTACACCTGTAAAATTTGATTTAATTAATTTAGAATGGAGGCAGTATTTCTTTTTTTAGGCATTTCGCCAGGGCAGTTTACAGTTTCGGTCTCATGTTTTTGTTCTTCTTCACAGAACCACATCCCAAACTTGTAATTTGTGTGCTGAGCCAGGAAGAGCTGTTGCTCTGGGCTATTTGGGCTATGCGCTACCGCAGGCTGTTGCTTCATCCAACCCACGGCAAAGGCCGGCCCGAGCATCTCGGCAGCCCATTAGGCGACATCTCCTTGCGGCAGCCAAGAAATAAGAACCCCCCTCACACGCCGCCCGAACGTTTCTTCCTCCTCCTCCACCTACACCGCCGCCGCCTCCGCCTCCGCCTCCGCCGCCGCTAGCTCGCCCGCTCCGCCGCAGTCCTCGCAAAGGTACTGCCGACTCACGCCTCATCGATGGATTCGTCCTCCGTTCTGGATCTTCTCACCCTGAGTTTCCGCTGTTCCGCACCGCACTGCTGGCGGCGCCGCTTAGGACGCGAACAGCTTAGCCAGTCCGATTCTTAGTGGTGGTTGTTCGTCCATGGGTCTGATGTTTCCCCTATTAGGATGCTGCCGCAGGTTATAGTCACTATCTTCGGGGTTCAAGTTATGGCGGTGAACTGTATTGTTAATCTAGTAGTATTAGGTTCTTGATGGTCATGGAACTAATGGTTTAAGCTTGATTGCTGTAATGTGTGCCTGGGAAAGAATAGAAAATGCTATGGCTCTTTTACATCTGGGCAAACTAATATTATTGTACTGAAACTACTGGTGTGTAACCTTGTATATGTTTTCCTCCTGTATTTTGCATGGATACAGCCTAGGCCTTCCTCCACACCTGATCGAACCGAGATGTCGACGATCAGAGTTCCCAGGAACATGCGCGCCAAGCGCGAGCTCCTCAAGCACGCGCCCAAGCTCGTAAGCTTCTCTTCAGCCCTTTCCCATCTCTTGCAAATTTACCTTCGGTTTACAGGACACACAATGTCCGGTTAAGTGTTACCAACACCACACTATGCTATAAGTGCACGCCATTATTATGATATATATAACTACGTCGTAGTAGTATTTGAGCGTTATTATCTTGGTGTTATCTTGGTGACACTGTGGCCAAGCTAAATCTTTCACCAATTTTGCAAAATTGTTTCGGTTAGTGCATTGCAACATCATATTAGAACAGATTTACACAGTAGAAAGGGCCATATTTTTCTGGCACCTATTATACTATGCTTTCTACAGATAACCACCTTCAATTTTTAGTTTTGTTTCTACTGGAACTCTCTGCTGCTTCGGAACCTTCCATGTCGAGAAACTTGAAATAGTCTGTACATGTTTTTTTCCACATCAGACTATTGCTCTAATCCTCTTGTTCCAGGTTGAGAATGGCAAGAAGATGATTATTCTCCATGGTACAAAGACCAGCGCAGTTTTGAACTCTGTGCTAGCAGATCTTTTTCACCTCAAGCGTGATCATGCTGTCAAGTTCACCAAGAAGAACGACAACATCAGGCCATTTGAGAGCGGGGGTGAAACTTCCCTAGAGTTCTTCTCCCTTAAATCTGACTGCAGCCTCATAGTGGTAAGTTCCCATTGTGTAGTTGTTGAGAATGAGGGAATTGTTACTCACTCGAGGAAAGAAAAGATTAATTTGATGAGCGGGGGTGAAACTTCCCTGGAGTTCTTTTTCCATGTCTGTTATAATGACATTTTCAACTTTCATTTTTGTTAAAACATAGTAGAGATTATTCAACTGTTAACTATTTATGTTTTTGCAGTACGGTTCTCACTCCAAGAAGAGGCCTAACAACCTTGTTTTTGGAAGGACTTATGATCACCACATATATGACCTTGTTGAAGTTGGAGTTGAGAACTACAAATCCATAGAGTCGTATGCATATGATAAGAAGTTTGCACCTAAACTTGGGACAAAACCTTTCTTTGCCTTCATTGGGGAGCACTTTGAGAGCGTTGAAGGGCTGAAGCACTTGAAGGAAATGCTGCTTGATCATTTCAAAGGAGAGGTGTGCATCTTATTATATAAGCTGGTGTGTAGGACATAGATAATCCCTTGAGCTTAATTAGCAACCTTTCTGTTGTTGATACAGGTGGTAGAGAATCTGAACCTTGCTGGTGTAGATCGGATATTCGTGTGCACAGCAATTTCCCCTACTACTGTCTACATGATGCACTGTGCTCTCCGTCTAAAAAGGTCTGGCACATCTATTCCTAGAATGGAGCTGGTTGAAGTTGGGCCTTCAATGGACCTGGTAGTTAGGCGGAACCGACGTCCATCTGAAAGCTTACAGAAGGAAGCTATGAAGGCTCCTGGTCATGCTAAGAAGGTAATTTCGATGGAACAATTGTATTTTGGTCATCATATGTTATCCTGATGGTGCCATTATTAGCCATAAACAACTATATTGCTGTCCATTATCTTCTCTCTGAGAACCTTTATGTCAGTATTGGTATTCACAATTATCATTGACATCTTTACAGCTGAAAAATGTCTCGAATAATCCGATTGATGGCAAGTTGGGTAGAGTCTACATTCCAGACCAAGAGGTTTGTGTCTAATTTGTTCTCAGTAGCTGTGAAGTTCAAAGTTTAACCTATGGACATACTGACCTGATTCATGGTTTTTTTGACTGAAAGGTTTCGAAATTGGCCTTAACAAGCGACATAAAGGGTCTCAAGCGAGAGCGCCGTGACGCCAAGAAAAACAAGGAGCACTCTAAAAAGCAAAAGGTCAACCCTGAGTGAATAGCACACAAGGCTATTCTTGGTAACTGGTTAGTTTAATGATATTCGGTGTACTGTTACAGCTGCTGTATTAAGCCAACTGGAGACCAACTTGTTAGACTGAGTGGTAATAGTCCACTACTCTCTTCTAGCCTATAAATCATGTGTATGGACTTCTGCATCAGTACTGAGGCAGCTCATATGAGACATAAGCATGGAATTTTGGAGCAACATATGTCGCAAGTACTTTGTTTTACAATTGTTACTCCCTGTTATTAGCTGATTAGAGATCATTGTTGCAATGATGTGTTTATGTTTGGTAAGCATGGATCTCGAACTTTTTCTAAACCCACATATGCTTCAGTTGTGTCTTTTCTTTATCCGTGTTGTTGTGAATCCTGTAGGCTTTGTCAATATGTGGTTTGTACTGACTACTAGCAATGTGATTACAAGAGTGCAGCTTCCTATAACTTCTAGCTTTTGTGGAACTGGTTAATAAGTTCATGTACATGATCTTTTAAGAGTAACACTTATATTTAAAAGAACCACGGCACTTCTTTTTGTAGAAATCCCTCATCTCTTGGCCCCAGGAACTACTCGATGCGCATGAACAGTTTGGCAGTTCCTTAAGTTGTTGAACTTTGAGCATACATAAATTATTAGACTGGGTGATTATTCACTGAAGCATCTCTTAGAAAGGCTTCAGTCTGCCCGCAGTTACATATTCAAAGATGAAACATCAAGTTGCAATAGGAAATCGATCTTTTGACAGATGAAGGGTATCTGAATGAGTCTTTGACATCAATTCGTATAATCAACTTTTGGACTTGAATACTTGATTCAACAAATATTTACCAAGTGAAATTTATAATAAACGAAATGTTCAGTCTTATTAAATGATGAGTAAAAAGTGAAGTCGTAAAGCGACACCGAGATAGTGTAGTGTAGAATGGGATATCAGTCTAATACCCTTGTCTTTTGTAGTTTTAAAAAACTAATACGTTCATGGCGAACTGTGCCTCTGGTTTTCTACTGATGTTTCTTCCCTATATAGAAGAAGGTGCATCCTTGCAGGATGCTTCCACCTAAATGGAAACAATATTACTCCCTCCATTTCAATGGATGCGTCTTTTTGTTTTCAAAAGTCAAACTATGTAAAATTTGACCAAGTATTTTGAATAAAGTATTAACATATACAATACACAATCAATATCATTAGATACATAATGAATCATATTTTCATATGATATCTATATAATATTATAGTAGTTAATGTTTTTTTAAAAAGTTTGATCAAAATTTACTTGGCTTGAAATTTTTTTAAAATTCCTTATTCGTTGGAAACAGAGGGAGTAGTTAGTTGCTAAACACGAACATTTAAAATGAAGAAATATTCCTAAATTGTTAATCTGATCAGTGATTCATCTCCATCCTCATTTTGTCTCGACGAGGGCTTCAAAATTAGGAAGTTAGATTTTCTTATGTTTTGACTATTTTTTGTTGGTGCCACAATCTACTGGGGCTACCATAAGTAAAGTAAATATATAACTTAATTACTATGATGGTATAACCTAGCTTTTTGTAAAAAAAAAAGAGTGTAAACAGCAGCGAAGGTAGGGTTGAAGCTAAAGGGGGGCAAGCAAACTAATTTTCACATGAGGGGGGCTAGTCAAGTTTAATCTCCACTGATTAACCCCTCTAAAGCTAGCATTTTTTATTCCTAATTGCAGATCTATTACAAAGAAGTCATCACAACATATTAATTTCAGATCTGATTTTAAACATCATGTCACAACAAAGCCAATACAAAGTATTGATCTTAACTTTGACAAGCAAACTAATTTTCACATGAGGGGGGCTAGTCAAGTTTAATCTCCACTGATTAACCCCTCTAAAGCTAGCATTTTTTTTATTCCTAATTGCAGATCTATTACAAAGAAGTCATCACAACATATTAATTTCAGATCTGATTTTAAACATCATGTCACAACAAAGCCAATACAAAGTATTGATCTTAACTTTGATGTATGGTTGAGCAAATAAAATATTTTTAGTTAACTACAAAATGAACCCTATTCCCGATACTCACATGGCTGCACTAAACAAATACAAAAGTGGTCTCCAGACCCAAACAAATGTTTTTTTCAAAGCGATCCAACAAGAGATCGAATTTCATTACCAGGAAGATAACGAAACCATGTTCAAGACATTTACAACTAAAAACAACAAAAGGAAAGCGCCGCTCCTAAATGGCAGCGTTTTAAACTTGGCCGAAACAAACAGGAAGTATCACTATTACAAGACTTAACAGGGAGGGGGTGGGGGGACTAAAACACATGCAAACGACCTCCGTCGAGCACAAGCCAGCAAAACACACATCAGGTGGTAACAAACATTTTCAACACGTCGACAAACATCTTCCAATTCTCTCAGACGTTGTCACCAGATTTTTTATCTTTCTCAGGCTTCTTGTCTTCCAAATGGAGCGGGAGATCAGGGATAGAATTCCTTGCATTAGCGCCTTCACTTGCTGATGCCAACCTCATGAGATTGGCTCAAAGGGAGAGTGGATCAACTTATTCTCGAAGCAGGCTCTATTTCTCAATTTCCAGTTTGCCCAGCAATTTGAGTGTTACGGCTGGCAGGAACAAACTGTGTGATTATTTACTACTCGCTCTGGTTCCTCCGAAAAAGGGACATTATGTGCAACATTATTGAGATATTGTTGGCTAGTCTTATGTGTCAGATTTCTATCTTGGAAAGCGTCTGGGCTTTATTTATGGTAATATAGGGATTTTAGGTGCAACGCAACCAAGTGACAATGTACCCGGTGCACATGCAATTTTTTGAAATGAACAGTTTAGGTTAACATAATTTTTACAATTTTGGTTTCATGTTTTCTCTTCTTCACGGAGCCACAGCCCAAACTTGTATTTTTGTTTTTTGAACAGATCCAAACTTGTAATTTGTGTGCTGGGCCAGGAAGGGCTGTTGCTCTGGGCTATTTGGGTCTTCGCTACCGCAGGCCGTTACTTCATCCAGCCCACAAAAAAGGCCGGCCCATTCGGCGGCATCTCAGCCGTCCAATCCCACCACCAACCTAGGGTTCTCACTCGCGGCAGCCAGAAATAAGAACCCACCTCACACCACGCCCGAACGTTTCTTCCTCCTCCACCTACACCGCCGCCGCCGCCGCTAGCTCGCCCGCTCCGCCGCAGTCCTCGCAAAGGTACCGCCGACGCACGCCTCATCGATCGATACGTCCTCCGTTTTCCTTTCGATCTTCTCACCCTGAGTTTCCGCTCTTCGATGTGCAGATGGCGGTGCCGCTCCTGACCACCAAGATCGTCAAGAAGAGGACCAAGCACTTCAAGAGGGCGCACAGCGACCGCTACATCGGCCTCAAGGTCCGTCCTCTTCTTGCCCGTCGCTCTCAGGCTCCTACTTGGTCCTTAGCTGTTCATCGATGCGTGCTAGATTTAGCTTTGTTTTGGACGATCCCGTCATGGTCGTATGCAGAATGGCAGCTGCTTGGCTGTTCCGTCAGTTTGTCTTGGACCTCTTGTGGTCCATGACATCCTAGTAGCAGATCGTTAGCTTGTGTTTCGATTTAGGCGCTTTCACTTGCAGCCTGAAATGCTTGCAAACAGTTTAGCCAGTTCGATTCTTGGTGGTGGTTGTTTGTGCTTGGGTTCGATGTTTCGCCTGCTAGGATGCTGCATCATGTTATGATTGCCTTAGTTCACTGTCTTTGGGGATTGATGTTATGATGGTGAACTGTATTGTTAATCTAGTATCAGGTTCTTGTTGATCACGGAACTGATGGTTTATAGCTTGATTGCTGTAATGTGTGTCTGGGAAAGAATAGAAAATGCTATGCCCATTTTTTATGTGGTTAAATTAATATTGTTGTACTGAACTACTGATGTGTCACCTTGTCATGTTTGCCCCCAGTATTTTGCATGGAGACAACCTATTATTTGGCAAAGAGCACATAACTTATGTGCTGGAACTTTTAATTCTCTAGTTATCTAGTCACCCCATCTAGCATCACTGACTTCTGTTGGAAAGCTTGAAAGTGCTCATTTTTGGTTGTACTGTTTTTCTAGAGAAAGCTTTGCTAATCCCAGTTGCTTTGTTGCAAATGCTGATTCGGTTATTCGTTTGCATTGTTTGGATGCTTGTGCAATATTTGCCATGAAGGATTCAGTCAAGGTCTGTTAAGCGCTAAGCGCTGATTGAGTGTTTTGCCTCTGCTTTTACCTATTCTGGATGATTAAAGCACTAAGGGAAAATTAAGCGTAGGTGTTTTGCCTCCTCGCAGTGCTTAGATGTTCTTGCATCCACTTAGGAGCGCCTAATTTAACACTGGATTCAGTACAGTTGACTACATGTAACTATTGTTTTTTCTGTTTTGTATTAATAGCCTTGTCATCCTGGTAATAATATACTGAATGCCTGTAATTTTTTCCCATCTATTTTCCATTTCTGTATTTGTCTTGCTATAGTTGCTGAAGCTGCTGTTCATTATCTTTAACTAATTAACTTGGTACTACTCGTATGTGTAGCCAAGCTGGCGTAGGCCAAAGGGTATTGATTCTCGTGTCAGGCGTAAGTTCAAGGGATGCGTCCTGATGCCCAACATTGGATATGGTTCTGACAAGAAGACCAGGCACTACCTGCCCAACAAGTTCAAGAAGTTTGTTGTCCACAACGTGTCTGAGCTGGAGCTGCTCATGATGCACAACAGGTATGTATTTTGAAACTCTACCATGCTGGTTGGTTGGTTATGAGAGCTGCAGTTATCATCTTCCATGCTCAGTGTCTGCTCTAGTAACGTTTGCTGATACTAGTCTCTTTCTGCAAACAGGACTTACTGTGCTGAGATTGCACATAACGTGTCCACACAGAAGCGCAAGTCGATTGTGGAGCGTGCTGCTCAGCTCGACATCGTCGTCACCAACAAGCTTGCCAGGCTCCGCAGCCAGGAGGACGAGTGAAGCATCATCCTATAGCTTACTACTAGTCTTGCCCTCTGTTGTTAGACAGTAAACCGGCATTTCAGATAATATTATCACCGTTTTTGTATTGCTGCTAGATATATCATCATTTATGAAGAATCAATTTGCTATGACATCATGTGGAGTGCGCAACAAATCCAAAGTCTTGTGCTTTGAGCTGTTGGTATTTGATGTTTTAAATTCAAATAGCACGCAAACCCTCATCAGTATCGATTGAGTTGTGTTTGTTAACAGTTCTTTTGTTTTCCACTAATAAATGGAGCGTTGATCTAGAATAGCTGGCTGCTGGTCATATCCATAAGCACATCATCAGACTGCAGCTATTAATTACCCGTGCTGAATCTGACGCCACAGATTGGAACTTGGAATTTCTCGTTACACAGATTTAGATTAGATACAGTAGTAGATTCAGATGGGCAGATTCAATTGCTTCATTTGCACTGGCACTGCTTGTATGCACGCCATGCTTAGATTTTGAGCTCCATTTGCAAAAACCAATGCCCGGGGTTGACGAGCTCCATGACGTTTGATTTGAGTAATGCGAAAGCATTTCTGATAGCAATGTCTAACTCCGTGCATTGGAAGTCTTGATCTCCGGTTTCCAGCTCTTCAACGTAGCAGTAGCTCACCGTATGGTTTTTTGGCCTAAGAGAAGTACAATAATGTATAGTCAGCTGACTATAAGAGATAAAATATTATAAATTTGTTTAGTTAGAGGAGAGAGCTTAGGAGAGAGAAGAGGAGTGGGCTCTTATCTTATAGCCAGCTCTAGCACGTGCTTCTAGGCATTATGTGAGACTAAAAGGTGGGCCGTGTATTGTAAAAGTACTACTCCCTCCTTCACAGTTTATTAGGCGCGCGCGTAGGTCACCAATTTAACCTATATAATTTAAATTATATGATATAAAAATTATATCATTAGAAAATAGAACATCTGAACTTTCTAATGATATAATTTTTATAACATATAACTAATGCTAACTTGATCAAATTTATGACCTAGGGATACGCGCGTGCCTTATAAACTGTGAGAGAGGGAGTACATATAGCTCACTATAGTATATGTTGGCTCTAAGTTAGCTATAGATGACATGACATTTGGCTTATAGCCAGCAGCTGGCTACACTATTGAAATTGGTCACCTTAGGCTTAGGCAAGGCAAAGTACACGTGGCATATACCCAAGGGACAAGGGTGAAATGAGGAGCTATTAATTTAAAACCTGAAGAAGGGATTTTGATCAACATTAAGTGTCGTGAATTTACACTAAAGCCACAATACTTATTAGTGATCGGAGGGAGTTAATGTACGAGAACAACGGGGTGATTGGAACCTAGGAATTGGACTATTATTTCGTTCTTCTGATACTCTTTGGTTCCCCTCATCTCCGGTGGCGGATCCAACATCAGAAGACCTCAAGAACCGCAGATCTTCGCATCCAAATCTCCTTCAATGTTATTTTTTATGTCATCACTTGTGACTACTAGACAAGGAAGATGGTATGCACCCATGCGAGTAAATGTCTTATGGCTCTATCCCGTTATATAAGGGCTAGGAGGAGCCGCCGAGGGGGACAATTCCACAACTCGCAACACCCATGTAACCCTAATTCTTGAAAATACATTCTCAACGATTTCGCCCTTGATAATACTTTAGGCCAGCCGCCTAGTTTGGCTGACCGGTCTTTGAATTCACCAGCGTTCTCCTTCCTTGAAACCCAAGTTCATCATTATAGTTACCCCTTGTCAACAAGTCAGCAAAAAGTTGTAAGAGTTTATTTTGTATTATATTTTTTTGCTAACATCAAACATATTTTTGCTAACTTTCTAGCTATTTGTATTCCACTTTTGCTAATTTCAAACATAGTTGGTGAGCTATAATATGCAAGATCCTGAAATTATTATTATTGGGTGTGTGGCACAGTCTCCGAAAATTTCCTTTTGGCAGTCTTGCAAGGGGTGTATCCCAACCCAACGCGTTCAACGATCATATGTTCTAAGCTATTTGTGTGGGCCAATCAAGGGGATAGTCTAATGCTTTGAGGTTTCTTTTCTTGTGATTTTTACATGATTTTGGAGAAAGATTAATATGCAAAAGGTGGAGCTAGATATGATCACTTGAAAGGTCTGGATGTAGCTTCTAGTTTTTAATCAAGGATCTTTGTTGCTCATTTGTGTTATTCTTACTTCGAGCTGATATACTTTCGTTTTTATGTTTATAAAGTCAGATGTTTATTTAAATAAGGTAGTGGAAGAATGTGAATATAATTATTTCTTAATCATTATTCATCTAATTGATTAAATGAAATATAACATCACAAAAGTAAAGTAACCTTTTGATCTTAGTTTATAGGAGAGAAGAATTCTATAATCTAACGAAACCTCTTTGTAGAATTTATATGCATGGAGAATGAGACGAGGGTCTCAAATGACACAATAAGGCTCTGCTTTGATTGGGTGTTTGAATTGGAGCTCATAGCTCAAGTTTGAAAATACAAGAGATAACACAAATTTATACTTAATCAATAGACGGCATAACAGGCAGATTTTACTTTTGTGGGTGGTTCCATGGGGAAAAAATAAGATAAAATGATTTTTCAATCCCTGATCTTGGAAGGCACCAACAAATTCTATCGGTCTTAGTTAACATCCAACCACCGGTAGCGATCGAGTTAAGCGAGAGCATATACCGAGTGTAAGTTTATGGAAGGAATCATTCACCTATGTTTTAAGAAGCATATTGCGTTTATGATAGAAGCATGTCAGATGTAATACAGTTGCTTGTGCGTGGTACTGAGCCTTGGAAAACATTCTTTCATAATTATTGAAGAAGGAACATTGTAGTACTAAAACATTGCCATTGTTGTGTAAAGAACGAAGCACATAACTAGATACATGGAAATAATTTGTACATCAGTTCAAAACATGTAACAAATGATACCAAACACATGTGCTACTATAGTCTTGGAAGCACTTTTTTTTCGATAGAGGGAATATAGTAATATCAAGAGATACCAATTATATTTAGCTTTTGCAATAACGCATGCAATACCCTAATGAGAGTACGGATGACAATGTTACGTATGTGTTCCTGTAAGGTTAGATAAGTTAGGTAAAAATGTTATATATACTGCAGAGAAATGTTGTAAAACAATGTACCGTTTCCGAAAATGTTACGTAGGCAGAGAAAAATGTTACAATTAAATTTAATTTGTATCATTGGCGAATTTTTGTTCACCATAATTTCGCGATTTGATGGGCTATAGGAAAAAAATGTTGGAAACAAATGTTACATACTTTAAAAAAATAGTTTGTATTTATCTTTTTGTGTACCATAGTCTAGTGCAAGGAATTCACTCCTTAAGTGGATCCGACGGCTCAGGAGGCGGCTGATCTTTAGAATTTTTTTTTGCAGCCCGTTGTAGCCTAGAGTTGGCCAATAGAAAGTACTCCCTCCATTTGAATTAAATTGGCGCGGAGGGGTGCCAATCCTAGCATTCAGGTAGTGTTGTTCTAGGGGTAGGCATAAAAAACCGAAGACCAAAGACCGAACCTGAACTAACCAGAACTGAACCGAATACATCGAAACCGAGTAAACCGAGAATAATTTCGGTGCCTTAATATGATAAACCGAATTTATATTAAGAAATTCGGTTTTGACAATCAATTAACCGAAAGAACCGATAAAACTGAGATATTGCGGAGAAAGACCAAAATCGTCCGTTGAGAACTCAGCGTAGTTCGTCCCTACTATTTTCTTAGGGCATCTCCAGCGGCGCGACGCAAATGGTCGTTTTCGTCCGCCGTGACCGGAAATGCGTCTGCCACCCTCTCCAGCGGGGCGACGCAAAGTGACCGGGCCGTCCGCGGAGACGCATACCTGGCCCAAATATGCTCGGATGCGTCTCCGCGGACACCGCGCGGACGCCGAAAGTGTCCGCTCGTGTCCGGCGGACGTTTCGTCGGGCCCGCTGGCAGCGACCCTGCGTCGATGCGTCTTCTCAAACGCGCCCGGCAGCGCCGCTGCGTCGCTCGGCATCGCGCCACGTTAATGGCGATGCCTCGGCTGCCGAGCGGCCGCAGCCCACCTCCGCCAACCACATTAATGGCGTCGCCACGCGTCCCGCGGCCACCGCATGTCTCCGGCCTATATAAAGGGGCCGCGCCTTCTTCTTCCTCATCCACTCCTCCATAGAAACCCTAGCCGCCACAAAGCTCCAGCGTTCCGCCGCCTAGGTGTTCCTGCGACGCAGCCAGGCCCTCGAGGAAGACCATGGCGGGTCCTGGTGGCCGGCGAGGCGGTCGAGGCCGCGGCCCTGGACGGCCCCGGGGACGGGGCAGGGGCCGCCGTAGAGAGGGGGTGAATAGGTGCTAACCAATTTTTAGTTCTTTTTCAATTTAGGTTTGACACAAAGGTAAATTCTCTAGATATGCAACTAAGTGAATTTACCTATATGACAAGGTTAACAACTAGGCAAGATATAGCTACGCAATATATAGGAGATAGAGTGGGATAGAGGTAACCGAGAGTGTAGCACGCGTTGACACGGAGATGATTCCCGTAGTTCCCTTCCTTTGCAAGAAGGTACGTCTACGTTTGGAGGAGTGTGGTTGCTACGCAAGCCAAACCAACAGCCACGAAGGCTTCACTCAGATCTCCTGTGAGCAACGCCACGAAGGCCTAGCCCACTTCCACTAAGGGATTTCCTCGAGGCGGAAACCGGGCCTTTACAAGGTTCTTGGGGCACACATCCACAACTGAATTGGAGGCTCCCAAATCTGTAACAACACAACAAATCAACAAGCATACATCAACAACAACAACTAGGGATCCAAAGAGGAACACTAGCAAGGGGGCCCTCAAGCATAAGAGGGGGAAATGAAGAACGCTTCGGTGAAGATGTAGATCGGGGTCTTCTCCTTCGATTCTCCAAAGCACAAGTGATTTGGTTGGTTGAGGGAGGAGATCTGGCGATTTTGGTGTTCTTGGTGGCTCAGCAATGGAGGATGAAGTTCTTAGGGTTTGAGCAAGCTTCCAAGGTAAGTGAAGGGGGGTATAAATACCCCACCTACTTTTCTGCCCGTTGGAGGAGAAACGCCGGCAGTGCCGGCCTTGAGACGCCGGCAGTGCCGGCCACTTTTCTGATACTGCAGATCGACAGATAGGCCGGCAGTGCCGGGCCAAAGATGCCGGCAGTGCCGGAGTGTACACACCGGCAGTGCCGGCCCGGAGTTGCCGGCAGTGCCGGCCACGGCCAGGAGACAGCTTCTTCCTTCTTTTCTTTTCTTCCTTTTTGAGTGGGTCGAGATTTTCCGTGGTATCTTTTCCATAACTGTAAACCACTTAGCACACGATTAAATTGTCACCGGTGTTGTTAACAAACACACAAAACTCAGAGATCATGAAATGTTCTTTCAATCTCCCCCTTTTTGGTGTTTGATGACAATACCGGGATTTTGCAAAGAATAGAGCAAGAATATCTATATGTTTGGCAGCAGAGAGAAACTCCCCCTAGATGTGTGCATGCGAGAAATTTAGTGCAAGAATATAAATATGCACACATTAGGTATAGAGCAACTTCAACTAACAAGATAGTAAGCACAATGCTCATAAGACATAAAGCATAAAATGTATGGGAAAAGATAAAAGATGACAAGTTAAGATCATACCTTTTCATATTGACATCCTTAACATTTCAAGACAATAGCCTCAATATCATGAACAAGAATCCCATAATCACATCAAGTATCAAATTGAGATAGATCCATAGACAATATGAGATATAAGATGATCATACCAATCCATGACAATACTCTCAACCATATAGAATACCGAAACCATAGCAATAGTTCACCACACATAGGACACATAAAACACAAGATAAGGTTCAACATAATATAGAAAATAAAAGCAAGGACACAAGCTTTAACGGAATGATAAAAAGCAAATGCTTGTGCCCTCAAACCCCCTAGCAAATCCCGTGCAAGTCCTACTAGACCTTCTTCTCCCCCTTTGGCATCAAGACACCAAAAAGGAGAAAAGAAGCGATGCTACAACGTCCCATGAGAGCTCACTCATCCTCCGTCTCTTCATCGTCCTCCGTCTCTTCATCTTCTTCAGACTCGGCGGGCTCAACATCATCACTAGTGGGGCGCCGACGGCGAGAAGGACCGGGAAGACCAAGCTGTTCAAATTCAGTCACATTGCCATGCTTGGAGAGCCATTCTTCTTCAGGAGTGATGACCTCCTCAGATCCACTTTCAACAGGAATATCCAACTTGCGCATGATGAGCTTTGTGTTCCTCCTGTCCATTTTCCGCTCCCTATGAGCCTGATACTGACGCCTGTTGATGTCAGACTTGAGGCAGAACATCTTGGCCAACTTGGCCTCTATGCGAGCAAACCAGCCATTGTCAGCAGGAGGTGCAACCTCAAAATCAGAGTCTTCTTCTTCAGCAGAATCCTCATCATTGGGAAGACGAGGAGGACTGTCGTGAGTCTTGACCTTGAGATCCTTGGCCTTGTGAGGTAGAAGGTTAACCTCATCAGTGAGCTTGCCATATCCAGCATTGTCCCAACGAGAGCATATGAAGAACATGAAGTAGGGAGCAAAAACAGGGGCCTTGCGAGCTATAATGCAAGCCCAAAACTCATTCCACAGAAAGTCCATCACATCAAGCTGCATACCAGTGTCACGGTGCTGGTGAGAAAGAAGCAACAAGTTCCCAAGATATCCATAGATCTGATCAACGCAGCCAACCTTGGGATTAAGGACCTCTCGGTAAATGCGGAGAAGAATGTCATACACCGGGCGGAGGAATTTCTGAGAACCATATACCACTTCTCCTTCAAGATAAAGATCAGCAAGGAGAGTCTTCTCAACGGGCTTGGGAGTGTTGTGGGCTCTAAAGTATCCATCTTCATTGCCAGTGAGCACCGGATAACCAAGACAAGCTGCAAATTGGTCCCAAGTGCCATGCAACATGCGACCTTCTGTCATCCAAGTCATAGTCTTGGCATCATCATTGTCAACATAAACTGTGGCAAAGAATTGCCCAATCACGTCCACACAGTAAGGATGATGAAACTCCATCAGAGGAATAAGACCAAACTGCTCACAAATACCTCGAGCTTCAGCAAAGTAGTTGGCGTGTTTATCCATGTGAGCAAAGTTGATGTGATGCATAGGAGCAACTTTATAGGTGGCATTTGCATAGAGATCATCAAAGGTCTTTTCTTGATACTTACTCCAGAACAGCGCAGAGCAATTGGTGGCCTTGGGAGAGGTGTAGATGTTGGTCTGACGCAGCCGAGCATACTCATTATCTGGCCACTTCCCAATGGGCATGCCTCTCAGCCTCCGGATGAGGTTAGCTCGAGGTTCAGCCGGAGCGGAATTCCTGTCCCGACGAGATGACTTCTTCATAGGTAGGATTTCAGCTTCAAAGTCATTAGGCATCGCCCGTTTGCCCGAGCTAGAGTGATGAGAGCCACCTGCACCTGTGAGAGCAATGGATAGGAGGAGCATATGATAAGGTACACTAAAACAAAGCAATCTTGATAAACAAGGCATGATGGTTGATATGTTTAAGATACAACAAAAAAGGCTAAAGAAGATCTGGGCACATCTTCACCGGCAGTGCCGGGGAGGTACGGGCGGCAGTGCCGGCCCGACCGGCAGTGCCGGGGAGGTACGGGCGGCAGTGCCGGCCCGACCGGCAGTGCCGGTGGGGAGGGGGCGGCAGTGCCGGTCAACAGGGAAAAACACCAGATCTGCTCTAGACTCAAACATTGTTCCTCAAACTTTCATAGAACCATGCACAAGGTTATCCACCTCTGTGGCAAAACTTACGGAAAGAATCGTCCACCCATCTTTCTTCTAGAGAGGTCTACCCAATCTAGAGAGGGAGAGAGAGGAGGGAGACTAACCGGAGGAGGAAGCCATGGAGGGGAGGGGGCCCTGCCCGGATCAACCGACCAGAGGAGGAAGGAGAGCCCGGGACGGCGGCCGGAGAGCAGGGGCGACGGCGGCGGCGGCTGGAGTCGGATGGGAGGAGGAGACACGCGCTGGGGAGAAATAAGGCAGTTGCCCTAACCCCCCTTGCGGGTCCACTACTTACCCCACGCCAACAGCGGCAGTGCCGCCCAGCCGAGGCCGGCAGTGCCGGCACCATCGGCAGTGCCGGTGAGGACACGCCGGCAGTGCCGCCGAAGCAGCCCACAGCCCAAAAACCCTCAAAAAAACGGAGTTTTAGAGTATGGAGATAGATATGGTTTCTTTAGGAGAGGTGAGGCTTAGGATAGATACGCCAAACTGTGAGATGGTACATGATCACTCATTTTTGCAAATAAATCAAATGAAGACCAAAAATGAGTGATTTCCCATAAACAAGGAGATGTCAAAAAGATCCAATGAAAATCCAAACAACTCCAACTCTTCACGAAGAAGAGTGTGGTGGCCGAGGCCACCATATATGAGTGTTATGGTATGGCACCGCGAAGATATATCTAGGGCCCAAAACCACTACTCATCATTGAAGCTCACATATCATTATATGATATAAAGAGAATGATTTTATTTAATGTTGGCATTATGGGGGGAGGGATAGCTCAATAGTTTAAACCGCACTCCCCCTATTTCCATGCCCACATCTAAACCAAATAAAGTTTTGAGACAAAGGTGTGTTTGCAAGATGGTCAAGCTATACTCCTTGAATCAATGATATTTAGCTCATTCCTCAAATAAGAGAATCTTGCTTCATCAAGAGGCTTCGTGAATATATCGGCAAGTTGATCTTTGGTTGGAACATAGATGAGTTCAATATCACCACGGGCAACATGATCCCTAATGAAATGATTCCGGATCTCAATATGCTTCGTTCTTGAATGTTGCACCGGATTATAGGCAATCTTGATGGCACTTTCATTGTCACATAATAGAGGCACTTTGTCACAAATGACACAGTATTCCTTTAAAGTTTGCCTCATCCATAACAATTGAGTGCATCCACTTGCGGCGGCAACATATTTGGCTTCGGCGGTGGAGAGAGATATACAATTTTGTTTCTTAGAAGACCAACACACCAAGGACCTACCAAGGAATTGGCAAGCCCCGGAAGTTGATTTCCTATCATCCTTGTCACCCGCCCAATCCGCATCGGTATATCCATTGAGAATAAAGCTTGAGCCCTTGGGGTACCAAATACCATATCTTGGGGTATCAACCAAATATCGAAAGATTCTTTTGAGAGCCATCATGTGGCTCTCCTTAGGAGAAGCTTGATACCTTGCACACACACCAACACTCAACACTATGTCCGGTCTAGATGCACAAAGGTAAAGCAAGGATCCAATCATGGAGCGGTATACCTTTTGATCCACCTCTTTACCATTGGGATCTAGTGCAAGATGACATTTGGTAACCATAGGAGTGGCCACGCCCTTCAACTCGGTCATCTTGAACCTCTTGAGCATGTCTTGGAGATATTTTGCTTGATTGATGAAGGTTCCTCCTCTCAATTGCTTGATCTCAAAACCAAGGAAGAACTTCATCTCTCCCATCATGGACATCTCAAACCTATCGGTCATAAGCTTTGAAAATTCATCATTGAAAGCTTTGTTAGTAGAGCCAAAGATAATATCATCGACATACAATTGGCAAACGAAAAGCTCCCCATTGACCCTCTTAGTAAAAAGAGTGGGATCGATTAACCCAACATCAAACCCACGGTCTACCAACAATTCTTTAAGGTGCTCGTACCAAGCTCTAGGAGCTTGTTTGAGACCATAAAGTGCTTTATCAAGCTTGTAGACATGGTTAGGAAAGTTGAGATCCTCGAACCCCGGGGTTGCTTAACATAAACCTCTTCATGCAAAGGACCATTAAGAAATGCACTTTTAACATCCATTTGTTGCAACTTAAAGTTATGATGCGATGCATAAGCAAGAAGGATACGGATGGACTCAAGGCGAGCCACGGGAGCATAGGTCTCTCCAAAGTCAATTCCTTCAACTTGAGAGAAACCTTGAGCCACCAATCTTGCCTTGTTCCTCACAATATTTCCAAACTCATCTTGCTTGTTCTTGAATATCCACTTAGTGCCTATAACATTGCGGCACTCCTTTGGCTTCTCTACTAAGGTCCACACTTTGTTGCGCTTGAAGTTGTTGAGTTCCTCATGCATGGCTTCCACCCAATCCGAATCTTCAAGGGCTTCAAATACTTTCTTGGGTTCCACAACGGAGATATAAGCATGATGATTGCTAAAGTTAGCCAATTGCCTTCTTGTGGAGACCTTTGCCCTTACATCACCAAGAACCTTGTCATGTGTGTGTTCAAGACGTTCAAGTTGCCTTTCTCTTCTTGCTAGACGACGGGCCTCGATCTCCTCCTTGGTAGGCCTTGGAGGTGTCACTTGATCAACTTGATCATTTGGGTCCCCGTCTTGACCTTCAATTTGAGCTTCCTCAATTTCTTGAGAATGCTCAACCTCATGTGCTTGATCTTGGACAATGTTTGGTGAAGTGCAAATATCAAATGGTTGATCTTGAATGCTTGGTTGATCTTGTCCTTGATCTTGTTCATGAGAGGGAGGATTTTCTTCTTGTTCTTGGGTTGGTGCATCATTAGCTTCAAGAGATGGGGTTTGTTGATGTTGAGAGGATGAGGGCTCCACCGTGGTAGAGCATAGTTCTTCCCGAGACGCCACACCGTGTCCCTCAATGGGGCGGAAAAATCCCACACCCATTCTTACTATGGCATCTTGAGGTATTTCATCACCTGCACATACATCAACTTGCCCCACTTGGGAGCCATCATTTTCTTCGAACTTCACACTACAAGATTCAATGATAATCCCGGAGGATACATCAAAGACTCTATAAGTGTGAGATTCGGCACCGTAACCAACAAATATACCCTCCAAAGCTTTAGGAGCAAATTTAGACAAACGAACTCCTTTGATTTTGTAGAAACACTTACAACCGAACACCTTGAAGTATGAGATATTAGGCTTGTTGCCGGTGAGTATTTCATATGGAGTCTTGTTCAATCCCTTGCGGAGATAGAGCCGGTTAGAGGAGTGACAAGCGGTAGAGATGGCTTCGGCCCAAAAGTTATAGCGGGATTTATACTCCGCCATCATAGACCTTGCCATATCCATAAGAGTCCGGTTCTTCCTCTCCGCAACACCATTTTGTTGAGGGGTGTAAGCAGCGGAATATTGATGACGAATCCCCTCATCACTAAGAAAATCATTGAGTGTGTAGTTCTTGAACTCGGAGCGTTGTCACTTCTTATTGCCATAATGAGGAGGTTGTGTTGGCGTTGCACCTCGGTGGCAAAGTCAATGAATATTTGTTGAGTCTCATCTTTCGTCTTGAGAAAGTAGACCCAAGTGTATCTTGAGTAATCATCAACAATCACCAAGCAATGTTTCTTCGCACCAAGACTTGCATGAGTAACGGGACCAAAGAGATCCACATGAAGGAGCTCCAAGATCCTCTTGGAAGAGATGATAGTCTTGCTTGGATGCGGAGAGTCATGCATTTTGCCTTCAACACAAGCCCTACAAACACGATCTTTGGCAAAAGAAACACTTTCCATTAGTCCCACAATATGGTTCCCCTTGTGAAGACTTTGCAAAGTTCTCATGTTGACATGGGCTAGGCGGCGATGCCACAACCAACCCACATCCGCCTTTCCGAATAGGCACATCGCACTTGAAGTGGTGGTCCCCGAAAAGTCCACCACATACAAGTTATGTTCGCGATACCCAACGAAAGCGACTTTTAGAGTCTTGCTCCACAAGAGGACCACAATATCTTTATCAATAAAGACGGCGAAACCCATCTTGCCAAGGGCGGAAACGGAAAGCAAATTGTAACCAAGGGTTTTGACAAGCATGACATCCACAAGTGTTATGTTGTGTGCAACCACAACCTTGCCAAAACCCAATACCTCGGATGTAGAATTATCGCCAAAGGAGACGGTGATATTGTTTATGTTGGGCCTCAACTCCTTGACGAGGTTCTTGCCGCCGGTCATATGACTTGTACATCCACTATCAAGTACCCATTTTGAACCTCCGGCGGCATAGTCCTACATGAGATCAATTCTTGGATTTAGGTACCCATTTCACAATGGGTCCTCTTTTGTTAGCAACAAGGGTCTTTGGGACCCAAATAGACCAAGCAACATAACCATCATATGGGCCAACATATTTATCATAAACATCACCATAATAATCTTTAAATAAAACATAGTGAGGGTTAGCATTTCCCGCATTATCATCATTAGTGGTGTTGCCCTTAGGGGCTTCACCATTGGTGATATCTTTCTTCTTCTCTTGTGCGGGCTTGGCCTTTTGCTTGTTTGCCTTCTTCGCCTTGGCATTGTAACCTAGGCCCTCCTTCCCATTGTTTGATCTTTGCTTACTCAAAAGATCATCCAAAGAAAGTTTACTTTGGGGAGAGGAGGCCTTAGCAAGTTCATCCTTCAACCTAGCATTTTCCTCAATAATATTTGCATGATCACAAGAAGGGGTAGAGGAACTAGGTACATCATATGAAGCAAGCCTAATTTGAAGTTGCTCATTTGACTTGGATAGGAGAGAGTATTCACTCTTCAAGGCTTTGTGAGCTTTGTCTAGCTCATCTAGATCCTTCACAAGTTTCTCATGATCAACACCAAATTTGGCCTTTTCCTTTTTAAGCAATTTAGTCTTAGCCCTAGCATGATCTCTAGCTTTAGTGAGCTTGTTAATTTCATCTTGAGGCTCTTCAAGATTTTCTAGCCTCTCCTCAAGAGAAGCTATATTTTCTTGACTTTCCTCAAGGGCATTTTTAAGAGCATGGATTTCAAGAGAGTCTTCTCTCTCTATTTGACCCTTTTTCTCAAGCATATCATTTTGTTGAGCTAAACGAGCCATGAGATTTGAAACATGCTTTTTGTTGATACCTTGTAGGTTAAGCAAGAATTCATCAAATTCTAGCATTTCTTGTTTTACTTTTAGACTAGCATCATCAATCCCTAGATCACTTGATATGTTAGGCATAGAGGGGCTAGGAGATGATACCTCGGAGGATTTGGCCATGAGGCAACTTTCTTCCTCCACATGAATGATCTCATTGGGGGATTCACTTGGTGATGAAGAGTTAGTGGAGAGGGAGGCAAGAGCGACCAATCCATTAGAGGTTGCATCTTCTTCATCATCAACTTCATCATCCCCGGAGGAATATTCTTCTTGAGTTGATAGCACAATAGATGTGTCCAAGGAAGATGTTGCCATGAAGCAATGTGCATTCTTGATATGAGGATTCTCATTGGGGGATTCAAAGAGAGATGAAGAGGGAATGTTGGTAGTGGCAATGGCGGCCATTTCTTTTGAGCTTCCTTCTTCATCATCACTAGAGCTTGCAACTTCATCGGAAGAATATTCTTCCCTAGTCACTAGCACAACTTTTGGGTGCCTCTTGCCCTTCTTGGTCTTGTTGTTGTAGAACTTCTTGTTGGGGGCTTTTGAGTATTTGCCCTTTGATTCTTTGCTCTTGTCCTTGGGAATGAGCCTTCCATTATGAAGCTCTCTATTTTCATAGGGGCATTCGGCAATGAAGTGGCGCTTGTCATCACAATTGTAGCATGATCTTGTCTTTGGACCAAAGCTAGTGAACCCACTCTTGTGGTTTCTCTTGATGTTGTCTTCCTTGGCCTTGGAGGGATCAACCCAAAAGGACTTTGCATGGAAGGCCATGTGATCATGATAGTGGCATTCCAAATCTTCCGGATAGGACATACTCCAAGATGCCCTATATTGCTCTTGAGGGTGCACTTCATCTAAGGGGTTGACCACCAAGGCAAGATTGTTCCCTTTTGACATACCAATGGCACGATTGAGAGAATCATGAGAGTTTTGCTCGAGCACCTTGAGGGCTTGCATCTCGTGCACGGCATCTTGAGAAGAGAGAGAGGAATAGCATTCTCTCCCAACAAGGGTCTTGACATCAATGGGTACATATGGCATCATGCATTCAATGTACTTCTCCTTGATCCAAGAGTCATTGATGTGGGTGGCACCAATAAGTCGGAAGTCATCGGCAACAATGAGGAGTCTTGAATACATGTCTTGATGATCTTCATCCGGTAGCCTCATGAATCCTTCGGCTTTATTCTTAAGAGCATTATACTTGTTCCTTCTCGTGCTCTCACTTCCAATGCAACTAGCGGCCAACCCATCCCAAGCTTCCTTGGCGGTGGTGTAGTTCCGAACACGAGGCAAATCCTTTGTCCCCACACTAGTTTGAATCATGTGCAAGGCGGTGTTGTTGAGTTGACTATCAACCGCTTCTCTTCTAGTCAACTTGTCGGGGTTGTAAGGTTTGAAGCCTTCCTGGATGATTCTCCAAAGTTCATTGGAGGCACTGCAAACATGAGAGCGAAACTCAAATCGCCAAGTATTGTAATTTTCAATGGAAAACTTAGGTGGGTCGCCCCGAATGTTCAAATGAGGATGGGGAACCGGTATATCGGGAGATTGAAAAGGTGGAGCTACTCGATTGTAGCTCTCACCTCCACTAGTATCCCTAGGAGATGCAATGGGAGATTTGTTAGTGTTTAAGTTATCACCTTCCACGGGTTTGGTAGAAGAGGGTGGTGCCGAAGCACCTCCCTCTTCTGACACACCCGCGTCCTTTACCTCTATACTAGGAGCCTTGGGACGGGCCGGAGCCAAAAGCTCGGCAATCATCTTTTTCATGCTTTCCATTTGGGCTTCCATTTTGGCTTCCATGAAGGACTTCAACGAATTGAATTCTTCCATGGAGACCGTATTGGCGGCCCCTTCCGAGGGCTCCTCGTTCGGCATACTCTTAGGCGGTTAAGCCCGAAATAAGAGCCGAGGCTCTGATACCAATTGAAAGGATCGTATGCCGCACCTAGAGGGGGGTGAATAGGTGCTAACCAATTTTTAGTTCTTTTTCAATTTAGGTTTGACACAAAGGTAAATTCTCTAGATATGCAACTAAGTGAATTTACCTATATGACAAGGTTAACAACTAGGCAAGATATAGCTACGCAATATATAGGAGATAGAGTGGGATAGAGGTAACCGAGAGTGTAGCACGCGTTGACACGGAGATGATTCCCGTAGTTCCCTTCCTTTGCAAGAAGGTACGTCTACGTTTGGAGGAGTGTGGTTGCTACGCAAGCCAAACCAACAGCCACGAAGGCTTCACTCAGATCTCCTGTGAGCAACGCCACGAAGGCCTAGCCCACTTCCACTAAGGGATTTCCTCGAGGCGGAAACCGGGCCTTTACAAGGTTCTTGGGGCACACATCCACAACTGAATTGGAGGCTCCCAAATCTGTAACAACACAACAAATCAACAAGCATACATCAACAACAACAACTAGGGATCCAAAGAGGAACACTAGCAAGGGGGCCCTCAAGCATAAGAGGGGGAAATGAAGAACGCTTCGGTGAAGATGTAGATCGGGGTCTTCTCCTTCGATTCTCCAAAGCACAAGTGATTTGGTTGGTTGAGGGAGGAGATCTGGCGATTTTGGTGTTCTTGGTGGCTCAGCAATGGAGGATGAAGTTCTTAGGGTTTGAGCAAGCTTCCAAGGTAAGTGAAGGGGGGTATATATACCCCACCTACTTTTCTGCCCGTTGGAGGAGAAACGCCGGCAGTGCCGGCCTTGAGACGCCGGCAGTGCCGGCCACTTTTCTGATACTGCAGATCGACAGATAGGCCGGCAGTGCCGGGCCAAAGATGCCGGCAGTGCCGGAGTGTACACACCGGCAGTGCCGGCCCGGAGTTGCCGGCAGTGCCGGCCACGGCCAGGAGACAGCTTCTTCCTTCTTTTCTTTTCTTCCTTTTTGAGTGGGTCGAGATTTTCCGTGGTATCTTTTCCATAACTGTAAACCACTTAGCACACGATTAAATTGTCACCGGTGTTGTTAACAAACACACAAAACTCAGAGATCATGAAATGTTCTTTCAGCAGGGGCCGCCGTGGTGGAGCAGCTACGGCCCCACGCTCGTCGTCGCCTGCGCCCTCTTCGTCTTCCTCCGACGTGGAGGGACGCTGCTTCGAGTTCCTCCTCCGCATCGACAACGACCCGCTCGGCATCAAGCGTCTCCCGGACAAGTTCGCCAAGTTCGTCGACGGCGTCGAGCCGGCGCATTTGCAGCTACGGGAGGCCAGCTGCAACTTCTGCCGCTGGACCGTGGAGGTCCTGTTCGACGGGCAGGGCAAGATGTACTTGCACACCGGGTGGGGCAAGTTCGCCCGTGACCTGGCGCTCGAGCCCGGCTGCCAGCTCACCTTCCTCTACGAGGGAGACGGTGAGATGGTCATCAAGGTCTTCGACGACACGGCCTGCCGCAGGCACTACCACACCGGCGAATCCGCGTCGGACTCCGATAGTTAGAACGTGGAGTGTTCTTTCTTTGCAGCGAATCTGGCTACGGCCAGACGAAGCCAGTAGTGGAAGGTTTCTGTCTGTTCGCCTCATCGGTAGAACCAACAAGGGCACCGTCAATCCTCCCGCTGGATTTTCCAGTTTGGGTGACTGGGTGTGCCCTCGAATGTTCTTTCTTGGCAGCGAACATACGGAAATCAACACAACTGGTTTCTATTTTTAAAATATTTATATTTGTGTCCACCATGGTACAAACTATGTATTAGTTTGTGTAAACCATGTTCCAAACTATGTATTAGTTTGTGTAAAATAATCTTTCAATTTGTAATATTTGGAAGTATGTTGAAATGAAAAAGAGAAAAAAATATGCGTCGGGCCGCTGGAGCCAACCCCAAACACAAACGGACACGCGGATGTGTTATCACCAGAATTTGACCAAATCAGAGGTGGGCCGCGATCGAGATAGACGTGAAGATTGTACGTGGGAGAAATACGTGAATCGGCCTGGTTTACCAAGTTTGGGCTAGTTAGCCCGTGTATCTTTATAGTAGGTTATGTAGAAGTTAGAATTTATCTCGTGCACGGTTTAGTGCACGCCCACATTAGAAAGTCCCCTGGACTATAAATATGTACCTAGGGTTTATGGAATAAACAACAACCAACGTTCAACACAAACCAATCTCGGCGCATCGCCAACTCCTTCGTCTCGAGGGTTCCTCCGGTAAGCACCATGCTGCCTAGATCGCATCTCGCGATCTAGGCAGCACGAGCCTGCCTAGTTGTTCATGCGTTGCTCGTACTGAAGCCTTTTTGATGGCGAGCAACGTAGTTATCATAGATGTGTTAGGGTTAGCATTGTTCCTAGTATCATACGCTGTCGTAGTGCAACCCTTGCGCATCTAGCCGTCCCTGTACCTCATCATGGGTGCAGGGGGCACCCCGCTTGATCGTTATTTAGTAGATCTGATCCGTTACGGTCGCTCCTTGATTCATCAAGGATTAGTTTAATATCTGCAATAGTTAGGCCTTACAAAGGGTTGGAGGATCCAGCGGCATGCGGGGTGTAGTTTGCTGCCCCTAGACAGGACGTTCCGAGGATCAACCTAGTGTTGGTTTTTAGGCCTTGTCTAGGGCTGGCTTACGTTTACCGTGCGTGAGCGCGAGGCCCAATCGTGAGTAGGATGATCCGATTATGCGGTGAAAACCCCAGATCGTCGTGGATCTCATATGCTTTATCATGATCAAGCAGGACCACCATATATTCGGCCACCTCGGACGAATAATGGGTGGATCGGCTCCATGAGCCGATTCACGGGACAACCCGAGAGCCGATCGAGGCTCGTATTTAACGTGTACGTGTGTGCCTGCAGAAACTAAGCGAGGCATCATCCACACCTTCCTGACCAGGTATAGGTCAGGTGGCACGCCCTTGCAATTTGCATCGGCGCGCGACCGGGAGGCTTTGCGGGCCGTCGCTCGAGGGACTGGGCCAGCCGCAGCCCTAGTTGTTCCCGGCTCTACGGTGTTGACCGTCACTGCCCGCCGGTGGGTTTCGACGTCAACACATTCGGCACGCCGGTGGGACACATCTTCAACATCAAACACAATGCCATCTACATCAGAGGTGGCAGAAGAAACTCCGGTCACGTACGAGGAGCTCTCTGGCGAGCTCAAGAAGAAGTATGACGAGGTCAAAGCTGCCCTCGAAGCCGACCTAATCGGCTCTTTCCACAGACCCGCTCCCATGGCATCGAGATGGAAGGGGTTCACACCGAAGCGCGCTTGATGGAGTGGACCTGTCCACCCCGTCCGAGGAACGCACCAGGTCGCTGCGTCAGGAGATAAACTTCATGGTGGCTCATTCGCTGCACCGCCATTCGAGAGCCTGGTGAATACGTTGGAGCGCGTCGCGCGCGCGTGATCCAGGAGATCATGAGCCATCAGTACTCTCCGTCAGGACCAGCCCTAGGGACTCACCAAGGGGAGTTGCTACTCCAGTCCCGTCCACCGCCGTTCGCGTTGGCAGCGCCCGAAGCGCCGAACTCATCGGCCTATGTCGTCTACAAGATTGGTGGTGACCCCAGTGACTACCAATTCCTACGGGACGCGCCCAAGGAGATCCCGCACGGGTACGCATGCGCATACGTGCCAGTGCAGCACCTGGCACCCTCGAACCAGGTTGCTATAGCAGGGACTTCTGGGGCAACATGAGGAACGTCGGAGGCAGACGAGAAGCAAACGTGGCTAGCTAAATACGCCACCCCGACGAAACTCCCGAGCCCAGCTCCTGCAGTTGGCTCAGAACCAGAGAAACAAGCATGGCTGGTTAAGTACGCCACTCCGACGAATCTTCAGGGCAGCCATCACCGCGGATCAAATTTGTACGATCCTGAAAGATCAGTTCGGCATGATGCCGAAAAGAAAGGCGATCGGCTATACCAAGCCGTACCCCAACGAGTACGAATTGATCCCGCTACCACCCAAATATCGGCTCCCGGACTTCACAAAGTTCAGCGGATCAGATGGTTCTAGCTCCATTGAGCATGTGAGCCGATATTTGGCACAGCTGGGCATGATCTCAGCATCAGACGAGCTGCGTGAGGTACTTCTCACGGTCCCTCACAGGATCGGCTTTCGGCTGGTACACGTCGCTGCCGCCGAACTCAATCCAGACTTGGAAGCAGTGGAAGAACGGTTCCATGAGCAATATCACTCAGAGGCTTTCGAGGCTGGCATTGCCGATCTAGCACAAGTACGACAGAAGCGAAACAGTGTCAGAATACATCCAGCGCTTCAGGACCGTTAGGAACCGATGCTATTCGGTTCACGTAAGCGAAAAAGAAGCAGTTGGCGGTGGTGGGTCTCATCATTGATCAAGGACGTGGCCTCCCAAGCGGACTACCCGTCACTAGCGCACATGGTTCAGAAGCTGTCAGCATATGAACAGCGTCACCCGATGTCTACCAGGACAAGTTCAAGCGGGTGGTTACCATGGTCGACGCAGGCGCAAATGAGGTCGCTACGGGAGAACAAGAGGTCGCGGTGGCTGAGTGGACTCGAGCTGCAGGCCCAGTAACCTGCAAATGGGTGAAGCCACCAGGACCTCCAAGAGGATTCGACTTCGACGTGACGAAAACCGAGCAAATTTTCGATCTCTTACTCGCGGAGAAGCATATAAAGATTCCCGAAGGCCACAAAGTTCCCACGGTGCAAGAGCTGAACGGAAAGCCATACTGCAAGTGGCATAACACGTTCACCCACACCACTAACGACTGCAGGGTGTGGCGTCGGCAGATCCAGATGGCAATAGAAAATGGGCGATTAATTTTTAACCAGTACGCCATGAAGGTCGACACACACCCCTTCCCGCCGTCAACATGGTGGAGTTCGCCCACCTCGGAGGGTGCCAGCCTGATTTCTCAGCCAACATCAGCATGGTAGAGCTTGGACACCGCTCTGAGAAGGACGGGGATGAGGACAGCTGCTCTCAGAGCAAGGACACAGAGGGGGCCGCTCCATGCGATCGGCTCCGTCAAGATGGCAAGCGCTACGTCACAGAGGGGGAAGTTAAGAACATAAGGTATCAACGACCCCTCTCTGATCACCTCCTCAATAAGTACGTGAGTCGGTATGATCAACGCCGGCAACACGGCGACGGTGATGAAAGAGGCCGTATGGCTAGAAACGACAGAAGACATCGTCGGCATAATCACGATGAGGAGCGGCAGGAGCGCCACGCCAGGGAGCAGGACGATACGGACAGGCATTGGGACTGCCCCTTTCTTCAGACACTGGGATTCAGGAATGAGCCGATTGCCAACAATCGGCAACTGCCCAATGCAACCAGAAAAAGAAGGAGGCAGCCAACGTGTCGTATTCGAGCGCCTAGGGCCTCTCCCACCACAAAACAGACGTGCTGAGACCCCTCTGTTGGAAGATCTCGAGGATTCGGAAGACGAGGGGAAGACGAAGAAGACAGTACCACCGTCCAAGGTGGTGCCCGATGGTCTCAGCCATTCACAAAAGCGCAGGGTTCAGCGATTGCGCGGTGGAGGAAGCCGAAAGGTTATACTTGCATACGCCGAGGAAGGCACGACCTGATTTGGCTGCGAAAGTCCAGAGGACCCTGGATGAGGAGGGACTGCCGCAAAGAAAGAGTGGCGCCCCAAGCAAAGGAAAGCCGATGATGAAACATCGGCTGGCACAAACATGGTGCTCGTTCATCCGGCGAAGTGTAGAGCTCCACGATCACACGATGCACCTAAGGTGGACGACAGCAAGCGCACCAACATGATAAAATCGGAGATTGGGCTGGTTTTGTCCACTGACATGGACGAGTAGCAAGACTACGTCAATTAGCAACGTGGCGAGGCTGATCCTTGCGATCGGCCCTCCGAAACTGTTGAAGGGATATTACAAAACCTTCACCGAGCAAGCAACGTGGAGGCCGATTCCAGCGATCGGCCAAAATTATCCTCACCATCCATTCTGCCTGGGATCAACGTTTGACCTAACAAGGACTACCTGAAGAGCCGATACCATCAATTCTCTTGACAGAATCGGCTCGGGGGCACCTAGATGGATAAAACACGAGGATATAAGATAATACTATCAAATATGGGGGCCGACACACAAATCGGCCTAAAAAATTCAAAAAATTTTGAGCCGATGCAGCAGACATCGACTTAAGGATACAAGAAGCCGATACATGGACATTAACTCTAGCGGCATTATGCGATGTCCATCGAGTCTTCACCAAATTCAGGCCAGCGGTGGTGCCTTCCGTTGCTTCGAGCCAATTTGGATTCCTGAATCAAGTTCCGGCTGTCTGAGGAAGAAAGGGGATCGGCTTTGGCACATTCTCTTTGACAGTCTCGCCTCGAGTAAGGCTCGGGGGGCAGCAGGCCTGATGGATGCTCTGTTTTACTCTGTCAAAAAGCCGATTGGGATACCATCGGCTGGTCCTTCATTCACAACCTTCTTCACAAATGATGAGTATTGAAGAACATCATTGGGTTTGGTTGGGAAAGTTCAAAGGTTTTCCTGAAGATCCTGCTTTTTCTGCCAAATTTAGAAAATCATCAGTTGAAGAAGGGAAGAGCGAATTTTGAAGGACCGATGCGGTGCTATTCGGCTCATCATGCATTGGCAAAGGGAACGAATCGGCAAGGTCAGTGGAAGAAGGAATCGGCTCAATTGAGCTCAGAAGAAATCGGCAAATCAAATTGGGGAAGAGTTCTTCATTAATAGGCGAGATTTCTTACATAGTAGAGCTGATTTCCCTCAAAAGGGGATACATTACCTCGCCTACTTCTACGGATCCTATGCTAGGGGCCCTATCTACGGGCCGTTGCTGCCCTCGTCGTCGCCGTCATCGCCGCTGTCGGCGCTGCTCCCGGCTCGTCATCGCTGCTCCGGTGCGGCAGGACCTTCATTGTCCTCGTCTTCCTCGTCGTCGTCGTCGTGCGTCGCTGTCGGTCACTCAGGTTCCCCGGCCAAGGGCAATGGCGCTTGGCGGCGGCTCGTTGGGGAGCTGTCGTCGTCGTCATCCTCCTCTTCGTCCTCCTTCACCTCCTCGGAGGTGGCCCCATCCCAGGGGAAGCGATCATCCTCGCTTTCTTCCACCGCTTCCTTGTCGGCGAGGAAGCGGAGATCGCTCTCCCCATCAGTCAGGGACTTGTCGTCCTCTGACCAGATGGAGAAGTCATGATCTGACTCCTCCCCGGCCGCAATGGCACGGCGGATGTTGGCCGCATGGACCTCTGCCGGGTTGTGCTCCGGCGTCGGCTCGCGAGACGAAGAGGACTGGGTGGAGAGATCCGATGAGGCAGAGGAGGAAGAGGGACATGGTGGCGCAGGAGGGTTTTTGGGTGCTAATGCGAAGGAGATGCAGAGGGGAACTGTTTGGGGCGGTTAAATAAAAGAGGGCATGATAGAAATTCAATGCCGCAGCAGTTTCCGAGGAAGTGGTGCCGAAACTGTCAAATCGTGCAGAGAAGTTGAGGAGGCAAGTTGTCATGATGAAGAACTCTGCGACGGTTCTGCTCTGCCACGACATGACCCGACGAAGGAAAGCGTAATGATTTTGGAAATGTCATTTCCAAAACCAGGGGGGCATGTGTTATCACCAGAATTTGACCAAGTCAGAGGTGGGCCGCGATCGAGATAGACGTGAAGATTGTACGTGGGAGAAATACGTGAATCGGCCTGGTTTACCAAGTTTGGGCTAGTTAGCCCGTGTATCTTTATAGTAGGTTATGTAGAAGTTAGAATTTATCTCGTGCACGGTTTAGTGCACGCCCACATTAGAAAGTCCCCCGGACTATAAATATGTACCTAGGGTTTATGGAATAAACAACAACCAACGTTCAACACAAACCAATCTCGGCGCATCGCCAACTCCTTCGTCTCGAGGGTTCCTCCGGTAAGCACCATGCTGCCTAGATCGCATCTCGCGATCTAGGCAGCACGAGCCTGCCTAGTTGTTCATGCGTTGCTCGTACTGAAGCCTTTTGATGGCGAGCAACGTAGTTATCATAGATGTGTTAGGGTTAGCATTGTTCCTAGTATCATACGCTGTCGTAGTGCAACCCTTGCGCATCTAGCCGTCCCTGTACCTCATCATGGGTGCAGGGGCGGCACCCGCTTGATCGTTATTTAGTAGATCTGATCCGTTACGGTCGCTCCTTGATTCATCAAGGATTAGTTTAATATCTGCAATAGTTAGGCCTTACAAAGGGTTGGAGGATCCAGCGGCATGCAGGGTGTAGTTTGCAGACAGGACGTTCCGAGGATCAACCTAGTGTTGGTTTTTAGGCCTTGTCTAGGGCTGGCTTACGTTTACCGTGAGCGCGAGGCCCAATCGTGAGTAGGATGATCCGATTATGCGGTGAAAACCCCAGATCGTCGTGGATCTCATATGCTTTATCATGATCAAGCAGGATCACCATATATTCGGCCACCTCGGACGAATCATGGGTGGATCGGCTCCATGAGCCGATTCACAGGACAACCTGAGAGCCGATCGAGGCTCGTATTTAACGTGTACGTGTGTGCCCTGCAGGAAACTAAGCGAGGCATCATCCACACCTTCCTGACCAGGTATAGGTCAGGTGGCACGCCCTTGCAATTTGCATCGGCGCGCGACCAGGAGGCTTTGCGGGCCGTCGCTCTGAGGGACTGGGGCCAGCCGCAGCCCTAGTTGTTCCCGGCTCTACGGTGTTGACCAGTCACTGCTCGCCGGTGGGTTTCTGACGTCAACAGGATAAAAACGGTCATTTCAGCGTCCGCTGCGCGACGCAAACGGACGCGCGCGGACACTAAAATGTGTCGCGCCGCTGGAAATGCCCTTAGCGCAACAGGTTAATATCCAAAAGCTCCAGGTCGCATGTCTCCCTAAAAAGAAGGCAGCCTCATTCACATTCTAAAAAGAAGGCAGCCCATGCACTTCCGAAAAGAGCAGCCTCATGCACGTACGTAGTACTTGTACTCACGTTCGTCTACCCCCTGGCGAACAACACTCAGGTGGTAAACGTGCGTTTGGTTCGTGACCAGAAAATATGGATGATCCCATCCCAAAAGCTGAATATTTCTGAGAAAGGCTGGACCATATGATCCGTGAATTTCATGACTAATCTCACTAGCCGCCTGAGAATCCATGGTCGTCGACGCGACTCCGACACCTGCCACCGTCGTATGTGTGGCTCCCCAGCTCAGCGGCGGCCACCATGTCACGGCGAGCGGTGGGCTTGCTTTTCCGCGTGGCTCCCCAGCTCGACATCGGCGGCCTCCAGGGCGCGGTAAGCGGCGGGCTTGATTTTCAACGTGGCTCCCTAGCTCGGCGGCGGCGGCCTCCATGGCGTGGCGAGCAACGAGCTTGCTACGTCTGCGCCACACCCAGTCGACAGAAACGGCCTCGCTAAATATGTGCGGGTAGTGACCTTGCTAGGCACGGGTAGGCGGCCGCCTGCTAGGTCCGGCCTCCACCACAAAGGGAAAATGACCCATTAATTACATATTAACCGGTGTGTTAATGGCATATTTATCCTTTTCTATTAATCGTTAATTAAACATATTTTACCTCATCCCATCCCGTACATGTTTGCCCATGAACCAAACACACATGTTAAGTCAACCCACGAAGGGGTATCAACAGATCCTAGCCGTCTAAATAGAACAAAGTTTGGAGAGGGGAGACACCGGAGCAATAGCCTTTATTCTTGCTTCGGTTAGCTATGTATGTACGGATCGAGTAATATTCGAACTAGTGCATGTTGCTAAAAGAAAAATCTAGTGCATGTTGCTGAAATAATAATTTTTTGCATGGCCATATGATTCCTCGTCGCATGTAAGTGCTTTCTGGAGTTTTGGTCACGGCGACTTGGCAAGTATGTAGTAGTTGCATACTTGCATGCCATTGTACGGGGCGTATTTTTATTTTCTACCATGTTCGGTCAAATCAGTTAAAAAACCAAACACCAAATCGGCTTTTTTGCTAACCGAGACCGATATAATTTTGGTTATCATTTTTTATTAACCGAATTATAAGAAAAGGAAAAATCGAACCGGAATTTCGATTAGGGCATGTACAATGGTGATGAGTTAGCTGTCTGTAAGAGCTAGTTATAGGTGATTATGGTGATGTGGAGGAAAAAGAACGAGGAGAGAGAAGGAGGCTGTCTGTAAACACTAGTGGAGAAGAGGCCTTTGGTCCCAAGCAAATGACCCAGTGCAGAACCAAACCGGGACCAATGGGGGCATTGGTCCCGGTTCGTTTTGCCCAGGGCGACCCCAGGCTCAGAGCCTCCGGTAGTGGCCTTTGGACCCGGTTTGTACTAAAAACCGGGACTAGGGTCGGCGCCAGGGCGCCAGGCCGTGTCAGGCGTGGGAAACCTTTAGTCCCGATTTGTGATACAAACCGGGTCCAAAGGCCCCCTCTGGACCCGGTTTGTATTACAAACCGGGACAAAGTCCCCAATCTGGCTATATGACCTTGCCCCTGCCCAAGTGTGAGCCACACTTGGCCATTTTTTCACTTTCTTCACAAGAGGGGTGTATTGCTCTCCTCTCTTCTTCACATGCACAAGAGGTGTTCGATGAAATGCTTAAGAGGATTTGCCACTTGAGTTTACACAAATCAAGCCACACTTAACTTGCTTTTTTCTTCTTCATCGAAGGGAACAACTTATGTGGATACTACGTCTGCGACTTCATTCGTGAGATGGCTGTTCACAGGGATGCGGATGACGCTATACACCACTCTCGTGTACGTGAACAAATATTCACAATTAATCTTATTACCATCAATTGTATTGAGTTCCATTCATATATATTGATCTCCTTTTTTAATATAGATGATACGCCTGCGGGACACTCTCATAACGGAGGATCGCATACGAGCAATTCAAGAGGAAATCGCGGGATTCTTTCTTAACGAGGTCATTGCCCCAACTGGCGAGTACTATTTGAAGGTCGTAGCTATGTATTGAACAACTTCGTTAAGTCAACTAGATTTAGTAAAGAGATCCGACTTTATATTGTAAATATGCATGCATTACGTGTACTGTTGACGATGTCTATATATATTCACGACGATATTTTGTGGTTTCTTGAATGATATATATGCATTGCTGAAACTCTGCCGCGGCAGAGAAATGCCCTGTTTCTCTGCCGCGCTGCTACAGCCTAAACCTGTGCCGCGGCAGAGAACCACAGGCCCGGTTCGTACCACGAACCGGGACCAAAGGTCATCCACCGCGAGCTCCCTGGCCACACCACGTGGCGCCGCCTTTATACCCGGTGTAACTTTGAACCGGGGCTAAAGGGTCCCCCCTTTAGTCCCGCCTAATTGGTCCCGGTTTGGAAACCGGGACTGAAGGCCCAAATGGATCGGGTCTGTAGCCCCGTTTTCCACTAGTGAAAGTTCTAGACACACTAGTAGAAACAAGGGCTTTCGTTTTTTGCCCCAGATGGCTTTTGCACCGGATTTGGCACGAACCGGTGCTAAAGGGGGTCATTAGCACCGGTTCGTGGGGAGCAGCCGGCCGAGGACCTTTTGCACCGGTTTGTGTTACCAACCGGTGCAAAACATTTGCATTGGTAACACAAACCGGTGCAAAAGGTTTGTCGCCAGGCACGTGTCAGCCGAGGACCCTTTTGCACCGGTTCGTGTTACAAACCGGTGCAAAAGATAGCTCATTTGCACCGGTTTGTAACACGAACCGGTGCAAAAGGTCCCCAGCCCTTATATCAGCTCACCTCCAACTAGCCAATTCACAACTTCACTTTTTCTAGGAGAAAGGTGTGTGTGTTGAGTGCTACCTTGCATTTCTTTGGCATGCACACAAGGTGCTCGATGAAATGTCTGAGAGAATGATGCCGCTTGATTTTACACAAAACAAAAATGAGATGAGGTGCCGGAGCGACACTTAAGCTTTCTCCTCTTAATTTCTTTCCCTCCTCAATCAAGGTTAAACAACTTTATCCTTTCATTTGTACGGTGCTAATATCCACTATATATATATATATTATGATGTTTTGTAATGGTTTTTTGATAAACTTAATTATTTTATGTAGATGAACCGGCGGCAATGGATGTACGTTGACCGACGTCTGCCCGAGTTCACTTCGGGCCTGAAAGAATTTTTCCGTGTGGCTGAGGAAAACCCACAGGCGGATGGTTATATATGTTGTCCATGTGTTGATTGCCGGAACTTAAAGCAATACCCTGAATGGCAAGTCATTCACTCCCACCTGCTTTGGAAAGGTTTCATGCCCAGCTATAATTGTTGGACCAAGCATGGAGAAAGAGGGGTTATGATGGAAAACGACGACGAAGAAGAAGAGGATGATGATATGTACCCTAACTACGGTGATACTGCAACAGGGCATGATGAAGATGAGGAGGCAGGTGGAGGTGATCAAGATGAAGAGGCATCAGATGAGCCCGTTGATGATGATCTTCGTCGGGCCATCGCTGATGCACACAGAGATGCAGAAACTGAAAACGAGAAGCGAAAGTTAAAGGGCATGTTAGATGATCACAAAAAGAAGTTATACCCAAATTGCGAAGATGGCAACACAAAGCTCGGTGCCACACTGGAGTTGCTGCAATGGAAGGCAGAAGCTGGTATATGTGACAAGCCATTTGAGAAGTTACTGAAAATAATGAAGAGGAGGTTTCCAAAGGATAACGAATTGCCTGACAGTACGTACGAAGCAAAGAAGGTTCTCTGCCCTCTAGGATTAGAGGTGCTGAAGATACATGCATGCATTAATGACTGCATCCTCTACCGCCATGAGTACGAAAATTTGGAAAAATGTCCGGTATGCAATGCACTACGGTATAAGATCAGGCGAGATGACCCTGGTGATGTTGAGGGCGAGCCCCCTAGGAAGAGGGTTCCTGCCAAGGTTATGTGGTATGCTCCTATAATACCACGGTTGAAACGTCTGTTCAGAAATAAAGAGCATGCCAGGTTGTTGCGATGGCACAAAGAAGACCGTAAGAAAGACGAGAAGGTGAGACACCCCGCTGATGGGTCGCAGTGGAGGAAAATCGATAGAGAGTTCCCGGACTTTGCAGATGACGCGAGGAACTTAAGGTTTGGTCTAAGTACAGATGGAATGAATCCTTTTGGGGAGCAGAGCTGCAGTCATAGCACCTGGCCTGTAACTCTATGTATCTATAACCTTCCGCCTTGGTTGTGCATGAAGCGGAAGTTCATTATGATGCCAGTGCTCATCCAAGGCCCAAAGCAACCCGGCAACGACATTGATGTTTACCTACGGCCATTATTTGAAGAACTCTTACAGTTGTGGAGCAAACCAGGTGTTCTTGCATGGGATGAGTACAAACAGGAGGCATTCAACCTACGAGCGTTGCTTTTCGTGACCATCAATGATTGGCCTGCTCTTAGTAACCTTTCAGGACAGACAAACAAGGGATACAATGCATGCACGCACTGCTTAGATGAGACCGAAGGTGCTTATTTGAAGAAATGTAAGAAGGTTGTGTACCTGGGGCATCGTCGATTTCTTCCAAAGAGGCACCCCGTCAGAAAGAAAGGCAATCATTTCGGAGGTGAGGCAGATCACCGGGAGAAGCCTGAACTCCGTACAGGTGATGCTTTACTTGATATGGTCAAGGACATAAAAGTAATATTTGGAAAGGGTCCTGGCGGCCAATCTGTTCCCAAAAAAAGGCTTCGAAGAAAAAATCTGTTCCCAAAGAGGTTGTTACCGGACACGCACCCATGTGGAAGAAAAAATCTATATTTTGGGATCTACCCTATTGGAAAGTCCTAGAGGTCCGCTCTTCAATCGACGTGATGCATGTGACGAAGAATCTTTGCGTGAACCTGCTAGGCTTCTTAGGCGTGTATGGGCAGACAAAAGATACACCAGAAGCAAGGGAGGACCAGTATCGTATGAAAGTCCCAAAGAACAAGCAAGAACAGGATTACAAGACGGATACAGGGAGTCGCTTAAGTCCTGGCAGCTACGCTCTTACCAAAGCAGAGAAGGAAATCTTTTTTGAAGTCCTTTACAGTATCAAGGTGCCGTCTGGATTCTCATCAAATATAAAGGGAATTATAAATATGGCGGAGAAAAAATTCCAAAACCTGAAGTCGCATGACTGCCACATTATTATGACGCAGCTGCTTCCGGTTGCACTGAGGGGGCTTCTGCCGGAAAATGTTCGAATACCCATTGTGAAGCTATGTGCATTCCTTAATGCAATATCTCAGAAGGTAATCGATCCAGCTAGTCTTCCAAGGTTACAGAAGGATGTGGTGCAATGTCTTGTTAGCTTTGAGTTGGTGTTTCCACCATCTTTCTTCAATATTATGACACATCTCCTGGTTCACCTTGTCGAAGAGATTGCCATCCTCGGTCCTGTCTTTCTACACAATATGTTCCCCTTCGAGAGGTTCATGGGGGTCTTAAAGAAATATGTTCATAACCGTGCTAGGCCAGAAGGAAGCATCTCCAAGGGCTATGGAACAGAGGAGGTCATCGAGTTCTGTGTTGACTTTATTCCTGACCTTAAGTCGATTGGTGTTCCTGAATCGCGACATGAGGGGCGACTAAGTGGAAAAGGCACGCTAGGAAGGAAATCAATGATATGTAGGGACGGCATTTCTTTCACTCAAGCACACTACACAGTTCTACAAAGTTCCACCTTGGTGGCCCCGTATATCACTGATCACAAGAATATTGTACGCTCCGAATATCCGGGGCAGTCTGAAGACTGGATTACACATAAACATATGCAGACATTCGGCGGTTGGCTCCGAACACATCTCATGAATAACAACGCCATTGATGATCAATTGTACTTGTTGGCCGGGTCACCATGTTCGACTATACTGACTTTCCAGGGGTACGAGATAAATGGAAATACCTTCTACACGTTCGCCCAAGATAAAAAGAGCACCAACCAAAACAGTGGTGTCCGCATTGATGCAACAAACACTAACAGTGGGGAAAAGGACACATATTATGGTTACATAGAGGAGATATGGGAACTTGACTATGGACCTAATTTTAAGATCCCTTTGTTTCGGTGCAAATGGTTCAAGCTTGATGGAAAAGGGGTAAAGGTAGACCAGCTGTACGGAATAACAACAGTGGATCTCAACAATCTTGGTTACAGAGACGAACCATTCGTCCTAGCCAATGATGTGTCTCAGGTTTTCTATGTGAAGGACATGTCCTCCAGACCGAAGAAAAGAAAACATAAGGAAACGAGCTCATCCGATGAGCCAAAGCGTCACATAGTTCTTTCAGGGAAAAGAACCATCGTGGGAGTCGAGGACAAGACAGACATGTCAGAGGATTATAATAAGTTTGCTGAAATTCCACCCTTCAGAGTGAACATTGATCCAACCATCGCGTTAAATGCTGAAGATACTCCATGGTTACGGTCGAAGCGATCATAATGTATTAATTATTATCCTGTACCTTGATGAGCTCATATTGTGAAGCGTTTGTTGTGATATGTATCAGTAACATTATATTGGTCGTTTGAACTAAATGCTCTTTCCTTCGAGAAGCTCCCAGAAGCCCTCTTTAATTACCCTAGGTACTGGTTGTTGGGTATATATACTAGCTAGCAGCTTCCGAGCGGGACTTGCGGGAAGAGTTACTCGGGCAAAGCTTCCGAAGATAAAAGGGCAAACCAATCCACCTTCTTTAGCACCGGTTCAAGCCAGGAACCGGGATAAAAGGGTATATAAACTAAAGACAACGACTTTATTGAAATTTAACAAGATACATTAACTAAACTTAATTAAACTAAAACAACGACAACGACTTTATTGAAATTTAACATTAACTAAATTTAAACTAAAATAATAACAACTTCTACTAGTTCTTCCGCGCATCCGTTGCTGCCCTCCTGGCTGCCGCCTCCTGCCGCAGCTCCTCCTCACGACGACGCTTATACATCTCCTCACTATCCAGATCCGCCACACGCGGCCGCTTATGCAACTCCTGGAGACTCTGCCTCTCAAATGCTTCTATGGTAGCCGCTAGCGCCGCCTCCTCCCACTCCTCTATCTCTGCAAGTTGCGGGTCCACCTCATCCTCTGCTGCCCTCCTTGCTGCCGCCTCCTGCCGCTGCAGCTCCTCCCACTCCTCTATCTCCGTGAGCTGCGGGTCCACCTCCACCGGCGGCAGCTGCGGCTTTGGGGGCATTGTGCAATGGCCTAGGGTTTGGTGATGATCGAAGTGGGAGAGACGGGGACGTACTATTTATAGAGGGAAAATATCCCGCGCGGCGCCGTGGCGGGAAAATATACCGCGCGCCGCTTGCGTCGTGGCGGGAAAATATACCGCGCGCCGCTTGCGTCGTGGCGGGAAAATATACCTCGCGTCGTGGCGGGAAAATATCCCGCGCGGCGTCGTTTGACGGGAACCTACCACGCGCGCGTCGTGGCGGGAACCTATCCCACGCGAAACACGAAAAATAAATGGCGGGAAAATACAAAAGGCAGTGAAAAAAGGGGCCTTTTGCACCGGTTGTTGGCTCGAACCGGTGCAAAAGGGTCTTTTGCACCGGTTCGAGCCAACAACCGGTGCAAAAGGCCCTGTGCATAAATTCCATTCGCGCGCCCTTTCTTCTCCATTCGCGCGAGGACCAAATTAGAGGCGAAACTCTGCCAAAATTTCCCACGCCCGCGCCGCCGCCGTCGACCGCGCCTCCCCCGCCCGCCGCGCCGCGACCGCGCCGCCACCTCCCCGCCGCCGCGCCGCCGCCGACCGCGCCGCCGCCTTCTCGCGTCCGCGCGCCCGCGCGCGCCCCCGCCCGCCCGCGCGCTCGCTTCGCCGTCACGCGCCGGCCCTTCGCCGGCCGCCGGCCCGCGCCGCCGCCAACGCAGCTTTGCGCCATGGCCGCGCCGCCCGGCCAGCGCCGCGCCGCCGCGCCATGGCCGTTGCGCTGCGCCGCCCACTTCTTGCGCGCGCCTTGCCCTTGCCCCTTATGCCCGCCGCCCGCGCCGCCAACGCCGCCAACTCCGGCCGCACCACAGGTGAGCTCGTCTTTTCCTTTTTTTTCTTTTTTTGTTTTAATTAGTTAGAAAATTTAGTAGTTAAATTTAGAAATATAAGTTAGATAAATTTTAGTTAGATCTATTTAGAAAATTGTAGTTAGAAAATATTTGTTAGAATTTAGAATATAGAATTTATAATATGTTAGATAAAAATGTTAGAAAATTGTAGTTAGAAAATATATGTTAGACAATTTTTTTTACTAAGATATAGAAAATTGTAGTTAGAAAATTGTAGTTAGAAAATATATGTTAGACAAATTGTAGTTAGAAAATATTTGTTACAATTTAGAATATAGAATATGTTAGATAAAAATGTTACAAAATTGTAGTGAAATATAGAAATTTAGAATTTAGAATATGTTAGATAAATCTTAGAATCTTAAAAATAGTAGTGAAATTTAGAATTTAGAATTTATAATATGTTAGATTAATTTATTCAAATTGTAGTTAGAATTTATAATATGTTAGATTAATTTATTCAAATAGTAGTGAAATTTAGAATTTAGAAAATTGTAGTTAGAAAATATATTCATAAGTAATTTATTCAAATTCAATATTAGTTTGCATACGATGCCGCGCCCGCCGCGTCCTGGAGCTAGGACAATTTTAGAGGAGTTGCGGCAGTTGGGGGAAGTTCGGGACTGGGCTCCGCCGGGGTGGCACTGGGAGGTGTTATCTTCCGGGGCGCGCACCTTGGTGCGGAATCCGGGTCCCGTCGTCGACCCGGATATTCTCTGGTGGAGGTCTTATGGGCCACGTTCGTTTCAGAGGGAGCCGGCCCCGCCGGAGGTGGTAGCTCAGCGCATTGCAGCGGAGGATGAGCATGTTCGCCGTTACATGTATGCGTTAGACACCATGTATAGGACCGGATGGTCAGTTATGCAGGGATCTCATGTTAGCTATGCTCCCGTTACTGTTCCGTGGCTTTGGGTGTTCACCCGGCGCGGCTCGGGACCCGGTCGGCGCCGTTGAGAGCTTGTAGTGTGATGTATTAGGGACCGATCGAGCTATATGTGTAACTCAGATCTTTGATTATGTATTCAGCATTATCCTTTATTTGCACTTATATATATGTGTAACTCTAATATTTGATCATTTATTTATATCATTATCTTGGTTAGAATAACTTGTAAGTCTTTGCAGAAACTATGGAACGAGACCTAGAAAAAGAATACATGGTCGAGGAGATTATCCGTGATGATGAGGATATCACCTCTTTTTACCTAAACCAATCCGGCGAGGGAGACGAGCGAACCCGTGGAGACGCCTCCGGTGAGGAAGATGAGCAAGACAACCGTGGAGACGGCTCCGGTGAGGGAGAAGGTGACGACTGCGAGGGAGAAGCTCACGACGCCGCCGAGGTGTATAAATATTAATTAACCAAGCCTCCAGATTTGTGCATATACATGTATTAACGTTGTTTCTTCTTTTAGACCTCCCGATCAACAAACTCTACTGGCAGAACTAAACGAGGCGCGGCCAGAAAGATGGAAGACCATGAAAGGTGCACCATCACGGAAATCGCGATAGATGGCGAACCGATTTCTCCCAAGAAGTTCGCAAAAAAGTTTGTAAGTCAATGTGGAGTTTGTTAGGGACACCGTCCCGATCACCACTCAAGAATGGAAGAAACCTGTAAAGGGGGGCGAAGGAGTTACTTATGTCGACACGAGATTAAAAAGTGTGATGTTTAGGAATCTGCTGAAAAATTTCATCTTTCCGGAGCCAACTGACTCTGATAGTGAGAATGACAGGCCAGACCCTGAGGATCCCGAGCTGAATAGCGTACAGCGAAGAGTTAAGAAGTGGGCTCTTAAGAAGATGGCAGTACAGTTCAACGACTACAAGAAGAAATTGGACAGCTTCTTTGTCAAGAAAGGGAAGACTCCTGATTTCAAAGGCCCCTATGAGAAGATAAAAGACCACTGGGAGGAATTTGTGAAGTTAAAGAAATCGGACAAGGCAAAGAAAAGGTCTGACACCAATACGAAAAATGCTTCTAATAAGATGTACTTCCATACCATGGGGCGAGGAGGCTACAATGCTGGCAGACCTAAGTGGGAGAAATGGGAGAACGAGCTAATTAAAAAGGGGATCCAGCCAGAGGTACTGAAATGGAACCAGCGGTCACGTTGGACGCACAAGGGTTATGCATATATACACAAAGACATAAGGAAAACCCACTTCCCATCGAAGCCTTTAGAAATGTTGCAAAGGAAGTTGAAGAGGGGAAGTTCCGTCCCGAAAGAGAGAAGGACCAGCTCACACGCGCCCTTGGGAATCCTGAACACTCAGGACGAACACGAACCACATCAGGTGGCAAGCCGTGGTGTATTGGGTTTCCTGCAGAAACGAAGAAATATCCCGATAGAAGCCGTCAGAGGCAAAAGGATGTGGTTCACGAACGCGTTGCTAAGCTAGAGGAGCAAGTGAGGATGATAATGTCAGGCTCAGTCACAGTCACCCAACCTCAACCTAATCCGCAGATAGAAGAAGTTGCATTCGATGCTACCGGCCAGGGATCTCAGCGGAAAAGCAGCGTGGCTTCCACGGAGCTGCCTGGTGATGATGCACAGATGGCTCCTCCCTCCCCTGTGGAACCGCAGATGGATCTTGATCTCTACCCTGTGGACTTTATCACAGAGTCTACACCTTGTGAGCTACATTTCCAAACGATGGGCTACTTAACGCTCAAGGCGGCGGTCGGCTATGTCTTACCGCCAGTACCCGATCAAAGATACCACTTCAAGCCGGTTCCACCTGGCTACGCTGTTGCCGGGGTGGATCAAGTTATGGATGGGTATGGGCCGCTGAGGCTTGACCACCCAGCCGGTGAAGGGGATTTGCTAGAGCTGGGAGAAGCCAAGAACACTACAGTTCTATGGCGAAAAGAATTCATTGTGATTCCGGGTTGGAAGGCGCCAACAAGGTCTCCACCGAGGCAGCATTCTCCACCGATGCAGCCGTCTCCAGTGCGTGAGCCTTCCCCGCCGGCGCGTGAGCCTTCCCCGCCGACGCGTGAGCCTTCTCCGCCGCCGCGTGAGCCTTCTCCGCCGCCGCGTGAGCCTTCTCCGCCGCCGCAGCCCAAGTCTAAGAGCAAAATTAGGCGGTCCGCTACGACACAGCTGAGTCGTAACAGATCACCGAGACGCAAACAAGAGCCCCTCCCAAGAGTGCCTAAGGTTCCTCCCAAGAGACCTTATGACTATACAGTTGAGGAAAATGCCAAGATCGTAGCTGAACAACACAAGCAACAAATGTTGAAATTGAAAAAGCCCCAGCTTGAGCCGGAGCCAGCTATATCTCTGGAAAAGAAGTTGAAACTGCTGAAGAGCCTTCATCAACCTGAGCCAAGTCTTTCATCGAACTATGACCGGTCTATTCGCAAGTCAAATGTGTTAGCAAGAGATCGGTGGGAAAAAAGTAAGGTAGACGGGAAACCAGTTCCCCAGCTTGGAAACCAGAAAAACTCGTGCCCCCCGCTCCAAGTGTATCCCGATGTCACAGCGTGCTTTGATCCGGAGATGGTAAGACTATACAAAGATGAGGCAGATGCGGTCGGTATGAGTATTCCTGAGTACTTAAGCCGCATTGATGCAGAATTCCTGAGTACAACTACGGGTGATGATGTCCAAATAGCATACCAGTACAAGTACGGGCAACCTCTTGTCAGAGCCGAGGAGTTGCCTAATCTATCAACGCAACTGCGAAGACTGCATAATTGGTACATGGAAAAATGTAAGGATGGTAAGAACTGGATCATGGTGGCAATCACAGATGAGCACTACGGGCGAAATGACGTGATGAACATCGAATTTTGTGAATTATTTCAGTTATTCAACCAAGACGCCCTCGACAAATCTCTGCTGAGTGCCTACTGTCTGTAAGTATTATTTATGTAATTAAGTCTCTACCGCGGCTCGTCCATTGCATGCATATAACCATACTCTCATTGTATTATGCAGAATGAAGATCCGCGAATGCCGCAAGGG
Source organism: Lolium multiflorum (assembly GCA_030979885.1). NCBI lineage: Eukaryota > Viridiplantae > Streptophyta > Magnoliopsida > Poales > Poaceae > Lolium > Lolium multiflorum. Next base: position 212,463,116 of record CM061751.1, read on the forward strand.
GCAAATCTATGATCTTGGGTTCGTTGACCCATATACCGTGAATGGGTATACTGTCCACAACTCTCCCAAGGACACAGAGAATAACTTGGTATATGTCTTAAGGAAAAACTCATACAAAAGGGCAATACTATTTCCTTACAACTTCTCGTGAGTGTTACTGTCTTCACACATTAAATCTTTTTCGCTTACTCCATGTGTTAAGTGTAATTGATGAGTTATGCATATATATGTGTGTCCGCAGGTTTCACTATATCCTGCTAGTCATTGAACCCGACACCGGGATAGTAGAAGTCATGGACTCGAAGAGTAAACCCCTTGAGGCGTGGGGGGACATGGCTGATATCCTCCTCAAGGCTTGGAAACGGTTCACCAACAAGTCTCCGGGTTTAAAGAATAAAGAACTTCGAATAAAACAAGTACCGGTAAGTAATACTGGCTACGCCGCGCATCTCTTTGATGATTCTAGTTTCAATACCATTATTATCATCCTTGATTATATATATATATTATTTTGATTGAATTTTGTTCTCGTAAAGTGCTTGAGGCAGGAGGACGGGAATAATTTATGCGGGTATTACGTTTGCGAGTTCATCCGCCAGAATACCCACCATAAGAGGGACATTTTGGAACAACTTGATGTAAGTAAACAACATTCATGGCTTTATTTTATCACCTTCTGTTTCATTCACATACACACACATATATATTGACCACCGTACCTTCTTCAAATTATTAGATCCAACGGTTGCGGGACGGTCTTCTAGCAACCGAGCGTGAGCAATTCAAGAAGAGCTGGCGGGATTCTTAGTTGAGCAAGTCTTAGCTCCAGACGGAGAACACTATGTGGCCGACATCCAATATCAAAGTTGATGTAGACATATATATATGCATGAACGTGTGTCACTTTGATCGATATATGTAATATAATGGTTTCCTATATATATATATATATTTGAATTGTCTGCATTATTAATATTATACCGTGTTTCGAATGGGGCAGAGTCTCTGCCGCGGCAGCGTTTTAGTGCAATTCCCTGCCGCGGCAGGGAAGGGCACTAAAATGCTGCCGCAACCCTTTTGCACCGGTTCGTATTACGAACCGGTGCAAAGCTTCCCGCCGAGCGCCCCACGCCGGCCACGTGGAGACCCCTTTAGCACGGTTCAAGCCAACCGGTGCAAAGGGGCTTGCGGATGGTTTGCACCGGTTGCCCATCCGGTGCATATGGCCTTTAAAAACCGGTGCAAAAGGCCATGTTTCCACTAGTGACAGTCTGTAGGCTTCTTACAGACAGCTTACAGATACCATTTTTGTTGCTGTATGAAGGGTGTCTATAATTTATACTCACATATAGCTATGGCTAAAAATAGACAACTTACAGACAGACTATTGTATACACTGTATATCATTGTCTATAGATAATATGGAGTAGTACACACCATGTGTCTAAACCGATGTACATGCCCGAATGCCCATCCTTGCCGCGTCGAAAAATGTAAACAGAGGTTGTAGGAAATAGGGATCCAATGAACATCCCTTGTACCGCGTGTGGCGAAATAAGCCGCCCTCACAACAACGCGCGCCACCCGCGCACCCTCGGCACCCACCCTCACAACGCACGCCACCCGCGCACACCCTCACTGCCTCGCCACAACTCACACCACCCGCGCACACCCTCACTGCCTCGCCACCCGCGCACACCCTCACTGCCTCGCCACAACTCACGCCACCCGCGCACACGGACCCACACACACCCTTCTCCCCGATCTATATATCTTCGCCATTCTTGCGCTACCAGGTAGAGCACCGAAGAAAATAGCTAAACGTATTGACTCATAGTCCAGACGAGGCATGGCAGAAGACGAGGCAACCTCGCGCTACGCCACCATGCCCGTAGCGCGAAGCGGACGGGTCATTCGCTTGAGACTCAGAACTCAGGTTTAGCGCAGTGACAATTTTATTTTTTGTTTCTTGTCAGATCTGAACCTGTTTTGCGATTTTTGTCATGCTCAACTTTTATGATTCTTTTCTGCATCCTTGAAAAACAGCAGGATATGGGAACGGGAGCTACGATGCCTGGTAGCATGAATTTCCAGACGCGCACAAATACGACCAACAACCAGGTATGCAATATAGACAACGCACGGATCACTCTTCTCACACGAACGATCGAATCACATGGGGTCTAGCTCTAACTCGCTTCTTCTTATCCCTCGCCTACAGCACACATCACAGCAGCCTGATTCCCAATCGAAGGTACAGATAATTCAATGTGCGGTCGCAAACATGAACAACGCATGCCTAAGCATAAACAACGCCTGCGCAAATATGAACATGGCAAGGCAGATGATGAACAACGCCTGTGCAAGCATAGACATGGCAGCCCAGAGCATGAAAAATGCCTGTGCAAGCATGAACATGGCAGTCCAGAGCATGAACAACCTTGTAGCAACCATGCTGCAAGGTGAGATGGGCGCACCCGCACAAGCTGCCCAGTTCCAGACAAATCAGGGAGGTAATAATAAACTCACATGACTCTTACGAATCATTAAATAATCCTCTTTTGTTCAGACAAATAGCTGATCCTGGATGATGGGGGGAAATCTGCACACAAAAATGCAGGTACACACACTGTCGGCCCATTCGACATCAACAGCAGCAGCACGCTTGCGCCCCGCTGCCCCAGGTAATTTTACAGCCAACACGTTCTTATCGTGTTTTTGTCGGTGCATCCAATGAGTTCTGTTCAGAATCTTGTAACAAAAACAAGTCTTGCTATCAGCAGGGCGCCGCCCATGCAAGGCACTAGAACTTCTAGAACGCCTGGTGCACTGAGAGTTGCAACCGGAGGGCCTGGAGCTGCCAACTTCAAACGGACACCGAACAAGCATGCAGAGGTCAGGAACAAAACCGGGAGATGTAGCAGGTCTGTGTGATGTTTGGCAGGGCCGCTTCTCTGCTCCATGGCCTCGCTCCAGATATTTCCCCTAGTTCATTTCTTGTTGTTTGTTCGGTTGGCAAACTTGTATCCATGTTGCATTGCTCCCAGTTGATTTCCCTCGCTTCGCTGCTTGTAAACAGATGTAATCCTTCTCAATCCTTAGACCAATTTCTCTGAATGTTATGCATCGGCCGTGGAGCTTTTCTTTTGTTCATTGGTGCATGTTGAGTTCCTCTCAGTGGTTAAGCCAGTTCCTCTAATCTCGTTGTCGAGGAACACTCGGGGCCTAGGCATAGTGGCCCACGCCACCCGAGGCCACGGTCACCACATCACGTTCTTCGGGCCGGTGTTGTTGAACGTGTCGTCGAAGCTGAACCCGGTGGCCTTGAGCAGCTGAAGCGCATTGTTGGCGGCGGCTGGCAGGAAGGCTCCCTCGACGGCGGTCTTTCCACCGTGAGAACCGCCAGCACCACCGCGTACTCGGCTAGCCCGCCGCTGCTCTGCAGGCACCGGTTCCCGTTGTGTCAGAACTCAGAACACTCCATTTTGATTATTCAGTAGAGACGCAATGGTAGCATGGGGGAAGGGGTAGTGTGTTCTCCTTAACGGCAATTCAGGACAACCTTGCCTCCTGGTTCGAAGCCGGTGACACCGCCGCCCAGCTCCACGACTTTGTTGGAGGACGAGAGGCTAGGATGAGATGAGTGGAGAGATGAGTGGAGTGGTTTCTTACCACCGGGCCTCAGAGGTAGGATGGTCAATATCAGAAAAAATCCGACAAGATTTTTATTGAACCTCTAGTTTCTTGTGCTGCTTGCCCAGACTTTTCATTTATCCAGTATGCAGATGACACTTTACTTGTGATGAAAGCAAATGTCGTTCAACTATCTTGCTTGAAAGCTCTTCTACATACTTATGCTGAATCCACTGGGCTAAAAGTGAATTTCCATAAATCCAACATGATGCCTATCAATATGAGTGATGAAAGATTGAGTCATTTCACCAGCACAATGAACTGTCAAAAAGGAAATTTCCCTTTTACATACCTTGGATAGACACTTGGCATAACAAATCCCTCCCTTGAATATTTCTTGCCTATGGTTCAGAGGGTAGAAAGAAGATTGTGTGGAATTTTCAAATTCCTAAATTATAGTGGTAAGCTTGGAATGGTCAAGTCAGTGTTGGCTTCCTTACCATTGTTTTATGTGTAATTTGGATGTTCCCAATCAATAAAGGACCAAGTTATCAAATATATGATACATTTTCTTTGGCGAAAGAAAAACCAAGATGTTCAAACAACAGGGTCTGCTTTGGTTGCATGGAACAAGATTTGTAGACCCAAGGATCAAGGAGGTTTGGGAGTCCTTAATCTTAACACTCAGAATAATGCTCTGCTGCTTAAATATTTGCACAAATTCTTCAACAAACACGATATTCCTTGGGTTAACTTGATTTGGAGCAAATATTATTCCAATGGCTCTCTTCCTGGTAGTTGCATGGAGGAATCCTTTTTGTGGAAGGCACATCTAAAGCTTGTCGATATTTACAAGGCTATGGCCAGGTGCAATTTCGGGGATGGTACTTCTGTTAGTTTCTGGATGGATCTCTGGCAGGACAGGTGCTTGCACCAACAATTACCACATCTCTTATCTTTTGTAAAGAAAAATGTTGGCACGATCCATGGTGTTGTCACAACTGAATTCCTAGAAGATCTTTTCCATCTACCACTATCTCAACAAGCACATACTGAATTCCTGCAGTCCGGAGAAATTTATCAAAGTGCAAATGCATTTATGATTCCTGGAATTACATTTGGAAAAGTAATGAACTTTCAACAAAGAAAGCATATTTGGTCATGATTGGACATGTGCTAGCTCCACCACATTTCTCTTGGATTTGGAAATCTTCTTGTGAGCGAACTTTAAGTTCTTTTCTGGCTCTTGCTACTAGATAGATTAAACACAAGGAACCTCCTAAGAAGAAAGAATTTTCATCTGCCATCTTATAATTGTGTTACTTCAAATTGCAATGGTGAAGAGACCCTGATACATTTGTTCTAGAAATGTCGTTTTGCGGCTATTGTTGGGATTATGTATACCCATAGAGAAATCAAGATCTGTCTATTCTTGAAGCCTTTGCAGATATCAGAGATAAATTAAGAGTTCCTTTCAACATGGAAATCATTATTTTGGCTGCTTGAAGCATCTGGATCGTCAGAAATAACAAAGTCTTCAACAATCATCATCCAACTTTGGGGTAGCTTATGAGGGGTGTAGAGCAAGGTGATCAAGAGAATCCGGGAGCAAGATTGGCACACGATGTACCCAGGTTCACGTTCCCTCGGTGGAGGATCACTACATCCTGCTGAAATCTACTATATGATCATAAATTGGTTTTATAAGGAGCCGTCATGGACGGAAGGGGAGAGATTGTCTAATGAGATATAATCTGTCCTCAAGGGGTGCGCCCTACTGGATTTATATACGGAGCCAACTAGGGTTTACATGGTAGCCTATTCGACTACGTATTCTAGTCGCCTCTTAGGTCTTCTATAACTCCCGTAGCCAGCTTCTGTGAGCCCAGGCGACTTGGGCGGACTACGAGTCCCCTTGGTGCAACAGGCGACTCCCCTTCACGGTATACCCCATAAGGCATATGCCCATCAAGCAGCGCTGAAGAGTTGAGTTCTAATATTATTTGATTTAATTTTATACTAAACAAATTTAGTTCAACATAGCTGATATAACCACTAAATGCACGTGGCTTGTATTTTTACATCTTTGAATATAGTATCTTAAACACTATTTTTAAGTATAGGCAAGCCTAAAAAATATTCATGCTCAAGCTCATATATGTGTGTATACAACTCTGTTATTAATCAATACAAATACAATTGGTTGTGAGAAATAAGAAATATGTGTTGGCGTCAGAAACCCACCGGCGGGCAGCGACCAACACGGTAGAGCCGGGAATGACTAGGGCTGCGGCTGGCCCCAGTCCCTCAGAGCGACGGCCCGCAAAGCCTCCTGGTCGCGCGCCGATGCTGGGTCGCAAGGGCGTGCCACCTGACCTATACCTGGTCAGGAAGGTGTGGATGATGCCTCGCTTAGTTTCCTGCAGGGCACACACGTACACGTTAAATACGAGCCTCGATCGGCTCTCAGGTTGTCCTGTGAATCGGCTCAAAGAGCCGATCCACCCACGGTTCGTCCAAGGTGGCCGAATATGTGGTGGTCCTGCTTGATCATGGTAGAGCTAATGAGATCCACGACGATGTGGGGTTTTCACCGCATAATCGGATCATCCTACTCTAGGTTGGGCCTCGCGCTCACGCACGGTGATCGTAAGCTTGCCCTAGACGAGGCCTAAAAACCAACACAAGGTTGATCCTCGGAACATCCCGTCTAGGGCTCGCAAACGACACCCTACGTGCCGCTGGATCCTCCACCCCTTTGTAAGGCCTAACTATTGCAGATATTAAACTAATCCTTGTAGAACAAAGAGCGATCGTAACGGATCAGATCTACTAAACTATGACCAAGCGGGGTGCCGCCCCTGCACCCATGATGAGGCACAAGGACGGCTAGATGCGCAAGGGTTGCACTACGAAAGCATGCAGCATGAAGAACAATGCTAACCCTAACACATCTATGATAACTACGTTGCTCGCCATCAAAAGCGCTTCAGTACGAGCAACGCATGAACAACGTAGGCAGGCTGTGCTGCCTAGATCGCAAGGTGCGATCTAGGCAGCATGATGCTTACGGTAGAAACCCTCGAGACGAAGGAGTTGGCGATGCGCCGAGATTTGTTTGTGGTTGAACGTTGGTTGTTGTTTATTCCATAAACCCTAGGTACATATTTATAGTCCAGGGGACTTTCTAATGTGGGCGTGCACTAAACCGTGCACGAGATAAACTCTAATCTCTACGTAACCTACTATAAAGATACACGGGCTAACTAGCCCAAACTTGGTGAACAAGGCCGATCCAGATATCCTTTTTATATGTATATCTTCAAGTCCATCTTGATCGCGGCCCACCTCTGACTTGGCCAAATTCTGGTGATAACACATGCCCCCTTTTGGAAATGATATTTCCAAAATCATTATGCTTTTATCTCGTCGGGTCATGTCGTGGCAGAGCAAAAATCACCGCAGAATCTCCCATTATGATGCCTTGCCCCTTCCACTTCTCCACGCGTCCGCAAAATTTTCCTGCTAGGCATCACTTCCTTGGAAACTGCTGTGGCATTAAATTTCCCTCACATCCCTTCTATTTAGCCGTTCTAAACAGCCTGCTCATCTTTCATCCCCTTCGCATTAGCACCCAAAACCCCCTACACCACCATGTCTTCTTCCTCCTCCGAGCTTTCCTATGGGTCCTCCTCCTCCCGCGAGACACCGCCGGACATCCGCGCCCCGGAGGAATGGGACCTGGAGGACCATGCCTCCTCCGCCTGGTCTGAAGACGACCAGCCCCTGACCGGTGGGGACGAAGATCTTCAATTCCTCGTCGACGAGAAACCGGAACCGGAAAGCGAGGACGTCCCCTGGGAAGGCTGCCCCACCTCTGAAGAGGAGGAAGAGGTGGATGACGACGATGACGACGACTCCCTGGAGGGCTATCCGCCGGCGAAGCGCCTCCGCATGTGGTGGGACGACGACAGCAGCGACGATGAAGACGAGGATGAGGCTCCCGTAGAGGGCTATGGGAGTAGCGACGAGGAGCCCATCGGCAGCAGTGCCGATGAGGGTTCTGAGGACGACGACGAGGGCAGTGATGGTCCATAGACTAGGATCTACTAATATAGACCTATCAGTAGTAGATTAGTCAATAGACCTTTCCTTTATTCTCCCTTCGTCGAGCAATCGGCTCTCCCCTTGTAAGAAATCTTGTTCATTAATGAAGAACTTCCCTTAACTTGATTTGCCGATTTCCTTTTATGCTGAGTCCGCCGATTGTCAATCCGGTAACTGCTTGATGAGCCGATGGCAAGACATCAGCTTCCAAATAAATCGCAAAAAGATCGATCTGATTGACTCCTCAAACGTCAACCTGCAGCCCATAGGATTCAGATCCACACTTTCCATCGAACAGGTCCGACGCGTAGCTTTGGGATCCCAAGGCCCTTAGACTTTAATCATCACCCAAATATGATGTTCGTCCTGATAACACAACTCCTGGGTTAATGCTTCTAGAAACCCTGACGACCCGGACGTTGAAGCTGATACCTCTGCTCAACAAGTGTTTGCCCACAGCTTTTCCAACGATGTTACGCTCCTGTGCCGTAATGAACTGGTCTGAGGCCTAACCACTGATGATGGCCCCTCCTTCAAACTTCTCTCGTTCAACCTGGTCACGATGCAGAGCCAAGCCATCTCAACACCATTGGCTCGCTGCCCCCCGAGCCTTCGATCAAGGCGAGAGTGAAGTCGTACCGCTGCATTGGGCCACTATCAGCCCCTCCACTGTGGCACAGCGTCAGCCGATTCTGACCGACTCGGTTGTTAACACCAGAGAGCTTCCGTGGTGAGCTGCCTGGCCATGTAATCTAGGTACTGCAACTTGCTTGGGCAACATTTGGTGAAAATGACATTCAACCCACCTGGATGACCGCTTTGGCTTCCGCTTAAATTCCTTGAGTCGATGACTACGCATCGGCGGTGCTCAAAAATTTCTGTATTTTCGATTTTATTTTTTAGCAGGCCGATCCATGAATCGGCCTCCCTACTTCGAGCCTTTGTGCCTTCTCCATGTGCATGCCCCCCGAGCCGAATCCTTCAAGGGATTGAAGATACCGGCTTTTTCAGCCACCCACCATGAGAAATAGCACATAGTAAACAAGGGTGGTGTGAGTAATTTCAGCCGATCGCTGGAATCGTCTTCCCTTGTGGTTGTCGATCCGACTATTCACAGAATGTTGAGGCTTCGAAAGTCTATGGCAACGCGCCACCGGCCATCCTTTTTCTCCATAGGTATAACGTTGGGACTTCCTTCAGCGTACCTGCATGGCCTGATGAACTCGGTGTCTAACAACCCCTTAATCTCTTTCTGGATTCCCTCAACCTCTTTTAGCTGGTCAGCCGACGCAAACCCGTTCCCTAGCTTTCCATCGCCTTCTAAGCTAATGCGGAAAATAGGTAAAGCGTCCGTTGAGGACGATATCAGCCAACCGCTGTAGTCGGCGTTCCTTTCCATCGTTTGGGGCCGATCGTGTGGATCGGCTTCTTCTTCGCCTTTTCTGCGGGAGCGAATGCTCTCGGGCTTATCCGTGCACCGGCGATCTGCAAGCCCTGCCCTATCGATATCAGACGAACCACCTGGCTCGCGTTTTACGCAATGGCCGAGATCGACCATGTTGACCTCCGGGGATAGCTGCGCGTCAACTTTCATGGCAAACTGATCGAAGAGTAACCGGCCTTGCTCTATCGCCAACTGAATCTGTCCGCGCAAAGCTTCACAGTCATTGGTGGCATGGGTGAACGTGTCATGCCATTTGCAGTATGGTCTGCCGGTTACCTCTTGTAACGTGGGGATTTCATGGCCGTCGGGCAACTTCAGCTGTTTTTTCTTCAGGAGCCAATCAAAAATCTGCTCCGTTTTGCTCAAATCGAAGTCGAATCCCTTCACCGGCCCTGGTTGCTTTGCCCCCTTGCAGGACACGGGTTTTGCCCCCCGGGTCCACTCAACATTGGTAAACTCCTGATCTCTTGCAGAACCTTTGTCCTTCTCGATCAGGGTGACGCGTTCGTGCTTGACTTGGTACAATTTTGGATGGCGCTGCTCGTATGCTGCCCACTTCTGGGCCATGTCTGTGTGTACCGATGCGTCTGCCTTGGCATCAGCCGATGCCAGTGCATCGGCTTTAGCCTGTTTGGGGCGCCATACCTTCTTCGGCGGGTGCGCCTTTGCCTCCACTATCTGCTGGATTCTCGCGGCCAGATCGGGCCGCGCTCTTCTCAACATGTACAGGTACTGTGCCTCGGCTTCTTCCAAGCTTCGCGGCCGCTGCACCCGGCGCTCCTGAGACTGGCTGAGTCCACCAGGGCACCACCTTGGTTGGTGGTACTCATCTTTCTCTCTATCCGACCCCTCGAAGTCTTCTTCGAGATGACTCAGTCCGTTTACTTGGGGTGGGAAAGGCCCCAGGCGTTTGAACACTACAACTTCGTTCGTCCTTCTCCTTCGCTGTGTGCATTTTGGACAGTTGCCGATTGTTGGCAATCGGCTTATTCCTGAATCCCAGCAGTGCCTGAAGAAGGAACAGTTCCAGTGTTTGTCGATGTCGTCTTGCTCCTTGGACTTCCCCCTGGCGCGACGTTCATACCCGTCGTTGTGGTCGTTTTTCCGACGATACATCCCGTCCGTACCAGACCGATGATCTCTTTGATCGCCTTCGCCGTTGCGGTGACGTCGGTCGTATGGCTGATCGTATTTGCTGAGGAGATGCACGGATGGGCGTGGATACCGCATGCTTCTCGCCTCCTCCTTGGCCAGGTATCGTTTATTGTCGTCTTCGGGCCGGTCACGTGGAGCGGCCTCGTCTTTCTCCTTGCCACGAGTATGGCTGCTTTCCGCTTTGTCCGCGTCATGGTGAATCACGAACCCTGCCATATTGGCATCGAAAGAGAACCCTGGTTCCCTTATGGAGTGGCTGAGATCGACGGTGTTGACGCCACGGTAGCGGGCGCCGTGGGAAGGGCCGATGAGGTCGGCCTCGCAGAGGGCCCTGACTTTGCCATTCCGATCCTCGTACTCGACCGGGGTGCTTTCGCCATCTCCGATGTGGATGGCGAGATGGTTGTCATTGAAGATGTGTCCCACCGGGCGTGCCGAGAATGTGTTGGCGTCGAAAACCCACCGGCGGGCAGCGACGCCAACACGGTAGAGCCGGGAATGACTAGGGCTGCTGGCCCCGGTCCCTCGAGCGACGGCCCGCAAAGCCTCCTGGTCGCGCGCCGATGCTGGGCCGCAAGGGCGTGCCACCTGACCTATACCTGGTCAGGAAGGTGTGGATGATGCCTCGCTTAGTTTCCTGCAGGGCACACACGTACACGTTAAATACGAGCCTCGATCGGCTCTCGGTTGTCCTGTGAATCGGCTCAAAGAGCCGATCCACCCACGGTTCGTCCAAGGTGGCCGAATATGTGGTGGTCCTGCTTGATCATGGTAGAGCTAATGAGATCCACGACGATGTGGGGTTTTCACCGCATAATCGGATCATCCTACTCTAGGTTGGGCCTCGCGCTCACGCACGGTGATCGTAAGCTTGCCCTAGACGAGGCCTAAAAACCAACACAAGGTTGATCCTCGGAACATCCCGTCTAGGGCTCGCAAACGACACCCTACGTGCCGCTGGATCCTCCACCCCTTTGTAAGGCCTAACTATTGCAGATATTAAACTAATCCTTGTAGAACAAAGAGCGATCGTAACGGATCAGATCTACTAAACTATGACCAAGCGGGGTGCCGCCCCTGCACCCATGATGAGGCACAAGGACGGCTAGATGCGCAAGGGTTGCACTACGAAAGCATGCAGCATGAAGAACAATGCTAACCCTAACACATCTATGATAACTACGTTGCTCGCCATCAAAAGCGCTTCAGTACAGGCATGAACAACGTAGGCAGGCTGTGCTGCCTAGATCGCAGGTGCGATCTAGGCAGCATGATGCTTACCGGTAGAAACCCTCGAGACGAAGGAGTTGGCGATGCGCCGAGATTTGTTTGTGGTTGAACGTTGGTTGTTGTTTATTCCATAAACCCTAGGTACATATTTATAGTCCAGGGGACTTTCTAATGTGGGCGTGCACTAAACCGTGCACGAGATAAACTCTAATCTCTACGTAACCTACTATAAAGATACACGGGCTAACTAGCCCAAACTTGGTGAACAAGGCCGATCCAGATATCCTTTTTATATGTATATCTTCAAGTCCATCTTGATCGCGGCCCACCTCTGACTTGGCCAAATTCTGGTGATAACAATATGTTGTGTTAATTTTTATTATTTTACTCTAGTTTGGGATACTTAAGAAAAAATATAATAAAATGAACTCTAAAACTAAGAAAATGAAACTATCACATTAATTTCAGAAATTATTTTATGTCCAATAGTATGTTCAAGTGCACTTATATGTGTGCTTGTCCTTTATTTCTGAAATAACTACGGAAACACGATTGAAACAACTAGTGTAATGGAAGATTCTAGCGTATAGGAGTATCAAGATTGGGTATAACCAAACCATGAATTCTACATATAAGAAATTCACGATTTCTGATGTGCCACCAAATAGTCTTCGAATCCTTTCTTTCTGTTTCAGCTACCAGATGCATTATCTATTAATCGAAATCAAGCACACCACTTGTAACATGCATAGGTTTAGAGTATAGACTTGTGCACTATAAAATAAATTATTGTGCTTCGTTTGTCCCTATTTACATGGTGCCATCGTTTTTTGATCTATAATACATGAGAACTTTGTCAAATAATTGTACTACCGAATACTTGTTATCAATAGAACTTAGATTGCATGATTTTTGTATCAGATATCTGGTCGTCCGTCAATAATGAATATGGGTAGTGCACAAATACAAGATATAGATGGTAGCACACCAGACTCATATTTATAGTTCTGGTCCTATCGTCCTAAGCCTCTTGGCGACGGATCTCGCTTTGTTCATCATAAGTTAACCAACTCTGTATGAATTTGGATCACAACATAACATTATCAATATCAGAGGGAGTCATTTAGAGAAAGTACGGAGCACAATAATGGTTTAGTACACAAGTTCAAACCTGAGCAACATATGGCATTAGATTGAGAGAGGTTGAAATTTCAGAGTAAAGAGAACCCAATGCTTGATTATAAGTTTGGAATGGGTGTCAATGTAGCCGAAGACGATGAAGGTATGATAATTAAATAGGAATCAAAGAATTTGGTACTACAAAGCTAGGTTGGAGAAGTGTGTATATTGCGTTTTCAGTGTATGCATATGACAAAGGATTAACTTGTCAATGCCTACAGATTGTAGACTAGGGTTTTGCTAGAAGTAGAGGGCAAGTAGATCTCGAAGGTTCAGGCGAAAAGTACTCGACGATTATTGAAAACTAGGGTTATGTTGACAGTATATTCGATCCCTTCTTTGTCCCTCGACTCCCCCTTATATAGGAGGTGGAGCCGAGGGTTTCGTTTGTACAAGTTACAGAGTCCGGGACGGTTTCTAACTCATCCCGCCAGATTACAAATAACACTTTCTATTACAACTCTAACTTCCCTTAATATATTTTGGGCTCCCGAATCTTCTTATTCTTCGAGTAGTGGGCCTTCAATAAACCCCGGGTACTATCTTCGGCAGGCCCATTTGGGATGCCTATGTCAGCCCCCGAGATTTTGCTTGAATCGTAGAGTCGGGGAAAATCTCGACTGTTTATTTTTATTCGAGAGCTTTCATTTATACTTCTTCACATAAAATTCTATATTGTACAGGGATAATGGTAGTTGGGGCTAGTTCATCTGACGGATCAGGTACTAGTTAACTGCTCTAGTGGCAATCCGCAAAAACCTACTTCAAGATCACGTCCCTGGACATGATCTCGGGATACTTGTGTAAACTTCGACAGGTGCCGCTTAAGGTCTTACCATTCTGTCGAGTCCAGTCAAATTTATCGGGTACCTAACGCGTCCGTTAGGATTTTCTTCGTATCTGTTGATACGGATAAAAGTAGCAGAGCGCAGTCTTTGGCGATGCCACGCCCAGCAGAACGGATCTGGGGTCTTACCTTCGCAAATTTGCGGCATTCAGAAATTGATCGCAACTTTGGCGTTCTGAGAATATATTGTCGAGTGCTTTTCGCCTTTGGAATAGCACATTTTATCGAGTCATATTTGATGACTTATTTTGTCTTCCCGATGGGAGTATATGTAGAGTTATCTGTGTAACTCGAAATATACTCACTTCTGTTTCTTTATTTTGATAAAAATTCATCGGGCACGCGAACAGCGTTCCCGATGGGAGTAGCCCCCGAGGCTACATCCAAGGACTTGTGCTTGGGTGTAGGCTTCACAAATTAGTATTCGTTGCCGCTATATTTATAATCCTTCTCGATATTTTTATATCTATCGGGTGCGCGACCAGCGCTCCCGATGGGAGTAGCCCCCGAGGCTATGAACAAATGCTTGCATTTGGTCATAGGCTCTCGCCACTTCTATCTTGTCGTACTCGAAATTTTCTTCTCTTTTTTTTTTTAAAAAAAAAGTAGCCCCCGAGCGTTTGGGCAAAAACTTGTATTTGATCAAAGGCTCCCGAGATAATCTTGTGTTGTCAATAGACTTTTGAAACCTCATAGTCGAATTTTTCTTTTATCTGGACGACGTCATTGCTGATGATAGCCACGATATCTATTTTGGAAACTAACCATTACCGCTTGTTTCGCTGCCTTGTGGGTCCCAATTCCTGATCTGATGGACACGTCGTGCAAGTGGGGGACACATGTTCTCCATTTTTTCTGGCACACGTTCTGTAACCTCGTCAATGTTAAAATACCATTGTACCCTTGTATCCACGTGGCGATCATCTGCTGCATTCTTTTTTCATCCAACGGTTCCATCGCTTCACCGCACCTATATAAGGTCCCCTTCTTCTTCCTCGAACACTTCCGCTCGCGCCGTTTCCTGCTTTCCTCTGCAAAATTTCCTCCTGCGCTCCTCATCTCCCAAAGCTCTTCTCTTCGTAGCTACACCTCTCCGCCATTGTTGATGCCACCGCGTCGATTGACCAGGCACAGCACACCTGATTCGTCGATGGCTGCCGCGGATCTAGGAGCTGCGGAGTGGGAGAGGTCCAAGATCACGAACCAGGACCTCAATCTGTTGAAGAAGCTGGGGATTACCAAGAAACCCAAAGCGGTTTGCTTCCCCAGTGAAGAAAGCTACCCAACCCCTCCAATGGGGTATCGGGTAAGTTTTGTTGATCATCTCATCCGCGGTCTTTCCGCCCCCATTCACCCTTTTCTTCGGGGATTACTTTATGTTTATGGTCTCCAACTTCACCACCTCACGCCCAACTCTATCCTTCACATTTCTATCTTTATCACCCTCTGCGAAGCCTTCCTTGGTGTCCAGCCTAACTGGGCATTATGGAAGCGCATTTTCTTTATCGCCGTAATGGCTCTCGCAATGTCGCCTATAATATAGGCGGCGTTGTTATTTCTGTTCGCTCTTCTCAACTACTTCGACGTCAAACTCCCGACTCCGTTCAAGGGTGGCGCAAGTGGTTGTACATTCGTGAAGAAAACCATGGATGCGCCGAAGACAACATTCCTCCTTTTGACGGTGCGAAAATCCTTCGCTAGTTCTGGGACCTTGAAGCTACAGGGAAGAAATAACTTCGACGAGAGGCCACGATGACTCGCATCTATGAGTTGCAAAATACTCGTGGAAAATAATTATCAGGCATCCAAATTACGTACTTCCTTAGGACTAGGGTGCGGCCTCTTGGGCTCGCAAAAACCCTTTACGGAATTATGCGGCGATGAAGACGATCGCTGTCGACGAATCTGAAGTCAAGGATTTGGATAGACTTATTCGAAGGATTTCATCTCTCAAGAAGAAAGACTCCATCCCTTCCACTTATCGCGTAAAACCATACAGCGCTGCCCATGCGCTTCCCAAGGTAAACATTGTCGCGTAATTTGTCTATTGCCTTGCTTTTTGTGTTATTATTCATTTCTGACATCCGTCCCTCTTTTTATACAGGACCACCCAAATCTTGTTTCACTTCCTCCTCTTCCTGAAGGTGGGGATGTCGAAGAAAGGGCCGTTATCTCCGATGATAACCCAGATGCCCCCTCGTTTGCAAATGAACCCGCAGAATCTCGAAAATGCGGGATCCGACGAAAAAGAGGATGTCTCTGAAGCCACTGCGTCGGCACAATCTCCTCCTCCTGCTGTTTCTCCAAGGAACAAAAGGAAAAGAGATGATGCCGAAGATTCCGGCACCTCCAAGGTTGAAGAAGCTGTCCCTTCACACCAGAAGGCAGGCTATGATCCATACCTCGAGACTCTCATCAGTTCGTAAGTACCCTTTCTTTTGTTTATTTGTACTCGAAGATTCTTGTCTATCTTTCTTTTTATATTGTCGACACTTGCTCGTAGTGATGATGAAGAAGAAGTACCAACTGCTGATGTGGCTGCTCGAACGAGTACGTCACATACATTAGTCGCCTCGGAGACGCCGCGAGGAGAAGAAACGTCGCCTCCTCGACAGAATGTCGGCACTGCTACTCCTCCATCAAGCCCCCTTGTCCCTTCACCAAAAAGGGCAAGGGTTGAAACAAATCCGGAGCTTACTCTTCAATCGAGTAGCTCTTCTAACCCTCTCTTGGATGATGTAAGTTGTTAACGCTCTTGTCGCTGTTTATATTTTCTCCGTTTGCTCCTATGTGTCATCATTTTTCTATGCCGACATTTTCTTTCTTTGTCTCTCCTTGACAGCCTATGATCAAAGAGCTTCTTCGCATCGGTGCCCAATTTGTTGGGTACCGTGATTACGCCAGCAAGACTGAAGGTAATGCCTGGCTATTTTTTGCTTCCTTTACGCATGTTTATCGCGTTTATAACTGATCTTGTCTTCTTTTTCAGAGAAGCGGCGAACGTGCTGACACACTTGCTCAAAGTTAGAGCAATGTGAAGAGGCTCGTAAGAAGGCCGAGTCACAGTTGAAGCTAGGCAAGAAGCCGACAAAGCTAAGGCTGATGCGAAGATCTTCGAAACGTTTGCATGATGCCGAGACTTCGCTAAGTGATCACATAGCTGCGCAATCTGCTCGCGAAGCGGCGATCACCAAAGCATAAGGACACAAAGTCGTCGCTTTGTCGGTAAGTATTTGCACCATTTCATACCCTTTTGGATTTTTCTTTTTGCACTTGTTTGTTGACCAAATTTTCTATTTTTATGTTGACAGATAGGACCTCTCAAGAATTTGAACTTGAGAATCCCGACAACGATTCTCTTCTTGACGCCATTTCATTCCTAGAGTTTCATGGGACGGAAGCGCGTGAAGGTATGGATGAAGCTAAGGCGGGGTTGTCGAAGCTTTTCCCCTACTTCTTCCCGAAGAAAGAGGAGCCCGCGACTTTCCTTGGTCTTGCCAAATGCTTTAATCCTCCCGAAGATCTTGGGCTGAAGATGCGCCATGAGAACATGAAGGTTGCCGTGGAAAGCACCGTTGCTCTAGTTGCTGACAGTCAACAGACTATTGACTGGGCCAAAGTTGGCGACACGGAGCAAATAGAGCAAGCAAGGTGGCGATCCTTAATCAAGGCGGCAAAGCTTAACACGAAGAAAATCCTGGCCTATCTCGGGATCAAGCCATCTTCGACTCCTAGCTCTTCAAGGCCGGAGGTCTAGTTTTTGCTTTCTTTATTTCCTTTGCTATTGTCGCCATTCTAGTCTTGGCGACAATTTCCCTGCCAGTCCCTTAGGAGAACTTCCTTTGTAATAGCCATGTAAATTTTATAGAATCAATGAAATTCCTCTTGGTGCTATCGTTGATCCGGGGATTTTCTTTACCAGTTGATATTTGCTAATTATTCAACAAATCCTTCCTCTCCCGATGCTGCTCCCGCGTCTTCTTTGTGTTATCACCAGAATTTGGCTAAGTCAGAGGTGGGCCGCGATCAAGATGGACTTGAAGATGTATGCGTGGACAGATATGTGGATCGGCCTCGTGTATCAAGTTTGGGCTAGTTGGCCCGTGTATCTTTATAGTAGGTTACGTAGAAATTAGAGTTTTGCCCGTGCACGGTTTGGTGCACGCCCACATTAGAAAGTCCTCGGACTATAAATATGTACCTAGGGTTTATGGAATAAACAACAACCAACGTTCAACACAAACCAATCTCGGCGCATCGCCAACTCCTTCGTCTCGAGGGTTCCCCCGGTAAGCACCATGCTGCCTAGATCGCATCTCGCGATCTAGGCAACACGAGCCTGCCTAGTTGTTCATGCGTTGCTCGCTGAAGCCTTTTTGATGGCGAGCAACGTAGTTATCGTAGACGCGTTAGGGTTAGCATCGTTCTTAGCATCATATGCTCGCGTAGTGCAACCCTTGCGCGTCTAGCCGTCCTTGTGCCTCATCATGGGTGCGGGGGCACCCCGCTTGATCTTTATTTAGTAGATCTGATCCGTTATGGTCGCTCCTTGATTCATCAAGGATTAGTTTAATATCTGCAATAGTTAGGCCCTACAAAGGGTTGGAGGATCCAGCGGCATGCAGGGTGTAGTTTGCTGCCCCTAGACAGGACGTTCCGAGGATCAACCTAGTGTTGGTTTTTAGGCCTTGTCTAGGGCTGGCTTACGTTTACCGTGCGTGAGCGCGAGGCCCAATCGTGAGTAGGATGATCCGATTATGCGGTGAAAACCCTAGATCGTCGTGGATCTCATATGCTTTATCTTGATCAAGCAGGACCACCATATATTCGGCCACCTTGGACGAATCATGGGTGGATCGGCTCCATGAGCCGATTCACAGGACAACCCGAGAGCCGATCGAGGCTCGTATTGCGTGTACGTGTGTGCCTGTGAGGAAAATAAGCGAGGCATCATCCACACTTCCTGACCGGGTATAGGTCGTGGCACGCCCTGCGACCCGCATCGGCGCGCGACAGGAGGCTTTGCGGGCCGTCGCTCTGAGGGACTGGGGCCAGCCGCAGCCCTAGTCATTCCCGGCTCTACTTGTTGGCGTCGCTGCCCGCAACACATTCTGGCACGCCCGGTGGGACAACAATCTTCAACGACAACCATCTCGCCATCCACATCAGAGATGGCGAAGAGCACCCCGGTCGAGTACGAGGATCGGAATGGCAAAGTCAGGGCCCTCCGCGAAGCCGACCTCATCGGCTCTTCCCACACGCCCGCTCCCATGGCGTCAACACGGTCGATCTCAGCCACTCCATAAGGGAACCAGGGTTCTCTTTCGATGCCAATATGGCAGGGTTCGTGATTCGCCATGACGCGGACAAAGCGAGCAGCCACGCTCGTGGCAAAGAGAAGGACGAGGCCGTTCCACGTGACCGGCCCCAAGACGACAATAAACGGTACCTGGCCGAGGAGGAGGTGGGAAACATACGGCATCCACGCCTATCATCCGAGCATCTCCTCAGCAAATATGAACAGCCGTATGACCGACATCGCCGCTACGATGACGACGATGAAGGATATCGTCGGTTCGGTGCAAACAGGAGGTATCAGCAGGCCACGACGACGGGTCCGAGCGTCGCGCCAGGAGAGGTCGAGGAGCCGGACAACGTGGATAGGCACGGGACTGCCCCTTCTTCGACACTGATTCCGGAATGAGCCGATTACCAACAATCGGCAATTGCCCGGTGTAAACGAAGGGAAAAGGGTACAGCTAAGGTGTACGTGTTCGGCGTCTAGGGCCTCTCCCGCCTCGGAGCAAGCATGCTAAGCCCGTTCAGATGGAAGATCGCGAGGAATTAGAGGACGATGATGAAGAGGATAAGTATCATCGGCCAAGATGGTGTCTGATGGGCTCAGCCACTCCCAAAAACGAAGGGTTCAGCGACTACGTGCGTTGGAAGAAGCGAAAGGTTATATCTGCACGCGAAGGCACGACCTGACCTGGCCGCCAAAATTCAGCGAGCCCTGGACGAAGAAGGTCGGCCACAAAGAAAAGAGTGGCGCCCAAGCAAAGGAAAGCCGATGAAACATCGGGTGGCACAAACATGGTCTTCATCCTTCCCGGAATTTAGCGCTCCAAGGTTACATGAAGCGCCCGTGGCACAACGGACTGCGGCCCACGGCCGGTCATCTTCGAGAAGCCGCGAGAAAGAAGTTACAGGCATCTGAAGGCCCTGTATTTACGAGGCTACATCAATGGACAGCTTGTCAATAAGATGTTGGTGGACACCGAAGCGGCAGTCAACATTATGCCATACTCTATGCTGCGGCGGTTGGGACGCTCCACCTCGGATTTAATCAAAACCAATGTAACATTGAGCGATTTCAACGGCCAAGCATCGACGCGCAAGGGGTTCTAAACGCCTGACCCGTAGGTATCCCTACGACTTCTTGTTGTCTGCAAAAACAATTTGTAATATTTGGGGATTGGATCCACCCAATCCATTCATTCCATCCACGATGCACCAATGCCTGATTCAGTGGGATGGAGATGAGGTGGAGGTCGTCCACGCCGATGATTCAGCCGAGATTTCAACAGCCGGTATGGGCATTTGGGAGGCATCAGGTCAAGAGCCACTCTCGGGCATCAATTTGGACGAGCGAACGCATCGACGTGACAAAGAACGGGGTAAGGCTGGTTCTATCCACCGGACTGACCGTATAACGAGAACGGCATCGATGAGCAAAGGTGGTGAGGCTGATCCTTGCGATCGGCCCCAAAAATTTTGTGGAGGAACATTACAAAACCTTCACCGAGCACGCAATGTGGAGGCCGATTCCAGCAATCGGCCAAAATTATCCCCACCATCTATTTTGCTTGGGAGCGACATCTGACCCAGCAGGGGCTACCTAAAAAGCCGATATCATCAATTTTCTTGACAGAATCGGCTCGGGGGGGCGTCTAGATGGATTAAATACATGTGAGGCAACATTATCAAGTATGGGGGCCGACGCACAAGTTGGCCGTGGAAAAGTTGAAAATTTTTGAGCACAGCCGATGCACGGCCATCGGCTTGAGGGCATCAACCACCTTGCGACCGTCACACGAAGAAGCTTAAGGGAACAGTCATTGGGCAGCGAGGCTCCACTGAAGGGCGAATATGCCGGCGGGTCGCGGCCCCGCGAAGCAGTATGTCTCTTCTGGGACCAGGAGAATAGTCGATGATGAGGCGATCGGCTACGGCATGTCGCGACCACAAGGGGGGAAAACATCAGGAGACGTCCTCACCAAGAGCTGCATCAGCCTGCCAAAGATAATGAGCCAATATTATCGACGAAACGCAGGACTTGAACGGGAGAAGTTCAGGGAGACAGTTGGCCCTGAAGGGTCCTTCACTATAGTAGGCCGATTTTTCCAATCGGCTGGCCCCGCATCCCAGCTTGCCTGAAGAATGATGCTGAGGTCGCCAGAAACATCAGTTTCTACATACAAGCCAATTGAGTGACACGCACGGGGCTTTGTTGTGGGCACCTGCCCGGAACCATAGGCCAGCCCGCTGGATTGGCTAGCAAGGCTCATGATCTTGCTTGAGGTCTCATGGGGCCAAGCCGATGCTAGACCGTTGACTCAAGGGGTATGGTGGTTACAGGCAAAGATCTCATGGAGTATCCATCACCAAATCGGCAGTGTTCGCGCAAGCCTGCGGGTCAGTCTAGGGTCATGAGGGCAACCGATGATCGTCCGATGATCTTGATGAGCCGAACCATTCGAGCCGAGCTATCTGCACCGAAGCTGCATCAGTTCGCGAGATGATGAGCTAATTAGGACGGCAAGGTGGTTCCTCGGAGCTGACCTTTCCAGAATCTGCAGGGGCTGGCTCCTTGAGCCTAACACAGTGATACAGTCGGAAAACCGATGGTGGCCCAATCAGCTGGTCTGCTTTTATCCTCGCCTGGACTAAGGCTCGGGGGCTCGCCCCTTAAGGTTCCTTGTTCTATGGAGCCGATTTGGTTGGAATCGGCTTGCTCTGCATCATAACTCGTCAAGAGAGGATGAATTATTGCAGACGGGAGTGGCTGGAGGTAGTGGAAGGGAGCAACGATCGCTGACGGACTTTGGACCAGGTGTGACTACGAAGAGATGAGGCATTATCAGGACAGTGGCAAAGAGGATCCGGTAGATGAGAATGCCGCTGAGGTCCATTAGTCCGTGTGGTTGAGTCTGCATTTCCAGGATCTAGGATTTGCGCGATTGCGGCTCGTCCTAGGGGTGGAGGTCCGGATGGATCTACCTCGAGTTTATCATGAGAGTCCGATGCATTGCCATCGGCTCCTTAAAGCACCGACCAGATTGGCAATCGGCAAGCACGGTATAAAGGGCAATCGGCTAAATTATCATAAAAAAAAGGGGGCGACAAGATCGAGTTGGGGAAGTTCTCCATTGATTAACTAGAGTTCTTACATAAAGAGCTGATTGCTCTCAAAAGAAGATCCTAGGGGCTACATTGCCCGTCTACTACTGATGGCCCTGAGCTAAGGTCCTATCTAAGGGCTGTCGCTGCCTTCTCGTGCCGTATCGCGTCATCGGCGGCTGCTGCCCGCCTCGGCCGTCGCTGCGTAGCGACCGCCGGCAGGACCTTCGTTGTCTTCGTCTTCTTCATCGCGTCGTCGTCGTCGCCGAAATCGCTGAGATTGCCGGGCCGGGGCAGCGCTGGCCGGCACATCGGAGGAGCTGTCATCCTCTTCCTCCTCCTCCGGCCTCTCCTCTTCGGAGAGGGGGCCCGTCCCAGGGAAGGTGGTCGTCGTCGCTTTCCTCCACCGCCTCCTCCCTGGTAAGGAAGGAGAGGTTGCTCTCCCCGTCGGTCGGGGGCTGGTCGTCCCCCAGGTGGAGAAGTCGTGGCTTGGCTCATTCCCGGCCTCGATGGCGCGGCGAATGTTGGCCGCGTGGGCTTCCTCCGGTTTCCATTCCGGCGGCGGCTCGGGGGAGGGATCAGCAGAAGGTCGACGAAGAGGAAGACATGGTGGCACAGGAGGGTTTTTTCTTTGGATGTACTAGTGCTGGAGGATGAGGAAGAAAGCTACAGGGAGCGGCCGAATAAAAGGGGGAATATCTGGTTTAATGCCTAAGCTTCCGAGAACGTGGTGCCGAACCGTCAGTCGCAGAGAGAAGGCGAGGGGGCAAGACGTCATCATGAAGGAAACTGCGACGGTTCGCCACGACATGACCTGCGAAAGAAGGCGTAATGATTTTGGAAATGTCATTTCCAAAACCAGGGGGCATGTGTTATCACCAGAATTTGGCCAAGTCGAGGTGGGCCGCGATCAAGATGGACTTGAAGATGTATGCGTGGACAGATATGTGGATCGGCCTCGTGTATCAAGTTTGGGCTAGTTGGCCCGTGTATCTTTATAGTAGGTTACGTAGAAATTAGAGTTTTGCCCGTGCACGGTTTGGTGCACGCCCATATTAGAAAGTCCTCTGGACTATAAATATGTACCTAGGGTTTATGGAATAAACAACAACCAACGTTCAACACAAACCAATCTCGGCGCATCGCCAACTCCTTCGTCTCGAGGGTTCCCCCGGCACCATGCCGCCTAGATCGCATCTCGCGATCTAGGCAGCACGAGCCTGCCTAGTTGTTCATGCGTTGCTCGTGAAGCCTTTTGATGGCGAGCAACGTAGTTATCGAGACGCGTTAGGGTTAGCATCGTTCTTAGCATCATATGCTCGCGTAGTGCAACCCTTGCGCGTCTAGCCGTCCTTGTGCCTCATCATGGGTGCAGGGCGCACCCCGCTTGATCTTTATTTAGTAGATCTGATCCGTTATGGTCGCTCCTTGATTCATCAAGGATTAGTTTAATATCTGCAATAGTTAGGCCCTACAAAGGGTTGGAGGATCCAGGCGGCATGCGGGGTGTTGTGCTGCCCCTAGACAGGACGTTCCGAGGATCAACCTAGTGTTGGTTTTTAGGCCTTGTCTAGGGCTGGCTTACGTTTACCGTGCGTGAGCGCGAGGCCCAATCGTGAGTAGGATGATCCGATTATGCGGTGAAAACCCTAGATCGTCGTGGATCTCATATGCTTTATCTTGATCAAGCAGACCACCATATATTCGGCCACCTTGGACGAATCATGGGTGGATCGGCTCCATGAGCCGATTCACAGGAACCCGAGAGCCGATCGAGGCTCGTATTTAACGTGTACGTGTGTGCCCTGCAGGAAATAAGCGAGGCATCATCCACACCTTCCTGACTGGGTATAGGTCAGTGGCACGCCCTTGCGACCCGCACGGCGCGACCGGAGGCTTTGCGGGCCGTCGCTCCGAGGGACCTGGCCGCAGCCCTAGTCATTCCCGGCTCTACGGTGTTGGCCAGTCACTGCCCGCCGGTGGGTTTCTGACGTCAACACTTTGTCGAAGAAAGTAAGAACCGATGGCAATTTCCTTGAAGGTTCTTCAAGCACACCTTTGTCGGAGGATTTACAGGAACTTCGACAACAACTTCAGTCCACGAAGAAACAAACTCTGGCAATGATGGAACAGTCTCGGAAAGCATCTGAACAGGAACAACTTGCTCGTCGACAAGCCGAAGAGGCTATGGCTGCCAAGGATGCTGCTATATTGGAAGCAAAAGGAGCTAGTGCCCGAGAAAATAGCATGCTCGAGCTGATGTTGGAAGCTAGCACGGATATGTTAGGTATGTATCTCAAACTTTACGATGCCTTCTCTTTATTTTCCTGTGCCTTCTTCCAAGTTTCTTGCCTTGTTGTCCAATAGGCTCAGTTCTTGATGCTGCTGCCGAAGATCTAAGAGTAAATGAGAGAACGAATCTTCTTGTCAACCTTTCTCTGAACCATGGCTCTTTATTTTGGGCCACTCCTGAACGAACCCAGCAGATTGTCAGGTTCCAAGATCGTGCTTGCCAAGTACGCGAATTTCTAAATTTTTGCACGACAACGTTGACCCTTGTTTTCAAGACTTTGTTTCCTCGGAATGAGGTTCCTGCGACTCTTCCTGAATTGCTAGAGACCTTCAGAGATGCTCCTCGTATTCATAATTTCGTACGAGCCCAACTGACTGCTGGAGCAAGATTTGCCATGATTATGATAAATATTTGCCATCCAAAGTTAGACCTGTCGACGATTGTCGTTGATTGCATGGCGAAGAAAACACGGCGGAAGAATAATATAGATGCAATCAACGAGATGGTGACTGGCCGAGGCCGTCGATGATAGACGAGCTTCTTCGGATGGATTCAGAATTCTTTGTCAAGGGATCTTATGCCGAGCATAAAACAACCAGAGGCTTGTCGATAGATACTATTTTGGGTTCTGACTAATTTGTAAAACTTTGTCGAAAAAATTTGTTGTATATCACAGAATGCTCTATATTGTTGGAGCCCCCGAGCCTTTTGGCTAGAGTTTGTACTATTTTTCTCTTCTGACTTCTTGTGCTGTAATAAAACACCTTGATGGACTGCAGGATCTTGGTGTCGAAGTTCTATATTTTTGTTTGTCGAGTTTTCTGGACCAACGTGATGAAATTTTTTGACGTGTGCACTATATTTAATTATGACCAACTTCCGATTTATATATTTGGCGATGTATTATTGTACTAAGGCAAAATATTTTCAATAAATCGAGTTTGTCTGTTTTGATATTTGAGGGTGCAGAGCCCCCGAGTATGTCGACGAATAAGAAGTATATCTTTACTATTTTTATTATATTGCAGGCGAGCCCGCCTCATTAAAAACCTTCTCCGGCCCCACTCGGTGCCCCGAAAAAGGAAAAGAGTGCGTCTGAAAACTCGCGGGCGTTTCAGGTACATTGTATGTTTACAAAGTAGACTATATTTCGGCGTCTAAGCGTAAAAACGCCTGAGTTGTGCCACGTTCTGGGATTTGGCTCGGCAATCCCGTCTTCTTGTCTTTGATTCGTATGCTCCTCCTTCGATTACCTCTGTGATGATGTATGGTCCAAGCCATGGTGACTCGAGTTTTCGTGACTTTTTTGGTTGAGTCGCAGAACTAAGTCACCAACTTGAAAAGACCTTGGGCGCAATCGTTCTTCAGGTCCTGTTGATATTTGGCGACTCGTGACGACTTCATCTCGAGCTTCGTCAAGTGCATCGACATCGTCCTCCAAGGCTTCTCTCGAGGTTTCTTCATCATATTCTGTGACTCTTGGAGAATCGTGCTCTATTTCTATCGGCAGGATTCGGCCATGGACCAAAAACGGCGTTTCCTGTGTCGCCGTATTTGGTGTTGTTCGGATACTCCACACTTGCGCTCCTCCGGCCAAGTATGCCGTGCTTTTTCCAATGGTCCTAGAGGCGTTTCTTAATGCCATTGCAGATAATGCCATTGGCTTTCTCGACTTGTCCATTGGTCTGTGGATGTGCGACAGACGCAAAACTCAACTTAATGCCCACTTCTGCGCGGTATGCTTTGAACTCCTTGGACGTGAAGTTCTGCCGTTGTCTGTGACAATGCTATGAGGAACTCCAAATCTGAAGACGATGCTTTTTACGAACTTAATCGCCGATGCGCCATCCGGTGAATTTATCGGCTTTGCTTCTATCCACTTTGTAAATTTGTCGACAGCGACCATCATATACTCATAACCTCCTGGCGAAGCTTTGTGTAGTTTTCCCACCATGTCGAGTCCCCATTGAGCAAAAGGCCAAGATAATGGGATTGGCATAAGTTCTGCTGCAGGAGAGTGAGGTCGGCGGCGAATCTTTGGCACGCGTCGAGTTCTCACTATTTCCTTTGCGTCCTCGATTGCTGTTAACCAATAGAATCCTGCTCTGAAAACCTTAGCCGCGATAGCCCGGCTGCTCGCGTGGTGCCCGCATATCCCTTCGTGCACATCCTTCAGGATAATTCGTCCTTCTTCGGGTGTAACGCATCTTTGTAGCACGCCCAAATACTTCGTTTGTACAACTCCCCTTTTACCACAGTGAAAGCTTTTGATCTCCTGATTATTCGCCTTGTCGACTGGATCGTCGGTATCGTTTTCCTTAGGATATATGATATGTAAGCCTGCATCCATGGAACTTGCACCATCATGACTAGCTCTTGCTCTTCTTCTTCTTCTTCTCTTTGTCTTTGGTGATACTCGAGGTTTTCTCTTCTTCTCCTTCTTTGTTTTGCTGGCTTGGTTGATCTCTCGCTTATCTCTTCCCAAAATACACTCGGGAGGAATCGCGAGACACTGTGACCCGATGTTGCGAGAACGTCGGCTTCATCGTTGCTCATCCTGCTGATGTGGTTTACCTCACAACCATCGAATAACTTCTCCAGCTCATTGTACACCTCTTTGTATGCTATCATACTTTCATTGACTGCATCGCATTGGTTCATGACTTGCTGTGCCACCACTTGTGAGTCGCCGAAAATTTTCAGTCGGGTTGCAAGCTTTTGCCATCTTCATCCCGTGTATGAGAGCTTCATATTCTGCTTCATTGTTAGATGCGTTTGGGAACGTCATCCGCAGAACATATTTCAACTTATCGCCTTCAAGTGATACCAATATCACCCCTGCTCCAGCGCCTTCCAGCCTTTTGGACCCGTCGAAGTTCATGGTTCAAGTCCTCGATAAGTCTGGGGGTCCCGTGTTTTGTAGCTCCATCCACTCTGCAATGAAATCTGGTAAGACCTGTGATTTTATTGCTTTTCTTTTTTCATACGTGATATCCCGAGGAGAAAGTTCTATTCCCCAAAGGGAGACACGACCCGTAGCTTCTGGGTTGTTTAGTATATTTGATAGGGGAGCCTCGTTGACCACTATTATCGGGTGCGCCGAAAAATAGTGTCGCAATTTTCTTGTCATCGTGAATACTCCATATGCCGTTTCGATATTGCGGGTACCGTTTTGAGGGCTTAGACTTCGCCGATGAAATATACGCCTCTCGAACTCCATGAAGTTTGCCTTCCTCTTCTCTCTCGACTACTAGGGCCGTGCTGACCACCCGAGGTGTGGCTGCAATGTACAAGAGGAGAGGTTCTTTCTCTTCGGTGCCACCAATATCGGTGGTGTCGAAATTGCTCGCTGAGGTTCTCGAAGGCTCTATCTGCTTCCTCCCATTGAAATTTTCCCCGTTTTGATCAATGCATAGAACGGCAGCGCTTTTCTCCCTGGCGACGAATCCGCTTAAAGCTGCGACTCACCCCGTTAACTGTTGTATCTCTTTCAGCTTTGTTGGCTTTCTCATAGTAACGATGGCCTGTATTTTTCGGGATTAGCTTCAATCCCCCTTGCTGATACTAAGAACCCGAGAAGTTCTCCAGGAACTCCAAAAGAGCACTTTGTCGGGTTCAGCTTGAGGCAGAACTTGTCGAGGTTGTCGAAGGTTTCCTTCAAATCTTCGATCAAAGTCGACCCTTTCTTTGATGTTATTACGACATCATCGATGTAGACTTGTACATTTTTTCCAATCTGTGTTGCTAGGCACTTCTGCATCATCCGCTGGTATGTTGCTCCGTTTTCAGACCAAAAGGCATTGTTTTGTAGCAAAACACGCCATAAGGTGTGATGAACGCTGTCTTGGCTTCATCTTCTTCTTTTAACCTGATCTGCTTATAACTGAGTATGCGTCCAAAAAGGAAAGACGTTCGCATCCCGCCGTGGAGTCGATGATTTGATCGATCCTTGGGAGGGGAAGTGATCCTTAGGACAATGTTTATTGAGACACGTAAGTCGACGCACATGCGAAGGACTATTGTGTGTTTTTCGGCACCATCACTGGGTTAGCTACCCACGTGGCTTCGGTAGATATTTCCCTGATGAAACCAGCATCTTTTAGTCGATCTATTTCAGATAACATGGCTTTGCGACTAGGCTCTGAAAAACGCCGCAAAGGTTGCTTTACTGGTCTTGCGAGAGGATCCAAATTGAGGTGGTGCTCGGCAAGTTCCCTGGGTACTCCTGGCATGTCGGCTGGACACCATGCGAAGATTTTCCAGTGCTCACGGAGGAACTCGACGAGCGCGCTTTCCTATGCGACATCCATGTTTGCGGCAATGGACGTCGTTTTCTTTGGATCTGGGTGGATCTGTACCTCTTTTGAATCCTTGGTTGTGTTGAAAGTTGGCTCCTTAGAAGATCTCCCTACCTCTGGCAGCACATCATAATCGGTGAACCTTGCCGCATATCTGCTTGCATCCCGAAAGTTTCTGACAGTCAATGAAAATCTTTGTCGCATTTATCGGATAGCGCAAAACTTCCTTTGATTGTGATAGGTCCCTTGGGCCCGGCAACCTCCACAACAGATATGTATAATGCGGCACTGCCATGAACCTAGCATACGCTGGTCGTCCCAACAAAGCGTGATATTGCGACGGAAATCCACAACTTCGAACTCCAAATTCTCTATCCTGTAGTTTTCTCGGGTCCAAACGGACGTCGAGGTTGATTTTGCCCAATGGGTAGCTTGGCTTCTCTGGTGTAATCCCATGGAAACGTGTGTCGGTTGGTTTCAAGTTCGCTAGGGATATGTTCATCTTCCTCAATGTATCTCATACATGAGGTTTAAGCTGCTGCCGCCATCTATGAAAACTCTCGATACGTCAAAACCAGACTGCGGGTAAGATGAGTGCTGATTGTCCTGGTCGAGGAACTTGCTGCGGATGGTCGCGATTGTGAAGCCGATGTCTTGCCCCGACCAATTTAAGTACTCATGTTGGTGGAGGCATCTTTTACGCCATGAACACTTGTCGAGAGATTACCTTCTCGCGCCTGGATGGCCTAGCTTTGAATCATTGAGACCGCACCGTTAGAATTAGGATCAACATATGGAGGTGGGTGTGGTGCTGCCGCTATTCTGAGCTGGTGTTGATTTTCTTCGGTAATTGCGGGAGGAGGTGGAAGGTGGATCTCGCTCCTTGGCTCCCGAGGGTTTCATTTGCTTGGGCATTTGCAATTCTGCGGCTCGCAGCATTGCCGAAAATTACGGCAGTCTTTCTGGAGATGTCCTGACGCCTCTTTCCATTGTTGTCGAGGTAAAAATGCATTTGACATGGACCGTTCATCATCTCCTCAGACACGTAAGGTCTTTGAATCCTTGGTCCACTATTTTGCCTGTTGCCACGAAAATCACCTCTATTGTCGCCTTGTTGCTCATTACTCCTTTGATAATCATCTCGACTATTTCCTCCGAATTTCCCCGAAAACCAGCCGATATATGGCCGGGAGCATCGTTGTTGTAGAACTGCGAGAAAATCGCCTTCTATTTTGATAATTTTGACCACGATCCTCCTCTGGCGACCTGTGTCGCTTGTTGTATATTGCGTCTTCTCCATCTGCCCATTTATTGGCTATCTCCATGAGTGCTGATATAGTCTTAGGGTTGGTTCTCCCTAAGTCCTCGACAAAATCTCCTCACCGGATTCCTGCCACGAACGCGTCTATTGCCCTCTCGTCAGATATATCTTCTGCCGAGTTCTTTATGATGTTCCACCGCTGTATGTATTTCCTCATCGACTCGTCGTGTTTCTGTCGACACGCCCTCAGCTCTTCCAACGACGCAGGTTTCTTGCAGGTGGATCGGAAGTTATTCACGAAGATGTCCTCAAAGTTATCCCAGCTCTGTCGATGGAATTTAGGGGGAGTTTCTTTATCCAAGATCTCGCGGCACCACTCGGGTGAACTTGGATACTTTGCATATTGCTCTGGTTTCCTACCAGCTTTACCATCTCGAGATAATCCACAAGCCAATCCTCGGGATCTTGCAGACCGTCGAACTTCTTGAAATTCTCGGGTAACTTGAACCCTTTCGGACTCGAGTTTTTCTCAACTCTCCTCGTAAAGCAGGAGCCCACACATGTCTTCGTCGGCAAGCTCGTGAGTGCTACGCTCCCTTCTTTCTTGTCGCGCTCTGTCTACCCTTACTTGGACCTTGTGTCTCTTGCTCCACTTGTTCTTGGTGGGTCTTGAACCGCTGCGGTGGCTCGTGGACTATTTTGCCTAGGATTTTCTTCGGGAGGCGTTGTTGCGAACGCTGTTCCCATAACTCCAACTCCAGCCATCGCCATATTGAACAATGGTTCTCTCGGGTCCCCAGGAGGTGGTCTGGACGCGAGGATGTAAGCTTGTGTTGCCATGTAACCTGCTTCTGGTGTTTTTGGGATAATATTTCCCCTTTCATCGATCGTCATGAAGGACATGTCGAGATTTTGAATTAGGTTTCCCCTCTCTCCTTCGGGTATATTTTGCAGCCGAGATCTTGCTCTCCTTCGAGCCTCTCTGTGACTATCTCCCGAAGTTCCCGAAAGGCGACTTAACTCTGCTCGGCAGTTGATGCGTGCTTCTTTCCTCCTATTCGGGGATGCGGTCTGTTTTCCAACTCTCTGCGAGCAAGTCTATATCGATATGCTTGTAACTCTTGTACGGTAGCGTAGTATTCATTGGTTCTGATCCATCCATGTCTCTCGCAGCCCTATCCCACGCAGCTTGCGGGAGTTGGACTTTTGCGCGAGTTGAAGATCCGGCATATTTAGTGCCTAGGCTGTTCGAGATCAGCGGGATCGACGTATGGATTTCCCAAATCATCGAAAGCCTCGCGTTTGTGGTTCTGATGTACCCGCTTCTTCTATTGCATAGATCTGGTGGTATTTTGTGTATTGATTTTTGTCAAGGTTGGTGACACCATCATACGAGTGGTGAAGACCTTTCCGATGGCACAGACTTGTCGATGAAATTGAGGCTGTCGACGCTGTCGGAGTCGCGGCTTATAAAGGAGTCCGCAGACGACTCGAAGGATGTGTTGCTGAAGATCTTGGCGAGCTTTCCACTTGCCTTGCTGTCGACGAAGCGTGGCGACGAAAACTCCTCACTTGACGAAAGTTAGAATCGACCGCTGAAAATTCCGACGAGATCGGAACTTCGAGACGGTAGGATCCTTCCTTGTTGACGCCAAATCGGAATTCTCCGAACGTCATGATGATGGACTCCTCCAGATAGGCACATGCATCCATACGGGAGGGCGGGTGAGGAATAAAATTGAATAGATCATAGCAAATAAAATAGCGAGCCATTCTACCATCTGGATTTCATCAAGCAAATAAAATCTATTTCCCATCATGTTCTTTCCCGACCAAGATCATAGCACTACCAACTATAAGCCCTAAGACCACTTTACCAGCTGCGAGTCTTTCAGGCCCATAATGTGTAGGCATAACAATCACGGAACACCGTTCCACAAATATTACATTCAAAAGAGGGACCATGCACAACACTGCATGTTGTAGTGCGCAAGGTAAGTATAGAATTGATTTGGTTTTTGGTTGATGGATCATGTGCTAGAGAATTAATCAGCACATGTCTGAGTGATGGCCAGAGAAGTTAAGTTAAGCATCATGTTTTAATTCTTGTCTTAAGGATATGTGATGTGTTGTTCATTTTTATTAATTAACAAGCAGTCTTACTTCTACCCTTTCTAAGATAAATGTTTACCAATGATTATTTGAAAGTTTTAACACTTAGCTGGATGAGCCAATCCTAAATCCTATGCTCTATTGAAAGTTCAATCACTTTGACTAGTCCTATTAAAAAGTTCTAAAATTTCCTAGATTTTACATTCATGAATGCAATGCACACATCTATGTTTTTTACGTTTATAGC
The DNA here is from genome assembly GCA_030979885.1 of Lolium multiflorum. NCBI lineage: Eukaryota > Viridiplantae > Streptophyta > Magnoliopsida > Poales > Poaceae > Lolium > Lolium multiflorum. The sequence continues at coordinate 212,495,322 of CM061751.1, forward strand.
CTCTAAACATGGGATATTACATAATGCTACTTGCCCACCCATGGATGTCACCTGAGTTACAACAGATCCCCGCATCACACAACATAGTAATTGTTGTTGCATCACATATCAAGTGTTACGACTCGATGTTCATGAGGGGTGAATAGCAGCGGCAATATTTTTTCAAGCTATGTAAAGGAGGTTAGGAACATTCTATTTGCCAAACACTGCTTGAATGGCAGTATTCCTCCATGGAAAAGTAACAATATCGCTAGGGGAGCTTTCTATGCATATTTCAGGAAAGGCTTGCAGGGTGATGGATCGACTTGATCGAAGTCAAAGATTTACGATTCATTGGTGAGTTATAGTCTTCAAAACGACAAACCATTGAGAAATGCAGTCTTGAGGTTGTCGGCGAACAGAATGTTGTAGCTTTGTTATGCTCGTGTTTAGACTTTTTTGCTAGTTATGTCTGTCGAAGGCATCCATCATAGGTCATTGAGCTTGCATCGCGAATCACACATTCAATTACTTTTTCACAATGTCAAATCACTTTAAAGGTTATGAGTTTATTTGTTTAATTTCCTTCTAATGGAACTTCTATACATTTACAGGGCATGTGCTACTTGTTCCAATGGATGATACCTGAATTTTCTTTACTAGAGATATATTCGGCACCTTATGGACATTCTTTTGGATCAATAGTGTTGAATCTACTTTCACTTGCACCGGTATACTTAGGCTTATGGTGTTTATGCAAACCTCATCGGTAGTTCTTCAATCTTGGTACATGATATATAATTTATTCCTTGGTCAAAAAATGATATATAATTTATTAAAGATTCATGTTTTTATATATTCCTCACATGGTTGTATACGTTGATACTCTTGTTTTTTTTCTGAAAAGGGGGGAATACACGGCCTCTGATGCATATAGTTCTGTCAAATTATTACTTGGTCATGAAGTTCATTTCAACGGATTACAATTCATGGGTCACAAAGTGTTAATACATAGATCAACCACGTGAAAAGCTAATAACATGAAGCTCCTAAACATCATCATGCTATTCCATTAACGAAACACCAGCGGCACCGGTTGAACAAATTTGCGCAACCATTTCCAAATTGCTGCATCTAATAGCCGTGTCCTACCTACGTTTCAAACTATGAACTTTGAAATCCTAACTTTTTTCAAAATCTGAACATATTTGAAATCTGATTTTTTTTTTAAAAAAACATTCATCTTTGAAAAAGTTCATAATTTTAAAACATTCAAATTTAAAATTTGTTCAATTTATAAAACAGTTCATATTTGAAAATATTCAAATTTTAAAAACGTTTAAATTTGAAACTTGTTCATATTTTTAAGAAAAATCCAAATTTGGAAAGCATTCAGATTTTAAAAAAGTGAAAATTTGAAGGAAAAAAAAATTCATAAAACCCGGCCTGAGGTTAACCAGACAAATCCAAAAAAAAAATCGGCACAGAAACGGCGACACGAGAGTGCGAGACGGAAAGCGAATGAAAGCCGAAACGGCGACACGAGAGTACGAGACACAGACACGCACGCACACATTTCCGGCCCTCGCTCCGCCCGCTGCCGCCGCCGGTTCCATTGCCGATCACCTCCGGCCACCGTCCCGATCCGGTCCCTGCAGCTCTGCACGCCCTTCAGATCCGTCTCAGGGATGGAATTGCAGTCGGACAGTGCCCTCACCCTTCAATCGCCGCCAGGAGCCCCCCCTCGTTCCCCGCCACGGCGCTACCCCTACCCACACGGCGGCGGCGGCTGCGGCGGAGAGGACCGGATCAGCGCCCTTCCTGATGACGTGCTGCTCCAAATCCTCGTCCACCTCCGCTGCGCCCGCGCCGCTGCCCTCACGAGCGCCGTCTCCCGCCGGTGGCGCGGCCTCTGGAGGCACCTCCCCGAGCTCTCCTTCCGCGACATCGCCCTGGACGCAGCCAACGCCGCCCTCCGCCAGATCGTCTGCCCGTCCCTATCCCGCCTCGAAGTAGAGATCCCCGAGGAGCACAGGATCATGGACGCTGCCCGCGTCTCCGCGCTGCTCCACGCCGCCGCGCGGCTCCACCCGGTGGATCTCGTCATCGATCTTTGGGGGCACTGTAAAGATCGTGACTTTCCCATCAAGATTCCTTGCTTCGAACGCGCTGCCTCGATCAAGCTACGCGTGGTCAACCTCTATCTGACTTTACCGGCGGCTAACGTCGAGCAACCTCTGCTGGAGAGGCTGTCTGTCGCCGGCTGCCGCTTCGACGGCATGGCGGAGCTGATCACCCGGTGCCCGAACCTGCGCGTGCTGGAGGTGTGCGGGTGCTGGGGCCTCGACACGGTCAAAATCCACTCGCCCACCATCGAGGAGCTCGTCTTGGACAACAACGGTGTGCTGGGTAACCTTGATATCGTGGCCCCACTGCTCGAGCAGTTCAGGCTGCAAGCCACCATGGGCAGGGACTTCAACGTGCTATTCTCGGCGCCGGTGGTACGGTATCTCTGGTGGTGGTGCTCGTGTGAGCAGCGGAATGTCGGAATTGGCCAGGTGTGGTACCTGAGAAGCCTGGATCTGTGGACAGAGGAGAATGCCTACGTCTTACAGCTCAACATTGATTTTGCGGTGCGTCTTCCCAACCTGCTAGCTCAATTTACCTTGTACTATTCTTTTCTGTATAAATTGTCAAACCTAGAAATGTTGCGACTTCTAAAAGGGCTTGCATTTTGGATTGGAGATAGTGTGCCGCAAATACCAGGTTGTTATAAACTGATGAAATAAGATTAATGTCGAATTTGGATAAGGCAGAGACTAAATATATTGCTCAAGAACGACATGAGTATAGCAACTTTGTTTCTAACTATAAAAACATTTTATCTAAGTAAGAACGATAAAAAGAAGTATTTTAGTTATGTTAGTCTACAGCTAAGCTAAATAGCTAATCCATATTTAACTAGAAGAAAAATGGTGAAAATTTAATTCTGATGTTCGGTGCTTCTTGTCTCCTGCTCGATTCGCTTTGCGGTATTGTCTCCATGGTAGGTTGTCTTATTAGGTTATTAACTTAGGACTTGCATGTTGGATCGGGGATAGTATTGCCGCAAAGTAGGTTGCTATAAACTGATGAAAAAATCATCCACATATCAGCTAGATAGCAAATTGGATAAGGTTGAGTCCAAATAGAATGTCCAGCTAAGATCTAGTACCAGATGAGAAATGCTATTTTGTATCTACGAAAAAATATGTATAAAAGTCCTGTTATCTATGTATGGACTCTAAAAAAGAATTTTTATTATATCTGCCAAAGGCATGCATCGTGGGTCGTTGGCCTTGCATCACAAATCACGCATTCAATTTACTTATGTTTCACTTTGTTAAATTGCTTTAATAATGCTATGAGTTGATTTTTTTTATATCCTTTTCATGGAACTTTTATACATACTAGTAAGCTTGCACGTGCATCGCACGACCTATAATGAACCCCTGAAAAAAGATGTTTATTTAAGTCATACATTGAGTAAATTTTGTTAAGAGTATCAGTAGATTGAGATAGTGTCTCATGATATAAGTAATAAGAAGCAACGGTTTCACTTGGATGAACAAAAAGACGAAATAAAAGTGATACGGAGTATTATAAAGATTTACCAGGAAGGATATTTCAATGGTTATCTCAATCTCCTTCAAAATTAGAATACATTACTTTGACATTATAATAAAACATGCTTAAACATCTTAACCGTAGCTACGATAAAAAATACAATGAGATTATTAATGAAGGCTATCAAGTGAGCTCGTCTAACTCTCAAAAGAATTTCTTGTTTCTTGTCTTCCAGTTGCACCTTGCTCGGTGATCCAAAAGTGAAAAGAGGTGCACACCACCTGGTACCAGAGTCTTGCATCATATGAACTGGTTCCTGAGAAAGGTCTCAAGCCATGTTGAAGTTATGCCAGCAAGATGGACTGAAGGAGCACCCAAAGAATAAGTGAATCAAGGTTTCCTCCAACTGGTATCTGACATATAAGACAAGATAGATTACTGGCAATGTTATAATGTCGGGTTTGATCCAGTGCCAGAGGAGAATCGTTGCAAAGATTGTAACCTTCATCACACATCTGCTTTTCCAAATAGAGTTCATCACTTCTGGAATAGAGAGGCTCCAAAAAACTGATAAAACTATCGTTCCCCAACTATATACCATTGGTTATTCTCAGTAGTTAATACTACTGCTGTAAAAGACTATCTGCAATGCTGAATCGCAAATCCTGTAATGCACAAGCTATCTGTATTGTGCAGGAACAATTGCAGTAGTTGTTACCACTACCAATGCAAGTTTTACTTTGCCTGGTAACCATTCCTTAACCATGCAAATGATATAAAAACATTTTGATGGTCAAAGGTTACAACATTTTGCACATTCAAAAATTAAACATCGGAGAACAGTTTACACAGAGGGACCATTGCAGTAATGCATCGACATAAGTTCAATTTCAAATAAGCTTATTATTGACAATAGCTTGACGTCCTTTCAAATAAAGTATGAATTCCTGCAAACCTGAAGAGTAGCAATAACTAATGGAGACCTGGCACCGAGAAAATTATCTTCAGTCATTGCAAGACTCACATCTAACTTCTCCACTGCGAACCAAAAAACAGAGGACCTAAATCTCACGACATATATATATCCATGTCTTTTGGTGAACCTGAAGTTCATCAGGCAAAGAAAATTAAACATGCAAGACAATAGAAAATGCAGGCACTATGCCTTAATGACATGCCAGAAACATGCAAGCAATAAAAAGCTTCCACCCTTTGCCCTGCCAACATAAAAGGGTTGGTTCAGTTTGTTAATGAAGAAATGTCAATCTGGTAGCAAACCTCACAAGTTCGTGAAAATCATTCTGATTACATGGCTCGTATATATATCATCTACAAGATATGGCTTCCCAGTTCAGCACACAATAATTATAAAATAACATAAATTCTAAAGATCTATCAATCAGAAGCATCCATAACATGAGCAAATATCATCAAAGTCTAGATCAAAGAATCTTTCGGGCCTAAATGGCGGGGGTGAAGATTAGATCTGGTTATTGAGTCTTGTTCTAGGTAACCATTAATAAATTACTAACACCCTTGTGCATTTAGTACAGCAAGAATTGCAAATAGATGATCAAAATGATGCAACGATCTGAACCATACATGGTTGTGACAATATCAAATTTCTAATTCTACATAAACCACAATATATTTATCCCAATCAAATCTGGAATACATTACTGACTTCCCTACCACTCCCAAGATTAACATAACAATATGAAGCATGGCGAGTCTAAATCATGAAGACGAAGATGAGTAGAACATGATTAGTGTGTGGTGTCGGGCGGCTGAGGCAGCAACTGGTGGTCACAAACAAGAGATGGCGGCGCCTTGAAGGATCAAGGGCATGTGGTCCCTATCCAGCCATCCAGGTCGTTAGTGGTGGCCAACGCGACGCGACGGCGGCGAGCTGCTGCACCGGCGGCACGGAGGCGTCGATTTAAAAAGGGAGCTGCTAAACTACCAAGCATCTCTCTTAATTTGTCTCAAGGAAATTGGGTGTGCAAACTGAATATTCTAATGAGTTGAAACAATTCTTTTCACAAAGTCATGCAAAGACCACACATTCATCATATAACAACATCGAAAGATCAACCGTTCTTCAGCAACGCATCTGATTTCAAAATAATCCATATCAAAAACCACACAGCAACAAGTAGCTACAAAATGACTATTGAATGGAAAGAAGGAAGTGAAAAGTAAAAGCAACATCAATATATTATACAATAATGAACGCTGAAAGGGCAAGAGCAGTGACTTTTGTTATGTAACATTGTTCTAATATTTGCTTCTTTTAATGGTGTCGAGTAAAGATGCTCTCGCTTTGGAGACGATTTCCACAGTACTCTACAGAGTACAAAATTTAATCCTAAATTTGGAAATCGTGAACGATCTCCTTGAAAAAATTTGTTGAACAAAACAAACAACTATACCATTGCATTCTAACTACAGTTGTTTTCTTCTTAAAAGGTAAGGCACAAAATGCAGGCAATTGCGTCCAGGCAAAGCAAGAGCCCTGGTTCCTCAAGGCCCCTTGTCATGCAAAGGCCAGTTTCTGTTTAATCGTTGCTTCACGACACGTCTTGAATCCAGTTCATTTACAATCCTGCATTTAAGAAATAATGCAAGAAAGTTGTCAACAGATTGTAGAGAGACCTGCTGCAGCATTGATACAGTTTAAGCTGTTGACCTGAACCTAGGCTGCCATTTAGAATCTGAAGAAAGTGTCGGAGGTTTCCTGGACATGAATACGGTGGCACATCCAGGTCAAGAGGCACAACAAGACGTCGTACTACAGGGTAAATATTGGGTCATCGAACCTGAAGAAAGTGCGGCGGCGTGTTCGAGAAGGCGGAGGCAGGGCAGCGGCGCCGGCGTCTCCTCGCAGCTTCTCCTCGCTGGGCATGGCCGAGAGGTCAGCGGCGCTGGCTGGGCGTCGGCGTCTCCTCGCAGGGCGGCGGATCTCCACGCAAGGGGGCGTTGTCTCATCGGAGGGCGTCGGCGTGGCTGGGCGGCGGGTTTCCTCGCAGGGCGGGGGCGTGGCTGGCCGTCAGGGTGGAGGGTGCTGGGGATTTTGCTTTAGCAGACGATGACTGGGGTGGGTGGCCACATCCGTGCAAGGCTGGCGGTTCCGGCTCCCTTCGCGGCCATGGAAACGTCCCGGGCGGAGGCAGTTTCGGATCCGGCCATCGCGATGACGATTGCCCTTGGTGGCGTCTCTCTATGGGGACGGCGGCACGGGTACAGTAGTGGGCATGGGCGACAGCGCAGGCAGGCCACCTCGCATCGGGAACGTAGGCGGCGGCGTGCTCGTGCGGGAACAGCGGCGTGCAGGTGTGCAGTTGAGAAAAAACAGGGGAGGGGATTGGATTAGCGGGATGGAACAGCTTCCGTGGCGTGGTGCCGTGGTCCGCCCGACGGACAATTGCTAATTCGAACCGTAGATCAGATGGTTGACGGCCACGATGAGTTGGATCACCACCCTCTCTCCCTTTTAATAGTAGTGGTGATACAGACGCATATGCCTGTGGAGCATGACTTGATTCAACAGATAGCACAGCTTCCTCAATTTTCTGTTCTGAAGATATATTTGGCAACATATGGACATGTTTTTGGAGCACCAGTGTTGGATCTACTTGCGACATACACTGGTATACTTAGACTTAAGGTGGTCATACGAAACTTAGAGGTAATTCTTCAATCTGGGTACCTGATATAATTTTATTTTAGAGACAGGTTTTTATGTATTCTTCAGACGGCCGTATAAGTTGATACTTGATACTCAGGTATGAGTAGTTTTTTGGGAATTCATAATCACCAACACTTCACATTTCTTTCAGAGAACACAAGAATGCCGGCCAGATTGCCTTTGTGATGCATCCCGGCCATACTGGAGAAGTCAAAGTATCCCATTGCTGTTTCTTGAAGAAATAGAAATAGATGGTTTTGAGGGCAGTGGCCATGAAGTTGATTTCTTGAAACTTCTGTTCAGATGCGCAACTCTGATGAAAAGAATGACCGTGAGGTTGTCCCGTAAGGTTTTCCCAAGTGATGGAGGATACGAGGAAATGCGCAAGATTTTCGAGGCGTATGCATCCGTGGAATGCGTAGTTTATGGCAGCTCTGGGCGGGTTGTTGACATATGATTCGAGTTGTGACAAGAGAGGACATCCCCAGTCTCCATCTTATCAAAATTTGAGCTACTACCGTGTCTTCCTTAGCCTAGTCTTGGTGTTCTGCTGAAGAATTACAGCAAGGCTACAGACCATTTCGCTGTCCTGGATTTTTTTTTGTCAGGTATGAACTTGGTTGGCAGCATTGGCAGGTCCAAGCATAAAAGAAGAATGGAGTGAGACGCGAGGGAGCTAGCTAACTGGGCCTGAAAATTATGTTTACGGTCCGTAGTGTACAGCTGGTAGATGCCTAATTGATGATACACATAGCAGGGGCTATTTTTCGTCTGTGGTTGCCTTGATTGTCCAGTGTCCGTTAGTGTGCAGATGCAGCTTGTACTGTCGTTTATACTTTATACCAATTACTTGTATTAGCAGGCGGGCGCCGTAAATATGTTAATATCAGAAACAGATATAATGTATGAAGCATTCGCAAAAAAAAGATATAATGTATGAAGCATTCGCAAAAAAAAAAAGATATAATGTATGAAGCAGATTTGATTAATCTGGGCCAGAATGTAAATGCCTTCCTAGCCTTGGGTGGGTGACAGAACATTCAGAGCTTGGGGCACTGCTACCCTCGTACCCTGGGCATATGGCACTCGTCGTTTATATATATGAATTATGAAAGTTGCTCGTAATTTCCTAGCCACTTGTTCAGAACAAGAAGAAAGCGGTTTTATACATGGGAAAAGCGGCACTAACGGTAATAGCAGCACTCAATCCGAAGCAAGCAAGCAGCAGTGAAGCAAAAGGAGAGGGAAATAAGCTTTGATGCTCATCGCAAAGCAACTTCGCTCAAAAGCTTGTCGCTCCAATGCACAAAAGCAAGTGAGCGAATTGTGGAAAGAAGCCCAGACCTTGCATCCCCTGAGAATGGACTATTGTAGATTGGGCTATGTGGAGACAATATTGTAAATCCAAAAAAGAAATAGGATGTAGACAATACTGTAATTTACTGGTGTGTAAATTTTCAGAATAAAACATGTTGTATTTTGCAAAAATGACAATTTGATAGAATACTGCATCGTCTATGTCTAGGTTTTTTTTCGGAATTTTTTAAGATTTAAAATCAAAAGTTCTGAAGCTTCAGAAAAGGAAGAAGAGGTTTGCTCGTACCCGGGCTATACTTTGGGTTTCCGGGCTTCCCTTTGCGATCTTGTCCCTCTGGAATGCGCTTCTGCTCCGGTGCTCCCCCCCTCCCCCCCTTGAGGAAAAGTGGAATCGTCAAAACACATCAACGGTTGTGATCGAGCGATACCTGTTCGGATTCAGGGTTATTTTCGTAATTTGACGTTTCTGACAGATACGTATAGGCCCGGTACAAGCCCGTATGGCCCGCGACTGTTCTGTACATATTCGGTGTGCCGTCGTGTACGTGGCAAAGTCACGTGCGTGTACCGAAGTGGAAGGGACGTATAAAGCCCTCGTCGCCTGCTCCGCCTCCCTCGCCCCCCCCCCCCCCAAACCAGGAACGGAGATAACCCTCTCCCTCGGCCACTTCGTCTTCTCCACTCCCTCTCCACTGCCAGTTTTCTTCTCTAATCCCTTCTTCTCCGCGCATTTCCATCGTATCGGAGGCCAATGGAGGGTAGCAGCTCGACTGCGCGGGCATCCGCCGCTACCTTGGTCAAGAACACCGGCGTGGCGGAGGCAGATGTGGTACCGGGTGGAGGGAGCCGTCGTGGTGCGGCCGCGTCAAGCGGCATGGTGGCGGCGGCGGTAGACCAGGAGGAGCAAGGATTTGGCGGCGGAAGCGTGCCGGATCTGAACGTGGTGCCGGCGGGCGACACTGTGGTATATCTCGCTTGCTCGATTCTCCATCTTCTATCCCCTTCTCTGGCACCGGTTTAGATGAAAGAAAAAAGGCGATGAACCCTAGGGTTCGTTATTAGGGTTCGATTTGAATGGAACAGATGGATGTAGTATCTCTTTTCGGATAAGGTTGACGCAGACCTAGGCGGTAATTTCGGTTGGAGGTAGTAGTAGATTGGGCTAGGGTTTGTGACCGTTTTTATTTCATTTTACATGGATAAATTTGCTGCAAATATTATGTGTTGGAATGACATTTGAAATGGATGTTGAAATGATGGTCAGCCGCATCAACATTAAGTTTATTTTTTGCTTCTGATTCATAATCGTCTCAACAGAACAACAATGCTGCAAATGCAAATTATTTCATTGACATTTGCTAACATGTGTTGGTAGTAACTTATCCCAGATTGGACACCTCCCCAAGTATAAGTACAACCATTTTGCTAAGATATGTTGGTAGTATCTTTCATTGTCATTTTGGTAATATGTGTTGGCAATATCATTGCCCTTTTGCTAACATATGTTGGCAGTATGTTTTCTCTTTAGGCCTATGGTCTTTTAGATAGCCACCCATTGGTAATGTCTAGCAATTGCTTTTCATCCTAACATCTTCTGGTGCTCACGTGCCTATTTTATTTGACAATTATTGCTTACAAAAGTTATGGTACTGCTGCTCCAGGGGCATTCCCACATGTCCATAAGATATTTCCTTTTTCAGATTGTGTTGAAATCTATTAATTCCACCTGTATAAAACAAGCTTTATGTAGTAATATTTAACATGCTTTGTATAGTAAGATATAGTTGTCATGTTTTGAACTTACTCTTGTAATTTAGAATGTGCTCCCTATAATGTAGTAATGATTGCAATAGAATCATGAATCTGTTTACTCTATGAAATTTACTAATAAGAGCAATATTATGTTAAGGTGAAACATAATATTGTCTATGTTTACTCTATGATATTAAGATCAGTATTAATGATAGGTTGACAGAATTATGTTTCACCTTAACATAGTAGGAGACATATAATGTGACTGACCTATTATTGTAATGATTGCAATAAGGATTTGTAGTATATGTGTTATGCTGCTATGACTATGTTTATTGTTTGATATTAAGATCAGTATTAATGATAGGTTGACAGAATTATGTTTCACCTTAACATAGTAGGAGAAATATAATGTTACTGGCCTATTATTGTAATGATTGCAATAAGGATTTGTAGTATATGTGTTATTGTGCTATGATTGCAATTTATATTGACATAATAATCTGTATATATTCTTATCAGGTTGGTGAGACCTCCTCTGTCCGCAAGAGGAAGTATGAGGAGTTTGATGACTCGGAGGACTCTGCCCACTCCTACTTTTCCTCCGAGGTCCAGTCAGAGGACGCCGTGTCGGTAAGATAGCTTTCTCAATATTGATTGTGCATGGTTGATAATTTTATTGAACTCATTTCTGTACAATAGTTTTGACATATGCTTGTGATATTGTTGTTTTGCAGTACAACTCAGCTGCATTGAATGCTTCATCTGATAGTGAAGTCAGCAAGTACAATGTGTTGTCATATGAGAAGAAGGTGGAGGAGATTGAAGATCTGGGCTGAGGGAATCAGTGCTTACATGAGAGATGATAGGAGGTACTACTGCAAGTTCCATCCCAACAAGCAGGTTACTAGGGATGGTATGCGTGAAGGATTTGTTAGCCAAGTGAAGACTGTGCACCCGAAGGACCTCCGCGACAAGGTGAACACAATTTAATTTAATTTAATTTATATTGAACAATTTTACTTCACCATAATTAATCTAGCCACTAAATGTATGTTGCTTTCATCAATACATTTTTGAATATCCTACCTTAGGTACTATTATCAAGTAAACACGCTCATCTATGTTAAAATAGATTTCTAGTGTTAATCACGGCAATACAATTTCTTGTGACAAATAGGAACTTTGTTTTGTTGTATTTATTATTTAATGTAGTTTAAGATGATTGAGGAAAAATATATAAAAATAACTCTAAAACTAAGAAAATTAAAACTATGAATATTTCATACACATTATTTTATGTCAATTCGTATGTTCAACTGCACTTACAGGTTCCCTATTAAAAATGCACTTACGGGTGTACTTGTCCTATTTTAAAAAATATAATAAAAATTGTGTTTGTAGTGTATGTTTCAAACAAAGTATGTAACGTGTGATCATATAGAGTATAAGAATATCAAGTTTGGGTATAATTAAATTGTGAATTCTAAATTAAAAGAATCTTGAATTCTAATGTGCTTACGGGTGTACTTGTCCTATTTTAAAAAATATAATAAAAATTGTGTTTGTAGTGTATGTTTCAAACAAAGTATGTAACGTGTGATCCTATAGAGTATAAGAATATCAAGTTTGGGTATAATTAAATTGTGAATTCTAAATTAAAAGAATCTTGAATTCTAATGTGCCACTAGTTAGTTCTGGAATCCTCTCTTTCTGGTTTGGTTACGTAACACACGCTGAATGCTTACCGAAATCATGTACACACCGCTTGTAACAACGTTTTTTTATAAAGGAATACGTCTGAGATATCAATTACATCCAGCTCCGGACACGTTAGATGAACCGAATCCCGTTTTTGCGGCATGAGAAGACGTGCACTCTTTAGTCGGTGTTAGGCCATCTCCAGCGGCGCGACGCATTTTATTATCTGCGCGCGTCTATTTCCGTCGCGCAGCGGACGTTCAAATGACCGTTTTTGTTCGCATGTCCGTTTGCGTCTGGAGTTGGCTCCAGCGGCCCGACGTTTTTTTTTCTCTTTTTTTCATTTGAACATAGTTCCAAATATTACAAATTGGAAGATTATTTTACACAAACTAATACATAGTTTCGAACATGGTTTACACAAATTAATACATAGTTTGTACTTTATACCATGGTGGACACAAATATAAATATTTTAAAAATAGAAACCAGTTGTGTTGATTTCCGTATGTTCGCTGCCAAGAAAGAACATTCGAGGGCACACCCAGTCACCCAAACTGGAAAATCCAGCGGAGGATTGACGGTGCCCTGGTTGGTTCTACCGAGGAAGAACAAACCTTCCACTACTAGCTTCGTCTGCCCGTAGCCATATTCGCTGCAAAGAAAGAACACTCTACGTTCTAACTATCGGAGTCCGACGCGGATTCGCCGGTGTGGTAGTGCTGCGGCAGGCCGTGTCGTCGAAGACCTTGATGACCATCCCACCGTCTCCTCGTAGAGGAAGGGAGAGCCGGGCTCGAGCGCCGGTCACGGGCGAACTTGCCCCACCCGGTGTGCGGTACATCTTGCCTTGCTCGTCGAAAACCTCCACGGTCCGCGAAGTTGCTGCGGCCTCCCGTAGCTGCAAATGCGGCTTGACGCCATCGGCGAACTCGGCGAACTTGTCCGGGAGACGCTGATGCCGAGCGGGTCGTCGTCGATGCGGAGGAGGAACTCGCGCGTCCCTCCACGTCGGAGGAAGACGAAGAGGCGCACGACGGCGAGCATGGGGCCGTAGCTGCTCCACCACGGCAGCCCGCCCCGTCCCCGGACGCCAGGGCGCGGCCTCAACCGCCTCGCCGGCCACCAGGACCCGCCATGGTCTTCCTCGCGGGCCTGGCGCGTCGCAGAACACCTAGGCGGCGGAACGCTGGAGCTTTGTGCGGCTAGGGTTTCTATGGAGGAGTGGATGAGGAAGAAGAACGCGCGGCCCCTTTATATAGGCCGGAGGCATGCGGTGGCTGCGGGACGCGTGGCGATGCCATTAACGTGGTTGGCGGAGGTGGCTGCAGCGCTCGGCAGCCGAGGCATCGCCATTAACGTGGTGCAGACTGCCGAAGCGACGCAGCGGGCCGTGGTGCGTTTGAGAAGACGCATCGACGCAGGCTCGCTGCCAGGCGGGCCCGACGAAACGTCCGCCGGATACGAGCGAACACTTTCGGCGTCCGCGCAGTGTCTGCAGAGACGCAGCCGAGGCGCATATTTGGGTCAGATTTGCGTCTTCGCGGACGGCCCGGTCACTTTGCGTCGCCCCGCTGGAGAGGGTGACAGACGCATTTCCGGTCAACGGCGGTCGAAAACGGTCGCTCAGAGACCATTTGCGTCGCGCGCTCAGAGACCATTTGCGTCGCGCCGCTGGAGATGCCCTTAGGGAGATGCTCTTAGGGGTGTGGTATTACCTACGACCGTACAAGTAGATATGGTAACTTCCTCAGCCTTTTTCAGAACAAGAAATCGGTTTTGCATCAGACAAAAGGCACTAACGGGGTAATAACAACACTTAAAAGTCTCAAACTGAAAGCAAGCAGCGGCGAAGTGAAAACGATTACTCCTTGATAGTTGATACTCATCGTAATTCGTAAAGCCAGCCTCATCCACCCGCCCAAAGCAAGTCACCGTGGTCAGGCTTGGGTGAGGTGATTTTCTGTCAGGTGACAGTGTGACACGTTGTTACTGAGCTGTGCTCGTCGGCAAGGTGCGCTGCGCAACTCGGGAGGAGAGGGAGGAGCGCTGGTGGCTGGTGCGATGTACGTGGACGGTGGGCTGAAAATGTTCAGCGTCGGTCACGCGTTTTCTTCACCGGGAAAGACAAGAAGGAACAAAAGCCACGTCGACAAAGATGGTAAGGAAACTTCGTGCATAGAATATCTCAGTCATCGTTGTCTGTAGAGGACACCCCGACCCCTAGGCCGTAGCAGGAGGCCAGGAGCCTTTGTCCTGTGGGAACAGTCCCAAACTCACACCGTTGCACAGCACTGCTACTCCGAAGCTTTCGCTTGGCAACCTGGTGTGGCATCTCCACGGGCCCACGCATTTCAGCATTCGAAAATGTCCGCGCGCATGTCTGTTTGCAACTTTGCATTGGTTGAAATGGTCGAAACCGATCGCGCATCCGTTTGCGTCGAGAGTGGCTCCAGCGGCACGACGCTTTTTTTGCTCGAATTTCTATTTTTTTATAACATGAAAACATAATTTACATAGTTGAACACATGGAAATAAACCCTACGCCTACTGCTTCTCCTCGTCGCTGTCGAGCACGATGAGCTCCGGTACCGTCCACGGCCAATTGAGGGCCGGCGGAACGTACGCCGGACGCGCCGGCGGTGCTAGAGGTGGAGGCACCCAGGGTTGTGGCTGTGGCGGAGGTGGAGGCGCCCAGGGATGTGGCGGCGGTTGAGGAGCCCAGGGGTTGTACGGCGGCCGTTGTGGCGTGGCCGAGTCCTATAGCGTCAGTCGTAGGGCTTCATCCTCCGACAGGCCCGATGGCATGAAGCCGGTGGCGTACTGGGGTAGCGGCGGCTGCACAGGTCGGTCGTTCTTGGAGACAAGGACGCCGATCGTCGCGATCTCGTCGTCCGTCATGTTCTCCGGGTACTCAAACTCGCGGCCCTCCGCCATGGCCAGCTGCCATTCCTGGAAGACGACCGCGACGTAGTCGTCCTTGACCTCCTCGTTGTGGTACGCCAGCGCCTCGATGTAGTCATCGTCATCGTCGTATTCGTCGTTGTCGTATTGCGCACGCGTCGACGCCTGCTGTCTTCGAGGACGAGGCGGCGGTGGACGGTCGAAGGGAAAGTCCTTGTCACCCATGAAGCCCGCCCTCCTCCTCCGATCCCTCTCGGACACGAGATACGTGCGCCAGATGTCGGAGTCGATGGCGTACGCCGGATCGGCGCGGAGGTCCGGCGGCATGTACCGCCTCCTTCGCCGGATCTCGGCGGTCCTATCTGGCTCGCGCGTAGGCACGGGAGGGACGGGCACCCGGCGGCAGCTGAGCCGCCAACCGCCTGGCATGTGCACGTCCCTCCAGCCGTCACACGGCGTCCAGTTCGCGTGCATCAGCCTCCCCACGCCGACGGGCAGCAGCACCCTGCACGGCCGCTCCTCCTTCTTGGTGCCGCTGCTGGACGCCTTGAAGTTGTTTTTCTTCTTCCCCATGGTGCTGCGGCGGTGGTGGTGCGAGTGGATGTGTGGGCGATGGAGGAACGGTGCTGGTGGACTTTTAAGCCCGGCCGCACGCGGGAAACGATGCCATTGAAGGCGGCGCAGAAGCCCAGCCGTCGCCCGTCAGTGCGCGTAGAAGAGGCAGCCGCGACATTGATGGCGAAGGCTGCGTCTACGTTGACCGCAGAAGCGATAGCCGCGGAAGCGATTCCCTCGATACAGGCTCGCTGCCAGCGGGCCCGGTGGAGCCGCGAGCGGACACTTTGCGCGTCTGCGCAGCGTCCGCCGCGATGCATTCCAGACGCAAATATGCGCCGGGTTTGCGTCGTAGCGAACGACTCAATCACAATGCGTCGCGCCGCTGGAGGTGGTACCAAACGTATTTTTCACTCGGGTCAGCCTCCGTTGAGATGCCCTCACACAAAGCGTACGAGTGTAGCTAGCTGTAGGCTGTAGCTGCACAACTTTGTCTCTCACATGTCACGTTGAGTTGAGGCTATCTCTATTTCGGACACAAGTCTGTTTTGGAAAAATATCTAGTGATATCACTCACATGATATCATGATATCATTTTACAAAATTTGAATTGTAAGTGTCAACAAATTTCGAAACAAATTTGTGGCAGTTGACAAGATGTGTATTTACTTCCTCTAATTTTTTCACAGCCAAATTTAAAATACACCAAGAGAAACAAAAAAGACAAATGATATGTGAACTGTGGCATTTTTTGTTTTTGTGTTTATGCGATACTATTCATGCTTTATTTCTCATTTTTGTTTCTCTTAGGGTATTTTGAATTTGGTTATCAAAATTACAGGGCATATAGACAGGCATCTTATGAACACCCAAAATTTTGGTTTTAACTTTTTTAACATTTAAAATTCAAAATTTGAAGAGTGGTATCATGGTATCAAATAAGGTGTGATATCACTAGATATGTTCTCCTGTTTAGGCCTAGAGGGCCAATGTTTGTGTTTGGATTGTTTGGAGCGGTGCCCCTACCAAACTACCAGCATTATCCCGTGCCGCCATGGATGACACAACGAAGTTATTGCTGCCGCACCTCCTCCGAAACAGTCATGTCGCCTTCCCGCGCAGCCGCTCGTTTACCGTCCGTGTTGCCTCTCATTTCTCGGCCTCGTGGTCGCTCGGTTTCCACCCACAGCCTTTGTTTCCCTCATAGGTTGTGGGCTACAGAAGGACGGTGCCGCTGGGTGCACCGGAACACCCTAGCTATAGCAGTCATGCAACACCGCAAAGTCACTACATAGGCCAAGCTCGCCCACCTAGCGCTTGAGCGCTACTCGCCGGTGGTGGACAAGGCGTTGGCGGCGGTGGAGATATGCCAGCGGCCTTACTCTCTACGGCTGGGTTGGGCCGCCACTCTTGGGTCATGGCCTGCTACTAAATCTGAATAGAAGCACAATAAACTCACTGGAAGAGGCGACAAGGAGGTTTTCTTGCAACGGAACCGGTGGCTTCGGCCTGAAAGGCGAGGATAGGATAGGACTACCATGAGTATCTTGCTCTCTCCATTCATCTTATTCCTCTAAATTCCCCCAAATTCCCTCATGTGATCTTTTATAAAACGCATCAGTCGTTGAATTGAGCAGTAGTACTAGGGAGGTGCTTACATTTGGTATTAGAGCCACTCAACCCCTCCCCGAAGTTTCATTAATTTTTTGACCATTAGTTTCCCACCACCAAAAGCAACGGGGCACGAGATCCCGATCATGAAGGCGATGCGCGAATTCGCCATGGCACGAGACCGCGAGTGGGTTGTGTACTTCACGTTTGAAAGGATCGTATGCCGCACCTAGAGGGGGGGGGTGAATAGGTGCTAACCAATTTTTAGTTCTTTTTCACTTTAGGTTTGACACAAAGGTAAATTCTCTAGATATGCAACTAAGTGAATTTACCTATATGACGAGGTTACCAACTAAGCAAGATATAGCTACGCAATATATAGGAGATAGAGTGGGATAGAGGTAACCGAGAGTGTAGCACGCGATGACACGGAGATGATTCCCGTAGTTCCCTTCCTTTGCAAGAAGGTACGTCTACGTTTGGAGGAGTGTGTGGCTACGCAAGCCAAACCAACAGCCACGAAGGCTTCACTCAGATCTCCTGTGAGCAACGCCACGAAGGCCTAGCCCACTTCCACTAAGGGATTTCCTCGAGGCGGAAACCGGGCCTTTACAAGGTTCTTGGGGCACACATCCACAACCAAATTGGAGGCTCCCAAATCTGTAACAACACAACAAATCAACAAGCATACATCAACAACAACAACTAGGGATCCAAATAGGAACACTAGCAAGGGGGCCCTCAAGCATAAGAGGGGGAAATGAAAACGCTTCGGTGAGGATGTAGATCGGGGTCTTCTCCTTCGATTCTCCAAAGCACAAGGGATTTGGGTGGTTGAAGGAGGAGATCTGGCTATTTTGGTGTTCTTGGTGGCTCAGCAATGGTGGATGAAGATCTTAGGGTTTGAGCACCATTCCAAGGTAGGTGGAGGGGGTATTTATACCCCACCAACTTTTCTGCCCGTTGGAAGAGAATCGCCACGCGTTCTTGAGACGCCGGCAGTGCCGGCCAGATTTCTGCATCGCACGTCGACAGACAGCCGGCAGCCGGGCCAGAAACACCGGCAGTGCCGGCCCTTTTCCTTTTTCAGCAGGATGACGGACAGGCCGGCAGTGCCGGCCCAGAAACGCCGGCAGTGCCGGAGCACTCACCGGCAGTGCCGGCCAGGAACCACCGGCAGTGCCGGCCATGGACAGGCACCATCTTGTTCTTCTTTTCTTCCTTTTTGGATGGGTCGAGATTTACCCGTAGAATCTTTTCTATACCTGTAAACCACTTAGCACATAGTTAAACTGTCACCGGTGTTGTTAACAAACACACAAAACCTCAGAGATCATGAGATGTTCTTTCAATCTCCCCCTTTTTGGTGTTTGATGACAATACCGGGATTTTGCAAAGAATAGAGTACGAATAGCATTGCTTTCAAGAGAGAAACTCCCCCTAGATGTGTGCAAGCAAGAAAAATGTGCATGAATATAGATGTACACATTAGGTATAGAGTAACTAGAACTTTCAAGATGGAAAGCACAATGCTTATAGGACAAAAGGACAAATCATAGAGGGAAGACCATACAAGTTGAGATGAGAAGATCATACCCTTAAATAACGAAATCCTTAACTGTGTAACAATCTTGAACAAGAGTCTCATAATCATATTGGGTATCAATTCGAGAAACTCCAATGATAAGTTGAGATATATAAGATGATCATATCATTTCATGACAATAATCTCAACCAAAGTGAATACCGAAAACCATAGCACTAGGTTACTCACTAAATGGTCTTACCACCACACATAGAACAGAGTTTTAAACACATGAAACACATACTAAGGTTCAACATAAGCATAAATGATAAACGGAGGACACAAGCTTTAACGGAATGATAAAAAGCAAATGCTTGTGCCCTCAACCCTAGTAAATCCCGTGCAAGTCCTACTAGACCTTCTTCTCCCCCTTTGGCATCAAGACACCAAAAAGGAGAAAAGAAGCGATGCTACAACGTCCCATGGCTCATCTTCGGAGGATTCCTCCGTCTCTTCAACGTCTTCATCTTCTTCAGACTCGACGGGCGCAACATCATCACTAGAGGGGCGCCGACGGCGAGAAGGACCGGGAAGCCCAAGCTGTTCAAACTCAGCCACATTGCCATGCACAGAGAGCCATTCTTCTTCAGGAGTGATAATCTCCTCAGATCCACTTTCAATAGGAATATCCAATTTGCGCATGATGAGCTTGGTGTTCCTCCTCTCCATTTTCCTTTCCCTATGAGCTTGATACTGACGCTTGTTGATGTCAGACTTAAGACAGAACATCTAACTTGGCCTCTATGCGAGCAACCCAGCCATTGTCAGCAGGGGGAACATACTCCATATCAGAGTCTTCTTCAGCAGAATCCTCAACATGGGGAAGACGAGGAGGATCGGGATGAGTCTTGACCCTGAGATCTTTGGACTTGCGAGGTAGAAGGATAACATCATCAGTGAGTTTGCCATACCCAGCATTGTCCCAGCGAGAACAGATGACGAACACGAAGTAGGGAGCAAACACAGGAGCCTTGCGAGTCATGATGCATGCCCAAAACTCATTCCACAGAAAGTCCATCACATCAAGCTGAAGGCCAGAGTCACGGTGCTGGTGAGAGAGATACAACAGATTTCCAAGGTACCCATAGATCTGATCAACGCAGCCAACCTTGGGATTTAGGACCTCACGATAAATACGGAGAAGGATGTCATACACTGGGCGAAGAAATTTCTGCGATCCATACACCACTTCCCCTTCAAGATACAGATCAGCAAGGAGAGTCTTCTCAATGGGCTTGGGAGTGTTGTGAGCTCTAAAATAACCGTCTTCATTGCCAACTAGCACCGGATAACCAAGACATGCTGCAAATTGGTCCCAAGTGCCATGTAACATGCGACCCTCTGTCATCCAAGTCATAGTCTTGGCATCATCATTGTCAACATAGACTGTGGCAAAGAATTGCCCAATCACATCCACACAGTAAGGGTGTTGAAACTTCATCAGTGGAAAAAGACCAAACTGCTCACAAATCTCTCGAGCTTCTGCAAAGTATTCGGCGTTTTTATCCAAGTGAACAAAGTTGATGTGATGCATAGGAGCAACTTTGTAGGTGGCATTAGCATAGAGATCATCAAAGGTCTTCTCTTGGTACCTTGTCCAGAACAGCTCAGAACAGTTCTCGCCCTTGGGAGAGGTGTAGGGGTTAGTCTGACGCAGCCGAGCATACTCATGATCAGGCCATTTCCCAACGGGAATGCCTCTCAGCCTCCTGATGATGACAGCACGCGGTTCGGAAGCCACGCCTTGCTCTCTACGTGATGCCTTCTTGGCCGGCAAGGTTTCAGCTTCGAAGCTAGTAGGATACCCGCGTTTGCCCGAGCTAGAGCGATGAGAACCACCTGCACCTGTGAAAGCAATGGGCAGGAGAAGCATGTGATAAGGTACACTAAAACAAAGCAAAACATGATAATCAAAGCATGGTGAATGAAATGTTCAAGATACAAGAGAGGAGGCTGAAAGTGATCTGGCAACAGCTACACCGGCAGTGCCGGGGTGAATGGGCGGCAGTGCCGGCCCAACCGGCAGTGCCGGTTCGACAGAGGCGGCAGTGCCGGCCCGACCGGCAGTGCCGGCTTGGCAGGGGCGGCAGTGCCGGCAACCACGAAGAACCACCAGATCTGCTCTAGACTCATCCATTGTTCCTCAAACTTTCACACCACAATGCACAAGATCATCTACCTCTATGGCAAAACTTTCGGAGAGATTCAACCACCCTTCTTTCTTCTAGAGAGGTCTACCCATTCTAGAGAGGGAGAGAGAGGGGAGGAAGCTAACCGGAGGAGGAAGCCATGGAGGAGAGGGGGCACAGCCCGGATCCAGCCGACCAGAGGAGGAGGGAGGTCCCGGGACGGCGGCCGGAGGGCAGGGGCGACGGCGGCGGCGGCTGGAGTCGGGTGGGAGGAGAGGACGCACGCTGGGGGAGAAAGGGGCGGTTGCCCTAACTCCCCCTGCGGGCCCTCAACTTATCCCACGTCCACAACGGCAGTGCCGCCCAGCCGAGGCCGGCAGTGCCGGTGCCACCGGCAGTGCCGGTGTGAACGCACCGGCAGTGCCGCCGAATCTGCCCACAGCCCAAAAAACCTCTAACGTTTGCGGAGTTTTAGAGAATGGAGATAGATATGGTTTCTTTAGGAAAGGTGGGGCTTAGGATAGAGAGAGAACACAGTTGATGGTACGATATCACCCATATTTGCAAAATATTGCAAATGAAGACCAAACATGAGTGATTTCCCATAAACAAGGAGATGTCAAATAAAGTCAATTAAGATCGAAGTAACTCCAACTCTTCGCAAAGAAGAGTGTGGTGGCCTAGGCCACCATATATGAGTGTTGTGGCATGGCACCGCGAAGATATATCTTGGGCCCAAAACCACTACTCATCATTGAAGCTCACATATCATTATATGATATAAAGAGAATGATTTCTTTTAATGTTGGCATTATGGGGGAGGGATAGCTCAATAGTTTAAACCGCACTCCCCCTATTTCCATGCCCACATCTAAACCAAATAAAGTTTTGAGACAAAGGTGTGTTTGCAAGATGGTCAAGCTATACTCCTTGAATCAATGATATTTAGCTCATTCCTCAAATAAGAGAACCTTGCTTCATCAAGAGGCTTCGTGAATATATCGGCAAGTTGATCTTTGGTAGGAACATAGATAAGCTCAATATCACCACGGGCAACATGATCCCTAATGAAATGATTCCGGATCTCAATATGCTTCGTTCTTGAATGTTGCACCGGATTATAGGCAATCTTGATGGCACTTTCATTGTCACATAATAGAGGCACTTTGTCACAAATGACACCATATTCCTTTAAAGTTTGCCTCATCCATAACAATTGAGTGCATCCACTTGCGGCGGCAACATATTCGGCTTCGGCGGTGGAGAGAGATATACAATTTTGCTTCTTAGAGGACCAACACACCAAGGACCTACCAAGAAATTGGCAAGCCCCGGAAGTTGATTTCCTATCATCCTTGTCCCCCGCCCAATCCGCATCGGTATATCCATTGAGAATAAAGCTTGAGCCTTTGGGGTACCAAATACCATATCTTGGGGTATCAACCAAATATCTAAAGATTCTTTTGAGAGCCATCATGTGGCTCTCCTTAGGAGAAGCTTGATACCTTGCACACACACCAACACTCAACACTATGTCCGGTCTAGATGCACAAAGGTAAAGCAAGGATCCAATCATGGAGCGATATACCTTTTGATCCACCTCTTTACCATTGGGATCTAGTGCAAGATGACATTTGGTAACCATAGGAGTGGCCACACCCTTCAACTCGGTCATCTTGAACCTCTTGAGCATGTCTTGGAGATATTTTGCTTGATTGATGAAGGTTCCTTCTCTCAATTGCTTGATCTCAAAACCAAGGAAGAACTTCATCTCTCCCATCATAGACATCTCAAACCTATCGGTCATAAGTTTTGAAAATTCATCATTGAAAGCTTTGTTAGTAGAGCCAAAGATAATATCATCAACATATAATTGGCAAACGAAAAGCTCCCCATTAACCCTCTTAGTAAAAAGAGTGGGATCGATTAGCCAACATCAAACCCACGGTCTACCAACAATTCTTTAAGGTGCTCGTACCAAGCTCTAGGAGCTTGTTTGAGACCATAAAGTGCTTTATCAAGCTTGTAGACATGGTTAGGAAAGTTGAGATCCTCAAACCCCGGGGTTGCTTAACATAAACCTCTTCATGCAAAGGACCATTAAGAAATGCACTTTTAACATCCATTTGTTGTAACTTAAAGTTATGATGCGATGCATAGGCAAGAAGGATACGGATGGACTCAAGACGAGCCACGGGAGCATAGGTCTCTCCAAAGTCAATTCCTTCAACTTGAGAGAAACCTTGAGCCACCAATCTTGCCTTGTTCCTCACAATGTTTCCAAACTCATCTTGCTTGTTCTTGAATATCCATTTAGTGCCTATAACATTGCGGCACTCCTTTGGCTTCTCTACTAAGGTCCACACTTTGTTGCGCTTGAAGTTGTTGAGTTCCTCGTGCATGGCTTCCACCCAATCCGAATCTTCAAGGGCTTCAAATACTTTCTTGGGTTCCACAACGGAGATATAAGCATGATGATTGCTAAAGTTAGCCAATTGCCTTCTTGTGGAGACCTTTGCTCGAACATCACCAAGGACCTTGTCATGAGCGTGTCCACGAATTTCAAGGGTCCTATCTCTTCTTGCTAGACGACGGGCCTCGATCTCCTCCTTGGTTCTTTTAGGCCTTGGAGGTGTCACTTGATCAACTTGATCATTTGGGTCCCCGTCTTGACCTTCAATTGGAGCTTCCTCAATTTCTTGAGAATGCTCAACCTCATGTGCTTGATCTTGGACAATATTTGGTGAAGTGCAAACATCAAATGGATACTCATCGGAGCCATCATGAATCCTTGGTTGATCTTGTCCTTGATCTTGTACATGAGAGGGAGGGTTTTCTTCTTGTTCTTGGGTTGGTGCATCATTAGCTTCAATAGATGGGGTTTGTTGATGTTGAGAGGATGAGGGCTCCACCGTGGTAGAGCATAGTTCTTCCCGAGACGCCACACCGTGTCCCTCAACGGGCGGAAAAATCCCACACCCATTCTTACTATGGCATCTTGAGGTATTTCATCACCTGCACATACATCAACTTGCCCCACTTGGGAGCTATCATTTTCTTCGAACCTCACACTACAAGATTCGATGATAATCCCGGAGGCTATATCAAAGACTCTATAAGTGTGAGATTCGGCACCGTAACCAACAAATATACCCTCCAAAGCTTTAGGAGCAAATTTAGACAAACGAACTCCTTTGATTTTGTAGAAACACTTACAACCGAACACCTTGAAGTATGAGATATTAGGCTTGTTGCCGGTGAGTATTTCATATGGAGTCTTGTTCAATCCCTTGCGGAGGTAGAGCCGGTTAGAAGAGTGGCAAGCGGTGGAGATGGCTTCGGCCCAAAAGTTATAGCGGGATTTATACTCCGCCATCATAGATCTTGCCATATCCATAAGAGTCCGGTTCTTCCTCTCCGCAACACCATTTTGTTGAGGGGTGTAAGCAGGAATATTGATGACGAATCCCCTCATCACTAAGAAAATCATTGAGTGTGTAGTTCTTGAACTCGGAGCCGTTGTCACTTCTTATTGCCATAATGAGGAGGTTGTGTTGGCGTTGCACCAAAGTCAATGAATATTTGTTGAGTCTCATCTTTCGTCTTGAGAAAGTAGACCCAAGTGTATCTTGAGTAATCATCAACAATCACCAAGCAATGTTTCTTCGCACCAAGACTTGCATGAGTAACGGGACCAAAAAGATCCACATGAAGGAGCTCCAAGATTCTCTTGGAGGAGATGATAGTCTTGCTTGGATGCGGAGAGTCATGCATTTTGCCTTCAACACAAGCCCTACAAACACGATCTTTGGCAAAAGAAACACTTTCCATTAGTCCCACAATATTGTTCCCCTTGTGAAGACTTTGCAAAGTTCTCATGTTGACATGGGCTAAGCGGCGATGCCACAACCAACCCACATCCGCCTTTCCGAATAGGCACATCGCACTTGAAGTGGTGGTCCCCGAAAAGTCCACCACATACAAGTTATGTTCGCGATACCCAACGAAAGCGACTTTTAGAGTCTTGCTCCACAAGAGGACCACAATATCATTATCAATAAAGACGGCGAAACCCATCTTGCCAAGGGCGGAAACGGAAAGCAAATTGTAACCAAGGGTTTTGACAAGCATGACATCCACAAGTGTTATGTTGTGTGCAACCACAACCTTGCCAAAACCCATTACCTCGGATGTAGAATTATCGCCAAAGGAGACGGTGATATTGTTTATGTTGGGCCTCAACTCCTTGACGAGGTTCTTGCCGCCGGTCATATGACTTGTACATCCACTATCAAGTACCCATTTTGAACCTCCGGCGGCATAGTCCTACATGAGATCAATTCTTGGATTTAGGTACCCATTTCTCAATGGGTCCTCTTTTGTTAGCAACAAGGGTCTTTGGGACCCAAATAGACCAAGCAACATAACCATCATATGGGCCAACATATTTAGCATACACATCACCATAATAATCTCTAAATATAACATAGTGAGGGTTAGCATTTCCCGCATTATCATCATTAATGGTGTTGCCCTTAGGGGCTTCACCATTGGTGATAGCTTTCTTCTTCTCTTGTGCGGGCTTGGCCTTTTGCTTGTTTGCCTTCTTCGCCTTGGCATTGTAACCTAGGCCCTCCTTCCCATTGTTTGATCTTTGCTTACTCAAAAGATCATCCAAAGAAAGTTTACTTTGGGGAGAGGAGGCCTTAGCAAGTTCATCCTTCAACCTAGCATTTTCCTCAATAATATTTGCATGATCACAAGAAGGGGTAGAGGAACTAGGCACATCATATGAAGCAAGCCTAATTTGAAGTTGCTCATTTGACTTGGATAGGAGAGAGTATTCACTCTTCAAAGCTTTGTGAGCTTTGTCTAGTTCATCTAGATCCTTCACAAGTTTCTCATGATCAACACCAAATTTGGCCATTTCCTTTTTAAGCAATTTAGTCTTAGCCCTAGCATGATCTCTAGCTTTAGTGAGCTTGTTAATTTCATCTTGAGGCTCTTCAAGATTTTCTAGCCTCTCCTCAAGAGAAGCTATAGTTTCTTGACTTTCCTCAAGAGCATTTTTAAGAGCATGGATTTCAAGAGAGTCTTCTCTTTCTATTTGACCCTTTTTCTCAAGTATATCATTTTGTTGAGCTAAACGAGCCATGAGATTTGAAACATGCTTTTTGTTGATACCTTGTAGGTTAAACATGAATTCATCAAATTCTAGCATTTCTTGTTTCACTTTTAGACTAGCATCATCAACCCCTAGATCACTAGATATGTTAGGCATAGAGGGGCTCGGAGATGATACCTCGGAGGATTTGGCCATGAGACAACTTTCTTCCTCCACATGAATGACCTCATTGGGGGATTCACTTGGTGATGAAGAGTTAGTGGAGAGGGAGGCAAGAGCTACCAATCCATTAGAGGTTGCATCTTCTTCATCATCAACATCATCATCTCCGGAGGAGTATTCTTCTTGAGTTGATAGCACAATAAATGTGTCCAAGGAGGACTTTGCCATGAAGCAATGTGCATTCTTGATATGAGGATTCTCATTGGGGGATTCAAAGAGAGATGAAGAGGGAATGTTGGTAGTGACAATGGCGGCCACTTCCTTTGAGCTTTCTCCTTCATCATCACTAGAGCTTTCAACTTCATCGGAAGAATATTCTTCCCTAGTCACTAGCACAACTCTTGGGGGCCTCTTGCCCTTCTTGGTCTTGTTGTTGTAGAACTTCTTGTTGGGGGCTTTTGAATATTTGCCCTTTGATTCTTTGCTCTTGTCCTTGGGAATGAGCCTTCCATTATGATCCTCCCTATTCTCATAGGGGCATTCGGCGATGAAATGGCGTTTGTCATCACAATTGTAGCATGTTCTTGTTTTTGGACCAAAGCTAGTGAATCCACTTTTGTTGTTTCTCTTGATGTTGTCATCCTTGGCCTTGTAAGGATCAACCCAAAAGGACTTAGCATGGAAGGCCATGTGATCATGATAGTGGCATTTCAAATCTTCCGGATAGGACATACTCCAAGATGCCCTATATTGCTCTTGAGGGTGCACTTCTTCTACGGGGTTGACCACCAAGGCAAGATTGTTCCCTTTTGACATACCGATGGCACGATTGAGAGAATCATGAGAGTTTTGCTCGAGCACCTTGAGGGCTTGCATCTCGTGCACGTCATCTTGAGAAGAGAGAGAGGAATAGCATTCTCTCCCAACAAGGGTCTTGACATCAATGGGTACATATGGCATCATGCATTCAATGTACTTCTCCTTGATCCAAGAGTCATTGATGTGGGTGGCACCAATAAGCCGGAAGGAATCGGCAACGATGAGAAGTCTTGAATACATGACTTGATGATCTTCATCCGGTAGCCTCATGAATCCTTCGGCTTGATTCCGAAGAGCATTATACTTGTTCCTTCTCGTGCTCTCACTTCCAATGCAACTAGCGGCCAAACCATCCCAAGCTTCCTTGGCGGTGGTGTAGTTCCGAACACGAGGCAAATCATTTGTTCCCACACTAGTTTGAATCATGTGCAAGGCGGTGTTGTTGAGTTGGCTATCAACCGCTTCTCTTCTAGTCAACTTGTCGGGGTTGTAGGGGTTGAAGCCTTCCTTGATGATTCTCCAAAGTTCATTGGAGGCACTGCAAACATGAGAGCGAAACTCAAATCGCCAAGTATCGAAATTCTCAACGGAAAACTTAGGTGGGTCGCCCCGAATGTTCAAATGAGGATGGGGAACCGGTATATCGGGAGATAGAAAAGGTGGAGCTACTCGATTGTAGCTCTCACCTCCACTAGTTCCACTAGGAGATGCAATGGGAGGTTTGATAGTGTTTAAGTTGTCACCTTCCACGGGTTTAGTAGAGGAGGGTAATGCCGAAGCACCTCCCTCTTCTAACACACCCGTGTCCTTTACCTCTATGATGGGGGCCTTAGGAGGGACCGGAGTCATAAGCTCGGAAATTAGTTTTCTCATGCTTTCCATTTGAGCGTCCATGGAGGATCTCAACGAATTGATGTCCTCCATGGTGACCAACTTACCGGCCTCTTCCGGAGGCACATCGTCCGGCATACTCTTAGGCGGTTAAGCCCGAAATAAGAGCCGAGGCTCTGATACCAATTGAAATGATCGTATGCCACACCTAGAGGGGGGGTGAATAGGTGCTAACCAATTTTTAGTTCTTTTTCACTTTAGGTTTGACACAAAGGTAAATTCTCTAGATATGCAACTAAGTGAATTTACCTATATGACAAGGTTACCAACTAAGCAAGATATAGCTACGCAATATATAGGAGATAGAGTGGGATAGAGGTAACCGAGAGTGTAGCACGCATGACACGGAGATGATTCCCGTAGTTCCCTTCCTTTGCAAGAAGGTACGTCTACGTTTGGAGGAGTGTGGTTGCTACGCAAGCCAAACCAACAGCCACGAAGGCTTCACTCAGATCTCCTGTGAGCAACGCCACGAAGGCCTAGCCCACTTCCACTAAGGGATTTCCTCGAGGCGGAAACCGGGCCTTTACAAGGTTCTTGGGGCACACATCCACAACCAAATTGGAGGCTCCCAAATCTGTAACAACACAACAATCAACAAGCATACATCAACAACAACAACTAGGGATCCAAATAGGAACACTAGCAAGGGGGCCCTCAAGCATAAGAGGGGAAATGAAAAACGCTTCGGTGAGGATGTAGATCGGGGTCTTCTCCTTCGATTCTCCAAAGCACAAGGGATTTGGGTGGTTGAAGGAGGAGATCTGGCTATTTTGGTGTTCTTGGTGGCTCAGCAATGGTGGATGAAGATCTTAGGGTTTGAGCACCATTCCAAGGTAGGTGGAGGGGGTATTTATACCCCACCAACTTTTCTGCCCGTTGGAAGAGAATCGCCGCCGGCCTTGAGACGCCGGCGTGCCGCCGATTTCTGCATCAGCACGTCGACGACAGGCCGGCAGTGCCGGGCCAGAAACACCGGCAGTGCCGGCCCTTTTCCTTTTTCAGCAGGATGACGGACAGGCCGGCAGTGCCGGCCCAGAAACGCCGGCAGTGCCGGGGAGCACTCACCGGCAGTGCCGGCCAGGAACCACCGGCAGTGCCGGCCATGGACAGGCACCATCTTGTTCTTCTTTTCTTCCTTTTTGGATGGGTTGAGATTTACCCGTAGAATCTTTTCTATACCTGTAAACCACTTAGCACATAGTTAAACTGTCACCGGTGTTGTTAACAAACACACAAAACCTCAGAGATCATGAGATGTTCTTTCAACGTTGGTGAATGATGACCCACAAGTATAGGGGATCGCAACAGTCTTCGAGGGAAGTATTACCCAATTTATTGATTCGACACAAGGGGAGACAAAGAATACTTGTAAGCCTTAACAGCGGAGTTGTCAATTCAGCTGCACGGAAACAGACTTGCTCGCAAGAGTTTATCAGTAGCAACAGTTTGATAGCAGTGGAAATAGCGAAATAACAGGGTGAAATAAAGACAGTAGTGATTATAGTAACAGGATTAAAATACTGTAGGCACAGCGACGGATTTAACGGGCCTTGCATGGATGAGAGAAACTCATGTAACAATCAAAGCAGGGGCATCGGAGGCCGGCCGAGGGGGCCACACCACATGGCCGCGCGGGCCCCCCCTGGGCCGCGCCGCCATGTGGTGTGGGGCCCTCGGGCCTCCACCTCCTTTGCCCTTCTGGCTCCGTCAATATTTTGGTAAAACTAGGAAAGGTGCCCGTGCGTTGCTACGGAACTAATTAGCATTACTAATATTAGATGGGACATTACTTATAATTTTCACATTTTATGAAATCAATGAAGTTAACATAGGTACAACTCACCGATGCCCCGACGAACCTCTCAGCTGGTTGGAAAGCTTCGCGAGATCTCAACTTCTTCTCCAACTGATGTTCCCCTCCACCGGAATCCTTATTGGCCTCATCCTTGCTTGCTCTGAATCGCTAGCGAGCGAAGGAGGACAACCAGATTGTTGAAAACCAGAAATACCTAACAAAAACTTTAATGCTATATTATTAAATCTCAATGAATTTGCACATGAAATTAACTTTGGCTAATAGCCTAGCTTCCACGTTTTTGGTTCTCATCCCCTCACCAGCACATATGCTATGTGTCGGTTCTTTTCTCCTTGATGCTTCTCCATGTAGAGCCATCAGGCTCATCCATAATAGAAGAGAAGCAAGCGCTGCTCGCGACCGCTTCCGGCAGCAACAACAAGAGGAAGCTCCATGGGAAGCTTCACAAGCAAACAACGCGCTACAGGAGTAGAAGATGCTGCCGACTGATCCTTGAACTTGAACTCGCACGATGAGTTGAACAAGCAGTGACTGGGAACTCCACCTAGCACGGCGCCATGCTGCTAACATAAAACGCATATGCCATGCAAATCACTTTTCCTAAAACACAACGTGTAGCTCAAGTGGACGTACAGATACCATGCAAAGCATCTACTGCGTATAAGTGTAGTAGTAATCAGGCTCCATAAGTCAAGAACATCGAGAACTCTTCGCAAAACGTGATGTCTTCGGTGCATCCCTCCTGCCTGAATCGACGGGGATGAGAAATCCGGCGATCAAAAAATCAATTAATCCAATCACTTTGCCGACCAAGGCTGCTATGATACAGATCGGGGAGATGGAGCAGTGCAGCCAGCCCATATAGCCGATGTAGCACGGCGTCGATGACGTACAAGTAAGACGGCGGCGCCTATCACAGCTGCAGCACGTGCCCGTCGTCGCGGACGGTTATAGGTTGGCTCTTGTTAGTTGCCTATGAAGTCGGAAACCTTGCGGTAGTTAAGGGCACGGCGAAGATCCCGCGGTTGTTGACGACAATAATGTTGCCGAAGCCAGCGGCAGCTTGTTGTAGGCCGGTTGAGGGAATCAAGAAGAAACTGCCGATCTGATCCTTGAGCTGGAACCACGACAGGGAAGGACTACTGGCGGTACCTTCGCGGCCTAGCCGGAGGATGGAGCAGAGGACATCCGATGGCTGGCGGTCGCGGTATTTGACAGGATCGTTGCCGGCGGTTGCGCCGGGATTGGGGTTGGCTGCGTGTTTATCTGGTTGTGACTTGCGTGCATTGCAATTGGATTTCGATCGGGAAACGGGTGGTGGCTTGGGTTTCTCGTGTCGGTTTAGTTGGGACCTTTCTTAATTTTCGCTCGGTGATCTGGTCCTGTTTAAATCGAACAGTTATTTTTACTTCCCCGTGGCATTGTTAGTAATATGTAATTTGGTGGGAGGGTAAAACCGTCCAAAAAAGTGTCGGACCAAGGAAACAATCCTCCCTTTATTATTAGGTATAGATAGGGCCTTCTGCAAGAATTCCGAGGATTTTCCCGAAAGTTGGATTTCTGCACAAAAACGAGACACCAGAGCAGTTCTGCTGAAAACAGCGTTAGTCCGTGTTAGTTGTATCCAAAATACACAAATTAGAGGCAAAACAATAGCAAAAGTGTTCGGGAAAGTAGATACGTTTTGGACGTATCAACTCCCCAAGCTTAGCTTATTGCTTGTCCTCAAGCAATTCAGTTAACAACTGAGCGATAAAAGAACTTTCACGAACACATTTGCTCATATGATGTATATATTCTCATGCTATGGCTAATACTTAAGCAGTTCATAATGAGATACATGCAAATAAGATCATCCAACAGCTATGTCAATCATGGAGAAGTACCAATAATTAATAATAAGCACCATGAATCATGTATATAAGCAGGATTGCAATGTTCATAAGAGAATATGATAAAGTGGTATCTCGCTTGCCCGTATTTGATCGGCAAAACATAAATGCCGAGGCACCTCTGAGTTCATAGAAAGACTAGAAGTAGTGATTGTCAAAGATAAAAGCATCAAAGTTATACCGCAATCAATCATATTTTGAGACAAGCATATTATACTAAGAATGACAGTTGTGCTCTCAAGATAGTGCTCAAAGAAAGAATGGAGACACAACATAAAAGTAAAAGATTGACCCTTCGCAGAGGGAAGCAGGGATTAACATGCGCTAGAGCTTTTCATTTGTAAAGCAGGAGTAAAATTATTTTGAGAGGTGTTTGTTGTTGTCAACGAATGGCAATGGGTACACTAACTACCTCATCAACCGGACTTTCAAGAGCGGCTCCCATGAAGGACGTTATTTCTACCACCGTGGTAGATCATCCCTCTTCTCTTTTGTTTACACATGTATTTTAGTGGGGTGGCACTCCTTCCAACCTTTCTTTCACAAACCATGGCTAACCGATTCCATCGGGTGCCTCCAACTTTTCACATACCATGGAGGAGTGTCTATTTGCAAAATTAAGTTGCTTACTGATGAATCAGAGCAACACATGTGAAGAGAATTATTAATGAAGTTAATTAATTGGGGCTGGGAACCCCTTTGCCAGCTCTTTATGCAAAGTTATTGGATAAGCGGATGAAGCCACTAGTCCATTGGTGAAAGTCCGTCCGGAGTAAATGACAAGATTGAAAGATAAACACCACATACTTCCTCATGAGCTATGAAACATTAACACAAATTGAGAAGCATTTTGAAGGTTTTAAAGGTAGCGCATGAGAATTTACTTGGAATGGTTTGAAATGCCATGCATAGGTATTTATGGTGGACACTTTGGAACAACTTGGTTTTCAGGTGTTTGGAAGCACGAGCGGCATTCCCGCTCAGTACAAGTGAAGGCTAGCAAAAGACTAGGGAGCGACAAATCAAGAGAGCAATAACTGTCATAATCATGCTTGCAAAATAAATTAACGGAGGCATAAAAGTGATACAAGAACTCTGAAGCAATATAAATCATCGAGGCTTAATTGACTTTTTGTTCAGTCATATGCATGCGTGAGCATGTGCCAAGTCGATATAAATGAATTATTCAGAGGAGGATACCACAATGCCATACTTACTTATGAATAAAACAATGCAAGCAAACATCCATGACATGCTACTCATATTAATAAATTAGAACTAAACATGAGAGATCATGAACTACTAGACTTTCTCAAATAACATATACCTCACATGAACCAACTAAGCATGCTCACATGGATGAGTATATGTACAAAAATGAAAGCAAATAGAGTTCATACCAGCCTCTCACCACAATCCGATTGTCGTAGATCGTCATTATTGCCTTTTCACTTGTGTAGCTTGGATAATATGAAATGAAAACCACGCTCCAGCCACCGAAGACCATTGAACTCATGATGAACTTTACAAACCAAAGAAGAACAGCAAATATTTTTGGTGTTTTCGAATTGGAAGCAAGAACAAAAGAAACAAGAAAACAAAGCAAAATCTTTTTGGGTTTTCTCATAGCAAACTAACGATAGCAAATAAAGTAAACTAAGAGAAAGGAACCAAATAAACAAATGGTGAAGAGAAACAACAGAAATATTTTTGGTCTTTTTGTGTTTTAGAAAAGAAACAAAGTGAAAACAAAAGAATGCAAACTAACAGAAACACAGAAAAGCAGGATGACAGAAATCTGCCAAATCCTGACAGCAGTACAGAAATCGAAATTAACAAAAATCTTCCATTGCTCAGACCAAAAAGTGTTCAACTAATGAAAGTTAGATAACAACCTGGGGAACATGCTCAAAAATTGGCAACTCAAAATAACGTTCTGGCTGTGCGTACGATTTTTTTTGGTAACAGCACAGAATCTGTTTTTGGACAGCACTTCCCCAAATATCATCTCCCTCTCATTAGATAACCACTCTAAGAGACTAAACAAGTATGTACAAGTATCCAGCAAGCATAATATGCAAAGAATGAGTGATGCCGGTATACCTCAAGCTTAGGCTTTTAGCCTAAGTGGAGTTCATTCCCACGGTCCCCATGAAGTGGTGTCTTCGTAATATGACGAAGAACGACCCGGTTCCATGTATGTGCTGGAGGAAACGTCGGGGTACGTGACGGTGTAGTCGTAGGAGGGCTCGGCGTTCTCGGAGTCATGTTGCTGGTGGAATTCTTGTATCTTCATATGTTCCTCCACCTCCTCCTTAGTGAGCGACCATGATTGCCTGTCAATATTGAACAAACCTGGCTGGGGAAGAGGGATTTCCTTCTCATTCCCATCAGCAAACAACATTCTATAGACCATATTATCTATAGTGGAGTCAGTAGTAACAAAACGATGGCTCTTCATAGCAGCAATATCTAGTTTCCTAGGGGTTAATGGTACATCATTAGAATCAAGAGGAATATCTAGATGTGTTAGAATGCAGTGCAATAGTTCCTCCAAAAATAGGCCCCCTGCTAGACAGGCGGCGAGCAATAAGAGAACCAAGATGATATGGTGTCTCTCCAGTAAGTGCAACATTCAAGAAAGCAAGATGGTAGCTAGAGATGTTGCTAGTATTTTCTCTACCCAAAATGCTAGTACCAATGTAATATGCGAAATATTTAATAGCGGGGAGTTGAATGTTTCTTATCTTCCCTCGCTGGATGGTGCGGCAATCATCCCCGGTGATCCCTCGGTAGAGCTCCAACAAGTCCCGGGGTTGTCATCAATCCTCCTTGCTGTACCTACAGGGGCAATACCCAATGCACAACAAAATTCTTCCAATTTCATGGTAACAGGAATATCATAAATCTTGAATGCGACTGTCGGCTCATATTCCGTGTTGTGGAACTTGAAGCTCTCAACGAAAACTTTGGTGAGCCTGTAATATTGTCCCCTCTCGTCTCCCACGTAGGTGGCTAGGCCTGCCTGTTGACAAGGGTGAAGAAGTCATCCAATATCCCTGCATTGGTCAGAAACTCATAACAGGAAGGATGAAGCATTAGGAGCCCCATGGTCCTCCTCGGGCGCGAAGCTAGGCGCGATGACATCCTCATTGTAGGATCGCCTAATTTGAGTAGACGCCCTTGAGGGCCTACCGGTGCTGGTTGTTGCTTTCTTGAACAACTCTCCAAATTTGAATTTCTTCATCTTCCCCTTCTGAAATTTTCAACAATCATTATAAAATTTGATTTCAAGGTATATAATTGAAGGGAACTACTATAGGAACTTGCTAGAGTACTAAACATGCATCAAAACTAGTCTCTTCCACTTAGAACAAGCATGCAAGTTCACTAAACATGTTATCTACAGCAGCAAAATATTCAAGATATACTCAACCAAATGAAATTCTAATTGGAAAATCAAAGGAGTCACATACCAAGGAGTAAATGTGCCAAATTTCAAACAGAAATCTGGGCTGAGCAAAGAGATCGAAAAATCGCGAGTTCTTGAGCAGAAACACGAGTGAGAGAAACTTGGTACGAGCTTTTTCGGGAGAGAAGATGTCGGGAGGAAGAGATGATGAAGTGGGGCAAGGTGGCCCACACCACAAGGTGGCGCGCCCCCTTGCTGGCCGCCTGGCCTATGGTGGCACCCCGGTGCCCCACAGGTCATCCTCTGGTGCTCCCAGTGCCTCGTCGAAAAATAGGACCAACGGTGTAATTTTTGTAATTTTTAGAGAACTTCAAAAATGCACATTTCTGGGTATTAAATTAATGATTACTGCGCAGGAAAATGATTTCTAAAATCTTAAATGACTAAAGCATATTGCAAAACAAAAATGCTACAGCAAATAAAATAGGTGGAGGGAGAAAGAAAGAAAGAAATGTTGTTTAGCTTTTTTATGCAATAAAATATACTTGTTAACAAGGTTGATCAAGTCTTGCTACCAAATAAATTTTATATGACATAAGAAGAAATAAACCTCAAATCAATCATGTTACCTTATATTGAATTGATATGGATCCAATCACAAGAGTTTGATATTCTTCTTTAGGCTCATATATAGGACAATCAATGGATCCCACTTTGATAGTTTTCACATTAAAAATTGTATTAACTCCATATACTTTATCAATCCTCTTTGGAAAATAGACAGTGTGTTCCTTATCATCAACATTGAAAGTAACCATGCCTTTATTGCAATCAATAACAGCCAGTATTAAGAAAGGGTCTTCCAAGAATAATGGACATATTATCATCTTCAGCATTTCCAACACAACAAAATCAGTTAATATCAAGCAATGTGAGTAACTTGAACAGAACATTTTCACATAAACCAACAGGAATAGCAGTAGATTTATCACCATTTGCAAAGATATATCAGAGGTATCAATTTATCTAAATCAAGTCTCTTATAAAGAGAAAAAGGCATTACACTAACACCTGCTCCCAAATCACATAGAGCAGTTCTAACATAATTATTCTTGATGGAACAAGGAATAGTAGGTATACCTGGGTCGCCCAACTTCTTTGGAATCTTACCATTGAAGGAGTAATTAGCGAGCATAGTAGAAATTTCCTCATTGGGGACTTTCCTTTTGTTAGTAACAATATCTTTCATATACTTTGAATAAGGAGGCAATTTAATAGCATCAGTCAAAGGGATTTGCAAAAATAAAGGTTTCATCCAATCACAAAATTTATTATAATGTTCCTCCTCCTTGGATTTTAGTTTCTTAGCAGGAAAAGGCATTTGCTTTTGAACCCAAGGTTCTCTTTCATTACCATGTCTCTCAGTAATAAAATCTTCTTTAGTGTACTTTTTATTTTTAGCAGGCTTTTCAGGTTCTTTTTCAATTTCTTCTTTATCAGGAGTATCATTCTTATCGTTATCTTCCTCATGTTCATTACCACTTTCAGTTTCAGCATCAGAAATAGAAATACTATTAGGATCATTAACAGGTTCAGAGGATTCTACAACATTCTTATGTTTCTTTTTCTTTTCTTAGATGGAGCACTAGTTTTAATTAGTTGAGAATCTTGTTCAACTCTTTTGGGATGCCCTTCAGGATATAGAGGATCCTGGGTAGAAGCACCACCTCTAGTTGTTACTTCACAAGCATGTTTTTCTTTAGAATTATTTCCCAACAAGTCATTTTGCACTTTAGTAAGTTGATCAATTTGAGTTTGAACCATTTGAAAATGCTTAACAAGTATCTTAACATCATTGGAGGTTCTCTCCACAATACCATGCAATTCACTAATAGCTCGAATTTTCCATTAAATGATTCTCTACCCTCATATTAAAGTTTTCTTGCTTAACAATATAATTATCAAATTCATCTAAGCATTGAGCAGGAGATTTTGAATACGAAATATCTTCCCTAGTAAAGCGTTGAAGCGAGTGTACCTTAATCATGGATGAAGGGGGAATTGTCTCACATATATCTTCTATAGGAGGTAAATTCTTCACATCTTCAGGTTTAATACCCTTCTCCTTAAGAGACTTCTTGGCTTCCTCATATCTTCATCATTTAATTTAATCATACCCCTCTTCTTCACTATCGGTGTCGGGGTTGGTTCAGGTGTAGACCAATCATCATGATTCCGGCCTATTTTAGCCAATAATTCTTCAGTCTTCTGGAGTTCTTTTCCTGAAAACACAACCAGCACAACTATCCGGTATGCCCTAGACTCAATAGTTAGTCCACTATAAAATATATCAAGTAAATCATGCTTTTCTAAATCATGGTCAGGCTGAGCTCTAATAAGAGAGCAAAATCTAGCCCAAGCCTCAGGCAATTTCTCTCCATCTTCCGGTCAAAATTATAAATTCTCTGCAAAGCAGCGTGTTGAGCACTAGCGGAAAGTATTTTCGAAAGAAAACATCACGCAAGTCAATTGGACTTTTAATAGAACCAGGAGGCAAATTATTATACCAAGTTTTAGCATCATCCTTTAATGAGAAAGGAAAAAATTTAGCGACAAAATAAGTACGCATCTTGACATCATCAGAAAACACGCCACTAAGAGTAGATAACTCAGTCAAGTGTTCAACAGCACTTTCTTTTTCAGTACCACAAAAGGGTGTTTTCTCAACAATAGCTATATGAGATAGATCAAGAGAAAATCATAATCTTTATCCCTAATGTTTATAGGAGATGTGGCAAATTTAGGATCAGGAGATGGTTTATATCTAACAGCATGTTCTGCAAGCAACTTTTTATTTTTTCTTGCATCAGTAGTAGCATTGCATTTTTCAATAAAATCATCATCAAGCTCTACATAATTTTCATCAAGATCATCACTAGAATAATCAAGTTCAGGTGATTTAACAGGTGTAGTAGCATTAGGAGTTTCAGTATTTTCAATTTGTCTAGACCTAGCAATTGTAGCATCTAGAAAAGATCCCAATGAACCACTATCATCAAGCACACAGAAACATTATCAATATTATGAGAATTTTCAGATTCAGCAGAAGTACCAGCACGTGAAGCATGTGGTGGTGAAACAAGTTTATCAATCACAGATGGTGAATCAAGAATCAAGAGCAGAGGTACTAAGAGTTGTACCTTTTCTTGTAGTGGATGGTAATATGGCGATCTTAGTATCGCGAGGTTTACCCATAATGGAGAATTTGCAGCGAACAATATCAATCCAAGTGAACTTCCAAATAAAGCTATGCTCCCGGCAACGGCCAAGAAAATAGTCTTGATGACCCACAAGTATAGGGGAAACAGATTCGAAGTATTGCCCAATTTATTGATTCGACACAAGGGAACAAAGAATACTTGTAAGCCTTAACGGCGTTGTCAATTCCTGAAACAGACTTGCTCGCAAGAGTTTATCAAAGTAATAGTTGAAATAGTGAAATAGTGAAATAAGACAAAGAAATTAGGATTAGTAACAGCAGGATTAAAATATTGTAGGCACAGGGACGGATTTAACGGGCGTTGCATGGATGAGAGAAACTCATATAACAATCAAAGCATGGGCATTTGCAGATAATAATAAAACGGTATCCAAGTACTAATCAATCAATAGGCATGTGTTCCATATTTAGTCGTACGTGCTCGCAATGAGAAACTTGCACAACATTTGACTGGTCGAGGTGGGCCGCGATCAAGATGGACTTGACGATATACATATAGAGGAGATATGTGAATCGGCCTTGTTTACCAAATTTGGGCTAGTCAGCCCATGTATCTTTATAGTAGGTTACGTAGAAGTTAGA
This sequence comes from Lolium multiflorum, assembly GCA_030979885.1. Lineage (NCBI taxonomy): Eukaryota > Viridiplantae > Streptophyta > Magnoliopsida > Poales > Poaceae > Lolium > Lolium multiflorum. Next base: position 212,534,131 of record CM061751.1, read on the forward strand.
ATTTATCTCGTGTACGGTTTGGTGCACGCCCACATTAGAAAGTCCCCTGGACTATAAATATGTATCTAGGGTTTATGGAATAAACAACAACCAACGTTCAACACAAACCAATCTCGGCGCATCGCCAACCCCTTCGTCTCAAGGGTTTCTCCGGTAAGCACCATGCTGCCTAGATCGCATCTCGCGATCTAGGCAGCACGAGCTGCCTAGTTGTTCATGCGTTGCTCGTGCTGAAGCCTTTTGATGGCGAGCAACGTAGTTATCATAGATGTGTTAGGGTTAGCATTGTTCTTAGTATCATATGCTGTCGTAGTGCAACCCTTGCGCATCTAGCCGTCCTTACCTCATCATGGGTGCAGGGGCGGCACCCCACTTGATCGTTATTTAGTAGATCTGATCCGTTACGATTGCTCCTTGATTCATCAAGGATTAGTTTAATATCTGCAATAGTTAGGCCCTACAAAGGGTTGGAGGATCCAGGCGCGTAGGGTGCAGTTTGCTGCCCCTAGACAGGATGTTCCGAGGATCAACCTAGTGTTGGTTTTTAGGCCTTGTCTAGGGCTGGCTTACGATCACCGTGCGTGAGCGCGAGGCCCAATCGTGAGTAGGATGATCCGATTATGCGGTGAAAACCCTAAATCGTCGTGGATCTCATATGCTTTATCTTGATCAACCAGGACCACCATATATTCGGCCACCTTGGACGAATCATGGGTGGATCGGCTCCATGAGCCGATTCACGGGATAACGAGCCGATCGAGGCTCGTATTTAACGTGTACGTGTGTGCCCTGCGGAAACTAAGCGAGGCATCATCCACACCTTCCCGACCATATAGGTCAGGTGGCACGCCCTGCTTGCATCGGCGGCGACCAGAGGCTTTGCGGGCCGTCGCTCCGAGGGAGGCCGCCGCCCTTAGTTGTTCCGGCTCTACGGTGTTGACCATCACGCCCGGTGGGTTTCGACGTCAACACATTCGCACGCCGGTGGGACCATCTTCAACATCCACCACATCGCCATCTACATCTGAGATGGCGGAAAGCATTCGGTCAAGTACGAGGACCTGGCTGACAAGGTCAAGAAGAGGCATAACAAGGCCAAGCGGTCCTCGGAACCGAACTCGTCGGCTCGTGAGAAGACCCGTTCGCACGGCATCAAGCTCAACGGAGACACGCGTCCGTTGCAACACACGGTCGATCTCAGCCACTCCATAAGAGAACCAGGGTTCTCTTTCGATGCCAATATGGCGGGGTTCGTGATTCGCCATGACGCGGAAAAGCAGAGAGCAGCCACGCTCGTGGCAGGAGAAAGAGGAGGCCGTTCCACGTGACCGGCCCCAAGACGACGATAAACGATACCTGGCCGAGGAGGAGAGAAACATACGGCATCCACGCCTATCATCCGAGCATCTCCTCAGCAAATATGAACAGCCATACGACCGACATCGCCGCTGCGATAACGACGATGAAGGATATCGTCGTGTGCAAACAGGGGTATCGTCGAGCGGTGGCCATGACGACGGCACGAACGTCGCGCCGAGGGAGGTCAAAGGAGCAAGACAACGTGGACAAACACTGGAACTGTCCCTTCTTCAAACATTGCTGGGACTCGGGAATGAGCCGGTTGCCAACAATCGAGAACGCCAATGCACACAACAAAGGAGAAGGACGAATGAAGTTTCAGTGTTCAAACGTCTGGGACCTCTCCCACCTCAGAGTAGACGGACTGAGTCATCTCAAGAAGAAGACTTCGAGGAGTCAGATGGAGAAGGAGATAGGCACCACCGACCAAGGTGGTGCCCGATGGACTCAGCCCGCCTCGAAGCGCCGGTGCAGCGGCCGCAAAGCTTGGAAGAATCCAAGGCACGGTACTGTACACGTTGAGGAGAGCGCGGCCCGATCTGGCGCGAAAATCCAGCAAATAGTGGAGACGAAGGCGCGGCCGCCAAAGAAAGTATGGCACCCCAAACAGCGAAAGCCGATGCACGAGCATCGGTGATATCGATGCGACGCATCGGCGGACACGACATGGTTCAAGTGGATAACAGATGAACAGCGCATCCGTGTGCCAGACAAGTACAAGCACGTCACCCGATCAAGAAGGACAAAGATGAAGGTTAGAGATCAGGAGTTCACTAGTGCTGAGCGGCAAAGCAACCAGAGGCAAAAGGGTTCGACTTCGATTTGAGCAAACGGAGCAAATTTTTGATTGGCTCTGAAGGAAAAACAGCTGAAGTTACCCGACGGCCACAAAATCCCCACGTTACAAGAGATGAACGGCAGACCATACTGCAAATGGCATGGCACGTTCACCCATGCCACCAACGACGCAAAGTCTTGCGACAGATTCAAATGGCGATAGAGCAAGGCCGGTTACTCTTCGATCGGTTTGCCATGAAAGTGACACGCAGTTTCCGAGGTCAACATGGTCGATCTCAGCCACTGCATAAGACGCGAGCCAGGTGGCTCGTCTGATATCAATAGGGCAGGGCTCGCAGGTCCCCATCGCAAGGATAAGCCCGAGAGCAGTCGCTCCAAAAGGTGAAGAGGAGGCCGATCCACACGATCGGCCCCAAACAATGAAAAGGGACGCCAACTCCAGCGATTGGCCAATGCTATCCTCAACACGCGCTTTACCTGTGTTCAGACCCTAGGCGCTGGAAAGCTGGGGTATGGGTTTACATCGGCTGACGAGCTAGAGGAGATTGAGGAAGTCAAGAAGGAGATCAAGAAGTTGTTGGACGCCGGTTCATCAGGCCATGCAAGTACGTTGAAAAGACTTCCAATGTAATACCTGTGGAGAAAAAGGATGGCCGGTGGCGTTGCCATAGATTTTCGAAATCTCAACATTATGTAAATAGTCGGATCGACGACTACAAGGGAAGACGATTCCAGCGATCGGCTAAAATTACTCGCACCACCCTTGTTTACCGATGTGCTATTTCGCATGGTGAGTGGCGAGAAAAGCTTTAATTAAAAGCCGATATCTTCAATCACTTGAAGGATTCGGCTCGGGGGGCATATACACGGAGAAGGTACAAAGCCACGAGGGATGTACCTAGGGGAAGCCGATTCGTGAATCGATCGGCTAATAAAAAATCGAAAATATGGAAAAGTTGAAAATTTTTGAGCACAGCCGATGCGCAGACATCGACTTAAGGATATGAAGAAGCCGATGCATGGCCATCGACTCAAGGAATACCACTGTTGCAAATGGAAGCCAGGGGTATCTTAGTTGAAAATCAGTGTTGGCGTCCAGGACCACTTTTAGTCCATTAGAGCCACTACATCTGGGGGCCTCTCAGTTCAAGGGGGAGGTTGGCTGCATCAGCTCTTTGGATGGAAGTTTTTTCTGCTACATTGATGAAAGCTGAAGAAGCTCGGGGGCAGTTCTCGTTGGAGGTCCTCTGCTTTTGAAGAGCCGATTTGGTTAGAATCGGTTGGTGCTACACTGTTACAGGATGAGGCTCTGCGAAGATTTCTCCAACCATTTGATGACTCAGGTCTTCTTCGCGAGGACCTCCAGCGTTGTTTGCAAACCCTCAGGTATAACGCTGCTGGCAAATTCGAGGATTGCAGCCGTACCCAATCAGGCTAGAGTCAAGAGAACAACCGACGGTCATCCGGCTAGATTGAACTCATTTGCACCAGAGGTTGCCCCATTGGTCTGAAGATCCTCTGTTGTTGAACATCTGATTTGGCCAGGATCGGTTGATGCTGCACCACAGCTGAGAAGCGGATAGTGGCCCGATACTACCGGTACACTTCCATGCTCGCCTTGGTCAAAGGCTCGGGGGGACATCTGACCGTGGAGATTGCTTTGCACTGGAGGATCCTTTGGTATCGAAGCCGATTTATTTTTGGAATCGGCTAGCGTTATACCATAACGTGTCAGAGGAATAGCGCTGGTGTCACCAAAATATATCAGTTCCCACATCAATTGAGAGACAAGCCTAGAGCTCCATTGAGGACACTTGCCCAAGATCAAATTACCAGCCTGCGGGGTTAATGGGTAAGAGTCATGATCCTGTTTGAAGTGTCTCATGGTGCAAAACCGATGCGCGGCCATCGGCTCTAGTACGAGCGCTCAAAGTTGCCTCATTACCAGTTTGACAATGCTGTTATGAGAGAGTTGGCATCCCAGCACAGCCTATTGTTCATTGAGTCGGGGTGATCGCCTAAAGTAGTGCTGACAATGGGAGAAGGGTGATCGGCTGGGTGGCCCTGCGCGATGTCTCTTCCAGGCGTGATCAAACCTGGGACTGTTTGTTTGAATTGCGGGCCCTCATCAGGGTTCTCACCCCGGCTGAAGCTCGGGGGGCAGCTGGCCTCCTGGATGCTCTGTTGGAGAAGCCGATTACATGGTCGTCGGCTGGTTCCGTGGATACAGGCTTGTTGAGCACTGACCAGGCTCACAATCATTCCAATGCCAAAAGAATGGGGGATCGATGTGTGGAGATCGGCTCATTAAAAATCGATTGAATTGACAATCGGCTAAGTTAGCATAAAAAAGAATCAGTGAAATCAAGTTGGGGAATTTTCCATTGATAACTAGATTTCTTACAAGGGAGGAACCGATTGCTTAAGAAGAGAAGAACAAAAGGAGGGGCCACTACTACTAGACCTACACTAGTAGATCCTAATCTACGGGCGTCACGCCTTCATCATCATCCCCGAGTTCCCATCGGCGCTGCTGCCGACGGCTCCTCGTCGCGCCCCGAAGCCCTTTGCGGGGGCTTCATCCTCTTCTTCGTCATCGCTGTGTCGTGCCCCACCACATGCGGCGCTTCGCTGGTGGGTAACCCTCGAGGGAGTCGTCGTCGTCTTCTTCCTCCTCCTCCTCCTCATCGGAGGAGAAGCCCCCTTCCCAGGGGGAAGAGGTCGTCGTCACTTGTTGCTTCCAGCTCTCCGTCAAGGAGGAACCGAAGGTCTTCTTCCCCGTCTGAGGGTTGCGTCTTCCGACTCTTTGGAGAAGTCCCGCCCGCGCGTCCCAATATTCTGGGCGCGGGCCTCGTAGATGGCCATCGGATCGACCTCCTGCTCGAGCTCGCTGGAGGAGGAGGACCGGAGGGACAGGCCAGAAGCAGTGGAAGAGGAAGAATCCATGGGGGCTAATGGGGTTTTTGGTTGGCCGATGGCTACTGTGGTGCAAGGGGATGAAGAAAGGAATTATGGGGAGTGGCCAAATGAAAAGGGGCAAAGCGATTTAATGCCCAAGCAGTTTCCGAGGACGTGGTGCCGAACCGTCAAATCGCGCAGAAGGCGAGGAGGCAAGACGTCATCATGAAGTATACTGCGACAGTTCTGCTCTGCCATGACATGACCCGACGGAAAAGCATAATGATTTTGGAAATGTCATTTCCAAAACCAGGGGGCATGTGTTATCACCAGAATTTGACCAGGTCGAGGTGGGCCGCGATCAAGATGGACTTGACGATATACATATAGAGGAGATATGTGAATCGGCCTTGTTTACCAAATTTGGGCTAGTCAGCCCATGTATCTTTATAGTAGGTTACGTAGAAGTTAGAATTTATCTCGTGCACGGTTTGGTGCACGCCCACATTAGAAAGTCCCCTGGACTATAAATATGTATCTAGGGTTTATGGAATAAACAACAACCAACGTTCAACACAAACCAATCTCGGCACATCGCCAAACCCTTCGTCTCAAGGGTTTCTCCGGTAAGCACCATGCTGCCTAGATCGCATCTCGCGATCTAGGCAGCACGAGCCTGCCTAGTTGTTCATGCGTTGCTCGTGCTGAAGCCTTTTGATGGCGAGCAACGTAGTTATCATAGATGTGTTAGGGTTAGCATTGTTCTTAGTATCATATGTTGTCGTAGTGCAACCCTTGCGCATCTAGCCGTCCTTGTACCTGGGTGCAGGGGCGGCACCCCGCTTGATCGTTATTTAGTAGATCTGATCCGTTACGATTGCTCCTTGATTCATCAAGGATTAGTTTAATATCTGCAATAGTTAGGCCCTACAAAGGGTTGGAGGATCCAGCGGCGCGTAGGGTGCGTTTGCTAGCCCTAGACAGGATGTTCCGAGGATCAACCTAGTGTTGGTTTTTAGGCCTTGTCTAGGGCTAGCTTACGATCACCGTGCGTGAGCGCGAGGCCCAATCGTGAGTAGGATGATCCGATTATGCGGTGAAAACCCTAAATCGTCGTGGATCTCATATGCTTTATCTTGATCAACCAGGACCACCATATATTCGGCCACCTTGGACGAATCATGGGTGGATCGGCTCCATGAGCCGATTCACAGATAACCTGAGAGCCGATCGAGGCTCGTATTTAACGTGTACGTGTGTGCCCCGCAGAAACTAAGCGAGGCATCATCCACACCTTCGACTGTGTATAGGTGGCACGCCCTGTAATTTGCATCGGCGCGCGACCAGAGGCTTTGCGTCGCTCGAGGGATCGAGGCCAGCCGCAGCCTTAGTTGTTCCCGCTCTACGGTGTTGACCCCACGCCACGGTGGGTTTCGACGTCAACGAAACTTGCACAACATCTTCTCTCCTACCAGCCGGTGGCGGGCCTCTAGGGAAACTACTGGATATTAAGGTACTCCTTTAATAGAGTACCGAGCAAAGCATTAACACTCCGTGAACACATGTGATCCTCACATCACTACCATTCCCTCCGGTTGTCCCGATTTCCACTGGGCCATTGGTTCCGGACAAACATGTGTATACAACTTGTGTAAGATCAATAAACAATGCATATCATGATGAAACAATAACATGTTCAGATCTGAGATCATGGCACTCGGGCCCTAGTGACAAGCATTAAGCATAACAAGTTGCAACAATATCATAAAAGTGACATCTACGGATACTAGGCACTATGCCCTAACAATCTTATGACTATTACATGACCAATCTCATCCAATCCCTACCATCCCCTTCAGCCTACAGCGGGGGAATTACTCACACATGGATGGGGGAAACATTGCTGGTCGATGGAGAGGCGTTGGCGGTGATGGCGGTGAAGATCTCCTCCAATTCCCCGTCCCGGCGGAGTGCCGAACGGAGACTGCTCCGAGACGGAGTTTCGCGATGTGGCGGCTCTCTGGAGGTTTCGGCGACTGACTTCTCCCGTGCGTTTAGGTCGAAACCAATAAGTAGTCCGAAGGGGCGGAGGCCGGCCGAGGGGCCACACCACATGGCCGCGGGCCCTCCCCCCGCCGCCATGGTGTGGGGCCCTCGGGCCTCCACCTCCTTTGCCCTTCTGGCTCCGTCAATATTTTGGTAAAATAGGGCCTTCGCAAGAATTCGAGGATTTTCCCGAAAGTTGGATTTCTGCACAAAAACGAGACACCAGAGCAGCTGAAAACAGCGTTAGTCCGTGTTAGTTGTATCCAAAATACACAAATTAGAGGCAAAACAATAGCAAAAGTGTTCGGGAAAGTAGATACGTTTTGGACGTATCAGTGAACGAGAAAGGGGTTGCGTCGGTTTCCTATCCAATGAATCCTACCACAATGGCGGCGCCTTAATCAATGACAAGCTCAATTGTACCTCTATGTGTACCACATGACATAACCTAGTCTTCAAAATGTTAGCGTCTCAGGCCTAGTTCCACACACTCGTGTCGCCTTTAGGTGTTTGGCGCATACGGCCTATCCCACAAGCGGATAACCCTTTTCATCCCAAAAGACCAGCTTTCTAGAAGGATGGCTACTTCCCCTTTTAAGTTGTTCGTAGCCAATTCCCGCTAGTGAGGTGGATCTGAAGTCACTAGCAACACCTAGTATCCTAACACCCAGTGCTGGCTCTGATACCAATTGTTAGTGTCCTAGGCCCAACTTCACACACTCGTGTCACGTTTAGGTATTTGACGTACATGTCTATCCAAAACAGAATGGCATGATGGGAGGACAACTAATCCCCCCAATAAGTTGTCGGTATCCCCCTCCCGCTAGTGAGGTGGGACTGAAGTCACTGTCAATCCTAGTATCCTAACAATCATCACCTACGCAGAAGCTGAGTACGCCGAGGTGGAGATTGGGGTGAAGCATGCGACCAAGGCGGTCGAGGTGGCGTGGGAGAGCTTGCCGCACACGCCTGAATCTACAAAAGTTCTGCAAGAGCAGAGGAGGCTGATGTCTACGGGTGCTTCTATTCTTGTAGACAGTGTTGGGCCTCCAAGAGCAGAGGTTTGTAGAACAGCAGCAAGTTTCCCTTAAGTGGATCACCCAAGGTTTATCGAACTCGGGAGGAAGAGGTGAAAGATATCCCTCTCATGCAACCCCGCAACCACAAAGCAAGAAGTCTCTTGTGTCCCCAACACACCTAATAGGTGCACTAGTTCGGCGAAGAGATAGTGAAATACAGGTGGTATAAATAAGTATGAGCAGTAGTATGGCGCCAGAAAATAGCTCGCTGGCGTGCATGATGGTAGTAATATTGTAGGAAGTAAACAAGCGTAGTAACGCCGAGTAACGCAGAAACAAAGAAACAAGCAATATAGCGTATTTAGGAACAAGGCCTAGGGATTAGACTTTCACTAGTGGACACTCTCAACTTTGATCACATAACAGAATAGATAAATACATACTCTACACTCTCTTGTTGGATGATGAACACATTGCGTAGGATTACACGAACCCTCAATGCCGGAGTTAACAAGCTCCACAATTAAATGTTCATATTTAAATAACCTTAGAGTGCAAGAAACATCGACACGACTAAACCAAGTACTAACATAGCATGCACACTGTCACCTTCACGCCGTAGGAGGAATAGATCACATCAATACCATCATAGTAATAGTTAACTTCATAATCTACAAGAGATCATAATCATAGCCTACGCCAAGTACTAACACGAGTGCACACACTGTCACCATTACACCGTGTAGGAGGAATAAAACTACTTTAATAACATCACTAGAGTAGCACATAGATAAATTGTGATACAAAACACATTGCAATCATAAAGAGATATAAATAAGCACTTCACTACGCCATTCATAACAATGAATAAGTATTCTGTGAAATATAGCCTAAGAGACCCACACGGTGCACACACTGTCACCTTTACACACGTGGGACAAGGAGTCTCCGGAGATCACATAAGTAAAACTCACTTGACTAGCATAATGACATCTAGATTACAAGCATCATCATGTGAATCTCAATCATGTAAGGCAGCTCATGAGATTATTGTATTGAAGCACATAGGAGAGAGATGAACCACATAGCTACCGGTACAGCCCCGAGCCTCGATGGAGAACTACTCCCTCTTCATGGGAGCAGCAGCGGTGATGAAGATGGCGGTGGAGATGGCAGCGGTGTCGATGGAGAAGCCTTCCGGGCACTTCCCCGCTCCGGCAGGTGCCGAACAGACTCTGTCCCCATCTTGGCTTCGCGATGGCGGCGGCTCGAAGGTTTCTGTGGGTTTCGTCCTCCGTAATAGGGTTTTCGCGACGGAGGCTTTAAATAGGCGGAAGGGCAGCCTCGGAGGGGGCGGGCCACCACACCATAGGCGGCGCGGCCCCTCGGCCGCGCCGGGTGTGGTGTGGGGCCCCAGGCTTCCCTCGCGGCTCTCGGGTGTTCGGATGGTTCCGGGAAAAATAGGAACCTAGGCGTTGATTTCGTCCGATTCGAGAATATTTCGTTACTAGGATTTCGAAACAAAACAACAGAAACAGACGGCACTTCGGCATCTTGTTAATAGGTTAGTTCCAGAAAATGCACGAATATGACATAAAGTGTGCATAAAACATGTAGATATCATCAATAAAGTAGCATGAAACATAAGAAATTATCGATACGTCGAAGACGTATCAGAGGCCCAGGCGGCGCTGAGAGAGGATCCCACGACCGAGATGGTCGAGGACAACCAACACGAAGAATTCGACGAAGGGCCTTGCCCATATCGACGCCGACACATTCGAACAGTCGTGGTCTATTTGTGTTGGCCTGTTGGAGATGCCCTAACGAGAAAATCCCAAGAGGAGGAGTAAATTATATTAAAAAAGTACCACATTTCCGGCTAGGGTTACAAGTTAGTACCTATTTTCTGTTTCTTTATAAAAAAGAACTACCAATTCTCGGACATGAAGTCACAAGTAACCCTGATTCTCGTTTAGTTGTGCTTTGACATTTTTCCTGACTAGTAGGGCCCATTAGCTAGGGGTGGGTTGGCAGACCATGAGCTGAGGTAGACATGGCGCCCACGTGTCACTCCCTCATCTTTTCCCCACTCTCTCATCTCTCTTCCGGTTGATCCACCTATGGTCAGCGCCGGCTAGTCTCCTGCCGCCTCTCGCTCTCCATCTCCATCTCCACCTTGCCACCCCGCTCTCATAAGGCTATGGCTTAAGTATTCTTCTCGTGGGGCTATCTCCTTCATCCCTCCAGAGGCACAGGGGCACGGGACGGCTCTCCGCTGATCGTTGCCTGCCAGACGAGGCAAACCAGCAACCCATGCGAGGTTCTAGAGGTCCTTTGCGCTCGAGAATGGTGTAGGTCTTGACCGTAAACCAATGGCGGGCGCTCCTTGAACACGAACTCTCGGATCTCCTCTCAATCTTATGGGCAATGAACTCGAAACGAAGCAAGGTATGCTCGAGCAAAGCCGCATCTTTTCTCGTCAATGACGACGACCCGCAGTATACAAGAATGGGGTGGGGCGCACTAGCGGAATGTCCAGGCGGGCGCAGGAGATATGACGGGCAGGGGCTGGAAGAAGGGCTCGTGGGAGAAGCAGGTGGAGCGGTGCCCGAGGCAGTCCCCGGGAAAGATTCTACGGCGGCAGAGAGAATAATGAAAGGACGAGGAGGAAGAAAGAGAAGAGGAAGGGGAAAAGGTGGAGTGGCTAACATGTGGGCCACACCTCCATCTCATCTCCATGTCTATGTGTTGCTAACTCAGCGCGGACAAATGGGCCCAATAGGCTAGGACTGCTCTCAACACGCTATCAAGCGACCATGGGCGCAATTTGTGACTCCATGCCTCAAATTCGGTAGTTAAAAAATAGATGACTTATTAACCTAGCTTAAATTATGCTACGTACTGTAGTAGTTTTTTTCTTAATTTACTCCAGGAGGAGCCTGCGGAAAAGGCAACTTCACTTCACCCCTCCTATTATGCTCGAAAGCTTTCATACGGGCAGCAGGAACGATGGATCGGATGTGCAAAAAACAAGAAAGCAAGTGAAGGAGCAGAGAGAGGCGCAACGCAACGGCACAATTTCCACCCCTTTCCCTCTGTTGCCTTTGTTCCTCCATCTCATCAGTCACGGTACCCGAACGTGTTTTGTTAATTCAAAGTAAATACTTATAAATTAAATCTTTTAGTAAAAAAATACTTAGTTCACAGTAATGTGCCGTATCAACTCGCCACTTGTCCTAATGATGTCGCCCATGGCCACTCAAAAGCCGCATCATGTCCAGATTAGCGACCCGAAGGTGCCGTTGCCGTCGTCAAAGCTTCGATTTTTAAACCCTCTACTTAAACCGGCCTCCTCGGGTCCTCCTCCCTACACGTCAACGCTCCGTCGCTCCGCCCAAACACTCCACACGAAACAGAGCCAGCAGTCAGCCATGGCGGCTTCCATGGCCGGCGTCTCACCTCTCCGGCCGCTCCTCTTCCTCCTCCTCGCCGCCTTCGCCTGCCACGGTAAGCCATTCTTCCGCTCACTCACTGCAACTCGAGCTGAGCTAGTAGCTGACACGTCGCTATCCGTGCCATTTCTCTTGCAGCAGCTGACGGGAGCACGAGCCGGTACGGCCACGGCCACGGCCTGGGCGTCAACTACGGCAGGGTGGCCGACGACATCCCCTCTCCCCGCCGCTCCGTCCAGCTGCTCCGCGCGGCGGGGGCGGGCTCCGTCAAGATCTACGACGCCAACGCGCCGGTCCTCCGGGCCCTCGCCGGAACCGGCCTCACCGTCTCCATCATGGTGCCCAACGAGATCATCGTCGACCTCGCCGCCTCCTACGCCGCCGCCGACAAGTGGGTCGCCGACAACCTGCTCCCCTACCTCCCCCGCACCCTGATCAAGTACCTCCTCGTCGGCAACGAGGTGCTCTCCGACACCTCCGCCGCCAACACCACCTGGCCCCGCATCGTGCCGGCCATGGAGAACCTCCACCGCAGCCTCCGGAGGCGCGGCGTCAGCCGCGTCAAGCTCAGCACCACGCTCGCCATGGACGCGCTCGTCACGGGCGCCTTCCCGCGCCCGCCCTCCGCTGCCGCCTTCCGCCCCGACATCGCCGAGGCCGTCGTGCGCCCGCTGCTGCGCTTCATCGAGCGCACCAACTCCTACTACTTCGTCGACGCGTACCCCTACTTCGCCTGGGCGGGCAGCAACGGCACCGTCCCGCTCGACTACGCGCTCTTCCGCGGCGGCGACGGCGCCATCCGGTACGTCGACCCCGGCACGGGGCTCGCCTACACCAACCTGCTCGACGAGATGCTCGACGCGGTCGGCGCCGCCATGTCCAAGCTGGGCCACGGGGGCGTCAGGCTCGCCATCGCGGAGACCGGCTGGCCCAACGCTGGCGACTACGAGCAGATCGGCGCCAGCGTCCGCAACGCCGCCACCTACAACAGGAACCTCGCGGCGCGGTTCGCGCGGAACCCCGGCACGCCGGCGCGGCCCGGGGCCAGGATGCCGGTCTTCGTCTTCTCCCTCTACAACGAGGACCTCAAGCCCGGCCCGGGCACCGAGCGGCACTGGGGCATCTACTACCCCAACGGCACGGCCGTGTACCCGATCGACCTCGCCGGGCGGCGCCCGCTCTGGGCGTACCCGCCGCTGCCGGTGCCGGAGAACGACGCGCCTTACAAGGGCCCGATCTGGTGCGTGCTGGCCGCGCACGCCGCCCAGAAGCTCAACGAGACGGCGGTGGGCGACGCGCTGACCTACGCGTGCGGACAGGGGAACGGGACCTGCGACGCCATCCAGCCCGGCGGCGCGTGCTTCCAGCCCAACACCGGGGCGGCGCACGCCAGCTCCGCCTTCAACTCCTACTGGCAGCAGCTCAGGAAGACCGGAGCTACGTGCTACTTCAATAACCTCGCCGAGCAGACCATCAAGGACCCAAGTAAGCTTCTGCTCAAACTCACCACTGCTCTCTCTACATTCTGAAACTTATTACGGAGTACTACTGGTACTCCAACTTTTATGCTACTGCATGATTAGCAACGCATGAACACGGTAATGCTAACTAGTTAATGAAACTGTTCACTCTAGGCGTTTGGTTAGTGATAACTGGGAATGGAATAGATGGTACATTTTCCAGATGAGCAAAAGAAGTGATGCCTTTGGTTTCTTTAGCTGGCCGTGGTGATGAACTTTCTGAGACTAGTCAAGGCTACAGTTTAGGAAAAGGACCAAGTTGCCTGATGATTGTGAGGGGTGACAACGATTAAATTGTCTTCACGTGTCACCCGAGATTATATCGGGTTATTCAACTGATCGGATCTGGATCAAATCATTTCAAATTGGTACTTAGTGCTATGGCGGTTGACTTATTATTTACTTACTAGTGATTATTAGGGCGATGAAATCAAATTTTCTTAACGTCTCTCTGATATTACTATTACTATTCATTCACTAAATAAACTAAGATCCAGATATCTGAAGATGCTTACCACTCTTAAGTAGTTGCTAGCCTGTAAGCTTTAGCTATCTGTTTCCCATTAGATGATTTATTCCTTGGAAATTTTATTCTGGTAATGGTATATGATAATATGAGGATTGTGTGCCCAATAAGAGATCTCTCTGCCAAGATAGCTGAACCCCCTTTTTGAGATTCAAATATCGATGTTCACAAGATATGAATGAGATCTGTTGTTGCCAAAATTTAAGCACCAGCATTGTGTTGACCCAGTACATTGGGATCTCTAGTGCTTCACATATAGTTTTATTACAGTAGAAGGTTGTTTTCTGACCCAGTTAGATCTTATGCAATGAGCACATGATAGTGGTGCTCTCTTTATTGAACTACCAATTTTTTTTGCGATGGTAGACGTCTTTTTTTAGGCGGTCATCCGTTATAGGGCATAGGTGTTACATCGCAATTTGGCTATAAATAACTACTTGGTTTTGCATTTAGGAACATTTAGATGATTTCATTTCACCTAGGCTCCTAAAGTGCACAAAAATTCTTAGTTTAACACCTATCTCCAACTCACATTTTAGCATAGTGTTATGCCTGGCTCGCTGACAAAAGAGGTTCTGAACTTATTAGGTTGCAGTTGCACACTTGCTCTGGAAGATACATTCAGATAGCACAGTATAGTTGGTTGTAATTACTCGATTTGAACAGATACCTGCATGTGCACTGTGATCTCTGAGTCAGTCAAAGCCCAACTGCACATTTGACATAACCTTGGATGCCCTGCATCGCCATCTGCTATTAGGTATTAGCATGAGTGCAGGCATTTGCAAGGGCATTGTTGTTTGAATCTGCAGTCCTTGATTCATTTGGGCATTTGCCAGTAGGGTGAATGCAGACCTTAGGTGTTAGCACAAAAATGGAAACTTCAGGGTTTAGCATGCAAATCATCTTACAGGTTTATGCTTATTTTCCATTTGTTCTACAGATTTGATTCTTGAAACACTTGATTTACTGCATTAGCATTGTCTTCACGTGTCACCCGAGATTATATAGTCATTCAAATGACCGGATCTGGATCAAATCATTTCAAGCTTAGTACTTTGCTATGGAGGTTGACTTATTATTTACTTACTAGTGATGATTAGGGTGATGAAATCAAATTGTCTTAACGTCTCTCTAATATTATACTCGAAGTGTCTGCCGTGATCCATCAGGTGTACAACACAAATTAGGTACTACTAGTTCACTAAATAAATCAGGATGCAGATATCTGAAAATGCTTACCACTCTTAAGTAGTTGCTAGCTTGTAAGCTTTAGCTACCTGTTTCCAATTAGATGATTGATTCCTTTGAAATTTTATTCTGGTAATGGTATATGAGGGTTGTAGTGGATATGTGCGCCCAATAAGAGATCTCTGTCAAGCGAGTTCACCCCCGCTTTGGAGATTCAGATATCGATCTTCACAAGATATGAATGAGATCTGTTGTTGCCAAAATTTAAGCACCAGCATTGCGTTGTCCCAGTACATTGGGATCTCAATTGCTTTACATATGGTTTTATTACAAGTAGAAGGTTGTTTTCTGACAGTTACATCTTATGTCATGCAATGAGCTCTCTTTAGAGTATGAACTACCATTTTTTTTTGCCGATGGTAGACGTCTTTTTTTAGGCGGTCATCAATTACAGGGCATAGGTGTTTCCTCGTGTATACAACTTAATCCCACACTGCTTTTAACAATGCGCTATACAATAACTAGTTGGCTTCTGCATTTAGGAACATTTAGATGATTTCATTTCACCTAGGATCCTAAAGTGTGCCAAATTCTTAGTTTAACAGCTATCTCAAACTCCACATTAGCAGTAGAGAACAACATCTTCGTAAGTAGAGTATTTGGCACAGTGAACAGTACCATTGCGCTATGCAGAGTTTGCCTGCCGCTGGCTGGCTGACAAAAGAGGTTCTAAACTTATCAGGTTGTAGTTGCACACTTGCTCCGAAAGATACATTCAGATAGCACAATAAAGTTGGTTGTAATTACTCCACACGAACAGATGCCTGCATGTGCACTGTAATCTCTGAGTCAGTCGAAGTCCAACTGCATATTTCACATAACCTTGGATGCCCTGCATCGCCATCTGCTATTAGCATGAGCGTGCAGGCATTTGCAAGGGCATGCTTCTCTGAATCTGCAGTGCTTGATTCGTTTGGGCATGTGCCAGTAGGGTGAATGCAGACCTTAGGTTTTAGCACATAAATACAAACTTCAGGGTTTAGTATGCAAATCATCTTAGAGGTTTATGTTTATTTTCCATTTTTTCTGTAGAATTGATTCTTGAAACACTTGATTTACTGCATTAGCATGTTCAGCATAAGCAGAGAGAGCTTGGCTTTTGAACAGTTATAAAGGCCAAGTGTCTACATATAGTTTTCCTTTCAGAGCTGAAACCTATCCACGCACTCGGCACTACTGCTTTCGCATCTTTGCCCAGCTTGTCACTTTAGCTTAACCTTGTAAGAGATGGTGTTGCTGGATGTTTACTTTGGTCTGAAATTATGCAAGGCCTTCCCATTATTGCTTAAGGGGGAAATCATAATCTCCAGCTACGTGGTATAAAATCATACTCTCCAGCTACAAACCATGTGCTATGAACATATGTGATTCTTGAGGACTTCATTATTACGCTGCCATTTCCAGAAACTTTACTCGATTAGCAAGTTTCTGCTAGCTGACGCGACTGGCTATTTTTCCTCTGATCTTGACGTGCAACTGCTTTAGCCTTTAGTTGCTAACTGGTTAATTCTGGCATCTGCAGGCTACGGATCCTGCAAGTTCCAAAGTTCATTGGGATGATTGGTTACAAATGGGACGACGGCAGACTTCTGACCCTGATCACTCTGGAACCTGAGTGAATTGCACCCTGATCACTCTGGTTTTATCAGAACCTGGGTGAATTGCTCAGCATGGATAGCTTAATTACTCAAACTTTCCGATGTAGCAACGGTGATAGCTTACTGTCTGTTCAATGATCTGCTGTTTAGGGTGTTCTCCTGTTGCTGTTTCTGAAACATTCACGTACATCATCTAGTGTCAGAGATGAAATGATAGCCACTGATTTTATATTGGCTCTAGCTAATTTTGCCATTTGGCACGAACTCCCGTCTCTACTACTGGATTGCAAACTCGGTCTTTTCTATTTCAGTTTTCCGGCTGTTCTGCACATTGCCTGGTGTACTTACTGTACTTCTAGACCACCAAAATGCATGTCTAAGAGTTGTGAAAAAATCAATTAAAAAATCCATGGCACGGAGCTGATACACATCTCTCACGCTACAAATTGTGAATTCATATTCGATCTATAGCTTGAAAAACTAAAAGGTAAAACAACACAGGTAGTGTCATGAAGGTACCATTTATAGTGAAACTAGTTTTAATGGTTTTCCGAGCTGTGAGTACGGTATATGCATGCCAAATAAATGTTGGAAGAAAAAATTGAAAATTTTGAAGACTAAAAATTGTGCATCCAATCTGTCCACCGCATCAGAGACTTGTTGCTACTTGGCGAGCACTCGTGGGTTCAGTTCTCAGGATAACGTTGTTTCGTCGATAGGAATGATTGTGCTAACTAACTAGTGGTCTGATTATTATGATATGAGCTTAGGGAGAAGGGAAAACAAGGCAATGGTTTGCTTGACGTGCATGTTAAGGATATCAAGACTCCTCCGGCCGCCAAGTGGTATGTGGCCGGTGTAATCAGCAAAGGCAAACAAGGGCTTATCCTCCTCCGGCTGGGAAACTCTTCAACCGTCCGTAGATCTTTTTTTCTTCGAAATGGGGTAATTCCCCGGCTTCTGCATCATGATGATGCACACGGCCTTTTATTAAAGTACGAAAATATTATTATTGTTTACAAATCACGCATCATCGAGGATTGATACAAGAATCAACCATCGAAAAAATAAACTATTGAGACTACGGATCAACATAGCCTTCTAGTATGCCGCCAACCAGCCTGGCACAAGATATCCTGAGCGACCATCAGGAGCCGTGTGCATCCAGAAGCCATGGCATCCCGCTGTCCCTCCGGAGAGAGTAGAGCCCAGAGCTGGACCCAATGAGAAACCATATGGATAACCTGCAAGAAATGAAAAGAGTGTTTTTTGTTAAAAATTATATCATTTCTGCTCCTCCAAATAGCCCAACATAAAGCAGAAACCCCAATCCGGATATATGCTTTAGATTGTCTATCTACTCCATTTAACCAGTTACCAAACATATTGGTAATATTGGTGGGAGGTGGAAGACCATAGGTAAAGTTAACTGTACGCCATAGTAGATTAGCTAAAGGACACTCAATAAAAAGGTGTTGGATGGTCTCCTGTTCCCACAGAAAACACATTTTGTACACCCATTCCAATGACGTTTAGCTAGGTTGTCCTTGGTTAACAACACCTTGTTACTCAAGAACCACATGAAAATTTTAATCTTTAATGGAATTTTAACCTTCCACAGATATTTTTTGAGGAAGGGGGTATGATCACACATAAGATCTTCATACATCGACTTTACGGTAAACACGCCATTTGGTGTAAGTTCCCATATAAAATGATCTTCCTCGTCAGATAATTGTACAGCCATTAATTTTCTACATAATTGTAACCATAAATTCCATTTGTTACCAGTTAAAATTCTTCTAAAAGTAATATGCAGAGGTGTTTGACCTAGCACTTGTGCAACTGTGACATTTTTATGATGGGCAATATTGTACAACGACGAGTATTGTTGGGCCAACGAAGTTTTGCCTAACCAGATATCTTCCCAGAAGCGGGTCTGTCCATTACCCACTTTGAAAAAACCCCTAGAAAAAAACTCCTGTTTTACCTCCATGAGACCTTTCCAGAATGGAGAATCAGTCGGTTTGACTTGAACCTCCGATAATGTCTTCTGTCTGAGGTACTTGTTATGTAGCAACTCTTGCCACACCCCATCCTCATTGAGAAGTTTAAAAAGCCATTTGCTCAATAGACATTTATTTTTGATCGCAAGAACTTCAATACCCAAACCCCCTTGATCCTTTGGTCTACAAACAATGTTCCATTTTGTAAGCCGGTATTTTCTCTTGTTTTCGTCGGACTGCCAAAAGAATCTAGATCTATAGAAGTCCAAACGTTTCCTTACCCCAACAGGTATTTGTAGGAAAGATAACATAAACATCGGTAAACTAGTTAATACTGAATTAATAAGCACTAACCTATCACCATAGGATAACAGCTTCCCTTTCCAGCATCCTAATTTACCCTCAAACCTTGTTTCTACCGGGTACCAATCTGCATTTCTAAGTTTTTTGTAATGAATTGGAATACCTAGGTATCTAAAAGGAAGTTGACCAGCATCACATCCAAAGATCTGCTTATACTGCTCTTCCTCCTCTTTTGCCTTTCCAAAACAAAAAATTTCACTCTTATGGAAATTAATCTTAAGACCCGATAGTTCCTCAAAAAGACACAAGATGAGTTTCATATTGACAGCTTTGTTGAGGTCATGTTCCAAAAAAAGAATAGTATCATCAGCATATTGTAATATAGAGAGACCACCCTCAACTAAATGAGGAATTAATCCTCCAACTTGACCATCATCTTTGGCTCTTTCAATTAAGATGGCAAGCATATCCACTACAATATTAAAAAGCATAGGAGACAGCGGATCCCCTTGCCTTAGACCTTTCCTTGTTTGGAAATAATGACCAATGTCATCATTTACCTTCACCCCAACACTACCTCCTTGCACAAATTGTTGCACTATTCTACCCCATACGGGGTCAAAACCTTTCATCCTAAGTGTTTGTTGTAAGAAAGACCATTTGACCTTATCGTATGCTTTTTCAAAATCAATCTTAAATAACACCCCATCCAACTTCTTATTATGTAACTCATGTATCGTTTCATGGAGTATGACGACTCCTTCTAAAATATTTCTACCAGGCATAAAAGCTGATTGAGTTGGCTTAATAACCCTCGGAGCAATCCCCGATATACGATTAGTACCAACTTTGGTGAATATCTTAAAACAAACATTGAGTAAACAAATAGGTCTGTATTGCTGAATCTGAATCGCATTCTCTTTTTTGGGTAGTAAAGTGATGACTCCGAAATTTAGTTTATAGAGAGGTAAATCCCCATTAGTAAACTGAGGAAACAGAGCCATTAGATCACCTTTTATTACTTCCCAGAAAGTTTGATAAAATTCAGCTGGAAAACCATCCGGCCCTGGAGCTTTATTCAGCTCCATTTGTGAGATTGCTTGAAAAACCTCCTCTTCAGTAAAAGGGGCCGTCAAGATCTCATTTTCCAAAGATGAAATTTGTGTAATATCATTAATCTCGTTCTCAACTAGAGAAATGTTTGTTGGTGCAGGTTCTCCAAAAAGCTTCTTATAGAATTCAGTAATATAAACTTTTAGATTATCTTCCCCAACAATAGTCCCCTCTTGTTGTTCAAGTTGGAAGATTTTCTTTTTTCGGTGTTTACCATTCGCTATTAAGTGAAAATATTTTGTATTATTACCCCCTTCCTGGATATGCTTAACCTTCGCTCTCTGAGCCCATTTTGACTCCTCGTCTCTTCTTAGTTTAGTCAGACTATCATGTGCCTTTTTAAGTTCTTCCCTTTCATTTGTATTCAAAAATTTTGTCTCCGCCTTCAAATCTAGATAGTCAATAATGTTCAACAATCTCTCTCTCTCTTTCTTGTATTTTCCACTCTGATTTTTTGCCCATCCCTTCAGGAAACGCCTTATATGTCTTAACTTATTCATCCAAACCTCCATTGAATCATTTCCCCTTAAAACCGAGTTCCACTCCTTTGCTACCATGTCAAAAAAACCCTCCTGACGCAACCAATGTAGCTCAAAAGAGAATTTTGCTTGATTACCCAGGTGTGCTTTCACTCCTGAATCAATTAGGATTGGAGTATGATCAGATTCAGCTCTAGTTAAAGCTCTAACAGTCACTAATGGGAATTTTTGTTCCCACGAGATCGAGGCTAGAACTCTATCTAGCTTTTCATATGTAGGAATATCCCTTCTACTTGCCCATGTAAATTGTCTCCCAGTGAGAGCAATTTCACGCAAGTTTAAATGTTCAATAATTGCATTAAAAACAAAGGGCCAACGCGCTTTGAAATTATCATTATTTTTTTCCTCCCTTTTACGAATAATATTGAAATCACCACCTACCAACATAGGTAATGATTCGGTTTCACAAGTTCTCACTAGTTCAGCTAGAAATTCTGCTTTGTGCTCATCTTGGGCAGCCCCATAGACCGGCACAAGAATCCATTCAAACCCATCTCTTTTACATTTGATATGAAGCTTAACACAAAAATCTCCCGTATTTACTTTTAACACCTGAAGCGTATCTGAGTTTATTCCCACTAGAATACCTCCAGAACGACCATGTGGTGGTAGACAAAACCACGAAAAATTATAACCTGCTGCTAATTGGTGCAAAAAGGGAATCGAAAAATTAGATCTCCCAGTTTCCAACAAAGCTATGAAGTCTAATTTATGTTCCCTAATTGCTTCTTTAACAAACAAATGCTTCGCAATATCACCAAAGCCTCCTGAATTCCAAGTGATTCCTTTTAGATTCTGCATTATGAAAATTGTTTTTTAATTCTTTTCCTAGTACTCTTACGGATATTATTAGTATCATAAACTTTCCTTTGTCTAACTTTTTTAACCTTCACCACCGGTCTAAGATGATCCAAGTGATCATCCAAGTCCAGAGGAGTATCATCATCATCAATTAAATCCTCACAAAGGGTGGATACTTTTGACAACACAAGAGTTCCCAACCCATCCTCAATAGCCTCCTTTTCATTATTATTTTTTTCCAAAATTGTTAAAATACGTTGCTCCTCAACCATTTTAAGCCCATTAATCGATTTACCTATCTGGCCTATCGATTTACCTAAAGATATACCCAGTCGATCCGCTTTTTTAACTATCTCCGAATCCGGAATATTCAAAATCGAATGCATAGGGGTAACGAACTGACCTGAAGATGTCGACTCATCCCGCAACTGTGCCATCTTCATTGCCTTTTCCATCTGAGGCATATCCGCATTAGGTTGGCCACCCAACCTAGTACTCGACCTCACCTCAACAGTGGGCTTCGGAATTCCCCCAAAAGCAATGACCTCTTCAATTGTAGGACAATGAGAAACATGATCAATGTCCGTTAAGGATAAAGATGTAGCATTCTGTGAAACATAAGTAGATGAATTCTCCGAATGAATAGAGGACTCACCAGCATTGTTCAGAGATGAGGCATCCCTCACTATTCCCTGAAGATCATATGAATGAATCATCCCTTTCTTGTGATCCAAAGAGCTTCCCCTACCATGCTTCACCTGATTAAACCCTGGTTCCAAAAAACCTTCTGCATGAAAATCATGGCCATGAGAGACATCATGAGAAAAATTAATTGATTTATCAGCTGCCCAAGAAAAATTAGCCCCGGGTTCCAAAAAATTCAGATTAGTGAAAGACTCATCATTACCCATAGCAGCATCATTCACAGAAGATCTTCCCAAAACATTCCCTGCTGCCCTCATGATTGGTTTATCAACAGCCAAATGATTGGCCCGGTCCCCAAAGTCCTCCATTCTGTCAACACATGCATGCGGCAGGATCTTCTGTGGCATAGCACTCGGTTTCAGCAGTTTGGCGTTGGGCTGCATAGTCACAGCCGATCCCGCGCCACCTAACGCACCACACCCCACCTTGTCCCCTGCATGAGTAGCCAACGGCACAGCGCCGCAGCTGTCGGCCACACTCCCCTGCACGCCATTGGTCCGAAGAGGAACCACGTCAGAGCCGAGTGCAGCAGCCTGCAGCGGCAGGACAGATGGCAAGATGGCAGCGGTCGACCGCGCGCCCAGTTGCTGACCTCCGCTGCTCGTCACAGCTCCACCGCAGCGGTGCGCGTGCCGACAGCCGCTGTCATCAGACAGCACATTCCCCTGGGCCACCTGCTTCCTGACCATCGGCAATCCCGAGGCGGATTTTGCAGCCCCAAAATCTACATAAGAATCAGCACAGTTTTCGTCATTTAGCGACAGATTATGAGCATGTAATATTGGCAAGGAAAACGTATTTTTGTGAGCCAAATTTGAATCAAAAGCAACCTCACCTAGTGGAGATAATGGCACCTTCAAAGTCCCAATGCTAACTTCCTCCACTCGATCACATTGCTCTTGCATTCCCTCTACCCCATTTTTAACACTATTCTCATGTTGACCATTACTATTCGCATGTTCCTCATCCCCCGCAGCTTTAGCATCCATCTCCATATCAATATTACCATGACCATCTCCCAAGCCATTATTCGGATCACCATCCCCATTTTTGTCAACATTTGCTTCTGCCATATTTACTTCTTGGACCATGTGAACTGTCTCCACCTCAAAACGAAGCTTGTAGAAGCCCCTTCTAATAAAAACATCACTGTCTAAAGGGATCAGATTGCGGTCCAAACAACCAATCTTGATCCTAAGCAACTTATTCCTACGAGTGAAGGGCATGTCTACATCCAAAGTTTTTCCAAAAAGAGAACCAATCCCCCATAAGGACAAGTAATCAGCTCTCATATCTGAAGGTACTCCATCAACTCGAACCCAGACCTCTGGCAACAAATATAATGGCTCCTCCACTGAAGACCAGGAATCAAAGAACAAAACAGTGTCTTTCTGAGGACATACATAAGAACCAAAATTTTTAAGCCTCAGTACTTCTTGTTTACTTGGTAGTTTCACCCTGTATATGTTATCCTTGTAATGATAAACCTCCCAGTGAAATTTCTCCGAGGGCACAATTCTCTTCATATGCTCAATAATCTCAGGTATAGTCAAAACCTCTCCCTCAACAGACACTTTGACAAGCTTAGGGTTCTCAACCTTGGCTTTGAAAGCACCACATGGCATCTCAAAGAACATAAGGGCCTCATTAGCATACCCATGAAGAATGGCAGTAGGTTTTGGAGCTTGTAAAAGATGACATGCAGAGGTAATATGATGAATAGACTCACATATGTCACAATAAGGAGTAGTGCAATCATCAATATAATGGTCGGGTTTTTTGCAGCGAAAACAGACCTCCTTGTCATCCTTCTTTTTCTTTGCGAGACCAGCTCCCACATTTTCCTTTACATTACCTTGAACCACCTGAGGCTCCGCTGCCTTGTTTCCTGGTTGCACCTCAGCAGCAGAATTAACCGCACCCCCCTTCGGATCAGGTACACCCTGTACCCCATTGGATGCCGGTGTAGAATTCACCTCAGATGTCTTTTGCGCTGCAGTCACCGCAGCCACTACCGCCTGAACCGTCTGATGAAGCAAGTCTGCATCGATCGGTCCTCTGGCTGCAGCCCCAACTGCATCACTGTTGCCTCTGAAACGAGGCTGAAAAGCTCCTCCTCTGCCCCCATTAGTCTGGCTAACCCATCGCTGTTGGTTGTTCCCGTAGTTGGCTCTATTGTTATTGTAGTAACTATTGTTGTAATTCCGCTGTCCTACCCAATTCTCATCTCTAGCATTTGTAAAATTCCCACCACCTGCTGACCCGCTTGATTCGCCTTGAACAAAATTACGGCCAGAGCTAAATTGTCCAGTACCTTGATATCCACGGCCTCCGTTGAAGCCATGACCTCCACGGCCGCCTCCATGCCCCATGCGGCCACGCGCAGTACCACCCCGACCAGCTGCAAAGCCCCCACGGGATTGGAAACCACCACGACCTTGGTTGAAAGCACCCCTCCCAGGGTTGAAACCACCCTGGCCACCATCGCCGCTCATCGATCCGGAGCGCGGCTGCTGAACAACCTGCTTTCCCTTCTCGATCCTCCGCCACGCAAACCCTAAGAGTCGTCGAAAAGCTTGCCCAGCGACAGCGCCTCCGACCTTGACTTGGATCGGATGATGGGTCTCAACAGACCGATCAGCCGTCCTAGGGATAGGCCTGTGTCGTGCCATTCGGGCCGGGCCATGTCGGGCTGGTAAAACAGGGTTGACCAAACTCGAGCCCAAACCACGAAAATTTGAACGTTCCGAAATTTCCGGCACTAACATCGGATCAGACATTGTCTTGTCGAGCTCCGGTGACCAACGTCGCCGGTGAACGACCGTCCAACCTTCCTGCCCATCATCGATGAAAACAGATGGCGCAAGAACGGGTAAATTCAGAGACTTTGTATTCGATCTGCCCAACGGCGTCGAAACTGGTGAACACAGCGTACCTTTCGTCGCCATGAATTCCATGGCAGCTTCTCTCTGCATCCGACGTCGCTGTATCCGCTTGAACGTCCTCCTAGCCAACTCCTGAGTAGACTCGTTAAGGTCCCTGTCATCCACCATCTCTGGTGTACGACAAAGATATCGAACGGAGCCTACATCTTGAATTGGCGAGATATCCTTCATGGCTTCTTCGTCTTCACCTTCCTCGTCCGACGACTCCAGCACCCAGAACCGGCCATCAGGAGGCCGCTCCAGCGCCGATCCACCGCAGTGAGCGGCGACCGGGGGCGCCGTAGTGGCATCACCGCCGGTTCCGCCAGCCCCATCGCCAGAACCCTCTCCAACGGTCATTTTCCAGAACTGTTAATATTCAGGTGGCTCACATTCCTAGTAAACCAAAAGAAGTGAAGTTTCTACGAGATCTGCCACATTCCTAGTAAAGAAATATAGGAGGATCAAAGGATATACAACTTTGAAAAACGTAATGTCTCATTGACCTCAAGTGCAAAGCGTAACTCGACTTATATGACTATGTTGATTTTCATAGTTTCAAATATGAATATTTTCATGTTAATTTGGCTTCTACACAATAAGGTCATTTCTTGGATGCATATCCCTTGCACATTCCAAATTATTAGTCTAAACTAAGAAGAATTTTTTTTTTACAGAATAGAAATATTATGCATCTCATTTTAAGAGATGCATAATAATCACAAAACAACGATGCCGTGGATTATATACTATAGCTTTATCACACTCAAATATGTAAACATAGAATTTTATTAAAAGTTAAAAACAATTAAAAAATACTTTCAACTTGAATAAATATCACCTAAAAGTTTTACTTGAAATATTTTATAGGGATTGCTTTATTTCTAAATTAGGTTAAGCGTAATTGGCCCACCGAACCTAGTCAGCTCTAGCATGGATACGTGTCTCCTATATTTCTCTCACCCAGTCGCATACACCCCTACACCCAAAGGGCCCGTTTGGTAGGCTGCATTGATTTCTTGCATGACTGCGTCAGTGAGAAGAAACCACTGCGCGTCGCAGACGAGCTACGGACCAGATTCAGCCCATCGTTTGGTCGCCTGGGTTGCATCAGTGCATACACAAGTGTTGGATGTCTAGAAAAAGTGGTCCATCTGTGATCAGCAAAAACACATGCGTTTGGTTGCTATTTTGGACACCTAGTTTGTGCTTCTCCTCGCCACATTCAAAAATGGCGACCTTACCATCACATAACGACACACAACAGCACAAAGACGATCATAAGCACAACATGCAGTTATATACACATGGAACATAGTACTTAGTACCTAATCCTAGTGTCAGAGCTGTAAGACGCCTACTTAAACCTGGGGCAGACTACACATGTCCAAAAGTAATGTTCAACAACCTGTAGAGGCCAAGATTACAGGCGCATACGCACAAAAGCACGTGTTTAACATCCTCCTAAGGCCAGAACAACAACTACAACTTCACAACAACAGAGCAGAGAACAAGAACATAACCTTAACGGCGAGGATTAGCATAAGGGCCCTAGTGATGCTTCATGCAGCTGAAGATGGTGCAGCGGGAACTCTCCTTCCTGTAGACGTTGACCTAGAAGTCGTCGTCCTTAGGGGTGAAGACGATCATGTCATCGACGTGTAGGTCAGCCTTACCGGTGAACTTGCTCCAGGACTTGATGAAACCGACGCGCTCGGCCCTCCACTGAAGCTGCACCATGTGCTCGCAGTGCTCGCCCATGTACAAAGCCACCTTCACCGGCGGGCCATTTTTTTCAGCTTGTACTTCCTCATAAGGAGCTGGTCCATGTAGGGCGGCACAACGAGAGGGCATGGAGGTCTTGGCTCTCCAGCTGCACGAAGAACGCAGGCAGCCGCTGCCTGGGACCGTGCCCCAGGTCAGCAGAACACCCGGCGTGAGCCCTAGGCGCGATAACCTGCCGGTGGGCTTCCATGAACCCTTCATTGGCGTCTCGAAGCTGCACCCGGACGGCAATGTCCCGTGCCTCCCCAATGGGCCCTTCTGGGAAGGTTTTCAGGAAGAGGCAGTTCTGCAGATACAATGACAATGTCAAGATCATCATGGCAATAACAATGTCAAGATCATGAAGCCAACACACATTGACATCAATCCGACCTACATTGAAATCAATCCGGTCTACATTGGCATCAATCCGATGAGGAAGGGAAAGAGTACTTACAATGGGGCTGAGAGCAAGTAGGCCCGTTGGAGGAGGAGGCCGCGTACCGGCGCCTGCATATGGTGCAGGAGGTCGCACCCCAAATCCAGGAGGAGGCGGAGGCGGAGCAGTAGTCGGAAGACATGGCGCCGGAGCAGCTATCAGAAAACGGGGAACTGGCAGACGGCTGCCGACGAGCACGGGATCGGCCGAAGGGCGGGGGCGCGATCGACCGGCGGCACGCCATTGGGAGCAGCCGGACGCGGCTGGCCCCATGGCATCGGCGCGTGCATCGGGGTGGAGGTGAACCCCGGCGGAGGCTCCATCTCCATGCTGGAGCCTGCTGCACCCGCCGCCATTGTTGCCGCCCTCGCCAAAGGAAACCCTAGGCAGGGCTGAAAAAGCCCCGTCCCGGGATCCACCGATCGAATCCCGACGGCCTTTTGTGCGGCGACGGTCGCTTTGCACGTACCCATGGCGACGGGCTTGGTCGCGATCGGCGACATGCAGTTCAACACCGGCACTTGACCGACATCAATCTGCGCTACCGAATCGGGACCGCCGACCTCGTACTCCTGGAGGATGCGCAACAACGCATCGTTAGGCCTGGTGAGCGTCAGGTCGGCGACGGGATCCGTCGATGATGGGGTTGAAAGAGGCGGAGGAAGCGAGGAGGCCATGGGCAGAGGTTGATGGGAAAGTGGCATGTGTCGATGAGGGAGTTGAATGGAGAGAGAGAGAGGAGCGAACCAGTGACTGGAAGTGGGGAGCGAAGGCCAAAACAACGCAGTGTCTCCCGTGCTTCTCCACGTGTGCAACCATTGCACGAAGGCGTGCAAAAATGGATGACAACGAGATAGGTCGGCTGGAAACTGTCGATTCGGACGTTCCTGGCGGGCCTGTCCCTAGGGTGCTTTGAGAACCGGTTGGACTACAACCTAGATGCTAGAAGGTTTGAATCTGTATTATAAATACTTTGCTATGCTATGCATGTTGGTCCCGCTTTTTATATTCAAACGTAGGGCCCTGTAGGTACAACATCCGGGTCACTTTTTAAATTAAAAATCTTGGTCTCGCCTGACCCAAGTGGAAAATTAGCAGATGATAGGTGGGACGAATAAACACCTTTGACTAGAAGGCACACGTGTCCATCATTTGCTACTTGATCACCTATACATGTGATGACCAGGGTTCATTCCCACTATAATACTATATAATATGTCTTCTGTTAACGTACCGAGGCGTTTCAATCATTGTGCCATGTGCGGCAGGGCATATCCGATAGCAATGCGCCACGCGAAAAAAGATGCTTTGGGTTTGCAGTTTCCGTGGCATCTTTTTTTTTACGCGACGATTATAAACGTGCCTCAGCATATAAAAAAAAACCGACCTGCCATGTTGTAGTGTATCTTGTGCATGATTGTATTTTTAGATTGTATTGTAATCATTATGTCACAAATCATGTCCTTGTTTAAGAGTTGTGAATAGTTCCCATGTTTTCGAGGGCATGCATGGAATGACTTAGCCGATGTATATATTTTGTCAACTTTTGTACTTTGATGTGGTTCTATAATGGTCTGTATATTACTTTACCTTTATGGGCTCATAATACTACAACTTAGAGTAAGGAAAAGAGGAGAAACATGATGTGACAACAACCATGTTCCAAGTTTTACTATGGGTGTAATTGCTCATGTACATGGCCTATATTAGGCTCCGTCCATATAGGAATAAATCTGAAAAAATATTCATCATGTTCATCTAAAAATCACATTCTTAATAATCTATGCTGCCCTCGGAAATGTTTGACTCACATAAGTGCACACTAAACTTGTCCACTTGCATAGATGATTGATTTTTCTGTGAACATAACTTGTCACTTTGTTATTTTATTACTTGTGTTTTAGCTTTCTCGTGTTTTACTTTCAGGAAACTATATACCAAAAATGTTGCATCTTCTTCAGCTCCTTGTGGGTTACTTATCGAAAGGTACTATAATTGGTTCTCTACACTTAAGAGATATAACCAACCCACTCAATTACTCAAGGGCACATCCATGTGCATCACATATAGCATATGGTATCTATTTTGCACATTGATTGCTATTTATTTTACTTCCATGTGAAATAAAAAAAAACTTTTTATTCGAGAAGCCTCTGTCAGCTTGTGAGGTCTCTCATAATATCTAAGGAAACTCGAATAGACCTGAACACATACAAATGTTATTTGTTCACCAGATTGGCAAGAATTTACATGTGAAGACATGAGACAAAAACATTTTAAGGAGTTGTGTGCCAAAAGGTGAAAAAACAACACTAATATAAACTCCGCTCAAATATGCTTTTCATGTTTAGTGAAGTGCCATTTCGAGTCTTCAAGATCAAATTACATAATAATAATGATTGTATATTTATTTAATTGTTTTATTATGGCATGGCTAGTATAATTATAATTTTAATAAAAGCACAAGCGGTTAAGATCATATGTATAGATAATGTGTTTAATTGCAAAGAAGTTTAAAAGTTTAGTATAAGTAATTGATATTTTATCTATCTTAACTCCAATGGAGCTAGGGTTTACGGCTTGCCAAACAAATGAACTCATCTATGATCTGTGGTGTGAGATTGACTTGGAATCATGAAAGCAATTTTTCGTTAGTCGAGTCAAGCTAAAAGAGAACATGGCATATTCATTAAATTAGCATCAAGAGAAGTAAAGAACACAATTCCAGTGAGGGCCACATGCATTGGATGACCCCATTTGACGTTATCAACAAACTTAGTAAAAATTACTCGGACATAGACCAAGGAGTTCATGAAGGTAGTCGTAGCTAATGGTGACACCATGAGCGTCGACCATAATGGCACTGTTTCATTTCAACGTACATTGTTGCAAAAAAGGTTGTTGTCACTACCAAGCACACCACCGACAATCAGTGAACTTCAAAGATTGTGTCCAAAACTTTGGACATTGTTCCACCTGATAATTGCGGACTCACATTGTTATGAGTGTTCGAATTTGAATTATATTATGGCTAGTTGCTTAGTTCCTTTTTATTTGTGTTTTGTGCATTGTTGTTGTGACCAGTTCAATAGTAATATAAGTTATGCTTGATTGTGTTACTCGTACCATGTGTTACAGTTGTGACAAGCAAAAAATTCTCAAAAAACAAAAGTTATGAGAGGCAAAAAGGGAGAACTAGATAAAACCAACACAGAGCAACACAACTATTTTAACGTGGAAAACCCTTCCAACAAGGAGAGGAAAAAACCACGGGAGCCAGCCATCAGAACTTCACTATCATGGGGAGATTTTACACAATGCCGGGGATTTCACATATTCAAATTATCTCGTATGGTGGCTTAGAAAGATGTATCTAGTGGTGGTGACCTATGTCGCCGATGATCCATACCACGGGGGGCTTCACACGCTCGCACCCTCCAACGTCCCAAGCTATAATGCAACTGATAATATCCTCCCTATCTGCCTATAAATAGTGTAAAGCTTCTCCTGACCTAGGTTGGCACAAGTCCTATCATTATTGTCAAGATCTTTGTGATCGAGTTTATCGGGTGAAATGCCTCTTGTATTCCCATGTATCCAATCATAACTATTGGGTAGAAGGGGTCTATCTTTTTGGCTTGAGCACCAGACAAGAATGGGTTGTGGCCGCTAATTAAGGAACAAGTCATACTCTTGGAGATTTGACATCTCCTAGACGGTTAGGTGTTGATACGCGAGCTTCCGATGTGTGTAAGTCAAGGTTTATCATGAGCATTCAGAGTGTGGACTGGATGCGGAGAGGTTTGGAGTTTTTCCTGCAAAAATCTTCCCATGGTGATCGGTCGGAGCCGGTGTGCTCCCGCTAACGGAGAATAGGGATTGCTTGCCTACGTGTGAGGTCGGTTGATCCAGAGGTGAATGCATAGATATCCCCTCCCAATGGAGATGTGGAGCGGGTGTCGACGGCTCAAACTTGGGGAAACCCTGTCCAGCAAGTTAAAGTATTGCAATCATTGTTTGTTAATCTTGACAACTGTGTATTCTTCATCTGTGTATTCTTCATCTTTATCCTCTATCATGGTTCCTCAGCCTGCTTCTCCATATCGCTAAATGCTTAAAGTTGTGTTTCAAATCACTCATCCGCTGTGTACGTTCCTGCCAATATATTTGTGTGTTTTCGCTGTGCAAAAAATTAAAATTAGCAATAGTTTTAGATAACTCATATTCACCCCCATCTAATAGTCATATCCCGGTCCTTTAGTACCCTCTATCAGTTTTAGTTTTAGAAAAAAACTTACTTTTTCAATGATATCATTTTTTTAAAAAAAATAGTCCATGTATTTAAACTAAATAGAATAGAGGGTATCCTACTAGTGACACATTTGCATCTCAGTCACAACTGGCCATGCCATGTACGTAGCACTTTCCATCAGGAAGATGCACTTGGCTTGATACAAAAAAATGCACAAATTTACTGGATAACTCAGACTAGTAGAGATATAAAGCTGACAGCAGTTTGGGTCTTGTATGAACCAAACAACTTTTGAGCCCATATACTCGAAACAACTAAGCCTGGACATTAGCAAGGTTAGGAAAACCTCGGAGGAAGAAGGACCAATAATGCTATGTGTAAACCATCGAAATATATAAAAAAAAAAGAGCGATCTTGACTAAGGAAAGGTTACATGTGGCGGAAAGTTATCTCCCTTCTCTCCATTTGTCGCAAGGGAAAGCAAAGTGGAGAGGTGAGAGATACCGGAGAGTGGAAGACTCAGTTTTTGCCTCTTTTCTTAAGGAAAACGAAACTTCAAAACAAAATACAGAGAATTGTTCGTCTAAATTACGAACCGTTTTCACTTTTAAGCTCCTCGTGCCTAGATCCACTACGGGAAAGCCAGCCTTTGCCGTGCTCCACTTTGCACGGCAAAGAGCTCTATACGCACGGCAAAGCCTTTGCCGTGCGGGGACACACGGCAAAGCTTGCACGGCAAATACATCGACGGCAAAGCCACCTTTGCCGTGCGCTTGCAAGGATTGCACGGCAAAGCTCTCTGCCGTGCGCTTCAATCTCTGCCGTGCGCTGCAAACTCTGCCGTGCGGCACTTCTTTGCCGTGCGGCAGGGGGGCTGCCGTGACAGAAAACTTTGCCGTGAGCTGCATTTCTTTGCCGTGCAATGGTCGTTGCCGTGCGCCAGCCATCTCTGCCGTGCGATCCTTTGCCGTGCGGGCTTGCTCTACAGGGCACGGCAAAGCCCCCTACAGGCACGCCCCAGGAGCTCCCAGGTCTACAGGCTGCCGCCACGTGGCTCCTTTGCCGTGCGTGTGCGCACGGCAAAGTGACCAAAAGTCCTTTGCCGTGTGCACACGCACGGCAAAGGGCCCTGTTTTTTTCATTTTTTTGCTGTTTTTTGCTTATTCCCTGCATTTCAAATATAGCAATTGACAATAAAGCATATACACATATAATCTTCAACATAACATCACCAAACACTACGGGAACACCACAAATACATCAAACACACATATTAATGCATACAATGCATTACATAGAGTCCATAGTCCATCCACACAAGTTACATAGAGTCCATAGTGCAATGTCCAATATTACAATCCATTAGAAGCAAACAATCCGACAAAGTGCACGAAGACCATGCCATCAACCTTGTCCTCCGCTTCCGCCGGCCTCATCGTCATTTCCTTGTGACATATAATCTATAAGGTTGATGGAATGAACATTTACATTTGCATTTGCATATTGATCACTTGAA
Source organism: Lolium multiflorum (assembly GCA_030979885.1). Lineage (NCBI taxonomy): Eukaryota > Viridiplantae > Streptophyta > Magnoliopsida > Poales > Poaceae > Lolium > Lolium multiflorum. The sequence continues at coordinate 212,566,963 of CM061751.1, forward strand.
CAAGCACAAGTAGCGGGTTGGGCACAAGAGGACTCACCGCGGTTCATGCTCCGGATGATGTTCAAGTTGTTGACGGTGATAGGTGTCCCCGGGGTCCGAGTGGGCGGTGGCGGCATCCACGGCATGGAGTAAGGTGGAGGAGCAGAAGACTCCCCGGAGAAGTCGAACCGTCTGCTCATCAGCCAGCTCATTCGTGCTCGCTGCGCTTGCATCATCTCGCTCTTTGTTGCATCCGCCGCATCATCTGTGTCCGCCGCCGGTACCCAATCTGCTGCTCCATGTGCGCCTTTGCTCCTGGGCCGCCTCCTTCGCTGCCATCTCCTCCTACGTTGTGTTGCCGCGATGTCATTAACATTTCAATGGAAAGCATGTAAAGGAAATGTAGAGGCTCGAGGAAGAACATACCCGTAACCGCTCGACGCTAGATCCGGCCGTGGCCGGGCTCTACCTCAGGCTGGCCGCTCTACGACCACGACGGATCTGGCGGAGAGAGGGAACCTTCACTGGGTCGACGCACCCGTCACCAAACCACAGGCGGCCATGCTTCAAGCCTTCTCCCGCAAGCACCGCGACCTCAGGTCAAAGTCCTCGGCCTCTGGGTTGGCCTCCTCGCCGTACTTGCTTGAACTTGGAGACATACGACGTGCACCGGGTCTCGGATTGCGGGTTAAGCCACACGGACCCCGTCTCAGGATCAGGCGTCTTCCTTTGCTTCATCTTCTTTAGCACGGCAAAGACGTTAGGCTTCGCTCCTGTCCTGACTTCCTGCAAAAGAGAACATGTAATCAAGTGAAGTGGCACACCCTTGCGGAGTTAACAAATATATAACATGAATTCAAAGAATGAAGGAACCATTAATTTGCTCACCTCGTTCTGCAGGTGAAGAGAGAGGGGATGCTGCCTTGGATATGCGATCCACCTCGCATCTCTGCCCGCTTCTTCTTGCCCTCCTCGTGCTTCTTGAGGTACTGGGGGCATGTCCACCACATGACCATCGCAAGAAAGCACCTATCGTCCTTGCCGACGTACTGAGGAGGGTTCTACATGCACAAGATAAACCCATTATGGTAAAATAAACTACATGGCGCTAAAGCAAATCAATAACACATAAATGCAAATACCTGCATGTACTGCCACGGCTGCATGAGCGTGTCGCGAGCGTCCTCCTTAGTCATGTGGACGAAGCGGTCGGCGTGCCAGTCGCGGACGCATTGAATACGTGCCTCGTAGTGCATGCCAGTCACCCTCTTCCTTGCAAGCTGGTGTAGGACATCATCGCACGCACGCTCCTTGCCCTCGGCCCTCTTGAAGTATTTCTGCAACAACCATGCACATAGGTAAAACAAGGGGCATTAGTGCAATTATTATGAACCAAGGAGAGTGTATGAATGGTAAGAAGTCAAAAGTCACGTACCCAGAATTTGGCAACAACCAAATCCGCCGCGGTGCCGCGGCCCTAGGATCTTCCGCGAGGCTGTAGTGCGCCCACCTCCAAGCTACGTCGCAGCCACCACTAGGGAAATTGACTATCCCAGGGAAATACCATCTAAGTAGGCCCCCAAGGATGTTCGAGTACCCACGTGGCGGTCTCTGCGACGGGTCTTCATACGTGAACGAGCTGCACCATGAAGACAACATCAATATGTATGTGATAATAATTTTGATAATGACAAAATTGCGATAACGAAATGCCAAAAATTAACATGTACCTCCTTCCATAGGGCACTAGAACAACGTGCCTGTAGCAGGACTTCAGCGAGGGGAGCTGTGTTATCCCACGCCGATATGGCTTCCTATCACGTGGCCTCAGCCTCTCCACAGCTGGAACGTACTGGTAACCCGGCGGCTCTTCCCAATCTAGGCTTTGATCAGGATCGAACACTAAGTTCCCCGCCCACCCTCATCCTCCGAGAGGTCCTCCTCGTCCCCCTCCTCCTCCCGGTCCTCCCCGCCCACCTCCTCCTCCCGGTCCTCCCCACCCCTCCCCTCCCGGTCCTCCCCACCCACCTCCTCCTCCTCCTCCCCACCCCGTGGTGCTCCTGGTCCTCCTCCTCGCCATCATCATCGGCCGCGGGAGGGGGGCTAGGACTAGGAGTGAGTACCCGCGTCGCATTCTTCCCACGCGGCCGCGTTGTGGTAGCGACAGGAGGGGGCTAGGAGGGGGTACTAGGTCGGCCCCGCCTCGAAGTCCCTACAACTACCAAGTCCTTGAGCTTCTTTTAAGACCGCCACCCCTTTTTTTGGCGGCATGCTTCAATCACCTGCAAACACAAATGAAGAGAGTGGTTTATTAGTACGCAATATTGTAAAGAGATAAATATTAGTGAAAGCAACAGAAATATAAGTAGATGAACATTAATGAAAGCAACAATAATGCAAAAGGATGAACATTAATTAGTGGAAGCAACAAATAGCAAGCATAGAGTTCTCTATTACACGGAGTTATTACAAATAACCTAGCTAGACAATCTCTATTACACGGAGTTATTACAAATAACCTAGCTAGCCTCACAATTACTACTACATAGATCAGTAGCCTGTGTCGCCGTCCGTGATTGGACCGCGTGTCTCATCATCGTCATCAGGCTCGGCGAACCAATAATCATCAATGAAACCTGGAGGTGGTCCATCTACATCGAGGTCAATCCCTGCTCTGAACGCCTCGAGCAAACTCAGGTCTTCCGGGGCACAAACATCCTCAGCTTCATCTTCTGCATTGTCCCCATCCATGCCCGCATCTTCTTGTTCATCGTCTACGACCATGTCATCGATAGTCGGCAAGGCGATTGTGAAATGCCCGGGAGCCCTTCTTCCTGATAGAACTCGACACTCTTTGGGGTCTACGCGGCGGTAATCGTCCTTGTTTGGGGGCGGCCTATTGCGTGAAGGCACCGTCATCACAACATCCCATCCATGTAGACGTTTTGTCGGGTTTGCACGCGTACGGGAGATAGAATACTTGAAAGGCCTGGGTAGCCAAGATGTACACATCCTCTCCCTTATAAACAGAGTTCCTCTCAACTTCGACCAACCCAATTTCAGGATCCCGTCTCACCCGACGTGGGTCAAACCAATGACATTTGAAGACGACGGGATTTAGCCCTTTCAACCCGTAATTCAGCTCGTATATACCCTCGACTCTTCCATAGTAATGGAGCCCATCGTCACCTTGACATACCACCCCGCTATTTATTGTCTTCGCGTTGGGCCGGCTTGTTGTGTATTTATGGGTCTGGAAGCGATACCCGTTCACGTCATAGGAGTTGAACGCTTCGACGGAATGGTCAAAGCCCCTAGCAATTTTTCTTAGCTCTGACTTCATCTCTTTGTCAGTTCTTGCCTACAAGTTTAGCACGAGAAGTTTAGAACGAGAAATGACCGGTAAATGTCGGAAGTGCTAGCTAATTTGGGATAGAAAAGTACCAAATTACAGAACCAGCTACTAAAACCGAAACCGCCGCCCTTATCGAAAATTTGCTTGGATTCTTCCGGGGTAGGCTCCCTGTGGGTATTCTTCCAATGTATAGCCTTGAATTGCCTATACCGATGAAAAGAGGAAGAGTTAGCCACGCAAATACGAGTGAATGTTTGCGAATAACTAAATGGTTCGCACTTACTCGATGTACGGCTTCACTTCGACCATGGTGTTCAAGACATACGAGTGGATCAAGGTCCGCTCCTGCAGGTCCGTTCTGTACGGCTTCGAGCCACTTGACTTGCCACCAAGCCCCACGAAGATGCTAAGCTTGGGTACTTCTTCATTGTTGGCGGCATTGTAACGGAGGACCGGGTTGTGCTTTGTGGGAATGTTGGGATCATAGTGCTTAGTGGTGAAGTTTGCCACCTCCACGTTCAGGACTGCCTCGGCTATGGATGCTTCGATCTTGCATTTATTGCCAGTCATTTGACGAAGCTTTTGTGTTTCTCTCTCGGGACCAAACTGCCAACGGCCCCAATTCGGCCCCCCTTTAAGCATTCCTCCGCGAGGTGCAGGATCATATGTTGCATCGGATTAAAGAACCCTGGAGGAAAGATCTCCTAGATCGCAAAGCAACACGGGTGCCTCTTCATCCAGCTTCTCAATCACTTTAGTGTCTAACTCCCTAGCACAAATCTGGCGGAAGAAAAAACTCAACCTCGCTAGCACTCGCCAAGTCTTCTCGGGGACATAGCCTCGAATCATCACCGGCATTATCCGCTCAAGCCATATGTGGTAGTCATGACTCTTCAGCCCTTGTACTCGCAACGTTTCAATGTTCAGACCCTCATCCGGGCTGCGAACCCATCGGGAAAAACAAGGAGTCCTTCATCCATTGGAAGACCTCCTTTTTGGGCCTTTGTGAGACAGAACGGGGCGTGTGGCTTAGTCCAAGTTTTTGGCACCATGAGGTGGCTGCATGTTCAACTCCGGCCTATCGCACCACATTTCTTGATCAATTCGAGCCTTTATGTTATCCTTCGTCTTCTCGGTGTCCACAATCGTGCTCCAAATGGCTTCACTGATATTCTTCTCGGTGTGCATTACATCAATGTTATGCGGGAGCTCGAGAAACTCAAAGTAAGGGAGCTTCCATAAGCACGGCTTGTGAGTCCATTGGTGTGTCTCCCCATATCCCAAGAAACCATTCCCATCAGGGCTAGGCTTAAGAGCATCTAACTCGGCCTTGATTTCCGTTCCGGTCTTCGGAATTGGCTTCGGGCCACGGACAACACGGCCTTTCTTGAAGCTCTTTACATCACTCCTGTATGCATGCCTCCGCTCAAGGAACTGTCGAGCTTCATCAAAGCATGAATACTTGCCTCCCTTGTTTAGCCAGAAGAAAGTCACGGCCTGCCTGCACTGTGGGCAAGGCCACTTCCCATGTGTACACCACCCGCAGAACAAAGCACGTGCTGGCAGGTCATGCAGGGACGTGTGGTACCACACATACATATCGGAGTACTCCTTCTTTGATGCGTCATATGTTCGGATCCCGCGACCTTCCCAGCCACGAACCAAGTCATCCACCAGCGGTTCCAGGTACACATTCATGTTCTTACCCGGGTATTTGGGCCCTGGGATTATCATCGACACAAACATGTTCTCTGATCTCATGCAGACGCCAGGGGGAGGTTCATGGGAATAACAAACACTGGCCAACAACTGTATACTGCAGCGACATACCATATGGATTGAACCCATCGGTTGATATCGCAACTGCTACGCTCCTCGGGTCACCTGCTTTCAGTGGAAATTTCTTGACAAAGTTCTTCCATGCGGTACCATCCGACGGATGTATCATCTTGTCGGTGTATCTGTTTCCTTCCACGGCCCACCTCATCTGCTGGGCAGTATCCTCGGTCATGAGCCGCTGGATCCTCGGTAGAACTGGAAGATAGCGGAGGATATTCTTGGCAACCGTGGTCCGCCTCTTCTGACCATCACCATTGCGGTCTACCTCAAAGTACCTAGAGGAATTGCATTTGATGCAATAATTTGTGTCGGCGTGCTCCTCTCAGAATAGCATGCATCCCTTTGGACAAGCGTGTATCTGCTGAGATGACATCTTAAGGTCAGTGAGCAATTTGGTCGAATAGTAGAAGTTTTGCGGCAAGAGGTGCCCTTTCGGCAGAAGGCTGCCTACGATGACCAGAAGTTCATCGAACCCATCTCTGCACAAGTTCCTATGGCACTTCAAGGCCATAAGGCGAGCGATGGCATCTAGTTGGGTAACCTCGTATTTTCATGTAGGGGTTTCTGCGAAGCAAACCGAGCCTCATAATACTCCTTTGTGTTTTCCTCCGGGTCCTCACTTGTCTCCGCATCCTGAGGTGTCTCCACCTCTACATGAGGGCTTTCAGGCACATTACCATTGGCCAAGTTTTCTAAGCACCTATCAAAACCAGTGTCATATTCCCCCTAGGTTGAATCTGCCGCACCTCCTTCCTAGCACGTTTCTTTGCCTTTTCTCCATGGTAAGTCCAAATCCTGTAGGACGGTGTGAACCCAAACTTGATCAGGTGCATACTCATAGTTTCCTTGTCCTGTGCCTTTAGCGCACTTACTACAAGGGCACCAAACACTTATAGGTCTGCTAGGGATGGCAAACGCCCTATCCACAAACTGCTCGTCTTTTCTCCCCATTCATCGGTATAGTTCCACTGACGATTCTGCCATCGTACATCCAGCCACGATTATCCATCCTCTAATCAGCAACAAAACAGACGAACATAGCATTTATATATCAAATAGGAAATAAATGCATCATATATTTATTTTTTTACGCGTGCATCAACCCGAAACTCTACTAGGTGGGCTCCTAGCAGCCGCCGGATCCGTAGATTGAGTACGTTCTCGCTTACCCCGATCCGAGATCCCGGCGCACCTCTGCTCTCCCGATACACGTCTCGGCAAAAAGCCGAGAGGGTGTGCATCCGGAGAACAAGGGGGAGGCGCTACCGAAATCGTTCTCGGATCGGGGTAGAGCACGGAGAACGTACCCAACTACGCATCCGCCGGCTGTCCCGATAAATGCCGTAAGAGTTACGGTTCATAATATGCGAGACCACTAATGCATATTTATCCGCGTAACCCTTACGGTCGGGAAGAGACGCCTAGGTATCGCAACAGACTTGGTGACCTAGACACAAAGAAAAACCTAGGTACATGTAAAGCTGGGAGGGCCGGAGATTTATACCCTAGACGCGTGAGAGAATCGTCGAAGAAGATTTGGGACGCCGTCCCCCGTCAAACACCCCCACGACGCCGCCCCCCGTGTCCACCTCAAAGCTTCACCTGCATAGCGAGAAAATAAAATTGTCATGCAAGTGAACATGAAATCCCCTAAATAAAATCATCTATACAATAAAATCATCTACACTAAAATCCGGCGAGCACGTCCGGCGAGCCGGAGAGCTTCTTGTCGCCCGCCGTGGTTGTTGAGCAAGAGGCCAAGAGCATGTGGTACGCACTTCTCACGGCTGCCTTTTCTCATTCATCAATGCAACATATATACACACGAGGTAGGCACTTCTCACATGCCACTCATGCCACTCTTTGACCCACTACTCCACTAACATGCACTAACTATCCCTACTAACCATGGGCATCTCAACTTCTCACCGCGTCGCACGGCAGCCTGGCATCTCGCCTCTTTCGCCCACACAGCCGAAGCATCATTGGCATACCTATATACTTCCCTAGATCGCCTAAATTACATGCAATGCTTGAATAAAAACATGTAGATACATGGAATCAAGATTAAGACTAAGAACCTTACATATGCAGGGGCTCGGGAGGACTGCACTGCGTGCGCGCAAGGCGGCGACGGCGTGGGGGAGGACTGCAGGAGGTGGCCGGGGGAAGGGGCTGCGGCGGCGTGGTCGTGGGCCGGGCAGCGGCGGCTGGGAGGAGCAGGAGGTGGCGGCGACGGCGTCGTGGGGGAGGAATGCAGGTGGCCGGGGAAGGGGCTGCGGCGGCGTGGTCGTGGGCCGGCAGCGGCGGCGGGAGGAGTAGGAGGTGGCGGCGGCGTGGTCGTGGGGGCCAACAGCGGCGGCTGGGAGCAGGAGGTGGCGCGCGGCGGCGTGGTCGTGGGGCCGGGCAGCGGCGGCGCCTGGGAGGAGCAGCAGGTAGCGGCGGCGTCGTCGTGGGGCCGGGCAGCGGCGGCGTGGTCGAGGTGGCGGCGGCGGCGTCGTGTGTGGGGAGGTCGATGCGGCGGCGTCGTGTGCGTGGAGGATGGGGAGAAGGTTTTCTGGCTCAGGACGTCCCGACACCGCGCCTTATCCTCACTCTTTGCCGTGCGGCCTTCTTTGCCGTGCGGCAAAGAACCTTGCCGTGCGGGGCATCTTTGCCGTGCGCAGGATTGCCTTTGCTGCGGCAGGCTTCTTTGCCGTGCGCCTCGCACGGCAAAGAATTTTTTTTATTTTTACCACTTCTATAACACTAAGAATTTTATTTGTAAATTATCAATAACATTAAGTTTTATTTGTAAATTATATTAAACTTGTTTTTCAAAATGTGTATTATTTAATACTATATGTGTCATGTTTTTCAAGAAATGTGTGATTAACCATAACCCTAACCCTAACCCTAAATCCTAACCGTTCCGTTGTTTTGGGGGGAGGAGGGGGATAACGACCGCCGGAGCACCGGAACCCCACCAAACCTTGCATGTGGACCTATGATATGTGTCAAAGTGTGATGCAAGGTGTAATGGTGCAAAAGTAGCTCCCCTAAACCCTAAACCCTAAACTGGGAGGCTTCGAGCCCTAAACCCCTCTAAATCCCTAAACCAGCTGAGCTAGAACCATGCATCATAAAACCTAACCCTAACCCTAAACCCTAAACCTATACCTAAGCATAAATACTTACCCTTTAACCTAAACCCTAGCCCTAGCCCCTAAACCCTAGCCCTAACCCTACACCTAACCCTAACCAGTAGATCAGCACACCGTCGATCGTGTGATAATGGCTCTAGCTGCGGGTATATGTGCCAAAGGGTGCCAATCTTTGGTTCTCCATGTGTATATGGACTAAACAAACCTAAAAGAATGAAAAGTTACATTGGTGCACCCTCGCAGAAATCTAGGGGGTAGACCCGGGGCACACGTTCCGCTCTTTTGGGGAAGGAGGGGGAGAACGACCGCCGGAGCACCGGAACCCCACCAAACCTTGCATGTGGACCTATGATATGTGTCAAAGTGTGGTGCAAGGTCTAACACCGCAAAAGTAGCTCCCCTAAACCCTAGACCCTAGCCCTAACCCTACACCTAACCCTAACCAGTAGATCGGGCACACCCTCGATCATGTGATAATGGCTCTAGTTGTATGTATGTGCCAAAGGGTCCCAATCTTGGTTCTCCATGTGTATATGTCCTAAACAAACCTAAAAGAATGAAAAGTTACATTGGTGCACCTCGCGCGGAGAAATCTAGGGGTAGACCCGGGGCACACGTTCCGCTCTTTTGGGGGAAGGAGGGGGAGAACGACCGCCGGAGCACCGAACCCCACCAAACCTTGCATGTGGGCCTATGATATGTGTCAAAGTGTGGTGCAAGGTCTAACACTGCAAAAGTAGCTCCCCTAAACCCTAGACCCTAGCCCTAACCCTACACCTAACCCTAACCAGTAGATCAGGCACACCCTCGATCATGTGATAATGGCTCGAGCTGCGGGTATGTATGTGCCAAAGGGTCCCAATCTTGGTTCTCCATGTGTATATGTCCTAAACAAACCTAAATAATGAAAAGTTACATTGGTGCACCCTCGCGAGAAATCTAGGGGGTAGACCCGCCGGGCACACGTTCCGCTCTTTTGGGGGAAGAGGGGAGAACGACCACTGAGCACCGGAACCCCACCAAACCTTGCATGTGGGCCTATGATATGTGTCAAAGTGTGGTGCAAGGTCTAACACTGCAAAAGTAGCTCCCCTAAACCCTAGACCCTAGCCCTAACCCTACACCTAACCCTAACCAGTAGATCAGGCACACCCTCGATCATGTGATAATGGCTCGAGCTGCGGGTATGTATGTGCCAAAGGGTCCCAATCTTGGTTCTCCATGTGTATATGTCCTAAACAAACCTAAAAGAATGAAAAGTTACATTGGTGCACCCTCGCGAGGATCTAGGGGGTAGACCCGGCACACGTTCCGCTCTTTTGGGGGAGGAGGGAGAACGACCGCGGAGCACCGGAACCCCACCAAACCTTGCATGTGGACCTATGATATGTGTCAAAGTGTGGTGCAAGGTCTAACACCGCAAAAGTAGCTCCCTAAACCCTAGACCCTAGCCCTAACCCTACACCTAACCCTAACCAGTAGATCAGGCACACCCTCGATCATGTGATAATGGCTCGAGCTGCGGGTATGTATGTGCCAAAGGGTCCCAATCTTGGTTCTCCATGTGTATATGTACTAAACAAACCTAAAAGAATGAAAAGTTACATTGGTGCACCCTCGCGGAGAAATCTAGGGGGTAGACCCGCCGGGGCACACGTTCCGCTCTTTTGGGGGAAGGAGGGGAGAACGACCGCCGGAGCACCGGAACCCCACCAAACCTTGCATGTGGGCCTATGATATGTGTCAAAGTGTGGTGCAAGGTCTAACACTGCAAAAGTAGCTCCCCTAAACCCTAGACCCTAGCCCTAACCCTACACCAAACACTAACCAGTAGATCAGGCACACCCTCGATCATGTGATAATGGCTCTAGCTGTGTATGTATGTGCCAAAGGGTCCCAATCTTGGTTCTCCATGTGTATATGTCCTAAACAAACCTAAAAGAATGAAAAGTTACATTGGTGCACCGCGGAGAAATCTAGGGGGTAGACCCGCCGGGCACACGTTCCGCTCTTTTGGGGGAAGGAGGGGGAGAACGACCGCCGAGCACCGAACCCCACCAAACCTTGCATGTGGGCCTATGATATGTGTCAAAGTGTGGTGCAAGGTCTAACACTGCAAAAGTAGCTCCCCTAAACCCTAGACCCTAGCCCTAACCCTACACCTAACCCTAACCAGTAGATCAGGCACACCCTCGATCATGTGATAATGGCTCGAGCTGCGGGTATGTATGTGCCAAAGGGTCCCAATCTTGGTTCTCCATGTGTATATGTCCTAAACAAACCTAAAAGAATGAAAAGTTACATTGGTGCACCCTCGCGCGGAGAAATCTAGGGGCCCACGGCCCGCTCTTTTGGGGGAAGGAGGGGGAGAACGACCGCCGAGCACCGAACCCCACCAAACCTTGCATGTGGGCCTATGATATGTGTCAAAGTGTGGTGCAAGGTCTAACACTGCAAAAGTAGCTCCCCTAAACCCTAGACCCTAGCCCTAACCCTACACCAAACACTAACCAGTAGATCAGGCACACCCTCGATCATGTGATAATGGCTCGAGCTGCGGGTATGTATGTGCCAAAGGGTCCCAATCTTGGTTCTCCATGTGTATATGTCCTAAACAAACCTAAAAGAATGAAAAGTTACATTGGTGCACTCGCGGAGAAATCTAGGGGGTAGACCCGGGGCACACGTTCCGCTCTTTTGGGGGAAGGAGGGGAGAACGACCGCCGAGCACCGGAACCCCACCAAACCTTGCATGTGGGCATGATATGTGTCAAAGTGTGGTGCAAGGTCTAACACTGCAAAAGTAGCTCCCCTAAACCCTAGACCCTAGCCCTAACCCTACACCAAACACTAACCAGTAGATCGGCACACCCTCGATCATGTGATAATGGCTCTAGCTGTGGGTATGTATGTGCCAAAGGGTCCCAATCTTGGTTCTCCATGTGTATATGTCCTAAACAAACCTAAAAGAATGAAAAGTTACATTGGTGCACCGCGCGGAGAAATCTAGGGGTAGACCCGGGCACACGTTCCGCTCTTTTGGGGAGGAGGGGGAGAACGAGCACCAACCCCACCAAACCTTGCATGTGGACCTATTCTATGTGTCAAAGTGTGATGCTAGGTGTAATTCACCAAATGGTGCATGGCATGGATCCCCGGTCTGACATTCCTCAACTTCGGCGATAACACTTACCGATTCCTGGACGTGTACGGTGAAGTGTCCCTCCGCGGGTATATCGGGGGCTAGACTGTGCCAAAGGGTGCCACACATGGTTTTCCATATGTCCATGGACTAAACAAACCTAAACCTATGAAAAGGTATATTCGTGGAACCTCGCGCGGAGAAATCTAGGGGGTAGACCCGCCGTCCCGCTGTTTTGGGGGGGAAGGAGCCGGAGCACCGGAACCCTGATATATGTGGGGGATGAGCATGGAGACTAATTTTGTATTTCACATAGTGTAATAAATAGTCATCAAAAAGAAAAACTAATTAACAAAATAAATATAAGTAGTAGATGAAATAAAATAGTTAGAAAAACAAATAAAATGTATATTGGCGCACGGCAAAGAAGGCAGCGCACGGCAAAGGACCCTTTGCCGTGCAACTGGTCTCTGCACGGCAAAGGGGCGGGCACGGCAGTGCATTTTTTCCTTTGCCGTGCGCTGTTTCTTTGCCGTGCGGCTTGCAGGGACTTTGCCGTCTTAAAATCTTTGTCGTGCGCTGCTCCCATTCTTTGCCGTGAGGAACTACTTTGCCGTGCGCCATATCTTTCTTTGCCGTGCTATGTTTCTTTGCCGTGCGCTGCTCTAATTCTTTGTCGTGCATTTTTGCTTTGCCGTGGGCTCTTCTTGCTACGCACGGCAAAGAAATCTTTGCCGTGCAGCAGCTCACGGCAAAGCTGGGCTGCACGGCAGCGCCTGATTTTCCCGTAGTGATCTTCATAACTAGATCCCGTGTAGATAGGTTTCTGGAAAAAAAAATTGTACCTTCAGAACTAATATGTTTGTATTCGGGTTTTAGTGTTATGTGTACTCGGGTTCCATTGTAGTTATACTTACGAAGTTACGATAGAATATGATTCTTCATTGTAAGAGGGGAATGTATGTGATTTAATATAGTACCAGACTAGGAGCCTCTCCTACCATTTTTTGGTCAAAAAACTTGGAAATATGTCGGTGTTACACTTGGAGGTATGCCTTTGTGTATTTGAAGTACGCTCGTTTTGCACTTGGAACTACGCCCGCCGTGAACTTGGTGAACTTGAAAGTATGCCGGTGTTGCACTTGGAAGTATGTCGCTATGCATTCTGGAAGCACTTTCGAGCTGCACTTGTAAGTACACCGGTTTGAAAAGTAACGTCCGCGTTGAACTTGAAGTACGCCCCTACTTTACAGATCTAAGTACACCCGTGTTGCTCCGCATGCTCGTATTGTACTTAGAAGTACATCACACGTTACACCATGGGAGTACACCCCACACGCTTCAAATTTGACTGCATTCTTTCGTTTCAGCAACAGTACTGAGTACATGAAGCACATTTCAGCCAAACAGACATGCGAGTTGCTGTCGCGCAAAACCACAAAGCGGAGTCAAAATATGGAAAGTAGTTACACTACATGGAGGTGATCACTAGCACAAGGCATCATAAATGATTCATCAAGAATGAATTGATCTCTTATTAACAAATGAATAGTCATCAATTACAGGACCATTAGCACTTTTCAAGTAAGGAAAGAACATGCCTAAGGTAATTCTATGAAACAAGTTACATTGATCACTGTTTGTTCATTCACTAGACAACTTTCCCTGAATTCGACTCGCTAAAGAACCTTCTTACGAATCAAGGGGGCAAAATCAGCTCTCTAGAGAACACTCTTTTAGAAACAAGGAGAAAAAAAGTTAACTTATTTAGCAGTGAGATGACTCTAGACTCCTTGTTTGGGCTACATAAAGAATGGCAGCTGGTTGAGGTAAGTGAAGCATATGTACAGAACTGGAGCAACTCCATTCCTTCTTGGTTTATGTGAGACATCTAAAACTTTTCTGACCCACATCTCCTAGACAGAAACTGCAATATTGATTGTACTCCTTTCTACAGGCCTCAGGGGCAACGCATGCGGCACAAATCATGTACCTCCGAGCCTCCGAACTGTGCATAGTCTTGTTGTTGACGATTTGTCTGGCTCTTCTTGGAAGAACGCTTAGACGGCGCTTCAGTGATGGTGTTGCTTGGCGGAGCGACTGACACTGGTGGATTTATAGTAGGCGGTGGTGCTGATGTTACTGGGCAGCGATGCCGGACATCGATCTTGTGTGTCTTGGTTTCAGTTGAGGTGCTACCAGTTATGTTTACCGTAAGAACAGCTTCCTTGTCCCTTGTGTCTTCACACCACCAGTTTTGTGGTATCCCGTCAACAAATTCTTCTTGTGTGTAGAAGTCTTCATGATGGACTGTAATCTCCATGGTTTCTCCTGGTTTAATTAGACCAACCGCTGGTTGGACCTGCATGACATAGTAAAATAGCACTTGATCACTCGTATTCCCGCATAAAGGCAAAGAAATATTGAGATTGCAAAAGAACCAGGACTAACTGTTTCCTGTTGACAATGACTTCACAACAATTGTGTGTCATGTGATCATGTTTGTACAGTCACACATGGATAGTTATCCAGTATGGAATATTGATAGATATTTACACAGGATGCATGATTTTTTAATCTTTGCTAGAAACTTTATGGGCAAGAAATATCACCGGATCATATAGTCCCTATAAGTTGCTGCCCAGACCCTACATTTAAACTGAAGCTTTAACAATAACAGCTTCTGGGTGAAGCTTTATAACAAAGTAGTGCTGTGGTATGTTTGTTTGTTTCGAAGAGAAGTGAGAGCGTGATACACTGATACGGATGAATAAATATGCATGAGACCAAAAAAAAGACTGACATAACAAATGGGTCTAGAGTTCAATTGTATTTCTACAGAAATTGCTCATACCTCAAGCCAGAGTGGAAAGCCAAATGATGCTCTTGGAAGAATCTCAGATTTAGTTCCATCCTCCTTTTTGGTCGACTGGCCATCACATAGGATTTCAAAAGCTGCTTTGCTAGTTTCATCGTTATTGGTAATTTGGAAGACAATATTATCTTGATTTTCCAATATAATTTCATCTGTGCTAACTGTGGTGTCTGGGACAAAACAAGACTCCTCAAGCATAGCCTTCACTTCTTCATTTGATTCGATTATTTCTCCATACTCCTGTCTCCTTGTTAACTCATCTACCCGTGCAATGTCAACGCTAAATGTGCACCTCACAGGTTTATGATCACTCTCTATGACTTCCATGACAGCTACATACCTATCAAAAGAGAGGGAAAACAAGATCCATATGAGAAAGAAATGGTGAGCTATCATAAGGAGAAAAAAGAAGTGTTGTAGTTTCTGACGATGTAATTGAAGCAACTACAGGGCACTCTAGTGAGCATTCAGCTACTGATACAGCACGACTGTCACGATATAATACTCTATCGCACCAAGCAGGTATCCGCTTCTTCTCACCCGAATCATACCCTACAAGCCAGTTGATCAAGAAGATTCAGAACCAATGATTTACCATAATAATTGCAAAGTGATTAAGAAAAAGATACTCCTAGGCGAGGCAGTAGCAAGATTCTTCACAAGCTGCACAGAGAGTAATTGATCAAATGCTTTTAGAATCAAAATAGACATACCTCCAAGACCTGGTGCGCCCTTTTGGAATTTGTAAGTTGGGGGAAATTTGATCAGACCTTCACGCATTCCTTGAAATACTTTTCCAGCTTTCATTTCTGCTCGAAGCTGATCCTTCTCTCTTAGCCAATCAAAGCTTCTTTGGGAAACCATGTCTCTTGCTTCATCATATGAGATACCATAAAGCCGGTAGTTGAAATCACCAAGAAAGACAACCATATCAGCATCAGCCAAGTCAGGCCTGACCTCATCAACCTGATTTCCATTAACCTGACATTACCACAATATCTGGACATCAGCAGAATTCATCAGTATGGATAATTTGAAGGTTAGATAACACATACATTCACTGTTCTGTGCAATTGGACAGATGTAGCAGACCCTGCAACAACAACAAAAATCACATGGTTACAGAAAGCACCTTTTGGGGATTGAAACAACATTATGTGCAATGTGAAAACGTGTGTCACTTAAATAGGAAAGGTGAAAAGGGAACCTGTGGACCCATGAGGTTTATTGAAAGCCATTGTCCGGTAAATATGATCAAAATCAGCATTGCGCCTGTTAACAGCTTCCAGATGTGCAGCAAAATGATTACTCACAAAACACATTTTACGATCATAAACTCTTATTCTTAACCCTACACCACCCTGCAGAAGAATCTCTTGTTACGGCACAAGTAAAATAATTGGGGGGCATGACTTAGATACATGCAATGAAATATAAATCAGAGCAGTGATCAATGACTGGAACGTGCTCCTACATAAAAGCATTTCTTACTATTCAAAGAGGCATATGAAATCATCACTGGAATTTCGTGTTCCTACATAATATATATCAGAAAAGATCCTCGGATATTTCCAATGAGTACTGAAATACTTACTACGGTGACTCCAAACTTTCATTATGCATGTTTACAAACATGCTATTATGGTAGCTGTACACTTGTACATAAGGACATAGCCTTAGGAAACGGGAGCTCAGTTGAGGAACAAGAATGCCTGTACATCTATACGATCATGTACCTTATTGCCGATAGCGCGTCCAAGACCACATGGAACTGCTGCAGCCTCAACATCACCAACATATGGCTTAAGACTCTTTCTTACCCTTGAAAAGTTAATATTTTCCATGTTATGTATATCACATGAGAATGTCAATTCAACATGTTATCATTATGCGGCAAAAGAATTTTTTAGTGTAAATCTGAGAAACTAATTCATGGCAAGCCCATACCATGCAGCAATAAGCAATGCAGCCAACTGCCTAGAACCAACTCGGTGGAATGATGTCCCCTCATCAAGTGCTTTGCCTATATTGTCTATCCACCATTGACCGTTGGCACTTCCCTCAAGTCCTACCTATAACATGAACAAGGGAAGTTGAATAAAATGTATGACGTAGGGTACTTGCACACAATGAAATCAACAATAATAGGAGCAACCACGGTATTTGCAGCTTTCAAACATAAGGTAAAAGAAATCAAAATAAGTTAGCACTAAAAAATAGCATTTTAATTTATCTCAAGTGATGCGAACCATAAAACCAAATCTGCAAGCGTAATAAAGTGTCCAAGAAAAAAGGTACATCCCAGGAAACAATACAAAAAACATGTGGGGCACTGATGATTGGCAACCAAAAACTTGGTTTGTGGGGAAATTAACTAATGACTGAATTGTAATTAACAGGAATGAGAAACAGCACAGCCCTAATAAAAAAAGCTATAACTTGTCAGCGAGAGCATAATGAACAACATTACAAATTGGAACAGTATTGATTTTTTTTTTCGAAGAATAGTGGCAATTGCTTTGAGGGAAAAACATGTAGCCACAAAACTAATCTAGGGTGATCAAATCTTAAAAGGAGTGTGCAACAATTTCAAGCAAACCACTGATGAAATCAAAAGTAAATAACGCTAGCTACTCCTGCAAGATCTTGAAAAAAGGTAAATAACCCCTAATGGAACATGATCACCTATGAAAATATAAGTTCTATTGTTTTACTAAGATAGTGCAAATTGGCAGCTTGAGTTTGAAAGGTATAACATTCCTAAAGCAGGCAAATTCTTAATGCTGGTAACTACACTGGTGCATACTTAGATACAGGCTTTGCATAACAAAAGAATAAATGACTGAAAGCGAGATCAAGTATCTTACAGTTTCTTTGGCCGCAGAAATTGCAAGAAACCCTGCACCCATCTCAACCTCTTGCAATCCAACTACAACTAACCCAACATCAGATGATACACTACCCAACCATAATCTAAGCGCCTCAGCAGTTGCTTTTCCCTGTGCAACATTCCAACTTCCAACCATTATGTTTATCTTTTCCATTCTAGTGTATGACAATTCTCTGTTAGCCAATTCAGTTCGCAAAACATCATCAAGGGGTCCAGGGGAAGTCAGCGGCCATCCACGGATACCGCCATGATGCGCCAGCGTGTAGATGTAAGAGCCACCGAGCGCCATCCTTATGACTGGACAGCTATGCCCTGTCCATCCTGCAAGAAGGTTACCTTCAACATCCATGACTTGAACAGTACCACTGGCATAGCCCACCCACACCCTATCTCCTAGCGCCTTTATACACTGCACAGAAGAAGTATGATGCTGGAATTCCTGCATACGGTTCCCGTTTCCGTCCCACTGGATAATGGAACCGTTTGTGCATCCTGACCAAATTGCCCCATCATCTGCCTGAGCCACTGCCCCCGTTCTCCGGTTATCTTCGACAAATGTCCCCTTTGTTGCGACCCTGCGCACCGCATCGGCTGCTCCCATCAAGGCATTCCTAGATTTCTGGAAGAAGTTTAAGGAACCACCCTGGGACTTATCCTTCTTCGACGGTTTCACTTTGACCTCTACTTCCTCCATGGGCTGCTCTGGCATGACCGGTGTCTCTAGGCGAGCTGACTCAACCTGGCCATCCATTCCGAATACTTTCAGAAGCTCCCTTGTACGAGCATCCCTGTGGCACATCATTTCAATACAATCTTCTGTAAGGTAAAGACGCAACCTCGAAAAAAAGACAGTAATCTAAACACAACATTTCTGAAAGGCATCATACTAACCAGAGAGCAAATGTCATGCTGGTCACGGTCCAAACTTTGGACCGAGAATGGTCTGCGAGAATGTATTTCACGTCAGATGCAGGGAGAGAGCATACGTTGCCAACAGTGCAATGGTTCCTGAGGTCAATGTATGCTCTCTCGACCAACAAAGCAGCCATGTGCCTCTCCTCCGGTGAGAGCGAGAGGGACTTGGCAATGGCGTCGTATGGCCACGCCTTGATTACTCCACCCTCCGAGCCCGACCATATCTCACCTGCCACGTGAGGTCATACAATTTCATCATTTGCAATGATCGAATCTTAATGTAGATGCAATGTGGAATATAAGAAGATTACCGTATGAGGTGACGGCCATGGAGAGCACGGGCGTCCGGCCGTAGGCCTGCCACGTGAGGGCTTCCCTGAACACCGGCGCGCTGTTGGATCCGCCGTGGCTGCTTCCCCCAACGCTCTCGCCGGAACCAGGAGGCGGAGGCGCGGGCGCCGTGGCGGCGGTGTCGAGGTCCATGCGCCAGGAGCGGATCCTCCCGTCCTTGTGGCCCGTCCAGAGCAGGCCGTTGGCCCTGTCCATGGCGACGCAGAGCGCGGGCGGGGCCGGCACGCCCTCGCGGAACGGCGCGCTCTCCTCGTCCCCGCGGCGCGCGCCGGCGCCCCACCCCGCGAAGACCTCGTCGAGCGCCCACACCCTGATCCCGGACTCGGCCCCGGCCCAGAGCTGCCGGCGCTGGGGCTCGGCGGCGAGCGTGCGGAGGAATGACCCCGCCTGCGTCTCCCGCAGCGGGTGGGGCCGCACCTCGAGCGGGGGCGGGCGGAGCGGGTGCATGGCGGCGCGGAGCGGGACGCGGAAGATGCCCTTGCCGCCGCCCGCGCCGACGAACTCCGGGAGGGTGCCGTGGCCGCCGCCGTACTCGGACATGGCGCGCTCGAGCGTCATGGAGCCGTCGCTGGCGCCGCCGACGGAGCGGCGGGAGCTGGGGCCGGAGGAGTAGGAGGCGCTGGGGTGGTGGTGGTGCTGCAGCTGCTGGGGCGGGAGCGGCGGGTGGTAGCCGCTGCCGCCGCCGCCGGCGGCGGCGGCGGCGGCGGAGGGGAGGCCGGCGGAGGGGTCGTGGTGGGTGTAGGAGAGGGAGTGGGAGGCCGGGAGGATGTGCTCGTCGTCGAGGCTGTGGTTGCGCAGCGCGGCGCGGCGCGCGGACGCGGCGTCCCCGCGCGAGAGCGGCTGGCTGTAGGAGATGCCCCGGCGCTGCGGAGGGCGCGAGGAGGCGGCGGCCAGCTCCTTGAGCGCCTCGTCGTCGGGCTCCATGGGTGTGATCGCCGCCGGCCGATCGATCGATCTCGTGTTTGGACGTGCGTACGCGCGGGTGGATCGGCGCGCGAGGTGGTGGTGGGAATGGGAGTGGGAGAGATAAGATGGAAATGGTCAAGATCAAGATGGCGAGGGAGAGGGAGGAGGTCGCGGGAGAGGGAGGGAGGCAGCGCCACCCGCGGCCGTCGGAGCCGGGGCTTCCCGCATACACAGCGAGGTGTCACGGCCTCAGCCAGCCCTCAGGCGCAGGGCAGGGCAGGGACAGTGTGCGCGTCGCCTCGCCTGACCGGGCCCACCGTCAGCGACCAACATTTCATTTTACCCTTTTTTGGTTGCACGATTTTTTAGAATAAAAATCAATCTCTTTTTCTTTTCGTTTTACATTTTTGCATTAGTAACCCTAATAATGCAATCTTCATCAAGAATAATATGTGAAAATTATTGAACTACAATAATAATGTGTAATTTAGCAATGCACAACATATACTCCATCCCTTCTTGAATACAAAGCTCACTGCAAAAATACAATTTATATCAATACAAGGTCACCATCTTTTCCCGAGAAGAATTTTACTCCCTCCGATCCTAAAAAAAGTGTCGCATGGTTAATAGAATTGCATTTTACAATTACATCCTTCGAAAATTAGAAAAATTGCAACGGGGGCACTTTTCGTTGCTCAGCACACAGGATCTTGCTCTGGTCAACGGCGTCGAGCACCAAATGGCAGCAGCCAACGGGATCGACGGGGAGGCGGCGGGATTGGGGATTTCTTGACGTCTGCGTGCGGTTGCGGGTTGAAGATGAAGCCTATTGGGTGGAGTGGAGTGCGGGCTGACAACCAAATAAACGCAATGGTTTTTTTGCAAAATGTATCATCCGACATTTTTTTTCGGATCGGAGGGAGTATTAGATTTTTCTCTCGTACAATGGTGCTCATTAACATGAACGTAGCACGCACCCGTAGAGATACACACACCACATGCAACATGTTTAATTATCCATCGTGTTATTTATTATTTCCTTCTATCCATAATAACTGCCATAGCTTTAATTCAAATAACCGGCGGAGCACGGCTGTGGGAACGGCGGCGATAGGTGCTGGGCGGCGGTGAAACCCTAACCCTAGTGGGCCATGGCTATTGGTAAGAGAGGACCGGAGGGGAGGGGGAAATGAATTGGAGTCGAGGTCTAGCCGGAGGATACCGCTTGGTGGGTTCGGGTTATATGGGGTGGCAATTATCGTAAAAGGTGGAAGTATAGTGGGCAGTATGGTCCGGTGTAATTCGGGAAGCTCGGGAAGAACCTCTCGCCTAGCTTTTGGTCGATAGCAACTCGGTAGTTCATTTCCGCACAGCGCTTCTACGTAGCGGTTTTCTATTGCTGGTGTTTCTTTGGACTTCCACTTTTACACCCCAAAAGTCGAAGCTAAAGCCCCAACAAACACAGCTTTACACTTTTGTGGAATATATTAGTAGGCCAAATGAGGTTCCATTTTTTTAATCCCCACTTGGTGCTCCATTGGATTTTCCAGGGCCATCGCCGCCATTTTATTTTGATACGTTGCAAACGTATCTATAATTTTTGATGCTCCATGCTTGTTTTACACCAATTTCTATATATTTTGTTTACACTTCGTGGCATTTTTATGTATTTTCTGGAACTAACCTATTGACAGGATACCACGGTGCCGGTTCCTGTTTTCTGCTATTTTCGTATTTCAGAAAAATTATACAGGAAATATTCTCGAAATTGGACGAAACAAAAGCTAGACCTTCTATTTTCCCGACACGAAGACGGAGTCCAAAGCAGAGACGGAGGAGGGCACCATGGAGGTCACACAATGCCTAGGCACGGCCCCTCCCTGGCCGCGCCTAGGGGTGGTGTGGGCCCCTTGGGCTCCCACCGACCTCGTCCTTCCACCTATAAATTGACTCTTGACGCGAAAACCCTAAAGGAATCAGCCTCCATCCACGAAAAGTTATGTAGCTCCGCCGCCATCGAAGACAAGTTTTGGGTACCCTGTCGGGACGGGAAATTTCCTCCGGAGCCATCTCCATCGACTCCACCGTCATCTTCATCGCTGTTGCTGGCTCCCATGATGATGAGGGAGTAGTTCTCCCCCGAGACTGAGGGCTTTACCGGTAGCTATGTGGTCTATCTCTCTCTCCCATGGTATGATCTTTATGTGATCATGAGCTTTATAATCTAGTTAAATAAGTAGATGTTACTCTTCATCTATTATGCTATTCAAGTGGTTTTATTATGTGATCTCCGGAGACACCTTATCCCACGGTGTGAAGGTGACAGTGTGCGCATCGTGTGTGACCCACAGTGTGCAGCCCTACGCGGTGAATAGGTGTTCGTCATCCAACCAGAGAGTAGTTCAGGGTAGCATAGTGAAGAGACGATATTTATGTATTCAATTATGATATCATTGTTGAGACTGTCCACTAGTGAAAGTAAGATCACTAGGCCTTGTTTGTAAGCATTGAAACACCGTTTATAACCAGTTCCGCTATATGTTTGCTTGCTGCCATTTTTATTTCAGATTATAATTACCACTTATAATTTCACTATCTCTTCTACAAGTGTATTGGGTGTGTTGGGGACATAAGAGACTTCTTGCATCTTAATTGCAGGTTTGCTTGAGAGGGATATCTTTGACCTCTATCTTCATGAGTTTGATAAACCTTGGGTGATTCACTTAACGGAAACTTGCTGATGTTTTACAAACCTCTGCACTTGGAGGACCAACACTATTTACAAGAATAGAAGTATGCGTAGACATCAAGCTCTTTTCTGGCGTAAGTTATCAAACATGTTATATCTGCTTGTTTCCCGTAAATCCGTAAATCTACAACAGTTTAGGGCTCAACAACGTGGCCCATTGAGCTGTTCTTTTTTAGGTTCGGTTAACCTGACCACTAGATACTCACTAACCAAAGCCCCCTTCGTAGAAACAAACATAATTTATAACAAACTTTAATGCTTCTTTAGAACTTATTTTTAGTTTGCTACAGTCTTGATGAGTATAATCGTATATTCATTATTTGACATGTTCTACCACATATTATACATTTGTAGTGTAGTATATTGTTTAAATACACTGAAGAAAGATTTCGTATTGTATTTGTAATATAGTTTTCTTCCTAAATTAAGTTTTAACAATTGCATAGACTATATAGTGCATACGCTAATATGATAGAGATCTCTAAAACATGTGGTCTAACAAATATCATGATAGGGACGTTTTGTGTGTGATCAGTATACATTTGTAAGAAACCTCTCGAGAGCACATTGAACTACTAGTATGATTTATTCCTTTTTTAGGGGTCAAATATGTCTTGCGAGTCACAATGGTCAAATATGATTTTTTTACCTCTTTTTCATGGAATAAATTACTCCTGCAAAAAGAGCCTTTTATTTTGGATATCCAACATCTCTTAGATGTCATGGATTATTAGTACAAACACTTCAGCATTTGGGACCCTCCTTCAGTCGGGGTTCAGGGCGGTTAGCCTGGCCTATGGGTCGGCGTTGCCAGCATGACCATCACAATACTCAAAGATACAATCATAATCGTTGACGATAACGCCAAACTCATCCAGAAACCAACTAATCACCGTGATCCTAAAACTCCATCTTTATACCATTACGTTTCAAAAACTGTCACAATTAATGCATAATTGCTTAACCGTATTATATTTTCAGGAAAAAGAGTGGCCATGCCCTCTGGTTCGATTAAAAGTGCAACCTAAGTGTGATAGGGTTTGGAGCAAAGCTCGTCAGTTTAGTGCAGAAAAAGTACTCGGGCAAAACCAGAAAAGTTCTATGAGAAACTCTAGATTGATAATCATACTCCAAACTCCTAAGGCAAACATTAGTAGGGATGAAAATGGTAAGAGAAAAAAATCGACACGAGCAGAGCTCCAAGACCGGTGTTAAAACCCATCCATTTAGATTAGCCAGCACCAATTCACACATAAATAATAAGACATCCACTGGACAGCAGTATACACCTTCTCTGGATCAATCAGTGTGGAAGTACAATTAGACCGACCTATCTAAAGACTACCTAATCAGGGAACATTCATACAGACTACATCCGCAATAATACTAAGCTAGTAGGAGTACAATTTTCTTCTCTCCCGATCAACCAGGGACAATTACACCACCCATCACAGTCCAATTGGGCCAATCCCAGAAGAAGCTCCGCTATCGAAGTAGGAATGCATGACGGTGACGGCGAGCATGATTCCAGTGCCAGAACCGATCACGCCCATGAAACCTGCTAAGAGGGTAAGCACGCCAACACAAAATCCGACGACAAAGGCTACCATGAAGACACGACGCGCCCATTGGCTCAAAGGAATCGAGTCAGCCTGCGCAGGCGTCACGCTCACTTGGTCCTGCAGCACACACATATGTATGTATTGTTCAATTAACTGATCATTGATCATTCAAGCTAAAAAGAAGTACGTGCCTAAGTTCACTTGCCCCGATAAGCCGGTTCATGTAAGGTCTCGAATGTATACACAGTCGGAACCAAGCCATTGATACAAGACCGCATCCGAAGAGCAGCAAGGCGGCATAGAGGCATGCGTGTACCGGGTCTCTTGCTACATCAGCCAATCTACAATTCACAGAGATGGATAAAATTTTAGATTATAAATGAATGCAGAAGACATAGTATCAAATACTATATACATGTACACGGAACAATTTCATGTATGAAACTCACGTTGGTGGCGTAGTAAGGTAGTAGGCGATCCCACCGACTGGAATAAATCCTCCAAAACCTTTAGATGGCTGCCACTTGCCTAGCAGATTTACTACTAGCTTATTTTCGCCAAAGTCCATGTATAAATGCTGCAAAACACATTAACCCAAATCAAAAACTTTACTCATGATCCGGCCGGAAGGCATGCATCGGAAGTAAAATACTCAACTAATTTAAGTACCCAAGTAAAAGCTAAAGTAACGCGAGCAATTATATCTATTTAGTCGCCTAGAAATTCATTGAATCACTGTAAAATACTCCCTCACCTGTGAAAATAAATAAGTGGATGAAACAATTGTGGCTTGGAAGAGGATGGGAGCATAGGCGAGGTAGGATATGTTAATGTAGTGGTTGGTTTGAAACCTAGTCTCCTGATCTGGCGACCGCGGTCGCCTTCGCACTGGCAAGGGAACGCGATAGCCTTGCAGGTTTAGAACGAGCAGAAAGAAGGCAATCGTCTGTGCAAGTTTCCCATGCACGCCGGCTCTCAAGGCCTTCCAGAAAATAGTTGCGCTGAAAGTACATACATATAAGCAGTAATCGTTAGTTACGGATCCAACAAAACTATAATACATATGTAAAAATAAGATCACTGAGTATATATGTAAGAAATTCTTACCAAATATTGGCGGTAGTAAACAATGGGATAGCAGACAAGAGGCCATAACCCTTTCTAAGGACCTCGTCGATATAAATGACGACGATGGATCCAACTGAAATCTGTAGCGAGGCCAGGATCGCGCTCCCCATGCCCAAGTGGGTTGCGGATAGCCCAATGCCCAGAGGCATCACGACTGAGATGAGCACCCCTAGCAGCTTCTGCAGCCCGTTCCTGCAGTCCATGTGGTTTGGTATTAGTAGGCTTTATAAGTAAGTGGGAAACGAAGAGAGGGAGAGGAATCAGAGGATAGGTAGAAAAGGTAACTCACAGGATAATGTGGTTCTCGACGGCGGGATTAACGACCCTCAGTCCTAAGAGGATGTGAGTAGCCATCTCTAACACCACAAGGGGGAATACGCCGAGTGACATGACGGTTCCGAAGTTTCCCGCATAGGCCGTGTGTGCCCAGAAGAGCGGGTCGTCCGCGGCCATGGTGGTGTCGACCCCGTACAGTCGGAGCTGGCTGCCGGCGAAAAAGACAACGAGCGAGCCGGCAGTGTACACCAGCTTCCGCCGGAAAGGAACATCTTCTGCAGGGCTCTGAACCTCCGGCAAGAATTCCGCCAATGGCCGTAACCGGAAGAGATTAATGCCTCTCATCGGAGCTCGATCAGGCGGCCGGGCGCCGACGTTCTAGGAACGATTGTCAACCGGACGCGCGGCTAGCTCGGTACCTTGCACAATCGACCGATTAACTGAGACTCGACTCGGCGGCTGTATTATAGGAGTAAAATCGAGAACCGAGTCGAATAGGAGTAAAAGAGATAACCGAGTCGGATAGGTGTTTTTTTTTTTTGAAATCTTAAACCATTATATCAGGTCAGCAGGCCGCCTCATTAAAAAGATCATCACAAAGTTACATCATGAAAAAGTTTATCTAGGAGGAAACTAGGGGGCTCATGGACCCAATTACAAGTAATCTTACTAGAATAAGAATTTTGAGCTAACAAATGAGCAACCTGATTTGCCTCCCTTGGAACATGTCCCACCGACACGTTTCCAATACTTGTCATCTTATCAATGCATTCTGCAAAAATTGCTGTCTGAGCACTACACTAGGCGTCTCTCTCATTAAAAGCATCAACAATCTCCATACAATCAGACTCAGCCTGCAGTCGATTACAACCCAACTGTATAGCCATCTGAAGACCCTCCTTCAGCGCTATAGCTTCTGCCATTACTGCTGAGTCAACATTGGACAAGAACATAGCAGATGCCGCAATAAATTCACCCCTTGCATTGCGAAGAACCATACCAATTGCTCCAGTTTTACCATCCTCATGAAAAGATGCATCGACATTTAGCTTCACCACTACTCCCTCTGGCCTAGACCATTTGATCCCGCCACTTGGAGCCTGTTTGCCATAAACCTTAGACACATTAGCAACAATGGACAATATAGAAAATCTACATTTGATCATAGAAGGAGTGTTCTCATTATGAGTCCGTTGTCGCCGGAGCCACCACAAGTACCAACATGTTGTGACCACCACTTCAGACACAATGGAGGATGGGAGACTGTGCAACTTGACTACATTATCCAGGAACAGCTCAGCCACTTGAGTAGCATTATATGGGTGTTTCAATGGCAAGAAATGAGCATATTTAGTGTATCTATCAACAATGACCAGAATTACCTCAAACCCATTGGACTTGGGCAAGCCTTCGATAAAATCCATGGATATTGATTGCCATGGTGCTGTTGGAGTGGGTAGTGGTTGCAAGAGACCTGGCGTCTTGCAATTCTCATGCTTGGCCTGTTGGCACACTGTGCATTGCTTGACAAATTCTTCCACCGCCGTCTTCATGCCCGACCAAGCAAACAGATTCTTCAGTCGATGATAAGTAGCTTTTCTTCATGCCCGACCAAGCAAACAAAATTCACGGAGGAAGTATTTTATTGTTCCTACCGCAAAAGTTTATATACTGTTCACATGTTTAGTGTGTTTATTTGTCGGAGATCATTCCTCCGGTTTTCGTCTTTTCATGCACCACAAGAAAATATTTGCATTCGAACATGAAACATTGATAATTGGAAAAACATATTATCTCATGATCTACATTGCTAGACCAATTTGGTATGCCATTTTGGGAGAGCGAGTTTTTGTGAAACTAATATGGTCTGTTGAGTGCATCTACTCGTCGAAATCGTCCAATTCGATAAAATTCTGTGATCCAAACTCCAAACTCAACTTCTTTTTAATTCGTTTATTTGTACCACATCTCTATGCATGTGATATATGTTATCCTTTGAAAAATTTATACGTTTTAGTTGTCGTCGAGTGAATCTATCATAAGACTAAATATTGACTAAATAAAACAACATTGCATATCTTACATCATATATCCTATTTTGCTTTTGTACTTTGTTTCAAATTATATTTTATTGTTTGGAACATTTTTTTTGGATTTTTATTTTGCATCCTTATTGTACATTAGGTACACGGGCTATTGGATTAGAGTAACACACGCAGTATAAGAGTTTGTGGCCTGATCAATGAAGTTCATGCAATCTCTTGCATACATGTGTTGGTTGTAGAGAAAAATAGTGACATGACTTGTAGTCATAGATGCATACATACATACTGTTTGAAGTTCTATTTCGCATTAAAATTATTTTTCCTTGTCGGTAACAACAAAATGATTATAATATTCTAGCATGTTGGTATAACCAAGTATACTAGTAGAATGGTCTATAAAAGCAAATGATTTCCTGTAATGTTTCATGTTTATTGTGATGGCCGCCATAGGGTGTATATAATATATAGATGTACAATAGGTGGAGAGACTTGAAGTTCACGGTAAGATATCTAAGTTTAAGTCTACCGGATTCGCAAAAAAATAATTAAGCCCATTATGGGTACTGACTGTTGCTGGGTGGGCATACACTTATGATGTGTTCGGTTTTGGAACGACGTAGAATAAATGAGATGTTTCCATTTTAGAGAAATAGAATGGTTTTATTTCCGCATTTAATTTAGATAAAAAAAGGAACGAAACATGTACCATTTTCAGTTGTGAGAATTGAAGAGCACAACGGAGTGCAGAAAGAAGGTGCAACCAGACCTCTGGTTGGACCTGAACCCGAGCCGAGGGGCTGTTCCCACCCCACCTGGGCATGGGCAGCCCGGCCCGAAAATCCTGGACCGGGCTTGCATGTTGGGTTGGGTTGGGTTTGGGCCTGATATTGGAGGCTGAACGTCGGCTGGGCTCGGGCTTGCAGAAATAAGATTTAAGATTAGTTTGGGCCAGGCTTGTCAGGCCGGGCCAGGCTTTCGTTCGGACAGGGTTCGGGTCTAGTATATAAGCCCAAAGGTAGGGTGGGCCAGGCTCGGGCCGGGGAATTTTGGTTCGGGCTAGCCCGAGAAAATTGCCCAGGTGTAGTTCTCACCGGCGAATCCTATACACCGACCAGGTCGGTGTATACGACGCGCCGACCACCCCCTCGTCGTTTTTGGGCCGGCCCATTTAGATAGGAGACGCTTTGTTCCGCTTCGCAGTTCCGACCGGGGGCGACCGAGTCGTTCTTTTCTTTTTTCTTTTTTCTTTTTTCTGTTTTTTTTTTTGTTTTTGTTTCTTCTCTGTTTATTTTCTTTTTGTTAAATTTTAAAAAGTTCAAATATAAAATTTGTTCAAATTCAAAAAATGTTCAAATCTGAAATCATTCAAATTCGAAAAATGTTTAAATCGGAAAATCGTTCAAATTTTAAATTTGTTCATATTCAAAAAATCGTTCAAACATAAAAATCGTTCAAAATAAAAAAATCGTTCAAACTTAAAAATCGTTCAAACTAAAAAAATTCAAATTTGAGAATTGTTCTAATTTTTTTAAATTATATTTTTAAGAATATTCGGTTTTTTTAAAAAAAATCATGTTTGTGAAAAATAGAAATTTTTCCAGAAAAACCCGGATTATGGAAAATAAAAAAGAAACAGCAGAAAAAAAAACGAACTGATATTTCGTTGCCAAGGAGAATCGAACTCCTGACGTCTAGCTAGACAGAGAACAGCCAGCTGGAATCGTGGGCCGGCCCAACAACGGCCGGGGGTGGTCGGCGCGTTGCTGGGCACCGACCAGGTCGATGTAAAGCAGTGCGGGTACCACTAGGTAGAGACCAACCTTCACGAAGGGAAATATCCTTCCGCACTTTGTACGACAGCTCAACACGTGTCACGAGTTCGCGACGAGCGAAACCCGCGCGGCCCTCGAGCGAGTACGCCCCGCGACAGATTGGAGATGCTCACCTTGTTGACAATCCCAAAATCGCAAGAGCTTTCTTGTCGCTTAGCCTCTCTAACAAGTTGGTTTGGGTTAGTAGGTATGTGACCAAGAACTTTGGTTAGGTGTGCATAAATGGCTGGTATGTGAACTTGACATGTACGGAGTGTAATGAATTTCGATTATGTCTGCTTTTGGATGTTTAGTATATGAACTTGACATGTATGGACTGTAATAAACATGGTTGAACTATATCGCTTTTAGATGAACTATGTGGTACTGTTGCTACCTTATGATATTTCGGTTGAAAGTTGTCTTGTTTGTGATCTCGTATCTGTATATGTTTGTTGTTGTATATGGTGAATTGTTTCTGTTAAAAATACAAAGGAAATGCTGTCAAAAAATTGCATGGTACATGGTCAAAAATGAATGGAGCTAAACCTGTACGTTTTGCATCATATTGCATATGGGAGGTATTCTCACCATTCATATGAAAAGGGTGAGCTGAAACAGATGATTCTCATTTGTACTCTCCAACCGAACACAGGAATTAGAATCTACCCATTCCCTATTATGCACAAACCGAACATATGAATGGAACCAACCCATTCTCAAAAATGGAACCATGACATTCCATCCCTTTTGGTTCTACTACCGAACACACCCTTACATCCGGCCGATCGAGTAAGCCCCTTAGAGCATCTCCACTCGTCCCCCCGAACAGGCCCCCGGCGAGCGTTTTTTACATCCGGACGGCGAAAATCGGCCCGCCGCCCCAGTTTCTGTTGTCCGGATTTGGGCCTAGTTTCATCCGGCGATCCCACGCCATCCCTGCCCCCGGGAGCGCTCGGGACTGGACGAAACGAAGCGCGCGAAACGTTCGCGTCTTGGCCCCAACTTGTCGAGAGACACCGATCGTCGTCCTCATCGCATCGTCTCCGCGCGCCGTAAAGCTCCGCCGGTCAAGATCGCCGGACGCGTAGCTTCCACGCGGCGAGTTAATGCCGCTTTTCACACGCGCGCACGCTATTTATCGCCGAACTACCCCGGCCCCCGCCCACCTCCTCGCCTTCCCCAAATCCCCCGAACTCCAAGAAACCAGCAATGGCGAACTCGGGCCAACAACCGCCGCCGCCGTCTCTCCACCAATGGGAGGGCCTCTCCGCCGCCGCGGGGGCCCTGCCCGCCGCTCCCTCGCCCGGAGGCCACGCACTCCGGGCCCCCGCGCGCAACTCGCCGCGGCGCACGCGGGATGGCGCCGTGCTCTCTCGACGACCGCCGCTCGAGGCTCCCCGACGCCTCTTCCCCCGGAACCACGACCTTCCGCGTCTTCCGGCGAACCGCCTCCGTCGCGACTCCTCCTCCTCCGCAAGGAACGCCGCGGCCGCCGCCGATGGTGGAGCGCGCAACCGCACCGAGAATGTGCGCACACGAGGGACGGAACTCCTGGGGATGCCGCTGTCGGTGGCGGCTACCGTGTCGCGCCGGCACGGTAGTTCCCGGATACCGAGGAGGATGGCGCCGTCCTCTTCGTCGTCGGGCTCGAGATCGGCGTCCAGGTCCGGCGGGTCGACGCCGGCCACCGTCAAGAAGGAGTGGGCGACCGTCAAGAAGGAGCGGGTGTCGCCACCGCCGACCGAGGGCGCAGCAGCGCGCCGTCATCCGCGACGCCGCCGCTCGCGAGCGGGCGGAAGAAGACGAAGAAAGAGGCCGGCGCAAACAAGCTCGCCGCAAACCGCCGCCGAGGAGGAGGCGAGGGGCGGGCCGATGGCGGAGGCGATCGCAAGATCGCTGAAGGACATGGAGGAGGTGAAGCGCGGACGACGCCGAATCGGTCCAGCGCGACCGGGAGCGCCAGAGGCCGAGCCAAGCGGCCTCGGATTCGGCCGTCACAACTCGCCTCACGCCGCCACACCATCCGCCGCTAGGAACGCCGCGCCCAGGGAGGTGCCGCTCGAGGAGAGCAGCAACGACATGTGTACCTTCCGTCGCCGCCACGCACCGGCGACGCCGGCCAGGGCACGAGCCGGTACGAGGCTCCGCCGCCCCAGGACAACACCGACTCGAGCGACGACGACGATGACGACGGCGACTACTACACGTCCTACCGCCATTTCGGCATGTAGTAGGCCGCTATTTAGTTTAAGTTTAGTTTGCCAATCGCCGAATTCAAATATGTACGAATTCGGCCTATTTATGTACGAATCCCTATATGTTAAATATCATTAAATTTAGCTTATGTTTGAACGAATCGCCTATTTTGTCTAAATTCGTCAGACACGTTGCATCCATCCCCGCTGGGAAAATGGGCCTCCCCACGCTAAATCTTCCTCCAATCCGGACGAAAATATCGCCGGATTTGGGTGTGGGGAGCCCAAACGAGTGGGGATGCTCTTACACCCGGCCGATCGAGTACGCCCCGCCGCCCGGGCGAGTACGCGCCGCGCAACATGCACGCCCGCGCGGCCAAACAAGCTAGCTAATGAGCGCATGCGGCAAATACCCGCGCACATGCAACAAGTACATCCAGTCGTGAGTACATCAGTCGCATACCTAGCTAGGCTAGATCAATTCACGCGCGCACGTACTAAACTAGCTAGGCTCGCATGCAATGCAAAAGCGCGCGTGCAAAAATCAATTAGATTCGTGTACAGTAGAAAATACAGGTACAGTTAGGAATCACACGCGAGTACAGTTACATACAATACACGAGTACAGTTATGTGTACCACACGAGTACAGTCACGCACACGAACGAGTGCAAGCACAGTCGCGCACATGAGACAGGTACAGTCACACGAGCGGTACAGACAGAGTACACGATGACAGGTACAGACACACACAGGAGCAGTCAGTCGTACACGAAAGTACAAGATACATCGTCCACATAACACAGGTACAGTCGCGCACACGAACGAGTACATGTACAGTTGCTCACACGAGTAAAGGGAAAAATGCACCAAATACATTCAAAACAGAAGTACTTATCAGTTAATGCACGAGTACAGTTAGATACACAACACGAGTACAACCATAGTAGTATATGAAATACGGAAAAAAAAGTATCTCCAAACCTATCAATATGGGATCTAGTTTTGAAGATCTTGACGAGAGGATCTCAAAAGTGAAAACGGCTCATCATTTGGACTTACGGTTCTCGAGATATTTCACTTTGAAAAAACGAATCTACATAAAAAGGGAAAACTGACACAACCCCTCTTCTTCTCTCTCCTCCTCCTCCCACCTTGCTTCCCTTGCGACACGTGGCGAGCAGGAGACTACTTCCCAGAGATTTTCTAGCACCACAGCGCGCCACTTGTCGCATGCGGAGCGAGTTGTCTTCCCTTTGCGAAGATCGGTCTTTTTTTAACGATTTCGAAAGCAGTGCCCGTTCTCACCTGGCTAAGAGCATCTCCACGTGCCCCCGTCGAGGCCCCCGGCGAGCGTTTTTTCCATCCGGACGGCGTAATTCGGCCCAGCCGCGCCTTCCTCGTTGTCCGGATTTGCCCCTTCATCCATCCGGCGAGCCCACGCCACCGGCCCCGGGAGCGCCGGGACTCGGACGAAACGAAAGCGCGCGAAACGTTCTGGTGGCCCCAACTTCCTGGGCGAGAGACACCGATCGTCGTCCTCATCGCATCGTCTTCCGCGCGTTGTAAAAGCCTGCCGCCGGTCGCATTCGCCGGACGCGTAGCTTCCACGCGCGAGTTAATGTCGTCGCCTCGGTTTCATGCGCGCCTACCGCTATTTATCGCCGAACTACCCGGGCTGCCCCGCATTCACCTCCTCGCTCGTCTTCCCCCAAATCATCCCCGAACTCGAAGGAACCAACAATGGCGAACGACGGTGCGGCCAACAACGGCCGGCGCCTCTCCACCAATGGGAGGGGCGACTCCTGCACGCGGGCGGGCTACCCTGCGCCGCCGGACTTCGCGCGCCGGGAGGCTGAGGCTGAGCGCAGGCGGCGTGCCGATCCCGCCGCCGCCAACGGGTGGCGGCGCACGAAGCGGCGATCGAGGAGGTGCGCGTCACTCTCAGTGACGAGCCGGATCCGCGCTTCTTCCCCGACAACCACGAATCGTGGATCGCGTTCTTCCGGCGAAGGTACGAACGCGAACTCGCCGCTACGACGGCCCTCCTCCTCCTCCGCAAGGAACAACGCCGCCGGCCGCGCTGGTGGGAGCGCCCAACCGCACCCTCGAGAATGTGCTCGCGCACACGAGGACGGAACTCCCCGTCCCGGGGATGTGATGCAGATGTACACGTCCGTTGGGAACCCCAAGAGGAAGGTATGATGCGCACAGCAAGTTTTCCCTCAGAAAGAAACCAAGGTTTATCGAACCAGAGGAGCCAAGAAGCACGTTGAAGGTTGATGGTGGAAATGTGATGTGGCGCAACACCAGGGATTCCGGCGCCGACGTGGAACCCGCACAACACAACCAAAGTACTTTGCCCCAACGAAACAGTGAGGTTGTCAATCTCACCGTTGTTTAACAAAGGATTAACCGTATTGTGTGGAAGATGATTGTTTGCGAAGAAAACAAGAAAACAAGTATTGCAGAGATTGTATGCGATGTAAAGAATAGGACCGGGTCCACAGCTCACTAGAGGTGTCTCTCCATAAGATAAAAGCATGTTGGGTGAACAAATTACAGTCGGCAATTGACAAATAGAAAAGGGCATAACAATGCATATACATGATATGATAAATATAGTGAGATTTAATTGGGCATTACGACAAAGTACATAGACCGCCATCCAACGCATCTATGCCTAAAAAGTCCACCTTCATGTTATCATCCGAACCCCTTTCGTATTAAGTTGCAAGCAATGACAATTGCATTAAGTATGGTGCGTAATGTAATCAACAACTACATCCTTAGACATAGCATCAATGTTTTATCCCTAGTGGCAACAGCACAACACAACCTTAGAACCTACTGTCACGATCCCAGGTATCAATGAAGGCATGAACCCACTATCGAGCATAAATACTCCCTCTTGGAGTTAAGAGCAAAAACTTGGCCAGAGCCTCTACTAATAACGGAGAGCATGCAAGATCATAAACAACACATAAACAATAGATTGATAATCACCATAACATAGTATTCTCTATCCATCGGATCCCGACAAACACAACATATAGAATTAGAGATAGATGATCTTGATCATGTTAGGCAGCTCACAAGATCCAACAATGAAGCACATGAGGAGAAGACGACCATCTAGCTACGCTATGGACCCATAGTCCGTGGGTGAACTACTCATCATCACTACGGAGCGATCATGGCGATGAAGAGTCCTCCGGGAGATGAATCCCCTCTCCCGCAGGGTGCCGGAGGCGATCTCCGAATCCCGAGATGGGATTCGCGGCGCGCGGGGCTCTCGAAGGTTTTCCGCATCGGGCTCTCACCGGGGGTTTCACACGGAGGCTATTTGTAGGCGAAAGGGCAGCCTCGGAGGGGGTCTGGTGGGGCCAGACACTAGGGCGGCGCGGCCAGGGCTTGCGCCACCATGTGTGGGCCCCACGTGGCCCCTCTCCACGGCTCTCGGGTGTTCTGGATGCTTCCGGGCAAAATAGGAACACGGGCGTTGATTTCGTCCAATTCCGAATATTTCTACTAGATTTCAAACCAAAATAAGCAAAGCGGCTCTTCGGATCTTGTTAATAGGTTAGTTCCGAAATGCGTAAATATGACATATAATGTGTATAAAACATGTAGATATCATCAATAATGTAGCATGGAACATAAGAAATTATCGATACGTTGGAGACGTATCAGATGCGCCGTCGGGTGGCGGCTACCGTGTCGCGCCGACGGTAGTTCCCGGATACCGAGGAGGATGGGCGCCGCCTGTTTGTCGGGTTCGAGATCGGCGTCTAGGTCCAAATAGCCGCCCACCGTCAAGAAGGAGTGGCCGTTGAAAGAACATCTCATGATCTCTGAGGTTTTGTGTGTTTGCTAACAACACCGGTGACAGTTTAACTATGTGCTAAGTGTTTACAGGTATAGAGTTCACTCAAGCCACCTCAAAAAGGAAGAAAAGAAGAACAAGATGGTGCTGTCCATGGCCGGACGGCTGGTGTTCTGCCAAGACTGGCGGTGAGGTGCTCCCAGATCACTTTCTGCCGGGCATCCGCTTCCGTCGTCTCAAAAAGAAAGGGGTCGGACTGCCGGTGTTTCTGCCCGCATCCGGCCTGTCTGTCGACGTGCTAAATCAGGAATCAGCCAGACTGCCAAGCCGGCTCACCGACGGTGATTCTCTTCCAACGGGCAGAAAGCTGGTGGGTATAAATACCCCTCCACCTACCTTGGAATTGTGCTCAAACCCTAAGATCTTCATCCACCATTGCTGAGCCACCAAGAACACCAAAATAGCCAGATCTCCTCCCTCAACCACCCAAATCCCTTGTGCTTTGGAGAATCGAAGGAGAAGACCCCGATCTACATCCTCACCGAAGCGTTATTTCCCCCTCTTATGCTTGAGGGCCCCCTTGCTAGTGTTCCTATTTGGATAGTTGTTGTTGTTGATGTATGCTTGTTGATTTGTTGTGTTGTTACAGATTTGGGAGCCTCCAATCGCTTGTGGATGTGTGCCCCAAGAACCTTGTAAAGGCCGGTTTCGAAGAAATCCCTTAGTGGAAGTGGGCTAGGCCTTCGGGCGTTGCTCACAGGAGATCTGAGTGAAGCCTTCGTGGCTGTTGGTTTGGCTTGCGTAGCAACCACACTCCTCCAAACGTAGACGCACCTTCTTGCAAAGGAAGGGAACTACGGGAATCATCTCCGTGTCAACGCGTTCTACACTCTCGGTTACCTCTATCCCACTCTATCTCCTATATATTGCGTAGCTATATCTTGCTTAGTTGGTAACCTTGTCATATAGGTAAATTCACTTAGTTGCATATCTAGAGAATTTACGTTGTGTCAAACCTAAATTGAAAAAGAACTAAAAATTGGTTAGCACCTATTCACCCCCCTCTAGGTGCGGCATACGATCCTTTCAATTGGTATCGAGCCTCGGCTCTTATTTCGGGCTTAACCGCCTAAGAGTATGCCGGACGATGTGCCTCCGGAAGAGGCCGGTAAGTTGGTCACCATGGAGGACATCAATTCGTTGAGATCCTCCATGGACGCTCAAATGGAAAGCATGAGAAATCTAATTTCCAAGCTTATGACTCCGGTCCCTCCTAGGGCTCCCGTCATAGAGGTAAAGGACACGGATGCGTTAGAAGAGGGAGGTGCTTCGGCATTACCCTCCTCTACTAAACCTGTGGAAGGTGATAACTTAAACACTATCAAACCTCCCATTGCATCTCCTAGTGGAGGTGAGAGCTACAATCGAGTAGCTCCACCTTTTCAATCTCCCGATATACCGGTTCCTCATCCCCATTTGAATATCCGAGGCGACCCACCTAAGTTTTCCGTTGATAATTTCGATACTTGGCAATTTGAGTTTCGCTCTCATGTTTGCAGTGCCTCCAATGAACTTTGGAGAATCATCTTGGAAGGCTTCAAGCCCTACAACCCCGACAAGTTGACTAGAAGAGAAGCGGTTGATAGTCAACTCAACAACACCGCTTTGCACATGATTCAAACTAGTGTGGGGACACAAGAGCTGCCTCGTGTTCGGAACTACACCACCGCCAAGGAAGCTTGGGATGGTTTGGCCGCTAGTTGCATTGGAAGTGAGAGCACAAGAAGGAACAAGTATAATGCTCTTCGGAATCAAGCCGAAGGATTCATGAGGCTACCGGATGAAGATCATCAAGTCATGTATGGAAGACTCCTCATTGTTGCCGATGCCTTCCGGCTTAGTGGTGCCACCCACATCAATGACTCTTGGATCAAGGAGAAGTACATTGAATGCATGATGCCGTTTGTACCCATTGATGTCAAGACCCTTGTTGGGAGAGAATGCTATTCCTCTCTCTCATCTCAAGATGCCGTGCACGAGATGCAAGCCCTCAAGGTGCTCGAGCAAAACTCTCATGATTCTCGCAATCGTGCCATTGGTATGGCAAAAGGGAACAATCTTGCCTTGGTGGTCAACCCCGTTGAAGAAGTGTACCCTCAAGAACAATATAGGGCATCTTGGAGTATGACCTATCCGGAAGATTTGGAATGCCACTATCATGATCACATGGCCTTCCATGCAAAGTCATTTTGGGTTGATCCCTCCAAGGCCAAGGAAGACAACATCAAGAGAAACCACAAAAGTGGGTTCACTAGCTTTGGTCCAAAGACAAGGTCATGCTACAACTGTGATGACAAGCTCCACTTCATTGCCGAATGCCCCTATGAGAATAGAGAGCTTCATAATGGAAGGCTCATTCCCAAGGACAAGAGCAAAGACACAAAGGGCAAATATTCAAAGGCCCCCAACAAGAAATTCTACAACAACAAGACCAAGAAGGGCAAGAGGCCTCCAAGAGTTGTGCTAGTGACTAGGGAAGAGTATTCTACCGATGAAGTTCAAAGCTCTAGTGATGATGAAGGAGAAAGCTCAAAGGAAGTGGCCGCCATTGTCACTACCAACATTCCCTCTTCATCTCTCTTTGAATCCCCCAATGAGAATCCTCATGTCAAGAATGCACATTGCTTCATGGCAAAATCCTCCTTGGACACATCTATTGTGCTATCAACTCAAGAAGAATATACCTCCGGAGATGATGATGTTGATGATGAAGAAGATGCAACCTCTAATGGATTGGTCGCTCTTGCCTCCCTCTCCACTAACTCTTCATCACCAAGTGAACCCCCCAATGAGATCATTCATGTGGAGGAAGAAAGTTGTCTCATGGCTAAATCCTCCAAGGTATCATCTCCTAGCCCCTCTATGCCTAACATATCAAGTGATCTAGGGGTTGATGATTCTAGTCTAAAAGTGAAACAAGAAATGCTAGAGTTTGATGAATTCATTCTTAACCTACAAGGTATCAACAAAAAGCATGTTTCTAATCTCATGGCTCGTTTAGCTCAACAAAATGCTACTCTTGAGAAAAAGGGTCAAATAGAGAGAGAAGACTCTCTTGAAATCCATGCTCTTAAAAATGCTCTTGAGGAAAGTCAAGAAACTATAGCTTCTCTTGAGGAGAGGCTAGAAAATCTTGAAGAGCCTCAAGATGAAATTAACAAGCTCACTAAAGCTAGAGACCATGCTAGGGCTAAGACTAAATTGCTTAAAAAGGAAATGGCCCAATTTGGTGTTGATCATGAGAAACTTGTGAAGGATCTAGATGAACTAGACAAAGCTCACAAAGCTTTGAAGAGTGAATACGCTCTCCTATCCAAGTCAAATGAGCAACTTCAAATTAGGCTTGCTTCATATGATGTGCCTAGTTCCTCTACCCCTTCATGTGATCATGCAAATATTATTGAGGAAAATGTTAGGTTGAAGGATGAACTTGCTAAGGCCTCCTCTCCCCAAAGTAAACTTTCTTTGGATGATCTCTTGAGTAAGCAAAGATCAAACAATGGGAAGGAGGGCCTTGGTTATGGAGCCAAGGCAAAGAAGGCAAACAAGCAAAAGGCCAAGCCCGCACAAGAGAAGAAGAAAGATATCACTAACGGTGAAGCCCCTAAGGGCAAAACCATTAATGATGATGATGCGGGAAATGCTAACCCTCACTATGTTTTATTCAAAGATTATTATGGTGATGTTTATGCTAAATATGTTGGCCCATATGATGGTTATGTTGCTTGGTCTATTTGGGTCCCAAAGACCCTTGTTGCTAACAAAAGAGGACCCATTGAGAAATGGGTACCTAAATCCAAGCATTGATCTCATGTAGGACTATGCCGCCGGAGGTTCAAAAT
Organism: Lolium multiflorum; assembly: GCA_030979885.1. Classification (NCBI taxonomy): domain Eukaryota; kingdom Viridiplantae; phylum Streptophyta; class Magnoliopsida; order Poales; family Poaceae; genus Lolium; species Lolium multiflorum. The sequence continues at coordinate 212,605,857 of CM061751.1, forward strand.
GGGTACTTGATAGTGGATACAAGTCATATGACCAGCGGCAAGAACCTCGTCAAGGAGTTGAGACCCAACATAAACAATATCACCGTCTCCTTTGGCGATAATTCTACATCCGAGGTATTGGGTTTTGGCAAGGTTGTGGTTGCACACAACATAACACTTGTGGATGTCATGCTTGTCAAAACCCTTGGTTACAATTTGCTTTCGTTTCCGCCCTTGGCAAGATGGGTTTCGCCGTCTTTATTGATAAAGATATTGTGGTCCTCTTGTGGAGCAAGACTCTAAAAGTCGTTTCGTTGGTATCGCGAACATAACTTGTATGTGGTGGACTTTTCGGGACCACCACTTCAAGTGCGATGTGCCTATTCGGAAAGGCGGACGTGGGTTGGTTGTGGCATCGCCGCCTAGCCCATGTCAACATGAGAACTTTGCAAAGTCTTCACAAGGGGAACCATATTGTGGGACTAATGGAAAATGTTTCTTTTGCCAAAGATCGTGTTTGTAGGGCTTGTGTTGAAGGCAAAATGCATGACTCTCCACATCCAAGCAAGACTATCATCTCTTCCAAGAGGATCTTGGAGCTCCTTCATGTGGATCTCTTTGGTCCCGTTACTCATGCAAGTCTTGGTGCGAAGAAACATTGCTTGGTGATTGTTGATGATTACTCAAGATACACTTGGGTCTACTTTCTCAAGACGAAAGATGAGACTCAACAAATATTCATTGACTTTGCTACCGAGGTGCAACGCCAACACAACCTCCTCATTATGGCAATAAGAAGTGACAACGGCCCCGAGTTCAAGAACTACACCCTCAATGATTTTCTTAGTGATGAGGGGATTCGTCATCAATATTCCGCTGCTTACACCCCTCAACAAAATGGTGTTGCAGAGAGGAAGAACCGGACTCTTATGGATATGGCAAGATCTATGATGGCGGAGTATAAATCCCGCTATAACTTTTGGGCCGAAGCCATCTCCACCGCATGCCACTCTTCTAACCGGCTCTATCTCCGCAAGGGATTGAACAAGACTCCATATGAAATACTCACCGGCAACAAGCCTAATATCTCATACTTCAAGGTGTTTGTAAGTGTTTCTACAAAATCAAAGGAGTTCGTTTGTCTAAATTCGCTCCTAAAGCTTTGGAGGGTATATTTGTTGGTTACGGTGCCGAATCTCACACTTATAGAGTCTTTGATATAGCCTCCGGGATTATCATCGAATCTTGTAGTGTGAGGTTCGAAGAAAATGATGGCTCCCAAGTGGGGCAAGTTGATGTATGTTTAGGTGATGAAATACCTCAAGATGCCATAGTAAGAATGGGTGTGGGATTTTTCCGCCCCATTGAGGGACACGGTGTGGCGTCTCGGAAGAACTATGCTCTACCACGGTGGAGCCCTCATCCTCTCAACATCAACAAACCCCATCTCTTGAAGCTAATGATGCACCAACCCAAGAACAAGAAGAAAACCCTCCCTCTCATGAACAATATCAAGGACAAGATCAACCAAGAATTCAAGATCAACCATTCGATATTTGCGCTTCACCAAATATTGTCCAAGATCAAGCACATGAGGATGAGCATTCTCAAGAAGTTGAGGAAGCTCAAATTGAAGGTCAAGACGGGGACCCAAATGATCAAGTTGATCAAGTGACACCTCCAAGGCCTAAAAGAACCAAGGAGGAGATCGAGGCCCGTCGTCTAGCAAGAAGAGATAGGACCCTTGAAATTCGTGGACACACTCATGACAAGGTCCTTGGTGATGTTCGAGCAAAGGTTTCCACAAGAAGGCAATTGGCTAACTTTAGCAATCATCATGCTTATATCTCCGTGGTGGAACCCAAGAAAGTATTTGAAGCCCTTGAAGATTCGGATTGGGTGGAAGCCATGCACGAGGAACTCAACAACTTCAAGCGCAACAAAGTGTGGACCTTAGTAGAGAAGCCAAAG